>OY728136.1:1752768861-1753968861 GCA_963277665.1 Viscum album | reverse complement strand
ATCATTTTTATATACTAAATAGTATTTTATTCATCCATGTTAGGTGGTCGTGAAAAACAAAACATGTCGTTCATAGAAGTAGTAGTCCACACACAAGCATGACAATGTTTTTGTTTTTTTCAATGATTTTGAAGAAGAGTATAAAATGGATATTACATCAGTATAATAAAATTTTATCATAGTAAAAATTATGGTGTTATTAAACCTTCATGGATAGATGGTACTTGAGGGGTGTAGAAGAAGAAAAGAACATAGAATAGTTGTGTCGAGAGTATTATGATTCCCTTAGAAGTTCTCCCTTGGGTAAGTCTTTAAGATTGCATAGCATGGTATTTTTGTGATACTAAGGCTTAAAATTAATTGTTAGGGTGTTTATGAGATACTAGGGAAGAGTTTTTTTGATCAAATTATTTGTAATTGTTGGATAAATGGGGTGGAGGTGATATCCTTTTATAAGTGACAAAAATGGTAGTCTTGTAAAAAATCATTATTTCTCAATAATATCACACCATTATTCAAGTAAAAAGGATAAAAAAATGTCTAATAATGTCATGTGGAAATATATAAGGCTTATCCTCCATCAAACATCCAATATATCACATTTTTTACACTTTTTTAACCAATTTTACTATGTAAAACTACTTTACCCTAATTTTCCCTCACCATGATAACTCAACTTTCTCACTTGGAAACTAATTTTAATGGAAAAAAATAAAAAATTAAATTATTTTATAATTTAAAAATTGTTATTTTAAATATGGAAATCATTTTTTATAATAAATTTTCTATAATTTAGATAAATTAATTTCTGTATTAGTGCACATGATGTGTAAAAACCATTTCTTAGAAATAGTTAATTTTGGGATTAAAATTCAAGTGTGGTATAATATTATCAATGTTTTTTATTTTCAAGACATAAATTGCTTTATTATAAAACAAATAAATGTTATGTGTCTTTCAATCAAGTCAAAAATGAATTTAACCAGAATAATGTTTAATTAAATTAGAAGAATAGAAATAATTTTCTTATAAGAATTAAAATATTAATTTTATTTTATAAGGTCAAAAATATGTTTTATATATTTTTAAAATATATTTAAAATTAATAAAAATATTTACTAAATACATATTTGATAAATAAAATTATATGTCCCACTTATATATGAATAAAAGTCTCTATTTTGGAAAAAATGTATTTTTTCATCTAATTTTTTTAGAAAAATCCTAAAAATTAATCCTATGATAATTTTCACATGATTATTAAAAAAATGAAAGTTATTTTATTATATTTAACTTATATAAGTGATAAAAATTATTTTTAAATATAAGTCCTTAAAATGAAATAAAAACAATTTTTTTTGAAAATGAATTTTAAAGCATAAAATATATATATTATTAATATACCATAAGTTAGATTTTTATACCATAGGTAATATTATGAACATATTTTTTCCAAAATTATTGTTAAGGTGATCGTATTTATTATCATTTATATTACCTTATTGGGCAGACATAAATATTTATAAGGTAAATTTATAAATATAAATTCAGGGTTGTTAATTCTCCCCCCTTAATAAATTTAACCCTAAAAATTTCATTCCATACACTTGGGTAAAAAATGAGGGTAATTCTATTTGATGATATCTTAAGGTTCCCATGTATCCTCATAGTACTTATGATTTTTCAAAATTACCTTAATAAGTTGAGTTGTCTTGTTGCGCAGTTCACTGACTGCTCATTGAAAGAGATATCATTATTTAATTTTATCACCTATGAGTTCATTAAAAGTTTGGGATCTGGTATTTACTTCTTCAAGATGGATATTTTTAAAGCATCATGTACTTTGGAGAGGTTTAGTAGGATATCTAGTCGATATGTTACAACTCTGATGTAATCAAAAAGTTTAGAGGGGCTGATATATCTTTGGATTTGCTACCCATTTTCCCAAAATATCACTAATATATTTCATGGAGATATATAAAGGAAAACCTTATCACCAACATCAAATTCCACGTCTCATCGATGGTTTTCAAAATAACTCTTTTGTTGAATCTGTGATTCTTTGATGTGTTGTTCAATGGTATTGATTTTCTTTAAAATTTCTTTAAATATCTATAGACCTAGAAACATTTTCCACCTAATTAATCCTAACACTCATGTGTTCTAAAAATCTTCCCATAGAGTTATTTTTATGGAGAAATTTGGATATATGAGTGGAAATTGTAATTGTAGGAGAACTCGACCAGAGGAAGTTGTTGGTCCCAACCACCCATAAATTTCATAGAGAAATCTCTCAACATATCTTCAAGTTTCTAGATAGCATATTCATATTGGTCATTTTTCAAGGGATGATATGTTGTGATAAATTTCAATTCTATATTTAGATCATGCTAAAGACTCTTCCATAACTTTTAGGTAAATATCATATCTCAACCAGATACAATAGAATGTGATGTTCTCTAAAGCCTTACCACTTATGTAATGCATATCATTGAAAGTTAATCAAGTGATACGTCCTCATGAATGGAAATGAAGTGAGTAGTCTTTGTAAGATGGTCTAACATAACCTATATATCATTATTACCATTAAATTTATTTGAAAGACCCATGAAAAAAAATCCACTGTGTTGTTTTCCCATTTCAATATAGGTATGGGAAATGGTTGTATCATCCCTTTGTATATTTTCCTCTCAACCTTCACCTATTGGCATAACTGGAACTTTGATATATATTCTACAATCTAATTCTTTATATTGTCCCACAAATAGTGTTCTCGTATATCTCTATAAATATTTGTGTTTCCTAGGTGGATGGAGAATGATGAGCTATGTACATAACTCAACAAATCAATCTTTATATTTGGATTAGATGGAAAAAATTTATTTCCAAAATCTCAAAAATCTATTATCATAAACCATGAATTCAAATGTTTTTTCCTTCCTTATAATATACACTTTTTTTATCTATACACTATCCATTTAAGCTTTATTCTTCTTCTCAAGTAGTGATGGATGAGAAATAATTTGAGAAAGGTAGTATGATATTCCTTTATTCATGATTCCCATTTACATCATTTTTCATTTTCAACATATAAGGTTACATGATCTTTTATACTTATGGAATCTTCCACTTTGTTTTCCTTCTCTGGATGGAAGTGGATTGAACAATCACAATCCTTGATCAGCTATAACTATCTTCATTGGTGCATGTTGAGCTCCATCTATGTGAATATATATTTTACGATCTTATTATTTATATATATATATCTCAATTATCTATGTATATATAATGCCTCTATGTTTTTAATGAAAATACCACTACATATAACTCTAGATCATGCATCAGATAATCTTTCTCACGAACCTTTAACTGTATTGAGGCTATGCTATCACTTTATCATTATCCATGAGTAAATAACCCAATCCCTTTTTATGCATCATTATAGATAAAAATTAATTGCCCACTTGGGAGTATTATGGGTAAAAGTATAGTGGTGAGCTTATTAGTTAGCTCCATGAATCTCTCTTCACATTCATTTTTCCATATGTACTTCAGTTACTTTCGAGTTAGTTGGGTTAGTATATTTTATAATCATTAAAAGTTTCTCAAAAACTATTGATAATACCAAGATAATCCTAGGAAACTATAGATCTCCACCATAGATGATGTTTTAAGCCAATACTAAATCACCTTTGTCATATAAGGGTCCATATATATCCCCTTACTTGTGATAATATTATCTAAGAATTATAATTTCTCCATCCAAAAATAACATTTACTATAATTTAAACATAACTTCTCCCTCCTCAAATTCTTCACCACAAAATTTAAATTATCCTCATGTTCTTACTTAATTTTGGAGTATATAATAATCTATTCTATAAATACTATCATAAATTTATCAATGTAATATCTAAATAAATTATTCATTATGTCTATGCAGATTTATGGAGCATTAATGAGTTTAAATGGAATGACTGTGAACTTATAGTGGCCTTACCTTATATGAAAGGCAGTCTTGGGAATATCCTCCTTCTTTACCTTTAACTAATGACATCATGGTTGAAGGTCCACTTTAGAGAAGTATTGAGGTCCATGTAAACTGATCAAACAAGTCATTAATTCATATCTTAGGATGTTTTTTATTTATCATGATCTTATCGAGTTCATGATAATTGATAAAAATTTGCTTAAAATCATCCTTCTTTTTGAAAAGGATAAATGATTCACCCAATATTAAAGAACTCAATTATATAAAACCCATGTCCATATATTATTATATCTGCTTATTTATTTTATCAAGTTCAATGAGGCCTTTCTATATGGAGCCTTGGATATCAGCAGAGATCCAAACATAATTTTAATTGAGAACACAACCTCTAAGTCATGAGGAAGGCCAATTAATTATTTAGGGAATACATTATTATAATCCCTTACAATGGGAATGTCCCGAAGAGTGGTATTCTGCTTTGATTTAATCATTTAAACTATATATGCTTTCTCATAAGGCAAAAATATCCATTTTTTTAAATAATATTCCAAAGGAGATTGATCTTGATCCTTTCACTTGTATAGAATAATAGGGTAATTCAGGATATATACTATGATTTCTTTCTCATGATACCTGTTGTTGGATTTATATAGAGATAACTAATCCATTCCAAGTATATCAAAAAATCCCACTAAAGGATTTATGATAAGGTTTTTTGAGAGATTTATCCCATATATATCAACTAAGGAATAGTTATGTAACTGAAATGAAACAATAGCGCCATTATCAAATTTTACTGGTAGCTTAACCTCCATGTTTTTTTGTGGTGTTTGAATAGTTATACTAAACTTGCATGATATGAAAGAGTGATAAGAACTAGAATAAAATAATATTTTCAGTATTATTTAATGAATAAATAGTGTACCTTTCACCACATAATTTTCTTGATCCACCTCTATAGTAGTGATAACATTATCCATAATTTTCTCTCTTGGCCTCGAGGGATGTTGTCATTGGTTTTCTTTGATAACCCTTGGATTAGTGTATTTGATTGCTTTGTTCCCATATTACTTACAATTAAAAAATTTGACAAACATAAAGAGGATTTATATTGACATTATTATCTTCAATAACATTAGTGGGATTCATCTTCTTACTTCTACATACATTATCTTGATGTACCTCCTTTCCACACTTGAAACATTTCTCAGCCTTCTTGAGATAGTTTCCAAGAATATTATTTCCACACTTTTTATATGACTTCCTGACCTAGGAGCCACTGAATGGTTCCCTGATCCGGTTGGCCAAATTCCCTCAAGCGTGCCTCCCAATACGCTAGAGGGTTACGACTAGCAGTGAGGGCCTGAAAAGTCATTCTTAGTGAGACTATACCCTGTGTTATTAGAATAAAAACACCAGTGGAAGTAAATAACAATAACCAAGTATGGAAGCGTATAAATAACCATTACAACACCATGACATATGATAGTCACAACCAGAAAAATACAATACTCAACTAAAAGGTAAAACATGCTATGACAATGCAAGTGCCAAGTGTCTACAATGCAACTCAAAGTGAAGACACAACAACTCCAAAATGGGTCCCAAACTGTGTCTAGTTCCCTATCCCATGTTTAAATCACAAACAAAAACCTATCACAGGACCTTTCCCTTATCCTGTCCTGCAACAACAAATTCTTATCGGGTTCCGATTAGGAGGCCCAAATAGGGTGTGAGTATAACTCAGTAGGGAACCACCAACGATATCTAAAACGAGTCTAGTCAAAATACAGTGCATGAATATTTATGAATCAATAAATACAATTCATAATTTAAATAGTTATCACATTATCATTTAATCTTTAATCATTTCATTAGGCCAAGTTCAAGTCACATTTCCCATTTGAATCGTCATTCATTATCATTAATCATTTGGTGTAGTTCGTCATGCCTTGGTCCCCAAATTTCATTTGAATCATCATTAATTTTTACCATTAATCATTTGGTGTAAGAAACCATACCTAGAACCAAAAATATCGTTGAGTGTAGGTCATCATGCCTAACACTCCATTTCTCATTCGGTGTAGGTCGTTATGCCTAAAACCCCATAATCTCAATGTTGTATAACAATTGTGGAGGAATGCCATGTCCAAGTCCCAACTTCTAATCGGTCTAGGATTCCATGGATAACACCACAAAATCTCATCCATTTAATCATTCTTTAAATCATAATAATTTTCCATATTATTCATTTACTAATCCAATGATTAGTTAATCATTTCAAAGGATATTAGTTAATTCATGAATTAACTAAGAACATAACCCATTAATTAATTCATCAATTTATTAATCAATCAAAACCATTCTCATTGCATAATTTATTATTCACAATTAGTTATACATTTTAAATCTCAACTTTTCATAATTAATTCTCACAAATAATTATCTTTGATCAAAATCATGACATATAACTAATTGTCACAATTAATTATCTTTTTTCAATATCATGGCACATAAATAATTCTCACAATAAATTATATTTTCACATTCAATTAAATATCTCAATTAGAATATTAAATATCTAAGAGATCTATTTGGGAAACCCCCTATCATTTTTTCTGTGATTCAATCATCAATTAAATCACCAAAGCAACTCAATTAAATTACATATACCTAATTACTCCAATTTAGGATTTCAATTGTCAAGGGAATCTTGAAAAATCATAAACTCTTACACATATCATAAATCATGACTATGGGAGTTAGGTTTAGACCACCTACCTTAATTTCATGATGGAAGTTAGCCCAATGGAAATCCACAAAATCCGAGCGGCACAAAGTCTTTGATCAAGCTACAAATCTAAATCCCTAAAACCAAAATTAAGATCAAAGGCATAA
The DNA here is from genome assembly GCA_963277665.1 of Viscum album. Taxonomy (NCBI): domain Eukaryota; kingdom Viridiplantae; phylum Streptophyta; class Magnoliopsida; order Santalales; family Viscaceae; genus Viscum; species Viscum album. The sequence continues at coordinate 1,753,961,972 of OY728136.1, read as the reverse complement.
AGATCTTGAAAACCTTGATCTAGATTCACAATCCTAGATCTAGATCTCAACCCATAGGTTTATATCCATGGAAACATTGAAGATCCTCCATAAAAAGAATTAAGAAGGATGAAGGAAAGAACATGATCAACATCAGGATGAAATCCACTTACTGAGAGGAGAGAAGATCTTCAATCTAGGCTTAAAATCTCAAAAAACGGTGATCATATTTCCTTGGAATATCTCTAGGAGGATTTCGAAACACCTATAATTTCTCAAGCTCGAGCCAAGTCTGAAATATGGGAGTCCCAGGGGGTTCAGGTGGTTCTAAAAAGGATTTTCAGAATTTAAAACCCGCAGAAACAATTTCCTGGGTAGAGGCACACAGTTAATCAAACCGTGAACCAACTGCGGGGACCTCTCTATCAAGTTTTTCACAGTTGGTATGGTTTGGCTACCCAGTTTTTCAAACCATGTGTAAACCGCGCAGACCCCTCTGTTCAATTTTGCACGCTTGGCATGGTTTGGTTGCACGGTTTTTCATACCATGCGCAAATCATGAAGAACCCACTGTCCATTAGTTTTCCTTAAAAATTATCCCAAATGCACCCCAATCCACTAATCCAAGTTAAAGGTACTTAAAATCATCAAAAAGTACATGAAAACGCACCCGAGAAGACTCCATAAGAGGTCAGGATATTACATTTGACATGTGGGATTTTGTATTTTCTTACCACATTGTGTTTTATTTAGCCCCCCAAAGTTAAAATCAATTCTTCATTTCTTATCTATATTCAAATAAGACCACTAAGAATCAACCATTTCCATATCAACTTTGAGGTCACATCAGACAACTTCTTCACAACCTTCGAAGTCTCAAATTTCCAAATCTATCTATAAAATCATATTTATCTTACTAAAGAAATGGATGATCCTAATTTTAGTCTTAATTATAAAACCAAAGGAATATTTTGCAAGACTTGTTAAGTTTTCCACATAATATCTGATATATTATTCCTTATTTTACTTGAGTGTAATGAATTTCCTCTCTATTTTATGATGGAGAGTGCAAGAGAAATATTTATTCATAAATAACCTATTGAATTTATCCCACTAGATAGATTTTATTTCTTCCATGGGTTCCATATTCTCGATTATTGTCCACCACTAACTAGCTTATCCCTCAGGACAATAAACAAGTATAATGACCTTCTCTTGCTCAGAGTATTGAAGGACATGGAATATCTTCTCATTTGAGCTAATCCATTGTTAAAAGATTATGCTATTAGAAGATACACTAAAATTTGGAGGTCCCTAATGCATAAATTAATCAACTACAACTTTCTCACTTGTAGGTCATTACATGTGATCCAATTAATTATTCCAAACTTAAGTTAGTTGTTCTTGAACTTCTATGATGTCTCATCTATTACTCCCATCATGTTAGGAATTTCATTAGGGTATTCATCACATTTCCCATTTCAATTTTCATTAACATGATTCCTCTTATGTATCACTAAATTATATGATAAACTATAGTTTGGGATGTTAATACTTTCATTAATACTTGTATAAAAGGTAAAACATAAACTTAGAATAAGTAAAAAATACAAGTTGTGAAAAACCCAATGTATGAATCATTAAGTTTCAATTTATGTTATTCACAGTCATTTTACTATTAGGTTCTCTAACCTAATTAAGTTCTATAAAATATTTGTTCAAATTATTTGTAATTATTTGTAAAGAGAATGTGAATTAATCAAATCATATCCCTCTAGAGTGTCTGACATGGTCTGTAGTTATACCACTATCACACACTAGGTCACAGTTGAGTTAATACCCAACATGCCCTCTTTGTGGTTATTACCCCTGGTTACAACTTTTATAGATACTGAATCCAATTTATAGTATCTAGATAGGGTTTTAATTTAAAGGAAAACCAAATCATATCTTCTTTACCAAAATTTTAGGATGTTCTATCATACTTAGGCATTTTCCTTAGACTTCTCCCATGGTTTTTCACTAAGGTTATATCATCCCAATCTCCAAAAATAACTATACATTTATTTGATACTAGATATATTGAACCAAGACTTAAAAACATATTAATTCATGTTTTTTAATACAATTTTCCAAGAGATAAAAATAAATGATTGATAGGTCTAGTGTCTTTGGATTATTAGACACATAAATACATCATCTTAAACATAAAAACATCATATTTATTTAAAACTTCTCATAGCTCTCCTAAATCCCATAGATCTTCTAAAACTACATAGGATACCCAGGGGAAAATACATTTGGAAAATAGTGATATAGAAATCCTAGTAAGGGAATAAAAATGGGAATAAATCATAACATGATAGTCAAGAGGCATGACATGATATCATAAAGAGAATAGTTATATGTATGAAAACATGGAATACTAAAATAAAATCATAAAATCATGGAATCATGGAATTATATGGAAACAATATAAGACATAAAATCATAAACATAAGTCAAGGGTCACTCCTAATACCACCATCATAAAGTGTAACAAGTCCTATTTTGAATTTTGTTCACTCCCCACTCCCATAAACATAGTGGACAAAGTCACATGGTAGATTAGTTTCACTCCCTAATCTCATACATAACATCTAATTAGAAATAAACATTTATCAAATGTAGTGGAGGGATATATAATTTTGGGACCACTCATTAAATAAATTAAATTCATACATATGTGTGTTAGATGTGGAAAATAAACCATATATAAATCATAAGCATGATCAAACCCATGAGAAGTAAGTAGGTTTCATATTTTTGATTCAAGGAATAAACAAAGGCTAAATCATAAGGATTCCCAAAATAATAAGGAATTACATCATTTTGAACCACATTAATTAAAAAATTAACATATATCTTGATCATGGAGTTTCAATGTAGAAAATCCATGAGATTGATTTAGGAGAAGAAAGAATAAAAACAATCCACTTGGGTGATTCTTTATAAAATTAATAAGGATATTTTTAAAGAAGGAAAGAGAATATTATTTTTTATGAAAATTTTTTTTTACCAAGAGGTATATCTAAAAAATAATTAAGTTTTTAGAATATATTTATGGTTGAAAAATATTTTACAGAGGTGATTCTTGGCATGAGACAAGAAATAGAATAGTTCCCTTAAATTGTGTTTACTTAAGAGTGAGAATTTAAAAGTGAGATAAAAATATGTATAACCATAGAAATGAAAATGATATTTAACTATGAATATATGTGAGATTCATATATACAAAAATATAATAAATTAATAGGAATAAGGTTGTGTTAAATGGAGAAAAATAAAGATAACATGTAACTCAAAAGTACAAGAGTGGTATGGAAGATACCTTACCTCAAGTATGAAAGTGATCTTCACTTGAAAATAACTTTTGGAATAATCTAATTAAGTTTATTAAGAAAGGTTCCTTGAAAAGTGCACATAAGGCAGTTATGTTGGGATCATATTGGATAGAAAAGTGGATTGTTGTCTTTTGTTATCAAAAGGGGGATAAATCAATTCACTTTGTAAAAGCATTGAAAAACTAGACTATGCTTTTCTGATTTGTTTTTATCAAATATCATAAGTTTGTAGAACTTCTGATGCAAGCCTTATGAAAGAAATAGTGAGAAAAGGCACTGCCAGTCATATTCAGTTTTGATTGGAAAGAATGATATTGCTAGAAGATAATGAAGTTGTGGTACTTTACATTGAAAATATGATGATGCTAAATGTGTTCGATCAAAGACTGTAAATCATGGAAGATACAGTTCATGATGAAAGGAGTTGTTTGTTGAATAATCCAGATGACATTGAAGTAGAATTGGTGTTCTTACCAAAGCATATTTTAAGGTGGCACCATTTCCCAGTGTTTTCCAAATTTTTGGGGATGAAAATCGGGAGATAAATAAATGTAATTTTGGAAAAGAATGATATGTGCAAGTTTGAAGATGTCTGGGTATGTTGTGCACAAGTGGAGTTCCAAGATCCAAACATCAAAAAATGGAAAAGGCATGAAGTGCTCTAAAGATTCAAGAGGTTCTCAAAAGATGAGGTTGGCGCGAAATAGACTTATGCACCCAATGCGACATCAAATGGGGTTTTGCACGATGTGTTAGGATCTTGCGCAACATATCAGGGGTTTTGAACGTGGGGGTCAGTAATGCTTATAAATAATAGGTAACCCCATCTCATTTTAGTAGCTCGAAACTTAGTGAAATCTTGAGCTCTGAAGTGTGAAAGAATTTTATGTAAAGGTAGTTGAGTGAAATAAATAGATTTGCACACAATAAGAGAGTTGTGTGCAAGATTGAAGTTGCATTCAAGAGGTTTTTTAGAAAAAAAGTCAAATCTTGCGCACGTAGCATAAAATTGGCTCAAAATACCCCTAAAAGGGCGTGCAAATGATTTGAGTTCAGAACAAGCAGTAATTTTTGTGCAAGATAGTTCTTACCAGCTTCTAGGTAAGAAAAAGAATAACTTTTTTGAAATATCAAATTGTGAAAGTGGATTAAGTAGCACTAAAACACTATTTTTCCCTATTTGTGGTAAGAGGGTGAACACATTCTTGTGGATTGTTTTCCAAGTGCTACACGAGTGTAAGGGTATATCCTACTCATTGTATTCCACACTAAAGGATTGTTTTCTATTGGATTGTGTGGTACTAGATTGTTTTCGTACCATACCAAGGATGTAGCTACTCTTGTTGAGTAGTGAACCTTGTAAATATTATGTTCCTATGGTTGTGTGTGTTCAGTTGGGAAAGAAATATTTAACAGGAGGTGAATATTGTTTCAAAAATAAAGGAAACATAAAAGAAGAAGATATCACTGATTCACACCCTCCCCCTCTCAGTGATACTTGGATCCTATCTGGGAAACTTCAATTGGTACCAAAGGGATAAGTTCCCTTCATTTATTCTTTATTGAAGTGTTTGAAGAGAAGTTGTGATGGAAAATGTAAATTACGTGAACATTAAGGGAATTATGATATTTGATAGGAAGAACTATCACATCTGTAAGGAAAAAATGATTCCTTATCTTATATCTCTTGGGTATGAAGTTCTTGAAACTACAATTGATGGATTTCCTCCTATTGATGACAAGGTTACTCTTACACCTGGTGATAAGAAGAATCTTGAAAATAATGGAAGAGCTAAAAATGACTACTATCATCTCTTTTTGATAGTGAGTTTTTTAGAGTGAAAGGTGTCGCTATAACAAAAGGAATCTGGGATAAGCTGAAGAACATCTACGAAGGAAATAAAAAAGTAAAGAAGGAAAAACTACAAGTTTGAAGGTTGAATTATGAAGACTTGAAAATGGGTGAGTCTAAATCTGTTGGGGACTACTTTACCAGGGTAAATGACATTGTCAGTAAAATTATATGCCTTGGTGAAAAGTTAGAGGATTATAAAGTTGTTGAAAATATCCTGAGAATTCTTCCTAATAAGTTTGATGCTAAAGTTTCAATATTTTAAGAGAGAGATCCTAAAACATTTTCTCTAGATGATTTTCATTTCACTCTCATCCCTTATGAAATGAGAAGGGAGAAGACTCTGAAGATAAAAAAAAAGCTGATAGAGAAATGTCTTTCAAGAATTTAAATAAAGTGAATTCAAAGAAAATTTATATTGATGATGAAATTGGTGAGTCCGATTATGAGGATGAGGTATGTACAACTTTTGATGAAATTTTATCCTTGTTTTCTAAGAATGTGAAAAGAGGTACAGGGAATTAAAGTGAATACTTCCCTTGAAATGTTTTGAATGTGGAGATGTTGGCCTTTTTGTGGATAATTTCCCTCAAAAAGTGAAAGATGAAGATAGTGATGAAGAATATAGAAGGATAATAAGATCTTGGAAGAAACAAACTAACAAAGATAAATATACCTCAATGGGGAAGGATAAAAAATTATTAAAATCAAAAGGAAGAAGATTTTTATCTAAATATGATGAAGAGAAAGATAATAAATCTGAATTCGAAAAATCTTTTACTAAGAAATCTAGGGAAAATTCATTTTTGGCAGCAATGAATAATAAAGATTATGAGATCAGTAGTTTTGAAGAAGAAGAAACCCAACTTGAATATTATCTGAATAAAGAGTTGAAAGAATGCTTGTGGAAAATCAGAAAACTTGGGAAGGAAAACAAGAAGTTGTTAAATGAAAATTCAACATTAAACAATCAAGAAGGGTTTTTTGATGAGAAATTCAAGATTAAAAAGGAAATTGATGATATTAATAATTCTCTTGAGAATGATAAGAATCATAATGATCATCTTGAAGTTAATCTGAAGACAAAAGAAGAAGAGTTGGAACTTGTACAACAAAAAATTTCTAAAGATGAAGAAAGGAATATAAGTTTTAAACAATCTATCTCAAAAGTTAGAGAAATTTCTAGTAAGGATTTACCTAAGAAGAATCAACAAAATTTATCTTCAAAGGTTGAGAAGAAAGATAAAACTAGTCCTGAAAAGCACAAAGTTCTAAAGGCTATGTATTTGGCCAAAGATAACAATGCTGAAAAATCAGAAGTATCGAAAATTCTTGGGATTAGTAAAATCTCTTCTATTTCTAGTTCTCATATGTATGAATAGAAATCTGAAATTAATAAGAATGTTATACTTGAAAATAGTAAGGGTGATGGTCAGGAGAGTTTTGTTAAGAAGGTTGTTGAGAATCATGTTCGCAATCCTAGTTAGTATGGAATCTTTAGAGGAAAATATTATTTATATGGTTACATTTAGTATTGAGGTGGATTTGGACATACTAAAAATATGTGTTGGCTTAATGAAAAAAATTAATTTTATTCCATAGGTAATAGAAGGAAAAGTTTTATGGGGAGCCAATCCTCTCAAAAGAAGAAGTGCGTGAAGGAAGTTTAGAATAAAACTGAGAAAGATGGTGTGAATGTTGAGAATAGGTTCAACCATTTAAAACTATTTGTAACAAATGTGAACAACTTGGACATATTGATAAGGTATGTGTTGTTTTCTTTCCCACACAACAAAAGGTTCTTTACAAATCCCAAAATATGGAGGTGACGAATGAAAAGAAAAAAAAGAAAGATCTTATTGTAGAAACAACTTTTAAATCTACAAATGGAGAACATCTATGGATTCTTTATAGTGGATGTTCTTATCATATGATAGGAGACCTAAAGTTGCTTAAGAATCTAAAATACTTCAAAGAAGTAACAGTGACATTTGTAAAAGATGAATCTCTGAGGATCAAATGTGTTGGATCAGCCATCATCAGGAAAGAAAAGATGAAATCCAAGAAAAAAATTATATTTTGATGTGTTGAAACACAATCTGTTGAGTGTATCACAACTCTATGATAAGGGAAACACGGTTATCTTAAAAAAATATGGGTTTGTTTTGAAAAGTAAAGATGATGTAAAGGTAGTTACAAGAGGCTAACATACAAAAGGGAACTTGTTCCAAGTTGGTGAAATATAAAACTCTTTTTACATGAGTGTGGTGGATGAAAATCAGTTATAGCATAAAAGTCCAGGGCATATGTTCCAAAGAAACATGTGAAAGTTATCAGCGTGAGACTGTGTCTGAGATATGCATGATTTATCAAGAAAAAGAGATTGGTGTAGCACTAATTGTGAGAAAGGGAATATTAAAAACTCTATGCCTAAGAGATTTTACATTTGTTAAAAAAAACCTTGGAAATTATACATTATGATATCTATGGACCAATGATAAATCAATCAAACAATTTAGATAAGTACTTAATTACTTTCATTGACTACTTTACTACCATTACTTGTGTTATGTATATGAGATATAAGTCAGATGCTCTAAAAATGTTTAAGAGTTTCAGGAGTAAAGAAGAGAAGGAATGTGAATATTCAGTGAAGAAGTTGAGAAATGATAATGGTGGAAATTATAAGTATGAAAAGTTTTAAAATTAACTTGAGAAGCATGGAATTCACCATGAGTTTAGTTCACCATACACACCTCAACAAAATGGGGATGCTGAAAGAAAGAATAGAAGTTTTGTTGAAATGGGGAGAACTATGTTACTTGAACATAGTCTCTCTCATTATTATTGGAGGAAATCCATGATCACTACTATATATATTCATAACCATTGTTTCTACAGACCAAGTTTATATATGACTCCATATGAAATGTTTTATGAAAAAAATCCAAGTCTGAAACACTTAAGAGTTTTTGGGAGTCGATGCATGATAAAGAAGAAAGGTGAAAACCTTGGAAAATTTGAGCAAAGAGGAGATGATGGAATTTTTCATGGATATACTCTGGAAGGTATAGTATATAGATATTTTAATATAGAAATTTTAAGAATAGTTGATTTTGCGGATGTGAAAGTTATTGAAAATGTTGAGAAAGAAAAGTAGAATCTTGATGATAGAAAAGTTGAGCAAGATGGGGAAATACTTGTTAATAATTCTGATAATGCTGGCGATAGTGGTAATCCTACTCCGGAAGAATAATAAGTCTCAACAATTTCAAGTGATGGGGATGAAATTCAAACAACTCATCCTAGACTGAGAAAGAAAGTAGAGGCTCAAAAAATTATTGGTGATCAACATCATAGGGTTCAAATAATAAGAACAAAAAATGATGCTACACATACTTATTTTTATTCAAAAGTGGATCCAAATGATGTGAATGAAGGATTTGAGAATCTAGAATGGGTTCAGATAATGAATGAGGATCTTGATCATATATAGAAGAATGATACTTGGGAACTCCTACCCAAACCGGAAAACAAAAATGTTATTGGTACAAAATGGGTTTTCCAGAACAAGATGAATGAAGAAGGTGAATTGGTAAGGAATAAGGAAATATTAGTTTGCAAAGGTTACTCATAGATTAGAGGTGTTGATTTTTATGAGACCTTTAATCCAATTTCTAGATTGTAAACAATCAGAATATTTCTTTCTATTGCTGTAGAGTGAGGCTACAAATTTTTCAAATGGATGTTAAGTCTGTATTTCCTAATAGGAATCTTGATGAGGAATTTTACATCGAACAACCTTGTGGATTTTTTATCAGGAAAGATTAAATTCAGGTGTAAAGGTTGAAGAGATCCCTATATGGGATAAAAAAGCTCTGAAGGCATGGTATTATAAGATGGATACGTGCTTATGGAAGATGAGTTTCAAGAAAAGAAGAGTTGATAGAAATATTTACATCAAGGAATGTCAGAAGTTCTCTTTGATCTTAATTGTTTATGTTGATGACATTATCTTCACTGGGAATGATGAAAGATCTTGTGAAATATTTTATGAAGACGTGAAGAAGTTGTTTGAGATGTACATTCTGGGATAAATGAATTACTTTCTTGGGTTGAAAATCATACAAAAGAAAAACCACATTTTTCTTTCTCAAGAAAAGTATGCGAAAGAAATTTTGAAGAAGTTTGGAATGGATGATTCGAAACCAGTTTCCACACCAATATCAGTGGGAACCAAGTTTTCTAAATATGGATAAGGCAAGGAAGTTGATTAGAAAGAGTTTCAAAAGTTGATTGGAAGTTTTTTATATTTAACTGCCTTAAGACCTAACATCGTATATGCTATCATCTTATGTGAAAGATTTCAGAGTGCTCCTAAAGAATCAAATTTGATTTCTAGAAAAAAAATTCTCAGATATATCAAAGGCACAAAAAATTTTGGAATCTGGTATGATGGATCATAAAATATTTATATGTTCGAGTATTCATATGCATATTGGTCATGAAATGTTGATGATAGAAGATTCACATCTAGTGGAGTTTTCTTTTTGGTGAAATATTTTGTTAGTTGTCATAAAAACAAAAAAAATAAGTAACTATTATCATGGATGAAGTAGAGTATGCTGCTTCCACTCAAGCTACTACCCAACTCATGTGTATAAAGACTCAGTTGGAAGATCTACTTGTTGAAGTGAAGCTACCATTGCTCTTCGGATGTGATAATCAGAGTGAAATAAATCTTACAAGAAATTCGGTACAAAATTCTCATTCAAAACACATTGACATATAGTAACATTTCATCAAAGAGTAGGCGGAGAAGAATGAATTGAAGCTGGAGTACATTCCTACATCAGAACAAGTAGCTGACATATTCACAAAACCTTTACCGAAGGAACCATTTTTTAAATTGAGGTTGAACATGGGTGTCCAACCTCCTTCTCATCATGGTTGAGGTACATGTGTCAATCCCATCTCTCATCTTAATATTTTATAGTGTTTTTAATGAGGAGAATAGGTTCATAAATTTATCCTTATGGTTTCATGTATAAATGGGGAGTTGTGGGTAAGGTGTGAATCCAACATGTAAGTATGTGAACTATTCTAACTGTTTGTTGGAGTGGTTGTAGGAAATAAAATTTTTGTATCCAGGAAAGTTGAAGGTGTGGAGAAATCCATGGAAGAATGTTTAGGAATAAGTCTTGGAAGAAAGATTTTTATGTTTTTGATAAGTATGAGGAAGAAATTTTGGAGAAATTTCATAGTCACTACATTTGGAAAACATGGTTTTACTGTCAATAATTATTATTTCTTACAATGAGTTAGCTCGTTTAGGCTTAGAATTGTTGATAAGTAATCCATTTCATGAGGTTAAAAAGTTCATTTATTTATTAATCTTGGTTGACAACAAAATCCAATGGGGGAGATTGTTGGGACCAAGTTGGATGGATAAGTGGATTGTTGTATTTTGTTGTCAAAAAGGGGATAAATCAATTTACTTTGTAAAAGCCTAGAAAAACTAGATGATGCATTGATGATTTTTATTTCTAAAATATAATAATTTTGGAGAAATTGTGATTCAAGCCTTATAAAATGAAGTGGGAGAAAAGATGCTTCTATCCATATTCAGTTTTAATTGGAAAGAATGATATTTATGGAAGATAGGTAAGTTGTATTGCTTTCCGTTGAAAACTTGATGATGCTAAAGGTGTTTGATCAAAGACTATATATCATGGAATATATGGTTCATGATGAAAGTCATTGTTTGTTTAATAATCCAGATGATAATGATGTAGAATTGGGGTTCTTTCCAAATAAGATTTTAAGGTGGCGCTGTTTCCCAGTGTCGGTCAAATTTTTGGGGCTGAAAATCAGGAGATGAGAATTGTGATTTTGTAAAAGAATGATGTGTGCAAGTTTGAAGATGTATGGGTGTGTTTTACACAAGTGGAGTTCCACGATCCAAACATTGAAAAACGTCAATGTCATGAAGTGCATGAAAGATTCAAGAAGTGCGTGAAATATGAGGTTGACATGAAAGAGACTTACATGCCCAATGCGATGTCATATGGGGTTTTATAGGATGCGACATGATCTTGCATGACACATTGGGGTTTTTGTGTGTGGGGGTTGACGATGACTATAAATAAGAGGTGAATGCTTCTAATTTTAGTAGCTCTAAACTTATAGAAATTCTGATATCTAAAGAACGTAATAATTTTAAGTAAAGGGAGTTTTACGAATGAAATAGAGTTGTGTGTAAGAAGAGAGTTGCACACAATATTGGAGTTGCGTGCAAGAGGTGTTTTGCAAAAAAAAAAAGATATCTTGTGCATGTGGAATAAAATTTGTCCGCCAGACACCTAAAAGGGTTCGTGAATGATTTGAGTTAAGCTCAAGCAGTATGCTGTGTTCAAGGTAGTTCTTACCAGCTTATGGGTAAGAAAAAGAAGAATTGTTTTGAATGATAAAACTGTGAAAGTGGATTAAGAAGAATTGAAACATTGCTTTTCCTTATTTGCGCTAATAGGGTGAACACATGCTTGTGGATCATTTTTCAAGTGCTATATGAGTGTAAGGGTATATCCTACTCATTTTATTCCACAAAAAAGGATTGCTTTATAGTGGATTGTGTGGTACTGGATTGTTTTCATACCATACCAAGGACGTTGCTACTATTGTTGAGTAGTGAACCTTGTAAATATTGTGTTTCTATGGTTGTGTGTGTTAAGCAAGGAAAAAACTCTTTAACAGGAGGAGAAGGTTGTTTCAAAAATAAAGGAAACATAGAAGAATAAGATATCACTGATTCACCCCCTCCCCCTCTTAGTGTTACTCGGATCCTGACAGGGCAACTTCAAGTTAAAGTTATCATATCAATTTTTTATTTTTATTACATATATATTTTCATGTATTATCATTATAGAATATTAATAGTGTCAAAAATATCATTTTTATATACCAAATACAAATAAATTCATCCATGTAAGGTGGTCATGAAAAAAACATGTCATTCATGGAGGTGGTAGTCCGCCCACATGCGTGACAACATTTGCATTTTTCTCAATGAATTTGGAGAAAAGTATATAATGAATATTACATTAGAGGGTATGGCTATTCCATCTGGACTATCCAGTGCTTGCACGGGAAGCCTAGCCAGATGGCCTTACGAAGGTGGAGAGCTACTATCATGATGTAGATGCTGGGGAGGGGCAGTTCCTTGTAGATAGTCTTGTTGAATTCCCTAATACATTTAGGTCATGTAATCTCAGAAGCCTACGAACCATGTAATATCTGAGCCTACAGGCCTTGTAAGGGTTCCCCCTCTTCCCTTGAAAGAGGGGTTATCAAAAAATCAATAAAAATGAAGGCCTTCGGGCCATTCAGGCAGAATATTACATTAGTATAATAACATTTCAACATATTAAAAATTTGGGTGTTATCATACCTTCATGTATATAGGGGAATTGAGGGGTTTATAAGAAGAAAAGAACTTAGAAATTTTTGGTTAAGAGTATTACCTTTCCCTTGGAAGTTCTCCCTTGAGTAAGTCCTTAAGAATTATAAGATTGGTATTTTTGTGAGACTAAGGCTTCAAAGGTATGGGTGGGGGGTGGATGTTTAGGGGTAACCATGGAATAGTTTTAACTGATCCAAGTATTTATAATTGGTGTATTAATAGGGAGGAGGTTATCACCTTTTATAAGTGATGAAAATTGAACTCTTGTAAAAACTCATTATTTATTAATAATATCACTCCATTATTCAATGAAAAAGGATAAAAAATATCCAATAATCTTGTGGTAAAATATTTAAGTTTGATTTTTCCTCCACTATCCATTACCAGACATTTTCTAACTACTTTCACTATATTGAACAAATTTTACACTAATTTACCCTTACTAAGATAACTACACTTTTACCTTTGGAAACTAATTTCAATATACAAAATTAAAATTAAACTTATTTAATAATTCTAACATATTGATTTTTAAATATATAAATCATTTCATAAAATAAAATTTCCATGATTTGTATAAATTAATTTTAGTACTACCAGGAGGAGAGAGGATCTTCAATATAGGCTTCTAATCTTAATGAATGTTGATCGGATTTCCTTATAATATCTCTAGAAGGATTTGGAAACACCTAGAATTGCTCAAGCTCGAGCCAAGGTTGAAATATGGGAGTTCTAGAGGGTTTGGGAGATTTTAAAAAGAATTTTCAGAATTAAAAACTAGCGCGCACAATTTCCTGGGTAGAGGTGCACGATTAATCAAACCATGAACAAACCGTGCGGACCTCTCTATCTAGGTTTGCACAGTTGGCATGGTTTGGGCGCACAATTTGTCAAACCGGGTGCAAACTGTGTGGACCCCTCTATCCAATTTTTCACGATTGGCATGGTTTGGTCACACGGTTTGTCAAACCGTGTGCAAACCATGAAAAACCCACTATCCATTAGTTTTCCTAAAAAATTCACCCAAACGCACCCCAAGCCACTACTCTAAGTTAATGGTACTTAAAACCTTCAAAAAGTAAATGAAAACGCACCTGAGATGACTCCATAAAAGGATGGGATCTTACATTTGACATGTACGATGTTGTATTTTCTTACGACCTTGAGTTTTTTCTAGCCCCCTAAAGTTAAAATCAATTATTCATTTCTTATCTCTATTCAAATAAAACCACTAAGAATCACTCATTTCCATCTCAACTTTGAGGTTACATCAGACAACTTCTCCACAACCTTCAAAGTCTCAAAATTCCAAAGCTCTCTATAAAATCATATTTAGCATGCTAAAGAAATGGATGATCTTACTTTAAGTGTTAATGATAAAACCAAAGGTATATTGTGTAAGACTTGTGATGTTTTCCACATAATATCTGATATATTATTCCTCGTTTTTCTTGAGTGTAATGAATTTCCTCTCCATTTTAAGATGGAGAGTGCAAGAGAAATATTTATTGATAAATAACCTATTTAATTTATCCCAATACATAGATTTTATGTCTTCCATGGGTTTCATATTCTCGATTATTTTCCACCACTGACTAGCTTCTCCCTCAAGACAATAAACAAGCATAATGACATTCTCTTACTTAGAGTATTTAAGGACAAGGAATATCTTATCGTTTGAGCTAATCCATTGTTAAAAGATTATAGGATTAGAAGATCCACTAAAATTTGGAGGTCTCTAATGCATAAATTAATCAAATACAACTTTCTCTCTTGTAGTTCATTACATGTGATCCAAGTAATTATTCCTAACTTAAGTCAGTTGTTCTAGTACTTCTATGATGTCTCAGCTATTACTCCCATCATGTTAGAAATTTCATTAGGGTATTAATCACATTTCCCATTTCACTTTTCATTAACACGATTCCTCCTATGTATCACTATTTTATATGATAAATTAGAGTTTTGGATGTTAATACTTTCATTAATACATGTATAAAAGGTAAAACATAAACTTAGAAGTAACACATACATGTTGTGAAAAACCCAATGTATGAATCGCTAAGTTTCAATATATGTTATTCATGGTCATTTTAATATTAGGTTCTCTAACCTAATTAAGTTTTATAAAATATTTGTTCAAATTATTCATAATTATTTGTAAAGAGAATGTGTATTAACCAAAACAGATCCCTCTAGAGTGTCTGACATGGTCTGCAGTTATACCACTATCACACACCAGGTCACTATTGAGTTAATACCCAACATGCCCTCTTTGTGGTTATTACCCCTAGTTACAACTTTTATAGATATTTAATTCACTTTATAGTATCTAGATATGGTTTTAATTTAAAGGAAAACCAAACAATATCTTCTTTACCAAAATTTTAGGATGTTCTATTATACTTAGGCATTTTTCTTAGACTTCTCCCAAGGTTTTTCACTAAAGTTATATCATCCCAATCTCCAAAAATATCTATACATTTATTTGATTCTAGATATATTGATCATAGCCTTAAAAACATATTAACTCATGTTTTTTAATATAGTTTTCCAACAGATAAAAATAAAGGATTGATAGGTATAGTGTCTTTGGATTATTAGACAGATAAATACATCATCTTAAACATAAAAACATAATCTTTATTTAAAAATTCTCATAGCTCTCCTAAATCCCATATATCTTCTAAAACTGCATAGGATACCTTAGGGAAAATACATTAGGAAAATGGTGATCTAGAAATCCTAGCAAGGGAATAAAAATGGGATTAAATCATAACATGAGAGTTAAGAGGCAAGACATGATATCATAAAGAGAATAATTATAAGTATGAAAACATGGAATACCAAAATAAAATCATAAAATCATTGAATCATGGAATTATATAGAAACAACATAAAACATAAAATCATAAACATAAGTCAAGGGTCACTCCCAATACCATCATCATAAAGTGTACAAAGTCCTATGCTGAATTTTGTTTACTCCCAACTCCCATAAACATAGTGTTTAAAGTCACATGGTAGATTAGGTTCACTCCCTAATCTCATACATAACATCTCATGAGAAATAAACATTTACCAAATGTAGTGTAGGGATATATAATTTTGGGACCACTCATCATATAAATTAAAATCATACATATGTGTGTCAGATGTGGAAAATAAACTATATATAAATCATAAGCGTGATCAAACCCATGAGAAGGAAGTGGGTTTCATAATTTTGATTCAAGGAATAAATAAGGATAAATCATAATTATTCCAAAATAAAAAGGAATTAAATCATTCTGAAACACATTAATTAAAATATTACCATATATCTTGAACATGGAGTTTCAATTTAGAAGATCCATGATATGGATTTAGGAGAAGAAAGAATAAAAACAATCCACTTGGGTGATGCTTTATAAAATGAATAAGAATATTTTTAAAGAAGGAAACGAGAATATTATTTTTTATGAAACCAAAATTTTACCAAGAGAGATATCTATAAAATAATTATGGTTTTTGAATATATTCATTGTTTAAAAATATTTTACATAGGTGATTCTTGGCATGAGACAAGAAATAGAATAGTTCCCTTAAATTGTGTTTACTTAAGAGTGAGAAATAAAAAGGGAGATAAATACATGTATAACCATAGAAATGAAAATGATATTTAACTATGAATATATGTAAGATTCATATATACAAAAATATAATAAATTAATAGGAATAATGTTGTGTTAAATGGATAAAAATAAAGATAACATGTAACTCAAAAGTATAAGGCTGTCATGGAAGATCCCTTACCTCAAGTATGAAAGTGCTCTTCACTTGAAAATAACTTTTGGAATAATCTAATTAAGTTTATTAAATATATAAAAAATAGTCTTATTCTTTTATATTTAATTTTATAAGGTCCATTTATTATCTTTTATTTATTTATTTTTAATATAGTTTCCTTTTACGTTGGTTGCTCCGGGTGGTTTGGTTAATTTATTCATAACACTTTGGATATGTTGAATGTGGTCAAAGGCGTCATAAAATAACTTCATAATCTCTATAATTGTGTAGGTATATGTTATTTATTATTACATTATGAAAATAATAACACATTTTCAAAGGTTATCCCAAAAAAGATCCAAATTAAGAAAGGTTCCTTGAAAATTGCACATAAGGTAGTTATATTGGGACCATATTGGATAGAAAAGTGGATTTTTGTATTTTGTTATCAAAAAGGGGATAAATCAATTCACTTTGTAAAGGCATTGAAAAACTAGACGATGCTTTGCTGATTTGTATTTATCAAATATCATAAGTTTGTAGAACTTGTGATGCAAGCCTTATAAAAGAAATAGTGAGAAAAGGCGCTGCCATTCATATTCAGTTTTGATTAGAAAGAATGATATTGCTAGAAGATAATTAAGTTGTGGTACTTTACAATTAAAATATGATGATGCTAAAGGTGTTCGATCAAAGACTATAAATCATGGAAGATAAAGTTCATGATGAAAGGAGTTGTTTGTTGAATAATCCAGATGACATTGAAGTAGCATTGGTGTTCTTACTAAAGCAGATTTTAAGGAGGGACCATTTCCCAGTGTTTGCCAAATTTTTAGGGATGAAAATTGGGAGATGAGGAAATGTGATTTTGGAAAATAATGATTCACACAAGTTTGAATATGTCTGGGTATGTTGTGCGCAATTGGAGTTCCAAGATCCAAACATTGAAAAATGTAAAAGGCATGAAGTTCGTGAAAGATTCAAGAGGTGCAAAAAAGTTGAGTTTGGTGCAAAAGAGACTTACACGCCCAGTGCAATGTCAAATGGGGTTTTGTGCGATGTGTTAGGATCTTGTGCAATGCATCACAATTTTTTCACGTGGGGGTTAGAAATGCCTATAAATAAGAGGTAACCCCATCTCATTTTAGTAGCTTGACACTTAAATAAATCCCAAGATATAAAGTATGGAATAATTTTAAGTAAATGGAGTTGCATAAAATAAATAGAGTTACATGCAAGAAGAGAGTTGTGTGCAAGATTGAAGTTGCATGGAAGAGGTGTTTCACGAAAAAAGTAAAATATTGCGCACGTGGTATAAAAGTTGTGCAAAAGACCCCAAAAAGGGTGTGCGAATGATTTGAGTTCAGAAAATGCAGTAATTTGTGCGCAATATAGTTCTTACCATCTTCTGGGTAAGAAAAAGAAGAATTGTTTTGAAATATCAAACTGTTATAGTGGATTAAGAAGCACTAAAACACTATTTTTCCCTATTTGTGCTAAGAGGGTGCACACATTCTTGTGGATTTTTTTCCAAGTCCTACACGAGTGTAAGGTTATATCCTACTCATTGTATTCCACACTAAAGTATTGTTTTCTAGTGGATTGTGTGGTACTAGATTGTTTTCGTACCATACCAAGGATGTAACTACTCTTATTGAGTAGTGAACCTTGTAAATCATGTGTTCTTATGGTTGTTTGTGTTTAGGTGGGAAATAACTCTTTAACAGGAGGTGAAGGTTGTTTCAAAAATAAAGGAAACATAAAAGAATAATATATCACTGATTCACCCCTCCCCCTCTCAGTGATACTTGGATCCTGACTGGGAAACTTCAATTGGTATTAGAGGGATAGGATCCCTTAATTTATTCATTTCTGAAGTGTTTGATGAGAAGTTGTCATGAAAAATATAAATTACGTGTTTATTAAAGGGATTATGATATTTGATAGGAAGAACTATCACATATGGAAGAAAAAAATGATTCCTTATCTTATGTCTCTTGGGTATGAAGTTCTTGAAAGCACAATTGATGGATTTCCTCCTATTGATGACAAGGTTCCTTTTACACCTGGTGATAAGAAGAATCTTTAAAATGACGGAAGAGATAAAAATGCACTACTCTAATCTCTTTTTGATAGTGAGTTTTTAAGAGTGAAAGGTGTCGCTACAAAAAAAGGAATCTGGGATAAGCTGAACAACATCTACAAAGGAAATACAAAAGTGAAGAAGGAAAAACTACAAGTCTGAAGATTAAAGTATGAAGATTTGAAAATGGGTGAGTCTAAATCTGTTTGGGAGTTATTTACAGGGGTAAATGACATTGTCAGTACAATTAGATGCCTTGGTGAAAATTTAGAGGATTATACACTTGTTGAAAAGATCCTACAAATTCTTCCTAATAATTTTGATACTAAAGTTTCATCATTGGAAGATAGAGATCCTAAAACATTATCTCTAGATGGTTTGCATATCACTCTCATCACTTATGAAATGAGAAGGGAGAAGACTATGAAGAGAAAAACAAAAGATGATAGAGAAATGTATTTCAAGGATTAAAAGACTGTGAATTCAAAGAAAATTCATATTGATGATGAAGCTGGTGAGTCTGATTATGAGGATGAGGTATGTACAAATTTTGATGAAATTTTATCCTTTTTTTCTAATAATGTGAAAAGAGGTATAGGGAAATACAAGGGGAAACTTCCCTTGAAATGTTTTGAATGTGGATCTGTTGGTCTTTTTGTGGCTAATTTCCCTAAAAAAGGTAAAGATGAAGATAGTGATGAAGAAGATATAAGACCAAGAAGATCATTGAGGAAAGAGACTAACAAAGATAAATATTCCTCAAAGGGGAAGGATAAAAAATTCTTAAAATCAAAAGGAAGAAGCATTTTATCTAAAGATGATGAAGAGAAAGATAGTGAATCTGAATTCAAAAAATCTTTTGCCAAAAAAGCTAGGGAAAATTCATTTTTTACAGTAGTTAATAATGAATATTATTAGAGCAATAGTTTTGAAGAAGAAGAAACTCAACTTTAATATTATCTGAAAGAAGAGTTGAAAGAATGCTTGTGGAAAATCAGAAAACTTGACACGGAAAACAAGAATTTGTTAAATGAAAATTCAACATCAAACAATCAAGAATCTTTTTCTGATGAGAAATTCAAGATGAAAAATGAAATTTATGATATGTATAATTCTCTTGAGAATTATATGAATCATAATGATCATCTTGATGTTAAGGTGAAGACAAAAGAAGACGAGTTGGAACTCGTACAATTTTTTTTCTAAAGATGAAGAAAGGAATATAAGTTTTATAAAATCTATATCAGAAGTTGGTGAATGTTCTTATAAGGATGTAACTAAGAAGAATCAATAAAAGTTATCTTCAAAGGTTGAGAAGAAATATGGAACTAATCATGAAAAGCACAAAGCTAGAATGGATATGTATGTGGCCAAAGATAACAATGTTGAAAAATTAGAAGTATCAAAAATTATTGGGACGAGAAAAATATCTTCTACTTATGGTTCTAATAAGTCTGAATAGAAATATGAACTGAAGAAGAAAGTTATAGTTGAAAATAGAAAGGTTTATGGTCAGCAGAGTTTTGTTAAGAAGGTTGTTGAGAATAATGTCCGCAATCCCAGTTAGTATAGAATATTTAGAGGAAAATAATATTTATATAGTTACTTCTAGTATTGTGGTGGATTTGGACATACTGAAAATATGTGTTGGCTTAATCAACAAAATTACTACTATTCTAGAGGTTATAGAAGGAAATGTGTTAGGGGGAGTCAATATTTTCAAAAGAATAAGTGCATGAAGGAAGTTCAAAATAAAACTGAGAAAGATGGTGTGAATGTTGAGAATAGGTTTCAACCATTGGAAACTGTTTGTAATAGATGTGAGAAACTTGGAAATTTTGGTAAAGGATGTTTTGTTTTGTTTCCCACACAACAGAAGGTTCTTTACAAATCTCAAAAGATGGTGGTGACGAATGAAAAGAAAAAAAATAGAAATATCTTGTTGTAGAAATTTCCTTAAAAGCTACAAAATGAGAACATCCA
Source organism: Viscum album (assembly GCA_963277665.1). Classification (NCBI taxonomy): domain Eukaryota; kingdom Viridiplantae; phylum Streptophyta; class Magnoliopsida; order Santalales; family Viscaceae; genus Viscum; species Viscum album. The sequence continues at coordinate 1,753,941,465 of OY728136.1, read as the reverse complement.
TGGTATCTCAATAGTGGGTGTTCTTCCCATATGACAGGAGACCTAAAGTTGATTAAAAATGTAAAATACTTCAAAGAAGGAACAATGACATTTGGAAATGATGAATCTATAAGGATCAAAGGTGTTGGATCATCCATCATCGGAAAAGAAAAGATGAAATCCAGGAAAAAATTATATGTTGTTGTGTTGAAACACAATCTACTGAGTGTCTCATAACTATATGATAAGGCAAACAAGGTTATCTTCAGAAAATATGGGTTTTTTTGAAAAGTAAAGTTGATTTAAGGGTAGTTACAAGAGGCCAATGTACAAAAGGGAACTTATTCCAAGTTGGTGAAATACAAAACTCTTGTTACATGAGTGTGGTGGATGAAAATCCATTATGGAATAAAAGGTTAGGGCATATGTGCCAAAGAAACATGTGAAAGTTATCAGTGTGAGACAGTATCTGATATATGAATGTTTTATCAAGAAAAAGAGATTGGTGTTGCACTAATTGTGAGAAAGGGAAGATTAAGAACTCTATGCATAAGAGATTTTACATTCGTTCAAAACAACCCTTGGAAATTATACATTCTTATATCTATGGACCAATGAGAAATCAATAAAAAAAATGTAGATAAGTACTTCATTACTTTTATTGATGACTTTACTACCATTACTTGTGTTATGCACATGAGATATAAGACTGATACTCTAAAAATGTTTAAGAGTTTCACGAGGAAAGAAGAGAAGTAATGTGAGTATTCAGTGAAGAAGTTGAGAACTGATAATAGACTAAGTATAAGAATGAAAAGTTTGAAAATTAACTTGAGAATCATGGAATTCACCATGAGTTCAGTTCACCATACACACCTTAACAAAATGGGGTTGCTGAAAGAAAGAATAGAATTTTGGTAGAAATGGGGAGAACTATGTTACTTAAACATAGTCTTTCTCATTATTATTAGAGGAAATCCATGAGAACTACTATGTATATTCAGAACTGATATTTCTAGAGACCAAGTTTAGATATGAATCCATATGAAATGTTTTATGGAAAAAAATCCAAGTTTGAAACACTTAAGAGTTTTTGGGAGTCCATGCATGATAAAGAAGAAAGGTGGAAACCTTGGAAAATTTGAGCAAAGAGGAGATGATGGAAATATTCTTGGCTATACTCCGAAAGGAAGAGGATATAGATGTTTCAATAGAGAAATTGGAAGAGTAGTTGATTTTTTCGGATGTGAAAGTTATTGAAAATGTTTAGAAAGAAAAGTAGACTCTTGCTGATAGAGAAGTTGAGAAGGATGTGGAAATACTTATTAATAATTTTGATAATGCTGGAGATAGTGGTAATCATACTCAGGAAGAAGAATTAGACTCAACAATTTCAAGTAACAAGGATGAAATTTGAACAGCTCATCCTAGACTGAGAAAGAAAGTAGAGGCTCAAAACATTATTAGTGATCAACATCAGAGGGTTAAAATAATAAGAACAACAAATGATGCTACACATACTTCTTTGTATTCAAAAGTGGATCCAAATGATGTGAATGAAGCCTTTGAGAATCTAGAATGGGTTCAGACAATGAATGAGGATCTTGATCATATAGAGAAGAATGATACTTGGGAACTCCTACACAAACCGGACAACAAAAATTTTATTGGTACAAAATGGGTTTTCCAGAACAAGCTGAATGAAGAAGGTGAATTGATAAGGAATAAGGAAATATTAGTTTGCAAAGGTTACTCATAGATTAGAGGTGTTTATTTTTATGAGACCATTACTCCAATTGATAGATTGGAAACAATCATAATATTTCTTTCTATTTCTGCACAATGAGGCTACAAATTTTTCAAATGGATGTGAAGTGCGTATTTCCTAATTGGAATATTGATGAGGAAGTTTACATCGAACAACATAGTGTCTTTTTTATCAGGAAAGATGAAATTCAGGTTTGAAGGTTGAAGTGATCCCTATATGGGCTAAAACAATCTCTGAGGGCATGGTATTCTAAGATGGATAGGTGCTTATTGAAGACGAGTTTCAAGAAAATAAGAGTTGATAGCAATATTTACATCACGGAATGTTAGGAGTTCTCTATGATCATAAATTTTTTATGTTGATGACATTATCTTTACTGGGAATGATGAAAGATCTTGTGAAATATTCTTTGAAGAGGTGAAGAAGTTCTTTGAGATTTCCATGCTGGGAGAAATGAAATACTTTCTTGGGTTGAAAACATTACAAAATAAAAACCACATTTTTCTTTCTCAAGAAAAGTATACAAAGGAACTTCTGAAGAAGTTTGGAATGGAATATTCAAAACCAATTTCCATACTAATTTTAGTGGGAACCAAGTTGTCTAAATATGGACAAGGCAAGGAATCTGATCAGAAAGAGTTTCAAAAGTTGATTGGAAGTCTGTTATATTTGACTACCTTAATTCCTAACATCGTATATGCTATCACCTTATGTGAAAGATTTTAGAGTCCTCCTAAAGAATCAAATTTGATTGCTAGAAAAAGAATTCTCAGATATATCAAAGGCGCAACAAATTTTGAAATCAGGTATGATGGCTTAGAAAATATTGATATGTTCGGGTATTTAGATGCAGATTGGGCATAAAATTCTGATGATAGAAGATTCACATCTGGTGGATTTTTATTTTTGGTGAATTTTTTGTAGTTGGCATACAAACAAACAAAATTCAGTAACTATTATCATGGACGAAGCAAAGTGTGCTTCTTCCACTCAAGATGCTACCCAACTTATGTGGATAAAGTCTCAGTTGGAAGATCTATTTGTTAAAGTGAAGATACCATTGCTCTTAGGATGTGATAATTAGAGTGAAATAAATATTACAAGAAATCTGGTACAACATTCTCATTCAAAACACATTGACATAAAGTAACACTTCATCAAAGAGCTAGAGGAGAAGAATGGATTGAAGCTGGAGTACATTCCTATATCGGAACAAGTAGATGGCATATTCACAAAACCTTTACTGATGGAACCATTTTGTAAATTGAGGTTGAACATGGATGTCCGACCTTCTTCTCATCAAGGTTGAGGTACTTATGTCAGTCCCCTATCTTATCTTAATATTGTATAGTGTTTTCAAGGGGGATAATAGGTTCATAACTCTATCCTATGGTTTCATGTTTAAATGGGGAGTTGTGGGTAACCTATGAATCTAGCATGTAAGTGTGTGAACTATTCTAACTGTTTGTTGGAGTTGTTGTAGGAAATATAATTTTTGTATCCAATAAAGTTGAAGGAGTGAATAAATCTGTGGAAGAATGTTGAAGAATAATCCTTGGAAGAAAGATTTTTGTATTTTGGAGAAGGCTAAGGAAGAAATTATGAAGAAATTTCATAGTCACTACATTTGGACAACATGGGTTTTCCATAAATAATTCTTATTTCTTACAATGAGTTACCTCGCATAGGCTTAGAATTGTTGATAATTAATCCATTTCATGATGTTAAAAAATTCATTTATTTGTGAATCTTGGTTGACAAAAAAAATCCAAAGGGGGAGATTGTTGGGACCAAGTTGGATGGATAAGTGGATTGTTGTCTTTTGTTGTCAAAAAGGGAATAAATCAATTCAATTTGTAAAAGCCTTGAAAAACTAGATGATTAATTGATGATTTATATTTATTAAATATCATAATTTTAGAGAAATTGTGATTCAAGCCTTATGAAAGAAATGGGGAGAAAATGTGATGTGAGTTATATTCAGTTTTGATTGGAAAGAATGATATTGCTGGAAGATAGGGAAGTTGCATTACTTTCCGTTGAAAACATGATGATGCTAAAGGTGTTCGATCAAAGACTATATATCATGGAGAATGTGGTTCGTGATGAAAGCCATTTCTTTTTTTAATAATACAGATGATAGTGAAGTAGAATTTGTGTTCTTGACAAAGAATATTTTAAGGTGGCGCCGTTTCCCAGTGTTTTCCAAACATTTGGGGTCGAAAATCAAGAGATGAGAAATGTGATTTTGGAAAAGAATGATGCGTGCAAGTTTGAATATGGATGGGTGTGTTGTGCGCAAGTGGAGTTAAAAGATCCAAACATTGAAAAAAGTCAAAGGCATGAAGTGCATGAAATATTCTAGAAGTTCATGAAAGATGAGGTTGATGCGAAAGAGACTTACATGCTCAATGCAACATCAAATGGGGTTTTGCACGACGCGACAGGATCTTGCATGACACATCGGGGTTTTTGTGTGTGGGGGTCGGTGATGCCTATAAATAAGAGGTGAACCCCTATAATTTTAGTAGCTAAAAACTTGGAGAAATCCCAATCTCTAAAGCACGTAAGAATTTTAAGTAAAGGGAGTTTCATGAACGAAATAGAGTTGTGCGCAAGAAGAGAGTTGCACACATGATTGAAGTTGCACGCAAGAGGTGTTTTGTAACAAAAAGTCAAATCTTGTGCATGTGGAATAAAAGTTGCGTGCAAGACACCTAAAAGGGTGTACGGATTATTTGAGTTGAGCTCAACCAATTTGTTGTGTGCAAGGTAGTTCTTACCAGCTTCTAGGTAAGAAAAAGAAGAATTGTTTTGAATGATCAAACTGTGAAAGTGGATTTAGATAAATTGAATTTTTTTCCTTATTTGTGCTAATAGGGTGTACACGTGCTTCTGGATTGTTTTCCAAGTGCCACATGAGTGTAAGGGTATATACTACTCATTGTATTCCAGAAAAAAGAATGATTTCTAGTGGATTGTGTGGTACTGGATTATTTTCGTACCATACAAAGGACGTAGCTACTATTGTTGAGTAGTGAACATTGTAAATCTTGTGTTTGTGGATGTGTGTGTTAATCAAGGAAATATATATTTAATATGAATATAATTTTGTTTCAAAAATAAAGGAAACATAAAAGAAGAAGATATCACTGATTCACCCTCCCCCTCTTAGTGTTACTTGGATCCTGACTGGGAAACTTTAAGTTAAAGTTACTATAACTATTTATTATTTTTATTACATATATATTTTCATATATTACCATTATAGAATATTAATAGTGTCAAAAATATAATTTTTATATACCAAATACAAATAAATGTTTCCATGAAAGGTGTTCGTGAAAAAAAAATGTCATTCATGGAGGTGGTAGTCCATACACATGCGTGACAACATTTTCATTTTTCTCAATGATTTTGGAGAAAACTATATTATGAATGTTACATTATTATAATAACATTTCAACATATTAAAAATTCTGGTGTTATCACACCTTCATGTATACAGGGGACTTGAGGGGTTTAGAAGAAAAAAAGAACTTAAAAATGTTTGGTTGAGAGTAATACCTTTCCCTTGGAAGTTCTCCCTTGAGTAAGTCCTTAAGAATTATTATATTGGTCTTTTGGTGAGACTAATGATTAAAAGGTATTTGGGGGGGGGGTGGATGTTTAGGGGAGAATAGTGAATAGTTTTAGTTGATCCAAGTATTTGTAATTGGTGTAGAAATGGGGAGGAGGTGATCACCTTTTATAAGTGATGAAAAGGGAACTCTTGTAAAAACTCATTATTTATCAATAATATCACTACATTATTCAATGAAAAAGGATAAAAAATATCCAATAATCATGTGGTAAAATATATAAGTCTGATTTTTTATCCACTATCCATTACCAGACATTTTCTAACTACTTTCACTATGTTAAACAAATTTTACCTTAATCTACCCTTACTACGATAACTCCACTTTTACCTTTGGAAACTAATTTCAATATATAAAATTAAAATTAAACTTATTTTACAATTTTAACATATTTATTTTAAATATATAAATCATTTCATAAAATAAAATTTCTATGAGTTATATAAATTAATTTTAGTATTAGCACATATGATGCGTAAAAACCGTTTCTTAGAAATAGTACATTTTAGGATTAAAATTTAAATGTGGGATACGATTATAAATGATTTTTATTTTAAATAAATAAATTTATTTACTATAAAAAAATTAAACTTAATATATATTTCAGTCAATTCAAAACCAAATTTTACCAAAATAATGTTTGATTAAACTAGAAGACAAAAAATATTTTTTATTAGAATTAAAATATTACTTTTATTTTATAACTTTAAGAACATGTTTTATAAATTTAAAAAAATTTATTTAAAATGAAAAAAATTATTCCCTAAATACATATTTGATCAATAAAATTATAAGTATCTCTTATATGCTGATAAAAGTTACAATTTTGGGAAAAACTACATTTTTTCATCTAAAAATCATTTTTTTATAAAAAACCAAAAAATAATCCTAAGAAAATTTTCACAAGATGAATTAAAAACATGGAAGTAGATTTATTACATTCAACCTATGTAAGTGATAATAACTATTTTTATTTATAAGTGCTTAAAACGAAATAAAAATATTTTTTTAAAATGAATCTTTAAGCCTGAAATATGTCTATATTATTACTACACCACAAGTTATATTTTTATCCCATAGGTTGTATTATAAACATATTATTTTAAAAATTAATTACAAGGTGATGTTAGTTCTTATCATCTATATTACCTTATAAGACATGCGTATATACTCAAACGAGAAATTTATATATATAAATTTTTGGTCGTTATAATTTGAGCACAAACTATCAACCTAAAATTGAAGGGTAGTCTAAATAGAATATTTAGACATTATAAGACATGTTGAGGTTGTTATAAATTGTCATTCATGGTATGATGGATCAATATTTATCTTTCATGAAATTTTCATATAATAATAACTTCCATTCAATCACTCTAATGGCACCATAAGAAGCATTATACGGTAAGAGGTGTCATACTCCAACTTACTAGGATGAAATTGATGAAAGGAAGATTTTAGGCCCTGATATACTATAGGAGACAATATAAAAAGTGAATACTATTCAAAATCATATTAAGGCAATTCAAATTAGACAAAAAAATTATACCAATAACTAAAGGAAGGATTTGGAATTTTAAGTGGGGGATCTTGTTTTCTTGAAGGCATCACTATAGAAATGCATTATAAGCTTTGGAAAGAAATAAAAGCTATTTCCTAGACACATGAGGCCTTTTAAAATTATAAAAATAATTGGATATGTGTCTTACTGTTTGGAAATGCCAACTAACCTCTCTAAAGTTTAAGATTTATTTTATATCTATTTATTAAGAAAGAACATACAAAAACCAACACAATTTCTTACCTATGAAGAAATATAATTAGGACTAGATTTATCATACTATAAAGATACTTTATATATTATGAGCACTAGAGAACAAGTGTTGAGGAATTAGACAACTTGAGTGGTAAATGTACATTGGAAAAATCATAAGATAAAAGAGAAAACATGGGAACCTAAAAAATTTATGATAAATAAATATCAAAATATATTAATTATTTAGAATTCAAGAAATTATTTGGACAATAATTTTGAAGGTGAGAAGAATGTAATGCCCAACTATAAATTATAGTAAGCTTTTCTTTCTAGAGAAACAATAGTGTAATGGACAGAAATTTATTCAATAATATGATTAAAATAAAAATTAAAAAATTTTATGAACAAAATTTGATTAAATTAATAATTTTTTTGAATAAATATGTCAAAATTATATATTAGTTAATTTTTGACATATTTTAGAAATAATAGATTTTTAGGTGAATAGTAAAAAATACTGATTTTACAGAAACCATCACTTTGAATAAGTTATAATGATATATTAATCACTTGAAAGTTTATGAAACCATTTTTATAGACCAAATATATATTATAAAAGCAATATAATGCATATAAAAAATATAATGTACAACTTTGAAATATATGTTTAACATTTCAGAAATCCAAATAATGTTTTTTTTCAAATATGTTTTTTAGTTATATTCTGTTAATAAAGTATATAAATTAAATTTGTTAAAATGAAATCCATATTTTCCTTCATAATTTCAAAATTTGGTGATGAGTAACTTGGTTACATGACATGTAATGGTTTCTGGGTACTAGTCGTGAGAGGGATCATGCTATGAAAGGTTACATGTTGTGAATAGAGGTTTCACGTTGTGAATGGTTTAAGTAATGAATTTTTAATCTAAGGAAATGGATTTTTCAGCATATGTGGGATGTGGCAGTTACACATCGTGAACTTGGGTTACACATATTTTAACAGACCTCATTTAGTTTTTAAAATAGGTGTGTGACTGTTTTGGATTGGTTCTTTCTTCGGATCTTTGTTGCTCTCAACCCAAGGCTGTTTTAAAGAATTATTGGGAGACTCCAATCGATTCGGTCCACACCCTATCTCTGTTGTGATTGTAGTGCGTCTCTCAGGGTGAGTAACCTTTCTACTTCTTCATTGTTATTGTTTGATGTAGCGACCTTAGGTTTCATTATGAGATATGTTGATCTAATTTGGTGTTTCCTCTTGTATTCTTCTGGGATCTATTGTGAGATATCATTCTAGAGGTCATTCCTTATTGGTCGTGGTGCGACGGGCTTTTATTCTTGAGGTATGTGGTTTCCTCTTTTATAGTAACCCTTTTATTTTCCAATTAAATCAAACCTTAGGTGTATGTCTTGGATTTTAGGTCCTCTTCTGGTGTTGTTGGGTTTCAATGTTAGTGGATCTCATTGAGGGCATGTGTGAACTGAGTTTTGAGGTAGGTGTTTTTGTCTCTAGACTGTGATAATAAGACTGATTTCACTTGCTTTATAAATTGATTTATCAAATTTTCATTACTGTTTTGTATGGGTTAAAAAGAGTTTTTAAAAGAAAGAAAATAGTTTTTCCCTAGTTTTTAATAAATTAAAAGCAAATGAGTACTTTTTAAACATTGAAATTGGTTTGTGAAAATGAGCACATGGGTTACCTTGGGTACTTAGTTGGAAGGTTTAGCATATGAGCATCATCCATGTTTCCTGATTATTAGGAGGTTTTCTCATGGGGTTTTGCTCTGTTTCCTAGGCCTGTTATTCTAGGGGATGAATATTGACATTGGTGGGGGGGGGGGGGTTACTCATGGGGTATTCCTCTGATTACAAGGCCTATGTTCTAAGAGTCATATACGAGTAGTCTGCTAGTTTGACCTATAGTGATATTTGGTACTGATGACTATGCAACTATTTCTATTTTTCACTTCCTGAATTTCTAAGTTAGTCCTGATATGTATGTAATGCCTATTTTGTTTTGGAATTATGGAAAAAGGGAAATGTTTTCTATGTTTTCTATAAATACCACATGTTTTATTTAATATAAGCATATCGAAATTGTTATATAGAGAATTTTTATAGAACACCTAGGTGGGATCCAACTGATCCTATTAGCACACACCCTTTACACTTATTCAGTGGTTCATAGACCTTTGGATGTATTCCATTTCATGGAAAGGGAACCACAGTGAGGCAATGAGGTATCGTATCAGCTTAGTTAGGTAGCTGGTGGTGAGATGGTGGGTGTTCGTCCACGCCATCACTTGGAGTAACTGTTTGTTTTTGTACTTTTCAGTTGGACTTGTCTCTTTGGAGTTTATGGTTAGTTTCTAGTTGTTTGTTTTCACTATTTTTATCATATTTATGGAATATATATATTATTTATTCTTTTTCTATTTCTTTATTTCTTTATTTATAAGTCACGTGGTTGTCTAAGTTGGGCGAAGACATTCCCTCTTCCTTGTCGTTTGTTTCCCGGGTTCTTGTCTCCAACCCATGTGGATTGGTAATGCCCTTCAGGTATGTGGTGGATCAGGTTAGGTGCTAGGTTTGGGGGATAATTGGGTCGGTTCATTACAAAATGGTATAAAAGGTAAGGTTGGTTGTCCTCAAGATTTTTTCTTGGGATATCTGTTAGGATAGATGTAGGATTTTCAAGACTTGAGAGGTATGCTGTGGTAAGTTCTTGGCCAGATCTTGTCATGTAAAGACTCAAGTTACCAAGGGATAATGTTAGTTTTTTCTTTTAAATATTAGTTTCTGCTTATGGGTTTTCTAGTTTGAAATGAGATTTTCTATATTGTCTAATCATTTCTTCTATTTTGGTGTGCGATAGTACGCCTCTGAGACATCTTCCACAAGTTCCTTATGAAGGAGTGGTAGATTCTCAATAGGGAAATCTGCCAATGGATCAGAACCTCATTGATATTATCGTACAAGTAATCCATACTATTGATCTGTAGGTTCCATAAGTTCAGAACGTAGTGGTTGAGGTACAACCAGGAGCTAGAGTAGAGAGAGACCGATCACATGAATTATTGCGTGAGAAGCCACTATACTTTAAAGGGACAAATGAACTCTAATAGGTGGAGGATTGGAAGGACAAGATTGACCAAATATTTGACTTCCTAGAAACTCTTGATAATATCTGGGTAAAGTGTGTAGTGTTTAGGCTTGATGGTTCAGGTAAGTGATGCTGGGATTCTATGTTCTAGGAATACGGGCACACAGACTTGGATTGCAAGGGTTTAAAAACCCTATTCTTCTGGAAGTTTTTCCTAAATTCATTGATGTTGGAAAAGTATTTGGATTTCCTATCTTTTCAGTAGGGAGAACGATCGGTGTTGGCATACACCAATAATTTTCTGAGCTTGTCTGTTTTGCTTGAGACATGGTGAGGAATGACCAAATAAAGGCTTATAAGTACCTATAGGTTTTGCAACCTTATATTAGATTGCAGGTGTTTATGTTGAATATTTATACCTATGAGAAGATGGTAGACAAATCTATGATGGCAGAGATGAATATGGAAGACAAGGTTTGCTTTAACACCTCTTCTCTTCCATATAGTGACAGCTTTAGTGGAACTCATTAAAAGAAAAGAATGTGATATGATCATCATAAGAGCGGTGGAGGTGGGTCATAATAGTGAGCCTCCTCTCCACCGTCTATTGTAGCTAGCAGTGTGCCTTTGAATTGATATCAGTGTGGTAAGTTCAGATAAACCAAAAATTCTTGTCCTATGAACATGAATATGTGCAATAGTTGTGGATGCCTTGGTCTCTTACAATATTTCTATTAGGCTATGACTACACATCAATATGGTCAGGGTTTATTGACTCCAAAGGCTACAGTGGTGAAGTCAAAAGATTCAAAGACTACAGGGATCCATCCACAAGCCTCAGGAGTGAAGCATTTACACATAGTATTTGAGTGTCTAATGGAGGTCTATGTAGGACTGAAAACAGTAATAGGTACGCTTATTATTAAATCTCTAGTATCAATTTATTTTTTTTATACTAGTTCCTCCCACTCGTTCATATCTGCATGTTTTTTTGATATGCTTAAAATTCCAATAGAACTTATGCCCTTTGAATTGGAGTTAGAGTAACCTCTTGGAAAGAGTATAGAGCAGGGGTTTCAGTGTCCTTCTTGTTGATTCACGATAGCTGATACATAGTTAGTCTAGAGTTTTATCATTATTGATGTGAATATTTTTGATGTCATCATCGTTAAGGATTGTCTTGTAGCTCGTCGAGCTGAGGTTGATTATTATCATCTGTGTGTCTCTTTTCTTGCTATCGATGGGAGATATCATGTGTTTTAGGGGGAGTGGGATTCGAGATCAGACTGTGCGAGGACTTACCACCTAGATCTCAGTGATTTGATGTCTACCATTGTGTTTGAACCCAATGAAATCTCTCCTGTCATTGATCTTACCATTACTGTTTGGTATTTTCCGGATGTTTTCCCAGATGACTTCTCTGGTCTTTCTACAGAGAGATAGGTAGTGTTTACGGTTAAACTGGTGCTAGGAATGCATCCAATATCAATGCCTTCTTATTGTATGGCACCCATGTAGCTAAAATAGATGAAGATTTAGTTGGATTACCAGTTGGAAAAATGTTTCGTTCACCCTAGTGTTTTTCCTTAGGGAGGACCAATTCTATTTTCCAATAAATTAGATGGTTCAATTTGGTTGTGTGTGGACTATCATAGGTTGAACCTGGTAAAATTTAAGAATAAATACCATTTGTCTTATGTGGATGATTTTTTTAATCAACTAAAGCGGGAAAATTTGTTTTCGAAGATTGATATTCCGTCAGTTTATTATCAGCTCTGGGTTCATGAGTTTGATATACTAATAACATTCTTTAGGAGCCGGTATAGCCATTATAAATATCTTATGAGGAATTTTGGTATAACTAATTCTCCTAGAGTTTTTATGGATTTGATGAATCAGATATTCCACCAATATCTTGACACCTTTGTGGTAGTGTTCGTAGATGATATTATGGTTTATTCAAAATCTAAGCATGAGCATGATAACCATATGAGATTGGTTTTGGGAATTCTAATAAATCACTTTTTTTATGGATAACTTTCAAAATTTAGTTTCAGGATCCAAGAGGTGAAGTTATTAAGAGACAAGATTTTTGAACGTGGCCTATTAGTTGATCCAAAGAAGATGAAGGCTATTATTTCATGGAAGGAACCACAAAATGTGTTTGAAATTAGGATATTACTTGGTCTTATTGGATACTATTGACAGTTTTTTAATGATTTATCTAAGATAGAGTCACATTTGACTACTCTTACTAGAAAGTAGTAAAATTAACATGGGATGAAAAGTTCCAGTCTTCCATCGATGAGCTGAAATGACTTCTGACATCGACTCCTATTTTGATCTTACCTATGCCCGGTAAGGGGTACATGGTGTTTTGTGATGCATCTAGTGTTGGTTTGTGATGTTTGATTTTTCAGGATAATCATGTGGTAGCTTTTGGCTTTCGTCAAATTCAACCGCATGAGAAGAGTTTCCCCACTCAAAATTTATATCTTTCTACAGTTATGCATGCACTTAAATGTTGGAGACACTATATCTTTGTGGAGAATTTCATAGTGTTATCTAATCATAAGAGTCTGAGATATATCTTTTCTCAGAAAGACATGAATCTCAAACAAAGGAGATGGGTAAAATACCTTTAGAAGTTTGACTTTTACATCACCTACACCCTCGGGAAAGGGAATGTTGTTGTAGACACTCTAAGAAGGAAGGTTATGTCACAAGCTGTTCTGGAATTGAAGGAGGAGTGGAACCTTATGGAACTTTTTTCTCAGTTTCATATGAATACTGAAGAGGATGTTTCAGGTATGGTTATGACCAGTGCTCAGTTATCATCATCTCTCATGAGGTCTATTTTTAAGATTTATAATTAGGATGATTAGTTTAGAAAAGTTTGATAAAAAAATTATGGTGGGGAGACTATTTCTAATTGGTCTCTTACTTCAGATGGCATACTTCAATTAGAGAAGTGAGTTGTCATCCCAGCACTTGTGAGAATTTCAGTATTGTTTGATTTTAACAGTTCATCATGGGATGTTCATCCTAGAACTAAGAAGACGTATTATGACAAGAGACAATGATTTTAGTGGCTGGGTATGAAGCGTGACATTACAAATTATGTGTCCCACTATTACAACTGCCATTAGATAGAGAAATAGAACTTTAAACCCTCTGATTTGATTCAGCTTCTTTTGGTTCCAATTTTTAAGTGGGATAAGGTGTCCATGTATTTTTTATTGGATTACCATGGACACCCAGAGGGAAAAATGCTATCTGGGTGGTTGTTGATCAATTGATTAAGTCTTCTCATTTCATTCTGACCAGGGATACCACTAAGGTTGAATATCTGCATAAGCTGTATGTGTAGGAGATTGTGAGGTTGCAAGGGAGCCCTTCCATTTTTTTCAGATAGGGATCCTAGGTTTTTTTTGAGGTTCTTGAGGATTATTTAAGAGGTAATGGAAAATTAGATCAAGTTGAAAAAAACGTACCATCCGCAGACAGTCAAATAGAGCATGTAATTTAGATCCTGGAGGATATGATTCATGACTTTGTCTTGGATTTCATGGGATATCCATCTGGGAATGGTTGATTTATTCTATAATAATCACTATTAGTTTTTGATAATAATATATCCCTTTGAGGCGTTTTATGTTCACTCATGCCGATCACCTCTTTTTGGGAGGAGGTGGGCAAAGTATCCTTGGTAGGACCAAGTTTGGTCCCAGAGACATCATAAAAGATTCAGGATGTGGATCAATGTCTGGTTACTGATCAGAGTTGATAGAAGTCTTATGTGGATCGATGGCATCATCCTATAATGTTCTATTGGTTACTGGGTTTTCATGATGGTTTCTCCTCAGTTGGGTCACCATAGGCTTGAAAAATAGGGAATGTTAGCTCTGAGATATGTTGAACCATTTGAGGTCACTGAGCATCATAGGTAGGTAGCTTATCGGTTAGAATTATTAGTTTAGTTGATAGGAATTCATGATGTTTTCCACATATCTCAGCTTAGGATGTATCACCTTGAACCTGATTATGTTCTCATTTGGGAGGAAATTGATCTAGAATCATATGCTTCTATTCCGGAGAAATCGATTGAGATCATTGACTCTCAACTGAAAGTCATGCATGGGAAGTTGATTCTTCTAGTTAGAGTTATAGGGAAACACAGATCAGATTCTTATGAGACTTGGGAATGTGAGTCGTTGATGTGGGAGAAATGGACTTATCTTTTTATACGGATTACATCTTCCACATAACTTTTTTGGGATGAGAAGTATTTATGGAGGGGAGTTTGTAACATCCTGTTACCAATCCATCCGGTATGCCTTTAACCTCGTTGTGGTTTTAATTTTCTCATTGTATAAATAGGACCAATAAAGAATTGGTAGGATACCTATAATGGTGAAGTTAGATATCTGTTGGAATTGTAGCGTTAAACAACATTTTCTGTAGGTTGAAGGAAGTTTTCACACCGTGTAACTTGGTTACAAAACATGTAATGGGTGTTGGTTACAAGCTGTGAGAGGGATCACATTGTGGAAAGTTACACATCATGAATTGAGGTTTCACACAATGAATGGTTTAATTAATGAATTTTTAATCTGAGGTGATGGGGTTTTCGGCGTATGTGGGACGTGGAAGTTACACGTCATGAACTTGGATTACATGTCATGTAATGACCCATATTTAGTTTTTAAAACAGTAGTGTGACTGTTTTAGTTCGGTTCTTTCTCCAGTTCTTCATTGCTCTCGACCCAAGTTTGTTCTAAATATTTTTGAGAGACTTCATCCCATATAGATCAATAATATCGGCACTCGATCTTCATTGTGATTGTGGTGCGTCTCTCCCGGAGAGTAACCTTTCTGCTTCTTCATTTCTATTATTCACAGTGGAACCCTTAGGTTGTATTATCGAATCTTTTGATCTAATTTAGTGTTTTATCTTATATTCTTATATGATTTGTTATGCAATATTGTTCCATAGGTCATTCCTTATTGGTCATGGTGTGGTGGGATTTCGTTCTTGAGGTATGTGGTTTCCTCTTCTATGAAGACCCTTTTATTTTCCAATTAAATCAATCTAAATGTGTATGGGTTGGATTATAGGGCCTCCACTAACGTTTTTGGGTTTTGTTGTTGGTGGATCCTATTATGGGAATTTGAAACCCAAGTTTTGAGTTAGGTGGTTCTCTCTCTAGCCTATGATAATAAGCCTGATTTCTCCTGCTTTATAAATGGATTTATCAAATTAGCATGACTATTTTGTGTGTGTTGAAAAGAGTTTTTAAGAGAAAGAAAGTGGTTTTCCCTGTTTTTCAATAAATGAAAAGGAAATGGGTACTTTTAAAACATTGAAATTGGTTTGTGAAAATGAGAACATGGGTTACCTTGGTTACTTAAGTGAAAGGTTTAGCATAAGGACATCGTCCATGTTTCATGATTATTAAGAGGTTTTCCCATGGAGCTTTCCTATGTTTTCGAGGCCCGTTGTTCTAGGGGATGAATATTGAAATTGGGGGGGGGGGGGGTTACTAATGGGGTATTCCTCTTCTTCCTAGGATTATGTTCTAGGAATCATATTGTTCACTCGATTGATTATGGTATGATTAGTCTTCTAGTCTAACCTATAGTGATCCTTAATATTGATGACTATGCTGCTATTTCTATTTTGTACTGCTTGGATTACTGAGTTAGCCTTGATATGCATGATATACCTGTTTTTGTTCGAAATTATGGAAAAAGGGAAATCTTTACCATGTATTCTATAAAAAATTCATTACTGATTATCATGCCATGTTTTATTTAAAATAATAATATATGAATTATTATACTGAGACTTTTTATGGAAAACCTGAGTGGGATCCTATTGAGCCTATTAGCTCACACCCTGCTCACTTCTTCAGTGGTGCATAGAAATTTGTATTTATTCCAGTGTAGGGAAATGCAAGACACCACCATGAGGTGGTGAGGTATCGTGTTAGGTAAGTTGGGTAGCTGATGATGAGTTGGTGGGAGTTCATCTACGCCATCACTTGGAGTACTTGTTGGTTTTTATCTTTTGCTGTTGGACTTGTCTATTTGGAGTTTTTGGTTACTTTCTAGTTGTTTGTTTCAACTGTTTTTTTTCTCACATTTATAGAATATATATTCATTACTCTTCCACTATTTTTTCTTTCTTTATTTATCTGTCATGTGGTTATGCAGGTTGGGAGAAATCATTCCCTCTGCCTTGTCGTTTGATTCCCGGGTGCTTGTCACCAGCCCATGGGGATCGGGAAAACCCTTTAGGTATGTGGAAGATGAGTCATTTTCTAGGTTTGGGGGTAACCCAGGTTAGTTCGTTATAACTTTTATTTTTGGTCATTATGAATAGTAACTTTGGTAAAAAGGCAGTTAGTATAGTAAGAGTTAAAATAGGTTAAAAGGGTCAAAACTAAAATTATAAGTCTTAAAAAGACCTAAAAACTTGTATAAATATTATTTTTTGTACATATTTAGACCCTATATCATCTACTATTCAAATATGGGTCATTTTTGAGCCATTGTTTAAGTAATACATTAATAGATTTAAATATTTTGAAAAATTCCAAGTGTTTCCTCTCTTTACCTTATAAAAGGACCCCACATCTCCTCTCTTACTCAGAATTCTTGAGCTTTTTAGATTATAAAATCCTAGAAAAAATAAATTTCTAACATCCCATAACATGATCTTGAGGTCTCAGTTTGATCAAGATACTAAACTTAGAAATTTTATGGTGCACGCCAAAGGTGGTTGTCCAAAGAATAGTTATAGCTCTTAACTGAGTGTTTTCATTTTATTTATTTTCATAACTCCATCAATTATATTATATTAATGATGATATAATAATATAATTATCTACCATATATTTATATTCCATTTTTCTTAAGTAACATCTTTAATCCCACTCCTTCTCCATCAAATAGAAAATGAATTTATCGTTCATGCGTACGTGCAGACTACCGCCTCGTGAAGCGATGTATTTCATTTTTCATAACCACCATTCATGGAATGTTATTGTGATGGATACAATGGTTATATATTATATTTATAACATAAATATGATTATATATATATAATATATCATTTAACTTCCTTCCCTTCTACCCACTAAAAAAATATAATGTCACTCATGTGTATATGTGGACTACCACATCCCTAAAGCGATGTGATTAATTTTTCATGTATTACATTCATTAATGATACTAAATATATATATATATATAAGTAATATATATATATATATTGAATATTTATATAATTATTAACATTATAGTGGTTATGGAACCATGATAAAGATGCAAGGACCAAAACCACTGAATTAAAACTTACATAAATAATGAAACAATTAACACTCAGAAGAGATAATTTTAATAAGTAATTATTAATAAATAGGTGTTTAAATTTTATAAGTGGATCATATATGATATTATCATTATGTTTATGATTTTATATAGATGTATTATAGGTTTAAATTTATTATACAGGATGTTAAAATCACTTAAGAAGTAAGTCAGACACGAGGTAAGGGTTTATCTCACAATCACATCCTTATTCAGGATTCATTATGTTTGAGTTTTCATTAGAATAATTATATGAAATTTATATCTTAAATATAAGATCCCATGTCTGGTTGGATAAAAATTTCTGAAGGAATTTGAATTTTCATTACAAGATGGGTTGAATCTTGAATTAAGGCTCAAGATGGAGTTTAGAGAGTTGGAATGCCTCAAAGTGTTTTTTTGAGATGAGGATGATGATTGAAAGGTGGGATAGGTGTTGAGATGAACTTTAGAGGCTTCAGGTTAAGTTTTGAGAGTTTTTTACTTCTATGTAAATGGTGCACATTTTGGTGTGCACGGTTTAGGAGAAATCGTACGACCCCTTAATGATCAACATGTTTTTAGTTCATTTTGAATTGATTATGGTTGAGTTTCATGATTGGAGCATGGTTTGTGGTAAAATATGTGAGGAAAAAGGAGAAATCGTGCAAAGTTGGAAAGGTCCTGTGGCATGGAGCATGGGTAGCATATTGTTTCATACAAACTATGCACCTTGCATCAGAGGGGAGGCAGTACTGATAACATGGTTGGTGCATAGTTTGTCAAAACATGCAAATACAACCATGGGAACTAGGGTTTTGGATAGTAGGGGTGGTTATGGTTGGTGCATAGTTTGGCTAACCATGCATCCAAACCGTGCGAGTGGTGAATTTAGATAGATCCAACAATAGGATTGGTGCACGATTTGGAAAACCATGTAGCTAAACCATGCCACTGTCCAAATTACTTTTAGAAGGGGTATTTTACCAAATTTTCCTCTTTTGATATTCAAACCCTCCACCCCTTTTCTCCCCAAATCCTAGTTCATGAACTAAGGGGTTCCTAAACCCCTACTTCCCCCTTCTTCCATCAATTTGGGGGTGAAATCTTGGTGATTTATTGCCATTTGAGGTGAGTTCACCCCATCCAATGGTTTCATTTTCATCCTCTTTTTTCTCTTTTATTTTAGAGATCTCCAGTTAGGTTTTGTTGATGATTTCACTAGATCATAGTATAATCATTCGTTTTTGATGGTTTTTTTGGTCATCTTGTGTAGAAGATATCCCAAGATAGATTTTGCACTTTGTTGCATGAATTTTTTTCCAGATATGTGATCATGGTGGATATTATTTGGTTTTACCTAATGGTTAAATTTAATTAGTTTCTGATTTACTATCTATTATTAGGTCTTTGGCTTGGAATAGGGTTGGGGTTATGTCATGGGTCTTTAGTGAGTGTTTGGATTCATTTTTGGTGTGACATGATGACCCGACTATGGTTTGGGTGATAGTGATGAGCTTGGTTGGATGGTGAAGGGTTGGAAGATTGCTTGGATATTCCTTGATGAGGCCTCTGTACTTTATAAATGTAATGAAAATCTTATCAAATGTGGTAGGTGGTATAAGATATTTACCCATAGTCTTATTGATTTATTTTTATGTGTATGTGTTATATTCCTTAGATCCCATGTGTGATGTGATTTATCCCCTGATTTAAGAAATTGGTTTTGGATTTAGATTGATGCCTTAGACCTTCCTTAGAACCAATTTGGTCCATTTTATATTGTGGTCCTAGACTTATGTCCACCCATGGGGTGTTCTAACCTTTTGAATTTGAATGTTTTATAGGATACATTTTTATAAAAATTACTATGAGGCTTCAAAATGGTTTTCAATTTGTGTGTTGGATTTTGACCTAATTTTGGGATTCCAAAAGGGAAATGCCATGTTTTGAATTGATTCTTCTTTTGAAGTGAGGTATTGAAATCATGGTGATTTTAAATATATTTGAATTTGATTTAAAATGTTGATTTTAAATTGGAGTATGATGAATCTTACTGGTTTTCATGGAAAATATATGCCTTGGTCCTTGTTTGGTTTTCAAAGAGAAGGAACCATATTTTAAAAGGGTGATTTTGAAATATTTAATGAGGGTGTTCAATTTAGTTTCTTTTGTCATGAGAAGAAGGGTTGGACCTTATTGAGTAATTTCTTGGTTTTGAAGGCCCACAAGTACCTTAGTAATGGTGAACGATTTAAAAAGGTTTGTTTTGTTTTTCTAAATTTTTTTGTATAGACATGATGTTGAGTTCAGTTTTTAAGAAATGCTGGGAAAGATTGGGACTTGGACTGATAGTCCGAGCATAACAAGTATACTACTGATATGGTTCGAGACCGAGTCTGTAGACACTGATAGTATTCTTCATCATTAGAGTGCTAGACTGATGCTTTGGATTATGATGTTATACCATGCAGAAATGGACGTGGGAATGATTCTACACTTCCTTGGGATGATCCAGACTAATTCTCTAGGAACCACCAATGTTTTGTATAGATGGATGCAATAATATGGTTTCAAGAACTATTGTTAAGTTTTTAGATGGGTTTGATAGACCTGATGTTCAGTATTGGTACTGATAGTTTGGTATGATTTGGTGTGGGTTGAAGGTTCCAACCAAATTTGATATTAATGCTTATATTTTATTTGGATGTTGGAAAAACATTCTAGGAATTGATATATTAGGTATATTAGATAGGTACTTAGGAATTTTAGTTTTATGATTCCTTGAATTAAATGTGAAGTGAACACCCTTGCTTGAAATTTAAAGTTTGTACACCCTATATTACCCTTTATAGGGATAGTTTAGGTCGTTGCATGTTTTGTTGGTCTGGGTGTCACCTTATAACCCTTAGGCTAGTGGGTACTATATGAGATCTCATGTTTCTCATATTTTATATATTTTCTGTACTATTATTTATTCTACTATTTGTTTGCATACACTATTTTTATGACTGGTATTTTCTTTAGACACAGTTGGTGGTGTCCTTCTGAGTTTTACTCACACCCTACTCGGGCCTCCATTAGACTTGGGTACTCGAACAACTCTCACACGTTTATTGTAGGCACAGGTTAGGGTTGAGGCATGCTTGAGTATTGTTTGGTCGACCAAGACTTCTAGAGTGGTGTCAGATGACTGGATGGGTTCTGATTGGTAATGGAGTGGATCCTGGTTTGTATTTTCATTCATTTTGGTATGTTATGGATTGAACCAGTGGGCTGTTGGTTGTATGTATGACATGGTTGTTCAAGCCTTTACTGTATTTCATTTTATTATAACACGTTCCAGTTACTTATTCTCTCCCCTTATTCTGATACGTATATTATTTGGTTATTTACTTCTGGTTAAGCACTCTGATATGAGGATGCTATCTCCTCATATTTCCACTTTAGACTCATATATTCTATTTAGAAACCTATGGAATTTGAGGAAGAGCGCTTGAGGTCATGTGGTGGTCTGTCTTGGAGCACTGGTTTAGTGGATTCCGAGTCAGGACGTTACATTAGACCCAATCATTTTTATTCTATTGTAGTTTCTAGGATTTTCAGTATTATTTCCATTCTTACCTTCTTTGGAACTCAAAAAGACTAAAAACATATTTTAATGGAAAAATGACTTTGTTTTTCAAATCATCCAGAAATTTTTTTCTTCCATGTTTATATTTTATTTAAAATGTTTTCAAGAATGATTTTAATATTCCAATTTTTTTTATTAAAGTAATTTTTACCCTATTTTAACATTATATAAAATGGTTTAAAAATATTATTCTTGTTTTTGAAAGAGTTACCTTTTACCAAAGTTGTGAATGAAATATTAATTTTATCATTTAACACATAGACAAATTTTTCGACCATCATGACTATTTTTAGCTTTGAATCTTACTTTACGAGTTTCAATATTTCTTTTCAAAGAAAATGTTTTTCCTAATATTCTGGAATTTTTTAGATTTTAATAAGAATGATTTCAAAATGAAAATTTCTTTTTCAATGAGATATCTTACAATAATATTTTTAAGGTATTTTTATTTATTTCAACATCCTTCGATGAATCCTATGTTTTACTATGGTTATAATCTATTAAAAACATCCACTATATTACTCTATATTTCTTATGATCTTTTTATATTTATTTATTATGGTAAATATTAACTTTTCATATGCTCGTTTTTGAATATGAAAGTTTATGTTGCTTATGTGTTGAATTTTTATTCACACCTATCATATGATGAATGAATTATACTTAGTAAGTGGTGGAAATGGATTTTTATAGCCCATTTATGCATCATTAGGTCTCATGAGACAAACTAGTTTGGGTACTTGGTATACATGTTACCTATTTACTTATGATAAATTCGATTATGGACTTGATATTAAGATCATGATGTCCAATATTATACATTCTATAATTATGAAACTAGTTTTTGTTATCTATATGATTATTTATGTTTCTATGTTATCTATTTATTTATCCCATTTTTATGATATTAGCTATAGGAAATATTTGATCATTATTTTTATCTTCCACATTATTCATGTTTTATTAATTCTCTGATAGATTCTGTTTCATGCTTTCCCTTAATGAGCTTATGATATCACCCTTTATTTTCTTTTCCTTTCTCTGGGATACCAAGAAATGATTTAAGAATGATTTAAAAAATTTATTAAGAGAATTAATAAAGTTATTATAATAATTTTTATGTTTTATTTCATGTTTTTATATGTAATGTGAGAACCATGTTTGTATCCAGTCTCCCAAAACTACTAAACTATTTCATCCTTTGGGATATGATCTCTTGTATATTGTGAAAATATTGTAAAATAACCACCGAGTCAAGGTTAATGGATTTGTGGTGTTGCAATTTTCATCAATAAACCCAAGTAATGAATCATTATATCTGAAATAAAGAGTTATACCTTCCATTACTTTGAGATGCTAAATAATCCACTTTATAGCTCCCCAATGACTATTATTGGATTTCCAATAAACTGGATGACCATTATCACTGCATTAGAAATATTTGGATGAGTACACACTATAACAAACATCGAGTTTCTGAATATTGAAGCAAAAAAACTTTTTTCCTTTTACTTTATTCCATATCCTATTCAGGGTGCTTATTATTTCTTAAGTTTGAAGTGACCAGTGAGAGGGGTTGAAGCTATCGTACATACTATTATTATGAATCTCTCAACAATATCCATGATGTAATCCGTATATGATTAAACCAAGAGTCTAGTTATCCTATCATGTTCAATTCTTATTCCTCAGATTTTCTTTACTTCACCAAGATCTTTCATATTAAAATTTCCAGATAAGTCTTCCTCCTTTTAAATCAGATGAATATTTTGACCCACCAAAAACATTTCATCCATGTATAAGATAAATATTATTATTAATTTCCACTAAAACCATTTTGGTAACATCAGGGATTATAGTTACTTTATATGAAATATTTATCTTTCATGAAAGAATTAAACCTCTAGTTCCAACACCTTGGAACTTGTTTCAAACAATATAGTCCCATTTTTCAGTTTATACACTAATCCTTGATTCAGTTTTTCCATAAAACCAATAGGTTTCTTCAAAAAAATTTCTTCCTCCAAATCCTCAAAAAAGAAATCTATCTTCACACCCATTTTTTAAAGGTGTAAATTTCATGAAGAAACCAAGCTTAAAAAGTTTGGGATGGTAGTAGATTTAACCATCATAGATTTTTTTAGATAATTCAATACCTTATTTCTACTAAAACCCTTTCATAACTAGAAATTCATTATACCACTTCCTTCGATCAACTTCCTATTTAAACTAGAATACAAATTTTTTTTCAAGTTCTTTCTTTCTAATTGGTCATTCTTTTAACTCCTTGGTTTTATTCAATCATAGTGAATCCAAAAACACCGATATTTCTAGCTCCCACTTTCTAAAATCACATAGAGTAGCTTATTTTTGTGTAATTTTTGGTTCTCCTTCATTTATTAAAAGTAAAAAACTAATATAATATATATTCCTCTACACTGGAAATATTATCCTTGAATGTATTTACATATTCACCTACAATTTGGCTTCTTCTAGAACTATCCCTTCTTGATGATCACCTCCTAGAACTCTTACATGTATGTTTTCTACTGGATGAACTTCCAAAATTTCTACACTATACTCTAAAATTCCCTGTAGAATATGTAACATTCCAATAGACTCAAATACATCTAAACTTTCTAGAATTTTAGATCTTCTGAAACTCCTACCTAGATCAACTTGAATAAAAGTAGAATAATTATCCTCAACTAGATTTACCTTCAAGTCCTGATCATTACATAAATACATATGTGAACAATAAAAGGATTTATATGTTTTATGTTATGATAATATAATTATTTAGATATAAATTTTATGATTTTTCTAAAATGATATTTTCACTATTCATCCCCAAAGTCAACTTTTTAAGATAAATCACAAAAAATCATGCAAAGATAAATTAGATGTTCTAATTCCAAAAATATTTTTTTTCAGAATAATTTTTTAAATATAACAAATCTAATATTTAATAAAAAATTATCTTTTTTGAAAAATTCTAGTTTTTACGACACATGATATTTTCAGACTATTCATTACATTTCCAATAGTCGCATTAATTCCATATGTCTTATAAATACCTCTTATAATTTTATATAATTCCTCTCATGGTTAAATATTCATTATTTTAGAAAATATCAATTGTATTACTAATGTTTTTTATAGTATATTTCGTGGGTGTGATTATCCTAGGATATCACATTGATCTAATTTTTTCTATTCTAGATGTTTTATTTATTATGGTAATCTATCTATTATAGTAGTGATTATTTTATTGGATATGATTGATTAATAAATTTATTTTTATCACTTAATGAAATAAATCATTGTTGAATTATTATTATGAAACATTTTATGTAAACTTTTAAAGGAATATTTTAGAGTAATTAAATATATACATAGAATAAGATAAAAGGAATTTATAAATTTAATGAAACATAGTGTAAATTAGAAATTAATAATAATGTATTATTTAAATTTAACCATTTATTTTATCAGGAGTTGAACAAAAAATTTAGTATGAAATTACTTGAAATAACTACATGTTATAATATTTTTATAATGAAAACTTGAATAATACTTTGTTAACCGTTAAATTACAATATCTTATTTACCAAGATGATGTGAAAATAAAATTATAAATAAAAGGAATATTGTTATCAAATAAAACTATATAAATAATAAGAATCATGAATATAATAAAAGAGATATAATCCCATATATAAAAAAATGGAAGATAAAATCAGGACAACATGTAGGCTAGTGGTAAACAATGCACCCTTATTTCCCTTTGGTCATGGGTTTGAGCCCAGTGGTTTCTATTGTCATGATGGGTTGTTGATCATCCTATGAGATATCCATTTTGTTTAAAAATAATTTTAAAATTATATTTGAAAAATATATAAGGAAATAACTTAGGATAAAAATATATTTATAAATTCTTGGTTAATATAATTAAAAAAACATAAAAGAAATCATTTTAAAATTTACATATTTAATTTATGAAAAAATATCATAAAAATTTTAATTGTAAATATGGGATGATACATTTTACCCCCTTAAATAAATTGCGTTCATGAAATTTTACTCACATACTAAATCTATATGTTCACATAAAAGTTATTCATAGTTATAAATAAATAGTAAATGTTAATCTTATGGGGTCATACAATTTCAAAATAGTTCTCTTGAGAAAAGGTTATCTATGAAGGTTATATAACCAAATATTCATAATCCTAATTCAAAAATATTACCAAAGTCTCCTTTAATAAAAAATAAGACACCCTAGACCCACACTTCCATATTTGGTGCTAAACATACATACTTTTGCAAATATATTAAGAGATACTATAAGGTTATATATTTTCTTGATCCATACCTTTGTTTTTATTTAGTTTTTGGTGGTTTGGTATCAATTTCATAAATTTATACGTTGTTTTAAAAATTATTTTTTAAATTATAAATATGATTTAAAATGGTTTTGAAAATTATGGAAGTAATTCCAATTTTTGGAAGTTTATTTGGGAAATTAATTTGGTAGTTTTTGAAGTGTTTATAATATTTTATAATAATTTTTAGTGTTATAAAAGTGTTAGTAAATCATTTTCTTAATTATTTAGAAGTTTTTGTAAACGTGAATTTATTATTTTGAAGTTTAAACTTACCCTTATGCATGGATGAGCTTCTGTGTATGGGTAACACCTATTTTAAAGGGATGCATAGGGGTACTATTTTGTGGATTTTGTAAAGGTAAAGGGAAGTTTATACTTATTTCATAGGGGTAATCCATGTTTTTTCAACCATGCATAAAGTTATGATAGGATTTAAACAAGCTACGTAAAGGTAGATTTGAAATTCTTGAGTTGCGTAAGGGAAATATATTGATCCCAAGCACTGCGTAAACATACCTCCATAGTTTGGTAATGGATGAAAAAACTTTTTGAACCCTATATAAGGCTCAACCCTTATTTTTTTCAATTTAATAATAGTAAATCCCTTCTTCTTCTATATGTGTAAAGGTAAACAGGAACACCTATGAGCTATGTAAAGGTAGTGAATTTTTTTTCTTTAGTTATATAAAGGTAACCCATCGCTGTATAAGGTTAATTCTTACCTCTCGTGAGGGTAATAAAAAGTTTAAAATATCTACATAAGGGTAAACCTAAATTTATAGAGGTTAGTAATCGTAGTTATCCACTATTTAATGGTATATGTGATTTTCTAAATTCTATATAAGGGTAGCTCCATCACTGTATAAAGGTAACCTTGACCTTTCTTTATGTACGTATGAGTAGGAGTCGACTTGTGTAAGGGTATCAAGCCGTGTAAGGGGAAAACCGTTTTACCCTTATGTAACATATATGAGTTTCATATGAGTAGTGTTTTAAATAATATAAACCTATTTTTCCTTCTAAAAACCTTCTATAACATGTTTTTAGTGTAATTTAATAGCAATAAATGAGAAATCAATGATTTTTTCTATTGGTTAAGAGTTTTAAATGATATCGCTTACTTTACTTAATATTAAGAGATCATAAAATTTGGTACAATGCAGATTAAATGGAAACCAATTTAAAAGGAATTTATGTGAAATAAAATATAGAATGTTTGATAGAGTTTCTAAAGTATTAACAGAGAGATATTTATGAATAATAAAAATTAGTTTCTTCCCCTATTTTGAGTCACTATTCATTCTAGTCGAGTTTGGGTGGTCTAAACCCTACCTTATAGGTTCTATAGGAATATTCTAAATTCATCCAAGGTTTCTCCTTTATTTCTTGGGCCACCATCATATTTCTCTCTCTTCTATTTGCTACAACATGGAAACTTCATTCTTCTAGGTAGGATATATATAACTTCTCATTGATTTATAATATGAAAATGTAAAATTATAATAATTTAGATTCCTCTATTTAGATGAATGTGATTAACCATAATTAGATAATAATATAGAAAATAAATTCCCGAGGAATGAATATTTGATAATTTGGAAATTATAAAATAGAAGGATAAATTAAATCTTATTTAATTTTGCCGATAAAATATTATTATTTCCATAATTTTGAATGGAATTTTAATTTATATAGTATAATACTTCTCCTGATAATACTATAATTTCTTGGAACATGATTAATGTGTTAATATTGTTTCAAGAAATGAAATATAAGTTTATTTCTTGAAGAAAATGGTTAACCCACCTTTTTCAAATTTATCTAATTGAATTAAATATTATATTTCATATCATGGATAAATAAAGTTATTTTAGAATATAGAAATATCTTATTAAAATGTATGTATAATGACTATTTTTGATGATAATTTCAATAATGGAGATTAATGATATATTTCATGAAATAGATAACAATTTTTGATAATCTATAAAATTATTAGAAGAAAGGGAAAATATATATTTTCATGTTTTAGAATAATGATATTTATTTGGGAAATTATCAAAGAGAGAGAAATTTTTTGTCAATGAATTATCTAATTAATAATCGATAAAATCAAAATGATAGCATGGCATTATGTTAAATTTTTTATATAATATTGATTATAATAATTTGATAATTCTATTTCTTAGAATATACAATAGGAGATTATGACATGTTTTATTGTTGTTTAAATATTTAGGTTGTGTGATCACATGATTTGAAATATATTTTTTAATTATGAGATTTACTAGATAGCGTGACATCTATTATTTTGGTTGTTAGGCATGGTTGATAATCTTGGAAATTTGACAAAAACTTAAAGCTGGTAATTATTTAACTATACTAAAAGAGGAATGTTGAAATAATTATCATCAAGAATGTTGTCATGTGAAAAAGATACTTCAGTAAGTACACCAAATTAAATAAATATTACTTAACCATGAATATTATATAGCTAGTGATATTGAGATTTATGAATTATAAATCAGTTAATTAAATATCATAATGAAAATTTAATGATTGCTTAAATCATTACTCTGGGGTTGAGTGATCTTGACATTGTTGATAAATTCTAGAATGGAATTTTTTTTTTATCCATAGTTTCCTTTTAAATTATGTGTGGAATAATATATTGAATATGTATTTATGATCTACGAATTTAGAGCATTGATGTTCCTGAATATTAACCTTGTGTGGTTGGAATAATGGGTGAGGATTCCTAAGGATGGGATAATAGAATGGGGTGTTGGTTATAGTGATGATATAGGCAGGGATACCAGGGGCTATGATGGTGGAACAAGGTGTATGTTATGATTATTATGTTGGCATGGAATTTTAGATGTGATATTATGTGTAGTGGTGTATGGGATGGCACCAAGACTAATTGAATGGGTTTAATCTAGGATTCTTTCTTGATAATGAATATTTTTATTTAATGGTCTATGTTGGTGATTATTTATATAATCAGTTTCTAACTATGGGAAATAGTTTAATACCATACATTGTGAGTGAATATTTTATGTGGTATCTTGGTATGAGTCATAGAGTAACCAAATAATTATGAAATGATAAATTAAATAAGGAAATAATGGGGCTGGTTCTTGTTTCTTGTTTATGATGATGACATACTTGACAATACAAGAAAATAATTAATCGCACCATCAACACTTGGATTAGAAGTTCAAAATATTAATCTTATAAAAGAAATCCAAATAATATTAATTAATATATAATTAATTAATTAATGTTGAGCTTGAATATTGCATGTTTTTTATTTCTATGCCTTAGTAGTGGCATCCGAGAGTCCTATACGATGTTAGCGGATGATGAGTCTAAGGCTAGATAGCTTCACATAATGTAGTTGTGATCCTTATATATATTATATATGTTTTGTTATTTCATATTCTACCCCAACCATGTCAGTAGAGATACTGAATCCTACTGGGCTATGGGAGGGTGTTTTCTCTAATATCTAGGTTAACAAAGAACATATGGCTAACTACACCCTTTGGTGCCTCTCAATTCTCTTTGTAGTATTATTTTATGGTATACATGATGGTTATATTTACCCATATATTTGTGTAGAGGTATATAATGTATATTGGTTATTTTTGACACACGTATATATATATCTGGATAAAGGATCTCAGTATGTTGTGTATGAGCTGTGATGGCTTGTGTTATAATATATGACATACATGTTGTGGTGAATCCTATAAACTACTTGGTTACTTTGTAGATATGTGGTTAGGATCATGAGATGATATGATGTATCTGGCATATGATATATTACTTTAGACCAGGTGTCTTTGGGCTGGATTAGTTTATCCCAAGTGCATTTGGGTTGTTTTTTAGAGAGAGATGGCTCAGGATGTGTGATACTGGGGAAGAGAAGCAAAACAATGGGAAGTAATAGTGGGGGTACCCTTTTTTGTTATTATATCATTTAATCTCTTTTATCTGATACTTTGTGAGTGATCCCTATTGACGATGGGGAATAGAATAGTAAACATATTTAGGAGATGAGTTAGTTTCATTTTTTTACTCACTAGGCGTTAGTATACTTCTTTTATATTTTTTATGAGAGGTTGTAGGGAGGATCCTACCGAGTATAGATGTTATGCTCACCCTATGTAAATATAAAATATTTTTTTGGTTAGAAGGAAGCAGTTGCTGATTGGGGTATACATTACTAACTTATGGTTGTTTGGGAGCTATTTGGGCTTTGTGGTCACTTCCAAATTTATCTTTTGGTATTTTTAGTTCACTTTTTTCAGTTGATTTTAGTTGTATGACATTACATGCATGAAATTAGAATATTTTTACTTTTTTCTTGAGTAGGATTTGTATTGTGGTTTCTATATTACCTCTATAATTTCTCATATCTTAGAGGCTAATTCCTCCCATATGTGTGTATGTTATACCCTCTGTACTTGTATCCAAAATATGGCCTATTAGAGGTGGTATTCAGGTATTATCATCTCCCTTATCTCATTTTTAGCCTAACAGGGGTACCTTTGGGGGGATGGGGTCGTGTCAGAGTGGTATTAGAGGTGATGGTTGAGATATATGATAGAGTTTGAAGTTATACATTACTGAGGATGAATGGGTTGGTAGGGAAACTCTGTCAGATGGTCTCTGTATGTGCTGGAAATAGGAGAGACCAACTAAGACACGAGATTTTAGGTTTCCCTTTGATCTGATGCAAATAACTTTAATTTTACTTGATATTCTAAGAGAAGTGATGATTCTTGTGGGGTATAGACCTAAGAAATGATTTTTCATCATGCTTTTATGTTCCAATGTTTTAATGGGTATAAAATGGTAAAACGTTAAAAATAAAGTAAAAAATAGACCTTAAATAATTTTTTTTCTTGGTTAGGTGTCCCTAATTTTTCTTCTTTTTTTAGGAGTGGATTCTAGTCGACATCCCCATTAGGTTCATACCAATATGTTCAAAAATATGTGTTATAAAATCACCACAGAGTGCAGGAAGATTATTACAATTCTCGGAGGAGGATAAACCATGATTTCTAGCATGAGAGTCTTCAAAAGTCTGAGTGATTTGTTTTAGATCATGACACAGAGGTTTGGTTAGAGGATATAGTGATATCCTTTAGTTTTAATTGTTCTTGAATATAGCACTGATATTTTTTGGCTATAATGATGTTTCATGGATCAACTCAACAATGTTGGTTATAGTTCCTTAGGGTTTGTGAGGAGTTAGCTAATTTTTGGTTGATATTCTGAGATCAATTTTCAGGCTGATTTTCTTTCTTCAATCGTAAGAGGGAGGCTTCTCTATTGGTGGTGTTTTCCTCTCCGTTATGTTATTACTGAGATCTTCTCTTGATGTGTTGTGAGACATTTTAATAGATTTGTTGAGCCTAAAACACTTCGATTGTTATCCCCCTAAAGTGAATGATCTAGTTTATCACCATACTTGTACTTCTATTCCTTCATAATTAGTGTAGGGAAACCTCCTCATTTTCTTGATTGAATCCCACATAATAAATCCTTGATCCATGATCGTTTTTATCCCTTCAAACTTTTATTCCCAACCCACATAGATCAGCCTTCAAAGAAGATAAGTATAACTCATTCATTAGGCCTAGTGTTGATATGTAGATGTGGTCTTGGGAAAGGGTTTGTATGAACTTATTCATATCATTCTATTACTCTCTCCTTGGGTCATTTTTTGGTCTAGGGGGAGGTGTTTTTATCATGATTTGTATCCTTTACTCTTCTCCTGGGCTCGATGTGGTGGAGATTTGGTCTGGGGGAAGGGGTTCTTGTATGTATTTCCTTTTTCTATTAACATAATATTCACTCTATCTATGTGATATGGTACTTGGTTCATGGAAATTAGATTATTATATATTTTAATTTAATTTTTTTCTACCCAATATTGGATTAATTACCATATCTACTATGAATTAAATTCTTGTATGATGCGGGTTGTGTATGTGGATTTATTTATGATGTGACTGTGGGCTGGTTTTCTTACAACCCCAAAATGGATTTCTCTTTTATTGTTTACATATGTTATGTATTTGATCATATAAATAGAGGGGACACTTCACCTATCATGATGCGTTATGTGATGATATATTTTAAAATCGTGTGGGTGAGTTAGTACCACCCTAAGAGAATAATATCACAATGTGGTTGATGGGTTCCTTTAATTTGTATACTAGAGTTAGATCTATTTGTGAAGATATAAGTGCTTGGATTTGTTGAGTAATGTTATGTAGTAATAATTTAAAACTCTTGATAGTAATGAAATGCACCCATGGTAAATGAAAATTAGAACATTAAACCATTTTGTTCTTTTTCATGTGTTCACTCCTAGTAAATAATGTTTTTTTAACAAACTTGGAAAAATTTTAAGCTGGATAAGGTGAATTTTTTTAACCTCATGTGCATTCCATATGTTAAATTTTAGTTCTCAATGTTTTGATTTTTTTTGTATTAATATTATTTTTTAAAGATAATGGTAGAGATGTGTTAGTTGGATAAAAATAACTTGATGAAAGAATGTAACTT
Source organism: Viscum album (assembly GCA_963277665.1). Taxonomy (NCBI): domain Eukaryota; kingdom Viridiplantae; phylum Streptophyta; class Magnoliopsida; order Santalales; family Viscaceae; genus Viscum; species Viscum album. The sequence goes on along the minus strand of OY728136.1, from coordinate 1,753,909,252 downwards.
GCCTATACATGTGTTTTATCATTGAACTCATGTCAAATTTAAAATGTTTTTTTTAAGAGGAAAATTTACCTTGAATATGCCATCCTTGGAATTTTTATTCATGATATATAATAATATTTAGTGATACTATCTTAGGAAAATTATTTCAGTGACAATAAGTTTTCTTAAATAAAAAATATCAATTCTTACATGAAGCTTGCATTTATTTTAAGTGTGGTTTTGAAATTTTTTTGAAAGTGTTTTCTCAAATATGACTTTGATAAATACCTTTCTGTAAAGAAAGATTTAAAATGGGTTTTTAATTGAATATTTCTTAACCTAATGGATTATAAACATAAGAGACATAGTGAAAAGTTTTTATCAGCATGTTTTGAAATTTAATAATTTTTAATGTGAAATCTTTGGATACATGTCTAAAAAAAGACTATTTAGGAATTTTTTTATGCTTTTAACTCCTTGAGAAACACGACTTAATGAATTGTTATACGTAGAATATCTATGAATATCAATAAATTAAAATGAAAATGCTATAATATACTCTTACACATTACATGTTGTCCATTATATATCATGGATGGTATGGATTAAGTTTACTAGAATGATTAATGAAAATAAAGCATGTATATTTTTTCATTTGATGGCATACCTAAGTAAATTTTTTAAAAAGCCAAATATAAATGTAATTTTAATCTTATAAAGTTATTGTTTTTAATTTTTTTCCTATTTTTAGGTTTTTTTGATTGTATATTCATTGTTTTCTATATTTTTTTGGTATTCTATGTGGAATTTTATGTGATTATGTGATCTTTATTAGAAACAAGTGTCATGGATGTGTGCTTAAAATTCCAATTTTTTTTTGTGATTGATTTTTTTAGATGAAGTATTTGAAATCATATTGATATGTGAGATTGTTTATTATATTGATGTATTTTTTTTATTAATGTCCCTTTTCATGTTCGAGAGGTATCTTACCTAGGCACAGGAGCATCACACCGGTTGGTGAGGACTCTTCAAGTGAATCCTAGAGACACGAGATCAAATCTGAGAAGATGAAAATTTCTAAGTTACTATTAAAGTACTGTATGAGGTACTTTGGTAGGTGTTGTAGCACATACTGTAGTAGGAACTATTCGTTACTGCAACAACCCTAACTATTCATCTTTTTTGGATTTTGGACCACTAGTTTGGTCCTAGAGTCCTTTAAGGACTTCGAACCACCCAAGGCCTTTAGGCTAGTAATTATTTCGGGCCACCTCAAGGCCTTTGGGAAACCTTATGGCCTTCGTTCCACCTTAAGTCCTTCAATCCACATGATGTGAAGAAGAAACCAGATAGAATCTATAAGGAAGAGGCTCTAAATAAGGTTTCAGATTAGGCACATTCACTAGAGTAGACCTAACCAAATTTGGAAGAATGAGAGGGTGTAAATATTTTCATTAGTACCAGGCCTATGCATATCTGCATAGGACATCTAGCCAAACAACCTTGTAAAGATGGAGAGATGACATCTTGATATAAATTCTAGGGAGGTGCAATTATAAGTAGTTATAGTTTTGGATGATTTAATCAAAGAACTTCGGGTCATATAATTTGTCACTAAGCCTACGAGCCTTATAAGGGTTCCCCATAAACCCTTTAAAGTGGTATTATCAAAAATAAATAAAAATTTAAGGCCTTCAGGCTATTCAGGAAGGCAAGAGGTATCTCTCACAGGATATTTTTTTGAAGCTATTTTTAAAAGTTTTGTAGCTTTACAATTTGAACCTCTAGAGTGGTTGTTGTATTCCAAGTATAGTGAGAAAATTGAGAGGTATCACATGGGGTGGTTTATTTATCCTCAATAACTTCCCACTCCTTCCTATTTTGTTTTAATTCTTGATGATGAGAATTGTTTGAGAGGTATCTAATGTATGGGTCCAGATTTTCCCGATCCCTTCTTTTATTGTTATGTAGCATCTGGTGGTCTAGGATTAACTTCATAAAATTAGAATATGTTTTAAAAAATATTTTTTGAATTATAAATTGTATTTAAAATGGGGTTTCAAATAATGTAATTAATTTTATGTTTTTAAATATTTATTTAGTAAATTAATTTAGAAGTTTTTAGAGCTATTCTAGTATTTTTTATGTTTTTTTGGGATTTTGGAAGTGATAATATATACTTTTCCTAATTATTTATAAGTTTTGTACATGGGAATTTAATATTTTTGAGGTTAATCTTACCCTTATGCATGGATATTCTTCTATGTAATGGTAGCACATATTTTAAAGTGTGTGTGTGTGTGGGGGGGGGGGTTTAAGGGTACTTATTGTTTTTAATGGCTTGCATAAAGGTAAAGTGAAGTTTATATTTCTTGTGTAAGGGTAATCCATGATTTTTAAACCATGCATAAAGGTAGTATAGGATCTAAAGAGGTTATGTAAGGGTAGTTTTGAAATTATATATTTTTGTAAGGGTATTCCGTAGAATCCAAGTGTTGTTTAAAGGAACCTCCATAGTTTTGCAAGGGTGGGCAATACTTTTTGAACCATGTATAAGGGTATGCCCTTGGCTTCTTTAGTTGTGTAAGGGTAAATACTTTCTTCTTCTATATGTGTAAAAGTAAACAGAAACCCTTAAGATATATGTAATGGTAGTTTGAGTTTTCCTTTAATTGTATAAAGGTAACCATTCACTACGTAAGGGTAAGACTTACCTCATGTATGGGTAATAACATGTTTCCAATACTTATGTAAGGCTAACCCTAAATTTATAATGGTTATATATGGGTAGTTCACCACTTGTTAAGGGTATATGGGATTTTCTAAAGCCAACATAAGGGTAATTACATCACTGTGTAGAGGTAAACTTTACCTTTTCTTCTATATGTAAGGGTGAGAGTTTACTTGTGTAAGATTAACAAGTTGTGTAAGGGTAAAACTATGTTATCCTTATTGTAAACGAGTTGCGTATGATTTGTGCTTTAAATACTATAAAACCAAGTTTCCCTTACCATAACCCTCTATAATTCATTTTCAACATAAATTAATGAGAATAAATGAGAAATTGACGATTGTTGTTTTGTTAAAGAGTTTTAAATGAAATAATTAACTTCCCTTAATATTAAGTGATCCTAAATTATGGTGTAATAAAAATTAAATGGAAAATAATTTAATTTGAATTTATTTGGAATAAAATATGGAATGTTTGATGGATTTTTTGATGTATCCATAATGGGATATTTATAAATCTTAAAAATTATTTCATTACCCTCATTTGAGTCTCTCTTTATTAATCTCAACTAGGTGGTCTAAACCTCACCTTTTAGGATCTTCACAACCACTAAAAATTAATTTAAGGCTTCTCCTGTATTTCTCATATTTCTATCATCTTTTTCTCTCCTCTATTTTTTTCATTGTGGAGATTTCATTCTTTTTGGTAGGGGATATATGATTTCACCTTAATTTATACCATTCAAGAGTGAAATTATCATGTTTTAGACTCCTCTATTTTGATGAATGCAATTAAATATAATCAGATAATAATATGGGAAATAATCAGATGAGGAATGAATATGTAACACTTTTTAAATTATAAAAGAGGAGGATAAATTACATGTTATGTAATTCTGTTGATGAAATATTTTTAATTCTATAATTTTGAATAGAAGCTTAATTTATATAATATAATTCTATTTTTGATAATACTAGAATTTCATGCAATAAAATCAACATTTTAATATTATTTCAAGTGATTAAATAGAATTTTATTGTTGAATAAAATGGTTAACCTATCATTGTATAATTTTTAGAATTGAATTAAAGATAATATTTCATGTTGTGGATAAATAAATTTATATTAGAATCTAAAAATTTCTTATTGAAATGTATGCACATTGAATATTATTGATGATAATTTCAAAAATAGAAATTAATGGTGTATTTCATATAGTATATAACAATATTTGATAATATATAATATTATCTTAAAAGAGTTAAAATATGTATTTCCATTTTGTAGAATAATGATAATTATTCTTGAAATTATCCAGGAGATAGAAAGAGATAATTACATTCATTTTTCTAATAAATATTTGATAAAAATGAATAAGATAGTATTCCATGCTATTAAAATTGTTAAGTAATATTGATGAGAATTATTCAATAATTATTTTTATGAGAAGATGGAAAAAGAGATTATTACATGTGTTATTCTTGTTAAAATATTTAGGATTTGTGATTGCATGCTTTAAAATATATTTTTTTCCTCTGATGTTTACTAGATAGTGTATTATCTATTATTATGGTTGTTAATAATTATCAATGTTCTTATAAATTTTATAACAATTTAAACTTGTTAATTATTTTATTATATTAAAAAAGGTATATTGAAATAATTATTATAGAGATTATTGTTATGTGAAAAAGTAGCTTAATTCTGGATTCCAAATTAAAATAATATTATTAATCCATATAAATTTTATGGCTAGTGTAGTTGGGATTTATGCATTAAAAGTAATTTAATTAATAATGATAATGAAAATTTAATCATTTATTAAATCATTGCTTTGGAGCTTAGCGTGCCCATTATTGTTGATAAAGGCCGGAATTCCTTGTTTTATTTAGCCACAATTACCTCTGAAATTATGTTTAGGATAATACATTTAATATGTATTTAAGATCTATGTATTTAGATCCTTGATGTGGTTAAATATTAACCTTGTATGGTTGGAATAATGGGCGGGGATTCCCAAGGATTTGATGGTGGCACGAGGTGCCAATTATGGTGATGATATGTGCAGGGATGCCTGAGGTTGTGATGATTGAATGAGGTTCCTATTATGATTATGATGTTGGCATGGGATGAGAGATGTGATATTATGTGAAGTGGTGTCAGTATTGGAACTGATAATGATAGAATGGGTTGAGGATGGGATTTCCCATTATTGTTTTTCTAAAAGCTGGGATTCTCACTTGATAATGAATATCCTTGTTTAATGGAAAATGGGTGATGGTTATTTATATAACCAATATATAACTATGGGAAGAAGTTTGATACCATGAACTATGAGTGTATCTTTTATATGGTACCTTGGTATGAGTCCTGAAGTACCCAAATGATTATAAAATGATAAATGAATTAATGTATGAATGTGGTTGGCTATTGATACTTGCTTATGATGATGACATAATTGAGAATCAAAGAAAAGAATTTTTATTTCCATCTGAACTTGTATCAGAGTATTAAAATGTCAATATTTGAAAATAATATAGAATAATATTAAGTAATGAACAATTAATTAATTAATGTTGATCTTGATGATTGTATGATTTTGATACCTAGGCCTTAGTAGTGGTAGCCGAGAGTCTTGTGTGACATTAGTAAAAAGTGAGTCGAAGTCTAGGTAATTTCCTACAGTGTGCTTGTGATACTTATATATATCATGTATGTTTTGTGATTTTATATGCTATCCCACCCATATCAGTAAGGATACTGACACCCAATGGACTCAAGGAGGGTGTTTTTTCCAACATCTATTTTGGAGAGGAACATATGCTTGTTTACCCTCTCTGGACCCACTCTCTTCTCCTGGTAGTATTATGTGTTGGTATGGACAACAATTATATTTTCCCATATATGTGTGTAAATTTATTTAATCGCTTGTGGTTATTTTACACACACATATCTCCAAATATATCATCATAATGGTTATTAAAGGTATGTTGTGTATGATATGTGATGGATTGTGGTATAATGCATGATGTATGGGCTATTGTGGATCCTAAAAACTACTTGGTTACTATTTTTAGATGTGGTTGTGATGATGATATGATGTGATAGATGAGGTGAATCATATATCCTAGGTGTCTTTAGGCTGACTTACTTTAGCCCACGTGTCTTTAGGGCGATGTTTAGAGAGAGATGGTTCAGAAATTTGACGTTTGGGAATATTGAAATATTGGTGGGTAAGTGGTAGTGGGGCACCCTATTTTTTATTATATTATATGATATTTTGTATGTGATACTTGGTGAGTAAGCCACAGTGATTATCAAGAAAATATTACTCAACCTATTTTGGCGATGAGTTAGTTTAATTTGATTACTCACTAGGAATTAGTATGATTGTTTCACATTTTTCTTGGGAGGTTGTTGTGAGGATCATACTATGTATACATGTTATGCTCTCCCTTCATAAATATAAGCTATTTTCAAGTTAGAAGGAGCAGGTTGGTGATCATGCTAGATATTACTAGCTAATGGTTGTTTGGGAGCTGTTTGGTCTTCATGGTAATTGCCAAGTTTATTTTTTGGTACTTATAGTTATTTTTTATAGTTATTTTAAGTTGTATGACCTTACATTCATGTTATTTTTTAATTTTATCTTGAGTCAAATTTATATTACAGTTTCTGTTTTATCTCTCTCATTTCTCATATCATAGAGGGAAATGCCTCCAATATGTGTGTATGTTATACCCTTGATGCTTTTCACTAACCTGTGGCCTTTTGAAATAAGGATTTGGGCGCCATTATCTGCCTTCTATCATTATCATGTTAGGAGGTGTTCCTTTGCAGGGAGGGTGTTGGGATAGATACAACCAACCCTGAGGATCAAAAGTTTGGTTTCTTTGGGAATTGGGTACATTTACGTAATTTAATGTCAATAAAAAGAACATTTCATCTATATAAATTATCCACACACATATATATATATCTCTTTTACTTATCCATTAGATTGTAATTATAAGGAAAATGGGGAAACTTAAGGAAATGATGAGCTCAAATGTTCAGTAAGGGATTAATAAAAATATTTGAGACATAAAAACATTGTTATTATTGATCATGAGTGTTGATGTATAACATTTGATTCATGAGGCATAACATTTGAAAGAAGGATTTGGGCACCATTATCTCCCTTCTATAATTATCAGGTCAAGAGGTGTACCATTGTAGGGAGGGTGTTAGGATAGATACAACCAACCCCGAGGATCAAAAGTTTGGTTTATTTGGGAATTGGGTACATTTACATAATTGAATCTCAATAAAAAAGAACATTTCATCTATATAAATTATCTATATTTATATATCTCTCCTTTAATTATCCCTTAGATTGTAATTATAAGGAAAATAGGGAAACATAAGAAAATGGTGAGCTCAAATGTTTAGTAAGGCATTAATAAAAATCTTTGAGACATAAAAACATTGGGATTATTGATCATGAGTGTTGATGTATAACATTTGATTCATGAGGCATAACATGATAATATAAATAAATAAGATCATAGATCATCACATGGTAGCATTTCATAAATAAAATAACATCATACGTCATGGAATCCTAAAAATGTGGTATGAAGCGATCCGAGCACTACATACTTAAATAGTAAATCATTTTAGATGAATATTAAATAAATTTTATAAGAATACTTTCATGAGGATTTTAATGTTTTAGTGTCTTGAGAGACTAGTTAGATAAAAATATTATTTAAGTAAAATCGTTATCATCTCAAACATATTTATTTACATAAGGTATCCTTATATACTCATCAAACTTATAACCTTACATCAAAATATGGGGAAGTAAAATATAAGAAAGGGTGAGCTCAGATGATCAGTAAGGGTAAACATAAGAGATATCAATCATTAGATCATATGGGCATGATAACATATTCAAGTACATGTTCTCAACCTAAAATATTCATACCTATAAAATCTTAGATCATAATATCCAAAGTCAATTAATTTCTATAATTATGATCAATAATGGTGTTATAGGAGTAATTATCATTCATGAGTCATAACGTAGGTTTATTTAATAATAAACATAAGAAATAATAATATTTTGAACATAGATAAACACAATCATGTTCACAAAAAATCTTGTGAGTATATCTAGAAAGTGATCATTCTCAAAGATAAAAATATGAAAAAAGATAGTTGAAATTGTGTCCCCAAAAATTCCTCTAAGCATATCTAGAAGTATTCATACCAACACATCAATATGAAAAAATATATTTGCAATAATTTACACACTTATCATCATTATCTCTTGAGATATCAATATTACTTTACCCAATTCATTGGAGGGTTATAATAGACCCAACCATCACATAATCATAATTCATTCATATAAATTTCACAATATCATAAAACATAAATCATATCATCAGTGCATAACCCACATAAAATAAGTGGGTTTCATAAATATCTCACCATCATAATCATAGACCATATAGAGAAATAATTAATATGGTATCACTGGATCATATGTACGATGAAGCATAATTAACATTAATGGATATTATAATAGATAAAAAATTTCTTTAAAAGACATGTTGAACAATTCTTGAGGAAAATATCCTTTTATTTTGAAATGACATATTTAAAATTCAAATATTATCCAAATATTCATGAAACCATTTTCTTTGAAAAGAACTATAAATAATTGTAAAGAAAACTTCAAAACATATAGTGTTTATGATGATGGGAAATCATTTTCAAGATATAATTTGTTTTAAACAAGAAAAGTCAAAGGCATTTTAACTAAAAATAAAAATAAGATAAAAAGAGATGATGGACAGGGTCATACAAACAGTTATACCCTCATGCTAAGAAGATCCAAAGAAAAATAAACCTTCGAGATCATTATCAAACTGATAAAAATATTCATACCAATATGATTAAGAGTTTAAAGGTCCATGAGACCCTATAATTATGGTTAGATTCAAATATGAATAGTTTTTTCAAAATATTGATTTCCTGAGAGGGTTGACTTGAAATCCTTCATCATCTACAATAACATTTTTCCTTTACGAAATGTCTGGACAAAGTAAGGATTTTTGGAAAAATAATCCTCCATATCATCTTAGTTTCTATGGATGACTTGTGTTTCTCTTAATTTCTTTATTTACGCATAGATATTTTAGATCTTCTCACTATCACATATATTTGAGTGTCTCTAATTTGCAAGAGAAACAGTCTATATGCAATTATCCATTTCTAAAGTGTCTCCTAGTTTAAAGCTGCCCTCTTCCACCTGGACCAATTCATGAGCCTGTAACTCTTTAAAATTATCCTAATCATCCCAAGTCACTTTTCCATCTTATGAGAGGACTCATCAGCTACTTGTGAAGAACCAAATTTAATTTTCATGTCGTAATTGTTAAAAAAAAGATTGAGTTCACACCTTCGGTAAAATGTAACTTGTTCAGAAATCAACAAGGAGATTCTTTTAATTTTTTTTGAAAAAATTAAAACATGGTAAAAATAACTTTTAAAAACCATTTAGGAATATTCAAAACATTTTTAAAATCATTTTATAAAATAATTATATGGAAGAAAAAGGTTTTTTTTGACCGAAAGAGGTGAAATAAGAATGAATATTCTTAATAATATTTTCGTAAACGTTTTCTGTACCAAATAGTAGAAAATGGTACTAAAACCAAAAAATTTCATAAATAACCAGAGAAAAATAATAATTAAAGGGGTTTATTATTTATGTATGATATAATTTCTTCAATGTAAATTTAATCATAAAAATCCAGATTAAAATAGGATTGAAACATAATTCCCTTGCCACTTTAGAAATCTTTAAATAAAAAATTAATGAAAGTGAGAACCTTAGATAGATTTTTAAATCACAATAATTTTTATGATATTAATGTTAAAATATATCCATGGAGAGTAAAGATACCTCACAAAAGAAATAGGTGGTGAATATGGCATATATCTCACATAAATAAATGTGATATGAGAATCCCTTTACCACAAGTCTTCTCTTGATATGTACGTGTTTGAAAGTTATGTATAATAAATATAGATTTATTATAATTTATTATATAACCATATAGATATATATCATAACATTTATGATTTACTTATAACATATTCTCACCCATTTATTAACAATTCATTATTAAAATCACTCTTTCGAGTGATAATTTCTTTGTTTTTCATTCATGTTTATGTTCCGTAGTACCGATTCCTATAATTTTTATCACTAATCCATAATATATAAAATCATAATAATGATATAAATAAAATATATATTCATTATATACATATGTACAATAATTTATAAAAGGTATAGGTAGAAAAATTATTTCTATCATTCATGGAGATGGTAGGTCATACATACACATTAAAGATGTTTTAAATTTTTAATGAAAAGAAGTAAAGAAAGATAAATAATATTTTTTTTTTCATTACGAAACCATAATAATATCATAGATATCATATATAAACATTATTTTAATATTTATAACCATCCAAGTAAAATGGCGATGAAAAATGAATTACACTGTTACTTGGAGACAATAAACCGTACATACTCACAAGCGATGTTTTTGTTTTACATAGGATGGAAAGGCAGTTGATAATGGTTGTTACATCATCATAATAATAATTAAGTATATTTAATATATTTATTTAATTAATTAAATTTTAATTTATACCATATATTTATAGGAGTTATAGGAAGAAATAAAATTAAAATCACTCTCTTAAGAGTTATACCTCTTTGTTGAGAATCCTCTTTTAGCTTACAGCCTAAGCCTTGAAAAGATGATATTCTAGTAGTACTAGAAGATCTAAGACATGGGTAAGGAATAAAATAATGTATTATGGTAGGTATTTTCCAAGAAATAATTATCATGAAGTTAGGATAAGAAAAGAGATGTGATATCCTTTTATAAGGGAGGGAAATGACACACTTGAAATAAAATAAAATATTAAATAATATATATATATATATATCATAATATTATAAAGTGGAAAAAAGAAACCAAAAATTTAAATATAATATTTTATAATGTTGAAAAACCAATCAAAATTGGGAAAGTTTTGCATACATTTTATGCCTTATCTTCTTGTTAAACAACTTTAATCTTATTTTAACCTTAACCATGATAAGTTAATTTTTTTACCATTATAAATTACTTATATAAAAAAAATTAAAGGTGAATTATAACTAAATTTTGATATTATCATTCTAAATTTTTAATATATTATATTATATTTAATTTCTATAGGTGGTATAATTACCTTTAATATAATAACACAAACTTCCAAAGAACTGATTTTAGAAAAACACCCAATTTAAGAGTAAAAATAATTTAACCATGAAATAAACTAATCAATTGGTTTACACAATTTTTTCGGTTAAATAAAAAACATCAAGGTTTTGTATTTTTTGGGAAATCAAAAACTAAATAGAATCTTCCAACCATTCCATTTAACAAAAAGACCAAAAAATACTTTTTAATTTGAATAAAATATTACTAATCACCACAAAAGACAATATTGGTTCTCAATTTCAAAATAATGATTTAAAATAAATTATTTAACCCATTAATAATACCTTTGGTCGATAAAACCTCATAAAATAGGATAAATTCATATTTTAGAGAGATTATATTATTTTACCCAAGGGTTTTAACCTAATTTTACCTCTTTTACCGAGGTGACAAATATTTACTATGATTAGTATTAAAAATGAAAAAAATTAAGTTGTACCTATTAAATTTTATTAATTTTTATGATTCCAAATATTAAATACATTTAATTTTATTAAATTAATAGAAGTGGTATAATTTAATTTAAAATTAAACTAGAAAAATGTGATCAAAAGTGATTTTCCATAAAAAATGTTTTCTTATGTACAAAATGTTTTTATACCAAAATGGATCATAAAATTGATTAAAATAACCTTAATTGGAATAATAATACTATAAATTAACAAATTTTACTTTTAAATCATTTTATAGAAAAATTATACTTTGTAAATGCTTGAAATTAAAGGTAATTTTTCAATAAAAATCAGTATTTTTCACTACTCAATGTAAAATCAATCTTTTTAGAAAAATCCCAAAATTACACCCTATGATAATTTAGATATGTTGATTTTGAAAATTATATCCTTTTTATAAAATAAAATTTATAAAATTTTTATAAATTAATTGTAGTATTTTTTCATAAAAAAATAAAATCCTTTTTAGAAAAAATGTATTTTTAAAGCATAAAATGATTTTACTAAATATCGAGTACTTTTTTATCAATTAATTTAAATTATATAAAACATTTATACAATTTTTTCCTAATTTGGTTAGTCCAATTCATAACTCAAATTATAATGGTTAGGCTATAGTGGTCTCATTTAAGTAATATTATTTATATCATGGTTCTTTTAAACTAGGGTTTGCTTGTATTGCAAGATATCATAGAAATTAAATTTAATTGAAGATAAATATATTTAAAAATATTTTTGTATTTTTATCACCCAAAGTTTTAGTTACCTAACACTTTATTTATGTATTTTACGTATATATAATGACCAGGTAATGTTTTAGACAGTTCATAAGAGTTTTGGCATGCTTTGGAGGTTTTTCTCAAGGTGCACAATTTTTACATGGTTAGTAAAAACCATGCACCACCTTCAAAAAACTGTGCAATGGAAAATAATTTTCATTATATAGGTTCATGGTTTCCACCTGGTTTTTCCAATCTATGTATATTCTCAAGAGAAACTATGCACCTTGAACCTATGGGGAAACACACGGTTGACACACCATTTTTCTAATAGTGTGAGCCAACTGTGCAAGGGATGGATTAAGACAATAACTCATGAATGGTTGGAATAGAGTTTGTCTAACCATACAATCCAACCATGAAAGGCATTTTCTTAAGATAGTAGAAACTACATAGTTGGCACATTTTTTACCAAACCATGCGACCTAACTGTGCAACATACAATCATCCCTCCGAAATTAATGGATCAAATTTAATTAAGATTCTTAAGTACTCATTTTTCCCTTAATTATACCATAAAACAAATTAATTTTCTCCCTAGAAATGAGAGTAATTTCCCTTCAATTTGATATCTATTTGTAGGGAAATTAATGGCTGTTGGAGATCCATATTCAATGGTAAGTCTCCGTTCTTCACATTTCTTCATTGATATTTTCTCCTTCTCTTTCCCGAAATATTATATCTAATTTACTATGTAAAGAATAATGTTCAATGATGGTAATTGTGATGTTTTATGGATATATCTAGGGAAGGAAATGTGTTTCATGGTTATATATAGAGAATTGTTGTTCCATTCTTCATTTTTACCAAATATTGTTAGGTAGGTGGATTCTTTATCGATTCCACTTGATTATAACATGAAGGTTTTGATTGAAATAAATATTTTTCTTGAAATAATTATAATTTTTTTGCATGATTCTTTTTATAAACCACTTTAGGGATGGTTTTTGGGAAATTATGAAAATTGGATGGTTTTTTGGAAAACCAGATTTGATGTAAATTTTAAAATGTTGATTTTAATATTTTATATTTGATTAGAGACATTAAAAATGGTTATTGAATTGTTTTAAAGAAATAATGGTTTTGAAAAGGTTATTTCATACATGGTTGGTGTGAGTCCATGATTTTTATGTAACACTGAATAAGGGGTGTGTACCATTAGGGTAAAAGAGACGTGACATTGGATAAGGGGCATGAACCATATAGGAACAAAGAGATTGGACACCTAGTGATGTCTTGGTGGATGGATGAGACCGCTCATGATTATGGAATTTTCACCTGGAAATTCATGTGTGGGTATGTGTGGAATCATGGAATGGGTATTCTAAATGGAATTGAGAAATGTTTTAAAGAATTTTTATTTCTTTCTAGGTAAAACTATTTTTCATTTGATATAAACTATTTTAAATTGTTTGAAAATGTTTTATATAAATGTGATTACAGGTTTTGTCCTTGTGGTGTGAGTTGGGAAGTCATTGTTGTAAATGAATTGAGTTTAGACTCACCCCCTGCTTGGGAACTATTATTATTTTGTATATTTCATCTATTGATACACATGTAAAGGAAATGTATCTTAGTTCCTTAGTGATGATTCATGATACCTTTGGCATGGATTGTTGAGTTGGAGCTTAGAGCAACTTGAGAGTTGTTGTTTGATGTCTTTGGTGTATTTGGGCTGTGTCATCTTTGGTTTTCCTTAGATGTTGTCTTTTTTTTTCTACATATACTCAATTATGGTTGTTAGTTTGGTTTGGTTTTACTCGAGTTGTATTTTTTACTCATGCATCATATTGAGGTTTGGTGGTTATGATTATCTTGTCTTTATTGTTTTATCATTATAGGGAAAATCATCCCCCAATTTCTTATGAATCCCTTGTCATTTATTTCCAGCCTTTGGTGTCTTGGGGATTTCACCTAAGGCTAGTAAAACCCACAAAAATTTCCCAAGACAATGGGTAATGGGTGGAATGTTATAAATGGTATCAGACCTGGTCAGTCCAAATATATTTTCAAGACAAATGACATCCGTTTTTTCAATCCTTGGGTATTTGTCTTGGTAATTTCATTTATCCCTAGGATGGTATCAAGGAGTAGGATTTTTGTAACTTGAAATATAGAGTATAAAAATGTGTATCTAACCTATTTATATTGAAATTCATGTAATGAGGGAGTTGGGGTACATGAGTTTTTTTATTCACTTACAGTTTAGTTTTGACCTCATCATCATGGGTTTAACATATGAGAGTTTCATGATATGAATTGGTAGTATGAATTCCCACTGAGACTGAATTTTTCATTATTGAGTTAATGATATATGGAAATGGTAAGAGTAATTCATTTTTAAAAGTTTTGAAAATGTTTTTAAATGATGATATTTTGAAACGGGATGGATGGTTGTATTTTAAAAATGGTTAAACAAGTTTATCATGGATAAACATGATGGTGGAATTCTATGTGGTAATATTTGTAAATATGGTATATTAAAATATCTAATCCTTCAATTTATAGAGTGTGAGACTAAATGGAGTTTTGTTTTGGTTTTTGAAAATGGCACATGGTAGATGATGTAGAGACCAACTAGAAGAGGTTGCTGAGAATATGGTTTCACCTGAGCCATAGGTGAAACAATAGTTGGTCCAAAGTATTTTCCAGGATTTTTAGGTCTTAGATTTAGGGAATATAAAGGATGAACCATAAAAAGATGAAGTGAAGATTAATAGGATAAATTAAATCTTTTATTTCATCGGAACACCAGTTGAGCTATAAGTGAAGTTGGAAACATACATATAGGAGGATCTAACATGCCGGTGGTGGGATTTAATAGTTCAAGCTAAATTGGACCAAGGTATGGCATGAGAGGATCTTGAATAACCGTTTAAAAAATAATTCTATCCTCATACACTGATAATTTATAGACTAATGTATTTATTCAGTTTGAAGTAGGTTAATATGTCGGTCACATAGTATGTTTCTAAATTTGTGAATTTAGTCTTCTATGCACTAGAATTTGTTGCAAGTGCGTCCTTGATGGCACACATTTTTGAGTCAGGGTTGAAACCATAAATTATCTCAAAGATTTTCATTATATTTATTTCAAATTATATAGAAATGATAAACAAGGAAATTTTAGTAGAAATAGACATATGGGGAAACAAAATAACAGGAATCATATTTATTTCTATAGAAACAAGTGGGAAATCCAATGCTGGAAATAAGTGGAGGAGGGATAACTATTATCAAGGTGGTTGTATATCTCAGAATCAAATGGGATCAGTTAACTTACCTCCTAAACTAAATAGTAAGACTATATGTTTTTAGTGCGGTTATTTTACATATATTAAGTTATATTTCATGATAACACCTAGATAATGTCATAACTTCAACCATATGGGACATATTCAGCATTATTTTCGCAGTGCTCTAAGTTCAGGTGCAAGGGAAACATCACACGCTTCTCAATAATAATATACTTTGACAAGATGAGTGGAACAAAATAGCTATTTTTAGAAGAACCAAAAATTCCATGGTGATTCACGGAACACCATGACTTCTCAACTAGTGTAATCACAAAAGGGTAGTAAAGAGAAAATTTTAGAAAGTAAGCAATTGTGTGGGGATGAGCGAGTGATCAAGGATGGTCAATCATGACATTTGATGGTGATAGGTACAATTATTTTTAATTCTACCCTTACTAAATCTTTGTTTGATATAGGCACATCTCATTTGTTTATTGTTTTTCATGTTTTTGATATGATGGGTTTACATGTATAGATAAAGAATTCTATTTTGAAACTCCAAATAGCTTTGGGACAATGAGAATTTTTATCCTTAAAATGTGTGACATGTTTGACAACATTCGATGGGACATAGTTGGTATGGGGTTTCTCTATGATAGATATGGATTTCTATGACTTGATTTTGGGAATGGATTGGATGATGAAATTTGAGGCCCATATTTATTATTATGAACCTTAAGTGATTTTCAAATCTTCTGATGATATTTGACATTTCCTTAATGAATATTGCGTAGTAGATGAAAGAATAACATGAACCTTTGTACGAGCATTGGAACTATCTCTTACCAGTTGACAAAAATTAGTTTGGAATCACTAGATGATATGATGAATAGATATTTTCCAACTATAGTGGAACCGTTTATTGGTGTTTTTCCTAAAAATTTATTTGGGTTTGATTGATTTCCTATAAGGGACCAATCCTATTTTCTTTTTTTCTTATCCAATCGAACCAATATAATTAACAGGATTTAAGGATCAGTTGGAAGAGTTGGAAATTAAATGGTTCATCCAACCAAGTATGTGTTCATGGGTAGTACAAGTTCTTCTTATGAATAAGGTAGATAAAACTCTTAGGATTTGTGTATATTATCATAAGATTGAAAAAGTTTTTATAAAGAATATATATCCTATTCCACACATTGATGATATATTAGATCAATTTAGGGGATCCCATTGGTTTTATAAGTTATACTTATGTTTAGAATATCACCAACTTTGGGTTTGGAAAGAGGATATTCTGAAGACAACATTCAGAAGAAGATATGGCCAATATGAATTCATTGTTATGCCTTTTTTTCTTATGAATACACCATCCATATTTATCAAATGAATGAATCAGATATATCAAAGGTATCTGGAATCCTTTGTAGTGGTGTTTTTGGATGATATAGTAATGTGTTCTAGGACAAAGTTAGATCTAGAGAAATGCTTGGATATAGTGTTGGGTATCTTGTGGGAGCATTGTTTGTATTCCATGCTATAAAAGTGTGTTTTTTTGGATACAAGAGTTACGTTTCCTTGGCCTTTTCATTTATGGGTAAAGATTTTATATAGATCTGGAAAAGATATAGGTTGTTATATCTTTGTAACCACCGAATAATGACTTTGAGATACAAAGTTCCTTAGCTTTTTGGGACACTACATATGTTTTTTCTGATTTTTCACATTTGACATCACTGATGATAGATTTGATGAGGAAAGGTGTTACTTTCAAATGGAATGAGGAATGTGAGAAAATATTCAAGATTTTAATGTTATAATTACATCAGCACCTATCTTTATGTTTCTAGAGTTTGGATAGGGCAATTTAGTCTATTGTGATGCATCAGGATCAGGACTGGGATGTGTTCTCATGCATGTGGATCATGTTCTTATTTATGGTTCATAGAAGTCATGGTTTTATAATTATAATTACCAAACACATGATTTGTAATTATCTACTATAGTCCATTCTTTTAAGACTTGGCATCATAACCTATTTGGTGAGAAATTCATGATGTTTATGGATCATAAGAGATTGAAACACATTTTATCACTAAAGATACTTGAATCTAAGGAAATGAATGTGGATGGAATACATTAAAATGTTAGACTTCAAATTTATGTATGCACCAGGTAAATGTAATTCAGTAGAAGTAGAATAAAGCAAGAGGTCATACAATCAATTGACTAAAGAAGCTTTGTATCAATAGTAGCTAACATTAGTTATAGAAGACATGCACCTGAATTGTATCCACCCAGGTAATGTTGTAGTTTTCTTCATAGTTTATTTTATTCTTTATTTGGTTCAATAATTAAAGGAGGTTCAGATATCTGATTATGAATGTGTTGTGTTAAGGTCAAAAATCAATAGTGGGGAGACCATTGAGGGATGGATGTTGGATGGGACTTTGGCTTTACAGTTTAGATATCATATTTTATTACCTTTCGTTTGTCAAGAAAAACTTATTAATTCTTACCACCATTTGAAATAGGTTGTGCATCTTGGGATTCAAAAAATGTATAGAGCAATAAAGGACCAATTATTGTGGGTTTCTTTGAAAACGACAGTAGGTGAGTTTGTTTCGAGATACCTCACCTATCATTTATCACCCAATTTTGGTGGGTTGTTCTTACGAATGTTGGAGTCTTTACCGATTTCTATGTGGAAGTGGGAGAAGATATCCATATATTTTGTAACAATTTTACTAAGGATGGTAAGGAAACAAGATTCCATATGGGTAATTATGGATTAGATCACATAGTCTACTCATTTCATCCCTATTTTTGAATCTCATATGGAAGAAGACTTTTCCAAAATATATATCCAAGAAGTTGTAAAGTGGTATGGAGTTCCAATCTCGATTGTATCTAATCAAGACCCCAGGTTTACATCTTTTTTATTGAAATCCTTATAGAAATCCCTTGGGACACAATTTACTATGAGCCTAATATATCATCCTCAAATGGATGGATAATCTAATAGAATAATCCAAAAATTGTAGAACATGATTATGGATTGTGTAATGGATTATGATGGATCCTAAGAAGACCATTTACCATTATTGTGGTTCTCATAAAAAAACAATTATCAAACCTCAAATCAAATAGATCCTTTTGAATAATTTAATGGGAATACTTGTTGTTCTACACTTTTTTGGGTGGAAATTGGTGATACTTAACTGGTTGGGACACGTCTTGCGTACAAGGCAATGAAAAATATTCAGTTGATAAAAAATAATACAGATACAACTCAAAGTCGTCAAAAATTGTATGCGGATCATCTTCAATGACCGTTGTCATTCGAGGTGAGTGATCATATTTTTTTTGAGAATCTCTCCAAGAATTGAGCATTATCATTTTATGAATCAGAGAAAGTTTTATCCATGGTACATAGAACCTTTTGAGATACTTGAATGAGTTAGTGATCTGGAATATTAGTTGGATTTACCACCAAGGTTTAGTTCAGTGTACAATGTGTTTCATGTATCTCTATTTAAGAAGTATCATTCAGATCCTGAACATTTGATTCATTGGGATCACATTGACCTAGAGCTGGATGCTATGTTAGTTCATGTGCGAGTATAGATTGTGGTTTGGTAAGAGAATGAATTTCACGAGAAAAGCATCATCCTAGTATGAGTTTTATGGAAACCTGGTCGAATTTAGGAAGAAACGTGGGAGTGTTAAATTTAAATGTTAGATCAATGACCCGAACTCTTTGAGGAAAACTATGATTTTATACATTCTAGGGATAGAAAGATCAATGTAAGGGAGAATTAATCACCCCCAATTTTTGGTACTTGACCCTTTATTGATGTTTTTAGGTATATATTACGATTGGTTTAGGTTTCAGACGTTTTAGAGGAGTTTTGGCATGCTTTGGAAGATTTTATGAAGGAAAAAAATTTGAGAATGGTTAGTCTAAACCATATAGAACCTATAGAAAACCGTGTAAGGGAAAATAGTGGTAATTGTGTAGGCACATAAGTGTTGCATGGTTTGGAAAAATTGTGTGAATTCCTAGAAGAAACTTTGCACCTTGAAATAGAGTAGAAACACACTGCTGGTGCATGGTTTGTCTAACCGTGTGAGACAACTATTTGTGGGATTGATTAAGATAGTAGCTCATGCACGGTTAGCACATAGTTTGTCTAATAATGTGATCCCACGTTGCAAAGTTTTGGCTTGAGACATTAGAAACCACATGGTTGGCACACGGGTCTCCAAACCGTGTGTCCTAACCATGCGATGTATAGTAGCCCTACAAAATTTGTGGATATAAATCTATTTTGATCCTTAAGAACTTATTTTCCCCTAATTTTCCTATAACACGATTTCCTTTTTATCCCCAGGTATGAGATGATTTTTCCTTCAACCTAGGAGTAATCTGTATGCTAATTTAAGGATGTTGGAGATCTATATTTGTCGCTAAGTTTCCATTCTTGGCTATTCTTCATTGATATATTCTTTTTATATTTACTGGAATCTTATATCTAATCCACTGTGGATATATTAATGTTCCATAATGGGAATTGTGATGTTTTATGGTTGGATCTAGGAAAGCAAAAGGTTTTCATGGTTGGATCTAGAGAATTGTTTTTCCATTCTTCATTTTCACCAAAGTTTGTGAGGTATGTGTCTTTTCTTTCAATTCCACTTGATTATAACTTGAAGGTTTAGCTTGAAATAAAAAATTTTCTTCATATGATTATAAAATTATTTTCTGATTCTTGTTGGAAACCACTTTAGTGATGGTTTTTGAGAAATTCTAGAAGTTGGATAGTTTTTTAGAAAACCCTCTTTGATGTAAATTCTAAAATGGTGATTTTAAAATTTTGTCTTTGATTGTAGTCATGGAAAATGGTTTTTGAATTGTTTTAATGAATGAAAGTTTTGCATAATGGTTTTAGAATAATTCGGTGGTGTGATTTAATGATTTCGACATGACCCAGAATAAGGGTCATGTACCATTAGGGTACAAGAGATGTGACCCAAGATAATGGGTATGTGCCACTTGGGAAAAAAGTGATTGGCCACCAAGTAATGACTTAATGGTTATATGAGAGACCACTAATGAGTATGGAACTGTCACCTGGGATTCATGTATAGGTGTGTGGGGAATTCTAGAATGGGTATGGTAAATTGAATTGAGAAATGTTTTAATGGATTGTTTTATTTATTTCTATGAAAAACTGTTTTTTATTTGATATAAAATATTTTTAAATATTTTAAACTATTTTATAAAAATATGCTAATTTTTTTTTTCTAGTGGCATGAGTTGGGATGTCATTTCAAAAAACCTAGTATGTTTAGACTCACCCCCTTCTTGGGAACTGTTTTGAATTTGTAGATTTCATATATCAATACACAAGTAAAAGAAATGTATCTTAATTATTTAGTGATTCTTCATGATACCTTGGGTGTGGCTTGTCAAGTTGGATCTTGGAGTAGGTTGGTAGTTCCTGGTTGACGTATTTGGTGTCTTTGGGTATTGTTGTGTTTGGCTTTCCTTTTATATTGTCTTTATTTTACTCTTGTACTCTAATATGGTTGTTGGTTTGGTTTGGTTTTTTTATTTGTATTTTGTAGTAATGAATCATATGGAGATTTGGTTGTTATAATTATCTTATCTTAGTTGTTTTATCATTAATTGTAAAATATTCCCCCAATTATTTATGAATCCCTTGACATTTATCTTCAACCTTTGGTGTCTTGGAGATGTCACCTAAGGCCAGTAAAACCCATCACATCTTCCCAAGCCAATGGGTAATGGGTGGGATGTTACAATGTCTCAATGTATCGCCCTTAAAATGAATTTCAACCTCTAAATTACATCACTATGATACAAAAAAATGAGTATATCTTTATTTCATCACATCCCCAGGTTCCCATATTGGGTTTTTCTATTCTTGATTCCTCTAGATAACATTAACTAGGTGATTAGTATTATTTTGTATAATTTTATAAATACAATGAAAGGTTTTTCTTAAATTTTATTGTAAATATAATGCTATAGAAGTACAACCTATGAGTTTAGTATATGTTATGGATTAGTTATATACTTTATTAGGAGGGATACATGGAACCCATAGTAAACTTTTGATTGGTTCTCTTGAAGCAGTATGCGATAATCTACCATCCCTACTCAATCCAAAATATAAATGGGGACAATATAAATAGGGATCATCTTTCCATTATTTATGAATCTCATAACCTTCTTCCATGTATAAATCCATAGAAATACCTTATCACAAATTTGAAACTCTAGATCTCATTGATAATTGTAAGCATAATTTTTTTATCAACACTATGCTGTCTTGATGTAATAAAAAATGATTCAAACCTTTTTTTTTGCATTTCCTTAACTATATTAGGTCCCAATATATTTCTTTATCTAACTTAATCTCAATACATTTGATTTCTACACTTATTTCCATAGAGGGATTAATATGGAGCTATCTGAATGATCAAATGAAAGATATTTTTGTAAGAAAAATTGACTACAGAATGGTGTTAATCCTATCCACCTTTTAAATATATAGAACAATATCTCAACATATCCTACAGGGTTTTTATGGTTTTATTAGTTTGGCTATTTATCTATGGATGATAACTAACACAACAACACAACTCTAAATCTATATCTTTCCAAATACTTCAATAGAACTGTGAGTTAAAACTCAGATATTTATTAAATACAATAGAATGTGTTACTAAATTAAAACTTATAACTTCCATAATATATATACTGTAAATATGGTAAATATAGAAATATTTTTAAATTTCAATGAAGTGTGATGACTTCGTAAGGCGATTGAATACATCCCAAATAATATTATGGCCTTTAGTTGTTTTGGGGACTTCGACAAAAAAATCCATTGTGATTTTTTACCATTTCCATTTTGGTATTGTTAATGGTTATAAAATCCCATTTGACTTCTATCTATCTTCCTTAACATACTGACATAACAGGTATAGAGATATATACTATACAATATCTCTGTTCATTTTTTCCAACCAAAAATATATTTTCATTTCTCTATATATCTTTGTAATTCTAGGATGAATAGAGAATAATGAACTATGAGTTTCATCCAACAACTCCTTCTTCAGATTTGGTATTAAATAGAAACATACTTTGTTCTTGAACCTCATCACTCCATCAAAATCATGGATAAAATTTGGAATATTTTTCACATTATCTTGCAGTTCTAGATCCTCCTTCCCCACCTCTTCAACCCTCACATGGATGGATGGTTGAAAATTTATCTTATAAAGATATAATATGTTCCCTTACTCATGATTTTAATATCCATAATTTTTAAATTCATAAATATTTTATCTCTTTCAATCCTTATTATATAAAAACAATCATGTTATTTTTTACTCAGATAATCAGCCACTTTGTTCACTTTCCCATGGTGACAATGTATTGAGAATTTATAATCTTTAATCAAATCCAACCATTTCATTTGGTGCATATTTCACTCTTTATACATGAATATATAATTCAAGATTTTATGATCGGTATATATATAAAAAAATTCACTATAAAGATAATGAATCCATATTTTCAATGTAAAAATTACTACTGCCAACTTGAAATCATGATTTAGGTAATTTTTCTCATCAATTTTTAATTGGTACGAGGCATTATATATCACCATATATATTTTCATGAGGATGAATACCATTCTCTCTTTTTATGAATCAATAAATATCACAACCCTTCAACACTATATAGTAGTGAAAGTACATGTGTGATGACTAACCTTATTTGGAGGTCCTTTAAATTTACCTCACACTCATATGTCTAAAATAATTTTTATCCCTTTTGAGCCGTCTTGGTTATTGGCTTATATAGTTGTGAGAAATCTCTTACAAATCCTTAATATTATAATTATAACCCAATAAAACTATGAATCTTGGTTACCGTCTTTGGTCCGGGAAATTGTTAAATAAAACATGTCTTTGAAGGACAAACTCATATACCCTCACTTAAGATTATATGACCCAAAAAATGCAACTTTATGTAGACAAAATTCTCATTTGTAAAATTTTTTATACAACTTTTCCTTCCTTAAGGTCTTCAAAGAAATCCTCAAATGATCTTCATGCTCTTACTTTCTCTTTAAATATATAATAATATCATCTATAAAGACTACCACAAATTGATCAAGGTAATTTTTAAATAATCTATTCATTAAATCCATTAAGATAGAAGGAGAATTAGTAAGGCCAACTGGAATTACTTTAAATTCATAATGAACATACCTCATATGGAAGGTTGTATTGGGTATATCCTTCTTATTGACACACAATTGTTGATATCCAAAATGAATTTCAATCTTGTAAATTTTTTGAGCTCCTCATAATCGATCAAATAAATAATCGATATGTGGTAGATGATACTTTTTATTAATAGTGATATTTTTATGTTTCCAATAATCAATTAAAAGATGCATTGAACCATATTTCTTCTTAATAAAAACATTAGGTTCACCCCATGACGATGAACTCATGGATTATTTATTAAGATTCTCTTAGAGTTGCTTCTTTAATTTCTACAACTCAATTGGGGATATTCTATATGGGGTCTTTGAAATAGGTGTTTTACCAGTATGAGTTCTATAAAAAAATAAAATTCACTATTCCGGGGAAGAATAAAAATGTATTTAGAAAATAAATTAGCATAATCCAAAAAAAATGAGAATATATTTGATTTTGATTTTCTCCCCAACCATATGAGATAAAGATTCCTCATGATTTGGCAGTGAGACCCACACAATTAAAGTAACTTTCATTAGAATTTCATATTCATCCTCACACCAAAAGATAATAATGGGTTGATTTAGAATATCAAATGTGACTTCCCTTCCCCGATAATTGATATGGAATCTATACAGATAAAGTCAATACATGTGCAAAACCACATCAAATTCAACTACAGGGAGAATCAAATGATTTACAGGAAGAACATTCCCATAAACTTCTAACAAAGATGAGATATAAAATTTATATGTGCCCATCGTACCATTAATAATTTTTTCTATTAACTCAATATCTAATCATTGTGGATATGAATGAACATCATTATATAATTTTAATAAATAAAGGAAATATTATGATTAAGTAAAAATAAGATACTCCAACATTTGAGCATGCCTATCACCACCTCAACTTCACCATTATATCTTCATTAATTTACTAAAACAAAAATAGTTAGAGTGATCCTCAAACATCGTAGTGAGAAATCATGAAAAATCATTCATAGAATGTCTAAATCACGACACCTTCTTTTAAATCTATGAAACCTTAGGTTTAACCAAGGTCATCCATGGTCATTATCTCTTTAAATCCATCAAAATGGATCATAAAGAAAATTTGAGTTAACCTAATAATATCCCCTAGTATTTTTAAACTAGGCGTCCATGAAGGTCACACCCACCATTCACCAAAATTATAAATGCGATATTCTCAACAAACTTTTTTTATGGTTATTAACCTAGGTGAATCTATGCTAAATCCATGTACAATTTTAGTATCCAGATAGCGATATATTTCTAGGAATAAAACATAAGAAATTACTTACTAAAACATTATTATTTTATCCTATACTTATACTTATCCTCATTGTCTTTTACAAAATTTTCTAACCCTAATCTCGAAAGATTAAATAAACCCTAATCTAATACCAAGTGAAGAAACCTAAGAACAATATATATAAATATTACATTATATTAGATGAATTTTAAATATATTTGATGATAATAATCACTTGATGATTTTAAGGGGTTAGTGTATTTGTATACTATTTACATAAAAATATTATTTATGTACAATATTTATCATCTCAAACATGTTTCTTCATATATGGTACACTTCTAGACTCATCACAATTAGAACCTTCCATCAAAACCTAGAGAATGAAAACATAAGAAAGGGTGAGCTTAGATACTCAGTGAGGATAAATATGAGAGATGTTAATCATTAGAGAAAAAGTTGATCAAAATATTATGATAAAATATTCAAGTTCATTCTCTCAATGTAAAATATTCATCCCCCAAAAATCATAGAATATAAGCTCCAAAATCAATTTATTTCTATAAGTATGATCAATAAGGGTATTAAAGTAGTAATCGTCATTAAAGAGTCGTAACATATTCATATTTCACAATAAAAAAATAAATAATAATATTTTCAATAGAACTAAATGGAATTATGTTCATACATAATCATGTGAGTATATCTAGAAAGCGATCATACTCATACATCAAAATTCGAGCAATGCTATTCCCAATCTTGTCTATGCATATTCACGTGAAAATAGTTAGAAGCAATCATAATCATGCATCAATATGTGAAAAAATCTATTTACGATCTTGACCATTATTATCATCATAATCTAATGAGATATAAATATCACTTTACCCAATTAATTGTACGTCTATAATAGACCCAACCACTACATAATCATAATTCATTTCTATAAATGTCATTGGATCATAATACATTCATCATATCATCATAACATAACCCATGGAAAATAAATAGGTTTTGTAAAAATATCATCAACATAATTATAGAACATTCATAGAAAGAATAAGGATGGTATCATTGGATCATATCTCCAATGAAGCTTAATTAATGTCAAATGATGTTATTATAGATGGAGAATTTCTAAAAAAATATCTTGAATAATTCTTGACGAAAAACACCTTCCATTTTAAAATAACTTATTTAAAATCCAAATATTATCAAAGTATATAGGAAATTATTTTAGTTGAAAATAACCATAAATTTTTTAAAGGAAACTTCAAATCAGGGAGTGGTCATGGCGGTGGAAAATTCCGTTTATGCTATAATCGTTAAAATGAAGATTCTGTTCATAACTTCAATAAAATGTCAATTTTTAAGAAAATTACAAGGAGATCATTTCTACACCTTTTTGTAAAAATTAAAACATTTAAAAATTTAATTTAAAAAATCATTTAAGAATAGAAAAAAACATTCCTGATTTTTTTGGAAAACATGGATATGGAAGATATTTTTTTTCTAACCGAAAGAGGAAAAATAAGTTCATCTTTTCATAAAATCATCTTTTGAATGTGTACCAAATAAAGGAAAATGGTACTAAAACTTTAAAATTTTATAAATAAATAGAGAATAAGAATACTTAAATGGTTTTATTATATTAGTATAATATAATTTTCTTAATTTAATTTCAATCACAAACAATCCTGATTAAAATATGATTAAAACATAAATCCCTTACGCTTTGGTAATCTTCAAATTAAAATGTGAGAAAAGAAATAATGTTATATGAATTTAAAAATAACCATAATTTTCATGATTATAATCATAAAATAAATTCATTGGTAGTATATACACCAAACTAATGAAACAATTAGTGAATATGAAATATATTTCACAAAAATAAATGCGAGATAAGAAATCCAATTAGCTAAAGTCTCATATTATTTCATTTGTGTTCAAGAATCTTGTATAATAAATATATAATTATTATAAAATTATTACATAGCCATAATAATATATATCATAACATATATTATTTACTTATAACATATTATTACTTTTTTATTAACAATTATTTATTAAATCACTGTTTTGGGTAATAAGTGATTCATTTTTCATTCATGTTTCAGTTCAACTGTCCCAATCCATGTATGTTTATTAGGGATTCATCATATCAAAAATGTTAATAATTATATAAATATAACATATATTAATTATATACATATTTATAATTATCCATAAAAGGTATAGATAGAAAAATACACCGTTTATGGAGACAGTAGGTCGTACATATGCATAAATATTGTCTTTATTTTCTAACGAAAATAAGTAAAGAAATATAAATAATATTTTTTCATTAAATAACCATAATAATATCATAGATATACTATATTAACTTTAATTCCATATTTATAAGCATTCAAGTAAAATGGCGATGAAAAAAAATTACACCGCTACGTGGAGCCGGTAAGCCATACGTACGCATGAGCAATGTTTTCATTTTCCATAGGATGTAAAAGAGGTCGATAGTGGTTGTTTCATATTAATAATAACAATTATGTATATTTAAGATACTAAATTTATTAATTTATAACATATGCCATATATTTAGTGGAGTTAAAACAGGAAATGAAATTGAAATTAATCAATTAAGAGTGATACATATTTATTGAGAAGCCACTTTTGGATTACACATTAAGACTTGAAAGGATGGACTTTTGAAAATAATAAAAGATATAGGAAATGTGGAAGGAATACTGGAAGGTATTATCACATGTGTTTTATATTATATAAGGATCATTATGTGTGGATAAGAGAGGAGAGGTGGCATCCTTTTATAAGGGAGGGAAAAGACACACTTGGAATTAGTTAAAATATTTAATAATATATATATCATAATCATGTAAAGTGGAACCAATGAACCAAAAATTCAAATATAAGATGTAATAATTTATAAATAAACTCAACTAATCACATTTAGACAAGTTTTGGATACATTTTAATCTTATCTCCTAGTTAAAACACTTAAAACCAATTTAAACCTTAATAATTATAACTTAACTTTTTACCATGATAAATTTATTATATGATAAAAAATAAAATCGGACTTGTAAATAGATTTAGAAATAATAATTTAAAATTTTTAATATATTTATTTATATTTAATTTCTATAGTTTGTATAAATAAACTTTAATATAAGAACACAAACACATGAAAAAAGATAATTTTTAGGAAAATATAAGATTTAAGAGTAAAAATAATTTAACCTTGAAATAAAGTAATAAATGGGGTATGCCAATTTTTCATGGTAAAATATTTAAAATATTTAGTTTTTTTGAATCTTAAGGAAATACAAAACTGAATGGAATCTTCCAACCATGGCATATAAAGAAAATACCTGAAAATAGTTTTAGATATGAATAAAATATAACTTATCTTCACAAAAGTCAGGCTTGGGATATAAATTTCAAAATAATGATTTAAAATGAATCAATTAACTAATTATTAATACCTTTGGTAGAGAACAAATCGTATAATAGGATAAAGTCATGTGTTAGAGAAATTGTAATGTTTTACCCCATGGTTTTAACCTAGGTTCACCTCTTTTACTAAGGTGACAAATATTTACTATAACTACTATTCATAATGAGAAAAAATTAATCTATACCTATAAAATTATCTTATTTATTATTATTAAAAATATGATATAAATTTTATCAAATTAAATCAATAGAAGTTTCACTTTTTAATTTAAAATTTAACTAGAAAAGCGCGCTGAAAAATGGATTTCCATAAAAAATGATTTCTTTAGTAACAAAAGTTTTTATACCAAAATCAATAATAAAATTGACTACAATAATATTAATTGAATTTTTAATAATATAATTGAAATAATTTTAATTTTAAATATTTTTAAAACAAAATGAAACTTTGTAGATACTTGGAACAAAATGCCAGTTAAAAAAATTGTATTGTTCATTATTCATTGTAAAATCAATCTTTTTACAAAAATCCAAAAAATTTAGACTAATATAGTTTTGATATGATGATTAAAAAAATGAAATAATTTTTATCAAATAAAATTTATAAAATTGTTAGGAATTAATCATAATATTTTCTCATAAAAATAAATATTTTTTTTTTGAAAAAATGTATTTTTAAAGCATTACAATATTTTACTGAAAATTGAGTACATATTTATTAATGAATTAAAAATAATTATACACATTTTTTCATAATGTGATTTTTAATATTTATGCCTAAAATTTTAATGGTTATGTTACAATGGTCACAATTAAAAAATATTATTTACATCGTGATTCATTTAAACTTGGGTTTGTGTGTATCTCAAACTATTGAAGAAATTAAATTTATTTTTATAGAAATATATCAAAAAATCTCAGGGTGTTACATGATTTATACTTAAAAATGATACATTCATAAGAATATTAATAATGTTAATCATCATGATGTTGTAAAAAATGTTACCATGATTATCCACCATGGTATCATAAAGCATTACCAAGGCATGATACAAGGGTATCATAAGCATGAGATCTCTAGAGAGTAATTCATTACCCAATGCATTGGAGCGCTATTTAGGAATGCCCATCTTATGCCTAAATTCATGTGTGACACATAGATAAAAAGTACATAAATCCATCAATAATAATAATGTGATAAACCTATTGGAAATTAAACTGATATCCAATGAAATTTCGTAACATTTTAGTTTAATACCCATCAATAAAGATAATAAAAATATAAAATATTTACAACATATGGATAAAGGGAATACTATGTATTTAATAATTTTACCAGTAAATAAATGTATGGGTATATAGGTGAAAATCCAATAATCAGAAGAAGAATTAAAGGTTATTCATAAGGAATTGAATTGGAATAATGGATATGTTTACGTGTACCTGAAGATAAAGAAAGAAAAAGGTTGGGATGTATCAGTTTTCTTATAGAGATTTCATATCCAAAATACCACATATACATTGTAACATGTACATGAAGGATAAAAATAAATACAAAGTAAAGATAAATAGTGATAGAGAACATAATCATTGGTTATAAAATGGGTGGTAAAGAACTCATTTCAATAGATTAATGTGACTATATAGGTGAATAAACAATAATAAACATTTGAAACTATAGGTTATTCATAATGATATGGGTAGTACCCCTATCAGAGAAATTTTATAAAGTATAATTGGAGGGTAATTTATTGGAATAGGGATATCAATTGAAATTTAATCACAATCCATATATTCAAATCCTTCATTATGGCTCATAAAGAGCATGAAAATTATCCAGAACATATCACCTAGTAATTTCAAACTAGGTGTGTAGTTATAACTCTTTATCATGAAATAGGTGATGATCAAGTTAATAACCAATAAAACATTTTCATAATTATTTTCCCTAGGTAAATATATTCTAGAACCTGTGTCCACTTGTATTATCCAGACATGGATGTTGTTACTGGAAGAAACACAGACACTTTTCTTTACCAAACATAGGATGGTTTTAAAGCATTCAAATAGATTAAGAAGGTATTATAATGAGAAATATTATTAATAAAGTTGTAATTAAATTATAAAAATGTTTTATAACAAAATTTACCATTTATATGAAAAGGAATTTAGAAAGTCTTGAAAAGGAAATGAGAAAGGAGGGGTGAGGAACCCATATTTAGGTATAACAACGGCCTAGGAAATGGATATAATGAGGAGGAATAAATAAATATAATTTAAAAAATATCAAATTAAGGATTATACCATGTAATAATAATATTTTTATTATATTAAAAATGAATAAAAAAATATATCAAAAGTAATGAACTTGAAAAGGAAAGAGAAGGATTTAGGACCCTTACTTATCTTGAGCTTGTTATCTTAGAGAAGAACCTTCAAACCAAAAAATATCTTCAAGATTAAAGATATAGAAGTAGAGGAGACTCAATGGGAGATATATGATAAGAAAACATAAAGTTTTGGTGTGGGAGAATGAGAAGATGGAGTGAGTTTTTATACTTTAGGAGGGAGGTGTTTAAGGGTTTAAATAATGATTATTTTGTTATTAAGACCAAACAATTTTGGGTGAATTTAATTTAGATTAATTTGGTTAGAAACTAAATTTTGAAACGGTTATTAAGGTCATGGAAACCCATGAGAACCTATTTAATGGTGTAATATTTAGGTATTTTATGCCTATATTATTTAATTTTAACCTTTTCACATTAATTCTCCATTACTATGGTAACTAACTTTTTACCACAGTAACTTATTTTTGTTTCTAAAAAATAAATCTTAACATGTTATATAATTTTTAAAATTTTGATTATAAATATGAAATCCATTTTACTTCATTCAATTTCAAAATTTGAAAAAAACTAATTCTAAAATAATAAATGTATAATGTATAAAACATTTTTAAAAAGGATGTAACTTAGGTTCCAAAACATCAAACATAGGTTTGTAAATGTAAATTAATAATTTTAAATAAACTATATTAATCCATAAATAACTTTATGATCAATTAAGAGGCTTTATAATTTATAATTTTTGACCATATATTGATTATGTCGTAAATGTTATGGTTTTTCTAAAAATGATGTTTACTCTATTCACCCCAAAAATCTACTTTTTTATAAAAATTATTATAATTATCCAAAAGATAAATTCAATGTGGTGATTAAAAAAATGAAATTAATTCTATAAAAGTAAATTTTTAAATATGACAAATCCATTTTTAGTGAAAATTCATTATTTATTGAAAATACAAGGTTTTATGTGTAACGAACCAACCTGAGTCAACTAGACAAGTCACCCAAGGTGGTCCTCCATGAGGTGAGGTAAAAAAATATAATGGAAAAAATATTGAATATAAAAAATTAATACATAGAACTAGAGTATAATTCAAAATAAATAGATATAATAAGATCCATACAACCCATACCAAACAGGCTAAACCATAAAAGTATGAATTAGAAAAAACCAATAAATCTCACTGTGACCAACCATCACTTCTAAACCATCTTTCTAAGAAGGAAATGGATGACAGGTGAACCATGTATACTATATATTCCCTCACCTTCCCCAAATTCCTGAAAAACAAGGTCTACAACCACCCTAATGAGAAATGAGGGTGTTATCATAAATTCTAGTAAGACACCACCAAAGAATCTATAAAGGTTATAATATCAAGAATAAAAAAGTTCTAGATTTAAACAAAAATCCAATTTATAATTAATTTTAATAAATAATACATTTTTTTAAATTTCATTTTTATCCATAAATTCACATCATATTCGCCAAAGAAGGAATATATCAATTATTAAAGGAAAATCAGTAAATTAAACATGTGGGAAAATATTCATGAAATAAACTATCATGCGATAAACCAAATATAAAATACAAAGCACAACATTTCAGATCTAGCCTATATAAATATGTACTAGAAATAGAAGAAGCCTAAACTAGGTATAAAACCAATATCGATTACTACCACAGTCTTTCGATATCAAAAAAGAAATTACTAGTGGTTCCACACACACTATGGTCACCTATGTATATTTCCTAATGCACCCAGGGTTCCCAATGTTCCAAGTTTGTTCAAAACCATTTTCAAAACAATGATCACATTTAGTTTAAATCATTTTAACCAAATAAGATCCATTTCAACCAGAACATATAAAAAATCGTGAATTAAACACACTTAGATATATCCAACTTCCTCAATAATGAAGGGAACCTATCCGTTTTTTTACATTAGAGATTAAAAAACACAGTCCTGCCTCTGAAAGACAAGGCATGATAGGAAAATACAAAGGATCAATAGAAAACATCAACTGATAATGAATTTTAAATGAAAACACAACTAATGCAGATTCCGTGACCAAAGGTAATGAAGAATAAGATACCAATTTCCTGGTGAGATATACCAAAACAACCATGATGATAAATTGCTAAACAAACAATACAGAAGGATTGGAGATCCCCCAAATCACCCAGGAGAGATCCTAGGTCTTGAGGAGAAAGGATATGGCCCAATACACAAAATGTACCTGATTCACTACATTTAAAACTTTAAAAGCATGAAACAATTCATTTCATCTTCCAAGAACCCAATACATGACATGTAACCCTTTCACATCATGAAAATACACTTCAGATAGTGAACGCCCCATATTTTTTACAAAACACCCAAAAAAATCTGGTGTTCTCAAATCTTGGGGAGAACCCCACAAATCATTTGACACATTTATACCAAGTATATATTAATTCAAATAAATATACATCCTTTAACTTTATGTTATTTCCCCCGTAAGGCTCTCCATTCCCAAGAATCTCTTAATGAACCCAAACAAAAAGTTAAACAAAAAACAAAAGATAAAGCATACCTGAAGGAAGGTAACATAGTGTTATAATATCCCCAATATAAAATAATTCTTTCCATATAAAGTCCTTAGATTATGGACTATAAAAAATTGAAGGATACTACTGCATCAACAACAATTATCACACCCACATCTCGTGGCTATCCCACCCCCACAACCACAATACGTAGACCAAAGGAATAATTTTGCCATGCAATACCTTCTCTCAAAAATCCATAATCTAAACTGTTTTCCCAACCCCAGTGATGTTAGAATCAAGATATACATCCAATCATTCAATCACACAATAAGGATTCGGTCGATAACTCCTTAGTTGGGAAACATGAAAAAATTCCATGGATATAAGTCCAAAAAATAGTAAGTCTATCTTTTAGGATTCATTTCCCAGTCATCCAAATGTCTCAAAGGGGCCCACAATCCTTGGTACCAACATATACTTCTTACCTAACCGTTGATGTCCCAAGAGAGGTGAAAATCTAAGAAAGACCCGATCACCAACCTCAAACTCTAGTGGCTGGAAATGAAGGTCCGCCTAATATTTTTGATGAACATGTTCCCTGAAAAATCTACTCCAGATAAACTGAACCCTATTCATCATCTCTTATACAATACTCAACCCAACCAAGGAACACTCTCCCAACTATGCTCAGTAAAATGGAGATCTACATGACTTTCTATATAATTCCTTAAAATGTGACATCCTGATCAAGGCCTAATAACAATTATTTTTGGAAAAATTGACTAAAGGAAAATGATTTTTTCAAGAACCACTAAAATAATGAACACGAGATTGAAGCATATCATCATAAACCTAGATAACTCTCTATATTTATCTATCCTTATGAAGATGATTTTATATGCTCAATTTTAACTGGAAACCTATCACCACCTATAAACCTTTATAAAAATTGGATGTGAAACTCAAGTCTCTATTAGAAACAATTGTAGAGAGAATCACATGAAATATCAAAATATCTCAGATATATAAGTACCTAAGATGTTCCACCTTCATAATATCCTGGATAGGTAGGAAATGTGATGATTTCATGAGTTGATCAATGATCATAAAAATTACATCCTTCCCACTAGGAGTCCATAATAAACTAAGGATTAAATCCATGAATTTTTTTTACCTTTCCGTACTGAAATGAGTAAGGGATATAATAAACCATATGGACTCTAGTGTTTTGTCTTAATTATCTAACAGGTAATCCATCATGATACAAAATTTGAAATCATCCATCTCATCCCAAGACACCAATACTGATATATCAAATCATGATACATCTTAGTCGTACCTAGGTGTATAAACCAATAAGATCTGTTTCCACTATCCACCAACTCTATCCTTAGGGAAAAAGGAACAACTAATCTATTTTAAAAACACAAAGTTCTATATATCTAGGTGTATAAACCAATAAGATCTATTTCCACTATCCACCGACTCTAGATTTAGGGAAAAAGGAACAACTAATCTATTTTAAAAACATAAAGTTCTATAAGGAGACTAAGATCACTCACTCGATGTCTCCCCACTATAAAGGATTTTACTAACTCTTTAGCACTCAGGATCATACATGTACTTGATCTAAACTCGCTCATCAAATGATGACTCAGACTTAATCAAATATATATATACCTTTACACCATGTTCTTCCATTACCAAGCTTATCTTAGTAAAAAAATTTATTAAATACCACTCTTCCAAATTTTCCATCACTTCCTGGGTTGGTAATTTCATACTCAATGCATCAGTAACTACATTCCCTTATCTAAGAGTCTAAGAAATATCAAAGTCAAAAGTTTTAAGATACTCCACCAAGAATCTTTGTCTCAAGATCATATCTATCTGAGTAAAAATATATTTCAATATCTTATGATTAGAATATATAGTAAAATTCTCCCCAAATAGATAGTGACAACATGTTTTGAGTGAATACATAACCACAACCAACTCAAGATCATTGGTAGGGTAGTTCTTCTCATGAGGGTATAATTGCCGAGATCCATAAGTGACCACATATTTCCCCTGTATTAAAACACATCCCAAACCCACACTAGAAGAATTATAGAAAACATCATAACCTAAACCTAGTTCCGGAAGTATAAAAAGTAGAACTGAAGTTAATATCACCTCTAGTTCCTCAAAAGATATCATACACTTGTTAATCCACTAAAATTTTACACCATTATGGGTTAACGTTTTCATCAGAGATGCAATCTTGGAGAAGTCCCAAAGAAACCTCCTATAAAATACAATCAAACCCATAAAATTCATTTCTCAAACACATTTCTAGGCCACTCCCAGGACATAAATTCCTTTACCTTTTTAGGATCTATTGAGATTCCCCTATCAGATATTACATTACCTATAAGATTTACTTATTGAATCCAAAACTCACATTGGGAAATATTAACATACACTCTATGTTACCTAAATGTTCTAATAATGATATCCATGGGGTCCATGTGATCCTCCTTTGACATGGAGTAAATCAAAATATTATCCATGAACACTATAATAAAAGAGTCCAAGAACTGATGAAAGATCCACTTCATCAACTCCATAAATACCATTGGAGCGTTAGTTAGTCTAAATAGAATAACTAAAAACTAGAAATTCCCATAATAGATGCTAAATTTTGTCTTATATATATCCTCTTCTCGAACTATTAATTGGTAATACCCTAACCGCATGTCGATCTTTGAAAACCAACGATCCCCTCCAAGATGATCAAATAGATCATCAATATTGGGAAATGGATATTTTTTCTTAATGATCACATGATTTATGTTTTGATAGTCAAAAAATGTATAATTATCTCACCAGACTTCTTAGAAAATAAGACAAAATAATCCCAAAATCACATGCTAATAAAAATAAACACCTTATCCTTGAGATTCGAAAACTGGACATCCAGTTCTACCAAATCAATAGGTTTTATATGGTAAGATGGCATAAAAATGGGAATTGTGCCAAGGAGAAGGTCAATACTAAAATATATCTCTCTCTATGGTGGTAAACTAAAAAATAACCTGGAAAGTCCTTAGGGCATGAACACACTATTGCGGTTAACTAACTACCCAAAAAGGGTCAACATCATCAAGAAAAATCTCTAAAAACTAGCCTAAGATTACCCAAATATAAGGGAAAACATACCCTGCCCTTCCATATCTAGAGTCTTACTGACCCTAAAAAACATGAGTGACCACATCAAAAGATAAGAACTAAAATCTATGGTGATAACAATATATCTAGGCCTTAACACTGGACATTAAATCCATGCTGATAATCAAAATGAAAAGTTCGTGATTGATCACTAAGAAGTCCCACTCCACCTTATGGTCTGCTATCATCACCCGACACATGAGACACTTAAAACCCTATCCACAACTATTTCCCAAAGGCAAAAAAAGATAACAAATTAATGAATAATCACCAAATGAAATCCCAACATGTCAACTAACTTTGAAGATATAAAATAATGAGTAACACCTATGTCAAACAAAGAAATATACATATAAGATGAAATAAACACTGTACCTATAACTATGACTATCCCAATTTCATATTCCTTTGGTGCATACTCCACTATATAAAGATGTCCAATATCAGATCCTAACTTATCTATCTTAGCCACATTTACATCCCCATTATCTTGTGGATAAGACTAACCACCCTTGGAAGCATAGTTATGTACTTGGAAGCCCTTGGTGAATGTGGATCCAACGTTACATCCTAGGGACATCCCGTCACAAAAACGCTTCAGATGGATATGTTTCCCACAATGATGATAAATACTAGGATCTGCCACAAAATTATGGTTGGTATGACTAGGAAACCCACACTGAAAGAAATCAATCTACATCTATCCAGATGATGCCCTTAAAACTGGTCCTGAAGAAAACTGGTTACCTTTGTGCTTTCTTTTCTATCCAGAAGATACACCTTGGATAACATCTATACTAACTAATGCTCCTACCAAACCTATATTTATTGATATTTCTACCTCATCTGTAACTAATTTATCAACTACCCCCAAGAAGGTCCTGACGAATATACGGATCAATATTGGATGAATATTTAACCTCAATCCCAACTCAAACCTTCAAGCCATTAGGTACTCATTAGTGATAAGATCTCATGTCAAATGAGATAGCTCAGAAAAACATGTAGAATAATCTAGAATGGCATGATCCCCTTGATCCTATGTCAAAAAATTCACAGGTATTCAACACACATAATGTATTAGGGTAAAATTTTTTATTGAATATTTTATTTAAATAAGTCCAGGTATGATCCTCATGAAACTTATTTTTTACTATAAAGTAACACCATATCCTTCACAGTCCTTCAAGAATATACATGAAAAAACCCACCTTATTGTCTTTAAGAGTATTCAAAAAGTTGAAGACCCTATGAATCCTCTCAAGTCCCTCCATATGTTCCTAGGATTCTTTATCACCATGGAAGATGGGTGGATATTGTTTAGTGAATTCAGATCCATGATCCACCACACATCCCCAGGTTTCCAACACCCACTTGACCGAGAGTCTGAATTATGTGGAGTATAACTTTAACCAAATAAGGTTCCACTAGAGGATTTACCTATAGATCCTATCTCTTATCTTACTCTCTTGGACTTGGAATAACTCATATAAGAAGAATTTTTGATAATAATGAGCCAAAAACCCATCAGTCATGAGTAGATTCCAAGAATCATAGGACCAACATTAGGTATCAAAATCAATGAACTAAAACAATAATAATTTTTAATAATTAATAATTATATGAATGAATTATGATGAATTAATAAAATAAGAGGTCTATTTAAATAAACTTCCCATATAGTTCATTTAAATTGCCTCAAACACCAAGTCTGAAACCTAGTAAAAAATTTCCAACCACTCATGGTAACTCAAGTTCAAACCTAGAAGTGAGTTGGTCAGGACCCTCCTCACACTTACTACCCGAATTATGATGGTCTTAAATCCTGTCTACGTCTGATACAAAACCAAACATAATAATTGTTAACACACATAAATATGAGCATCCCTATGATACCAATTAGTAACAAACCAACCTTGGTCAACTTGACAAGTCACCAATGGTGGTCCACCATGAGGTGACATAAAAAAAAGATAATGGAAATAAGTCTTGAATATTACCAAACAAGACATACTACTAGAGTATAATAAAATAGAAATATATACAATAAGTCCCATAAAACCCAATAGAAATAGGCTAAACTAGAAAATTATGAATTAGACAAAACTAATAAATCTCTATGTGACCTACTGTCACCTCCAAACCATCCTACTATAAAGGGAACATATGAGAAGAGAACCTGGAATGCTACCAAATTACCTTCCCTTTTTTTTTGTATCCTATAGAACATGGTCTACAACCACCCAATGGAAAAATTAGGTTGTGAGCAAAAATCCTAGTAGGATACCACCAAAGAATCTATATAAGTTCTAATATCAAGAATACACAAGTCCTATCATTTAAACAAAATCTAGGTTAAAATTAATTTTCAAAAATAAAACAATTTTTACTCATTTTACTTATTTTCCATAAATGCATGCCATATTAACCATGCTAAGAATATATCAGGTATAAAAGAAGAATTGGGAAATTAAACATGTGAGGAAATATCAATGAAAGAAACACCATGCGATAAACGAAGTATAGAATACATAACACACCATTTGGGATCTAGCTTTTGGGAATAAATGAAATACTTAAAAGATGAATAAACTATGCACAAAAATGATTTTGAGATCTACAAAAGTCTATGGATATCACAAAAGAAACCCCTAGAGGTTCCACAAACACTGGGGTCACCTATGTCTATTTCTCGATGCACCCAAGGTTTCCAATGTGCCAAGTTTGTTAAATTTTTTTCCAAAACCATACTAAAATTTAATATAAACGAATTTTTATGAAATAAAATCTATTTCAACAATAACAGATAGAAAATAAAGAATTAGAGACACTTATATAGATCTAACTACCTCAAGAATAAAGGGAACCCATCTGCCTTCGATAATGGAGGTCAAAAAATCACAAATCAACCTTTGGAAGACAAGACATGATTAAAAAATAAATAGTATCAATAGAAAACATCAATCAATCATGAATTTGAAACAAAAATCTAGTTAATGATGCTATAACAACCAAAGAAAATAAAGAAGAAGAGACTAATTACTCAAAGAGATGAACCAAAGTAACCACAATGATCAATTTCTAAATGAACAATCTGGAAGGAGTGGAGATCCCAAAAATTTACTGCGAGAGCTCCTAGATATCATGAGGAAAGGGTATGACTAAATGAAAAATGATTCAGGAATATAATTACTCTAAAACCACTTTAACAAATAATTTCATTTCATGAATTACTTTTATGGTTTGAAATCCCATGAATAAAAGATATGATAAGAAATACGATGTCTTGGATTAAAACTATTTTTTTTGATCAATTCACTACATGAACCTGATTCATGGCGTGTAAACCTTTCATGCATTGAACCAATTCATAAAATCTTCTCGGAAACTAATAGACAAAGTTTACCTGAAACATGGTGTGTAAACCTTTCACTCCTTGAACCAATTCAAAACATCTTCCTAGTAACCAATACATGATATGAAGCCCTTTCACATTGTGAAAATGAACTACAGATGGTGAACCACCTATATTTTACACAAAAACCCAAAACAAACTTCGGTGTTCTCCAAACTCGAGGAGAACCCTTCAAAGATTTTGAAACATTTATACTTTGTCTCTATTAATTAAAAAAAAAATATCCCTAAACTTTAGGTTTTCCCCCCTAGAAAAGGATCTCTATTCCTGAGTAGCCCACAATGAACCCAAACAAAAAAGGAAACCAAATATAAAAGCTAAAGCATACCCAAATGAAGATAACGAGGTGTTACATTATGACACAATCTATTTTTAAATTGTCAAGTTTCTATTCCAATGACCACATTAATTCTATATGTTATATAAATACCTCATATCATTTTCCAAAATTCATATTCGGGTTAAATACTCCATATTTTATAACATATCAACTGGATTAATATTTTTGGATTTTTTTTGTAGTGTTTTCATGGGTGTGAAAATATAAAGAGAGCAAAATGATCTAAATTCTCATATACTATTTGTTCTATTTATTTATGGTTAACTACCTATGGAAATAGTGGGTATTTTATTGAATATGATTGATCCGTAAATGTATTTTTATGAATTATTGGAATAAATAATTGATGAATGTTTTTTATTAAACATTATACTTAACCTTTTAAAAGTAAAACTTTAGATTAATAAAACATATACACCTAATAAGATAAAAAATTTATAAATTAAATAAAATATAATGTAAATATAAAATGTATAATAACTTATTATTTACATTTAACTATTTATTTTATAAGTTTTTCATATAAAATTTCATACGATAGTACCTCCAATGGTTATATGGTATACTTTTTTGACAATGAAAACATGTATCCTACATTGTTAACCATTAAATTACAAAAACTTATTTACCAAGACAACCTGAAAATAAAATTATCAATAAAATAAATGTAGTTTTAAAAAAAATACAATATACATGAAAAGAACTATGAATATAATTAAAAAAGATGCAAGAATATATATAAAAAGTATGGCTGATAAAATCAAGGTAACACATAGGATGGTGTTAAGCACTATGCCCTTGTTTCCATTTTGTCATGGGTTTGTGCCCGATGGTCTATCTGGACACAATGGGTTTTCGCTTGGCCCCCAGACTTCCCTATTTGTTTTAGAAAAATTTAAAATTATATTTGAAAAATATATAAGGATAAAATATAAGTTATAAATATATTTATTAACTCTTCGTTAATATCATTAATAACAAAAATAAATAAATGAATTTAATATTTACGTATTTAATTTAAGAACAAAAACTCATAAAATTTTGGATTAGAAATATAGGATAATAAAGTGAGGTACCATGGGGTAGAGAATGAGTGAAAAGTAATCTATTTATTTCTTTTATGATTTTTTATGAAATGAACTTTTCCCATTTGATAGAGTGAGTGATCTCACTACTTACCTTACACACTAAGGAAAGAAATAAACAAATGTTACTCGATATAAGAATTTCACTACTCAGAATGAGTAGCTAATACATGGTAACATCTAGACTCACCCAATAACATACGATACAATAGAATAACTACTAAGGATAAACAATGTTTGTAATATATTTTACTCATGATACAATAATATAGAAGTGTTGTCTCTTGATAAGTCTCTTGAAGAAATTCCCTTCTCTGTTAAACTGTTGAGGAAAGGATTATAATTCTTCCTATAATGGTTATATCTAGATAATATTATAGAAAAATTTCACTTGTTCAATATAAAAAATAGGTGTGACTACCTTCTTCTTCACCACATGATATATCTGTGACAATTACACATAAACTAGTGTGTTCTTTCACTTATTCTTCTTCTGCTATTTCTTCCCCTACTATTTTCACTACAGTAAGTACCCTTTTTCTTCTTCTCTCTTCTTCCTATGCACAGTTCACTACACACACTTTATATAAACATTGAACTATATATTTCAATGTAGTACAAAACACTCACTACTACTCATACACGCAAGACCCTATTAAAATTTATATTTCACAATAAAAACATTATTCTCCTTGTATGTATTTGAATTTCAAATTAATATCCAAACTAATAAGTTCCCTTAACTATTTTCAACTTCTATTACACTTCTCTCAAACTTCTTTATTCAGATATAGGAATTTTTCAAGGTGGTATTAGACATAAAACATGATGCAACAACATAAACTGCATTAAAAAAGGCCAACTATCCTTGACTACTTCAACCTTCATGGAGTGGAATTTCCTCTACAACACGAAGCATATTTCATCCTTAGAACAATGTGAAACTTAATATTCATGGTGAACAGATCTTATTTATTTATCCATTCCTAGGTAGAAATGATAAAATATAATTTCCCTGGAATTAATAATCTACTTTTACTTCTTTACTCATGATTTTTTGTAATATTTTACTTATTTATATCAACTTCATCATTGTCAAATTTAATAAAAATATTAATTTCCAGTAATTATTATTCTAATAATTACATGTTAATTTATAGATCCTGAAATTTTATTTAATTCTCTATCCCTATTAAATATATAGAATTAAATCTTTTTAAATCTCTAAATAAATACTATGCATACTAAAAATGACTCTTACTTATGAACTCCATTGAAAAACTAACTCTTACACAAGATTAAAATGAATATTATTCAAATTGAAAGTGACTTTTACAAAATATTAGAATCACTCTTAGTGTTTTTTGAATTTTCCAAAATTATATACTTGCACTTCTCAAATGAATCTTAAAAAATAGTTTGTCACAAAAGGAATCTTATGAATTGGTAAAAATGACTCTTATGTTTTCCCTATACCTCTAAAATAACTCTTAATAATTATATACTTTACAAAATTTCTATATTAGTATTTAGAGTTTCAATTAAATTTTAGTAAGATGAATATTATGAAAACAATGAGTTCTCTTATCATTGTTTATTTTCAATCCATCAGCTTTGTGTTTCTCATACTTTTCATTAAAATTATTTGACACATACAAGACTTTGAAAAATATCCATTGATCTTTTTCAGAATTTTCTTTATACATATAGGGAGTTTTTGTTTCCTTTGTTGTTTTTTTGACTCTATATTAGATTTAACCTTAAAATTAGAGTTCGATGTATCTTATGAATATAGGGATTAGCCAATATTATGATCAAAATATTCTCAAATCCAAAAAACTCTATAATTATTCCAAACACATGTTAACCAATTTAATACTCCTGAAAAATTCCAAATAGCCTATCCTAACACAATAAACATCATTTCAAGTGAGTTTGAAGATGATTTATGTATTGATAAAAAAATCCAACACAGTAAACATATTCAATCCTTCTAATTCCATTTCTATAAAAAATACCATTTTCTAGAGGATACTTATTCAATTTTAAATCTCAATAATTTCATCATTCACATGTCAGAAATATCCCAAAAACATCTCTTAATCTCAACACAAAAACACAAATACACATTTATATA
Source organism: Viscum album (assembly GCA_963277665.1). Classification (NCBI taxonomy): domain Eukaryota; kingdom Viridiplantae; phylum Streptophyta; class Magnoliopsida; order Santalales; family Viscaceae; genus Viscum; species Viscum album. The sequence goes on along the minus strand of OY728136.1, from coordinate 1,753,865,600 downwards.
TATCATATAAATTAAAATTTTAATAGTCCCCAAGACTAGGATGAATAACTAATTGAATAAACATATTAATAAATCTATATCAACCATTCAATTCAAACATTATAATCTTCTTTATTCCACTCTATTAAAATTGTAATTTCAAAATATCATATAAAACAAATTCCTCTTTATTCAAGTAAAATTTGGTATTTACTCCATAGTTACCAATATTATTTATCTTAAGTATATTAATAATCTTAAAAATATATAGAAACAAGTATTTATATATATATTTCAGAAATGGTTTTCAAAACCTCCACAAAATTCTTCGTTTTTATTTTTTAGTGTCTGTGTTAGAAGACTGTTTCTAAATACATTTTAGTGTTGGTTTTTTGATAAATCGTCGCTAACTAATGGTATTTTTTCCAAAAACATTACTAATTCATGATGGTTTTTGATAAACCTTCAGTAAAATATTTTAATTATAAGGGATATTGAAATCCATAATTCGCTAATAAATGAAAATAACTTTTGTTCTGGGTGTAGTGATGGTTTTTCATAATCCATCACTAAATTGAATTATTTCTAATAAAAGTTGTAAACCAAAATTCATCAAAAAATAACCATAAATTTTTTTCTAGGTTTACATTGATACTACATGACCAATAAAATATAATATTATGAAAATAACTACAATAAAATTAGATAATAATTTGGTAATAATTAATAATAAAAGCGTGTTACAATTTTTAGAGAACCTAAAAATCAAACATCAACTTCAGCCAAATATGAATTTTGATTCGAGTTTCCATTTTGGATCCATGAATTTTGAAATTGAAAATGGAAATTAGTTCTACATCATCTATATTGGGAAGACCTTGGTCCCTATCTTTAGTTAGTCAAAAGGCCTGAAAGGGCATCAAAACAAAGTTTTTAGATGGGATAACCTAATATTTGAACATTCGATGGGATTCCATCTTTGGGTAAGACAATATTATTATGATTATGTTGTGTTATATGAATTTATTTTATGATTTTACATTCCTATATATATGACTATTTTGTTACTTGAGTGGTCTTCCATCTTTTTTTGATTTACTATTTATTGTATATATATATATATATCTGTATTTCTATATCTTTTTTATAATTTATTTCCATCAGGGATTAGCCTAGTGGTAAAGATCCAAGTAAGGTGTTGGGGAGGTCTTAGGTCTGAGTATTACTAAATTCCAGCATCTATGTGTTTGCAAGTCTTCATTATGCCTGTGTAGATCTCCTTTCCTTTATATATATTTATCTATATTTATTTATATTTATATATATTTATATATATAGATATTTATATATAATTAAATATATATAGATATTTATATCTATTTTTGTATAATTTTGTATATTTATAAATATTTAAATGTATATATTTAGATACTTACATATCTACATATTAGTATTATTATTTATTATTTTTTCTTTATTTATTATTTTTTTATTATTTATAGTTTATTGTTAATTATTAATTATTAATTATTTTTTCTATTATTTATTATTTTGTTGTTATTTATTATTTATTACTTAATTATTTAATTATTATTTAATTAATTATTAATTATTATTTCTTTATTTATCATTTATCATTTATTTATTATTAATTTATCATTTATATATTACTATATATATATATTAATTAATTAATTATTATTTATTAATTAATATTTAATATTTATTTATTATTTATTTTTGAAACTAAGCATATATATATTTTCAAAATAAATAATAAATAATAATAATAATAAAAAATGAAAAGTAAAAATAGATAGTAGATAATAATAATAAATAATAATAAACACTAAATTTAAAATAAATATATGCATGCACACACACAAACATATGTATATATTCTTTTGTGTGTGTGTGTATTATTGTCTATTTAGTCACAACATGTTGAGTTTGTTGGAGTGGTAAGGTATTTATATAATAACCAAGAGGATATAAGTTCAAATTTCAGCATACACATATATATGCTTTATTTTTGTAGGTTGTAATAAATAAATATTAATTAAATATGTAAATAAGTAAATAAGTAAATAAAAAATAAATGATGAATAAAAACATAAAAAAATAAAAACACAAGAAAAAAACAGCCATGAAATCAATTTGCAATGTTTTTTTTAAAATCATAGAAAATCATTTCACAATTCCTCATTTCATGGTGGCTTAAACTATTGAAAAATATAAAAAATCATCACTAATTGATGTTTTTATTATAGTGTAACAAAACTAAATTTTATCTCAATAAAATTTAATTTAATCTATAGTAAATCAGGGTTATTCCTATCTTGATGTTTATAGTTCACTTTAAATTTCCCCACATCTCTTCATGTAGATGCATTTATCACCAATTTTGTATACTCTTAAATCTTATTTTACATTGTTTTTTAATTTATGTGCATTTTTATAGATTATTTTTTAATATTTTTAAAAATAAAATTTAAAGGAGTGAAAATGAATAAATTAATCAATTTAGAAATAAGTTATAAAATAAGTGAATCATTTTATAACTTGGCCAAGTAAAAAAATGAGGTTGGTTAAAAATGTTAGAAACTTACATAGGGATTGTGAAATTTTTTCCTGATCCATGGCAATTTACATCAAATTTCCTTTGATAAAATATTAATGAGAAGATGAATTTGTGTAAAAGTTAGGATGTTGAAATGATACCATGCCAATTTGGCGTCTTTCTATGCCAAAATATTTTAAAAGTATTAAAATAAATCAATATGGTGGATTATGATAAAGGGAAGAAGGGTGCCTCCCATTTGAGGGGGGATTTGGTTAGAGGAGGAGGGAATGATAAGTAAAAATATAATAACTCAAAATTTATTTATCTTATTAATAAAAGTCCTTATGTATCATAATAACTATTTTATTATAGAAGTAGATAGAAATAAATTTATATTTCTTTACATATAATGTAATAAATAACTTCTAAGAAGTGTACATGTAGATAAATACTGAAGAATAATGTATACATAATGGTAAACTACATAAGCTTGAATTCCCCCATGAATATCACTCCTGTTATCAAAATAGTAAAAAGAAAGAGAATCATTATAAATATGATTGAAATTATAAAGGGAATCAATGAAATTTGTATGTAAATTAGTGAATAATAGGATTTGATAATGGTGTAGAATATATAGTGTGTAATGTGTAAAGTGATTGTTAGGATTTTTCCATTACCTAACCAATGGTAAATATGACCATTTTAAATTATACCCATTAGGCATTATAACCATTGGGAATTATGACCATTGGGAATTATGACTATTGGTAATTATGTTACCATTAGACTTAGTGTATATAAAGGGTGATGATGAAAGATAATTTATGTAGAAGGGATGAAATATAAACTCAACCAGTAGAATCATGTTTTAAGAAGCTCATTTATTAGAGTTTGGGAGGGAGGTCACATTGGTGGTGTTCACCCATGACCAAGCCAAATTCGAGCTTCAATATATAAGGCTTGAGAAAAATTGACAATGGGAAAAGTTTTATTTAGTGGAGATCACCATGACTTTGTGACAAAAATATTTTTTTAATTTAAATAATATATTTTGTTGTGATAATATTATTTTTACAAAACTCTACAGAATATTCCAAAACATAAATGTTATTTTAATATTTTAGAACATTTTATTATAACCATGACTCACTTCCACATCATTAATTATTTTATTTTAAAAATTTCGGTTCTTAAACTAATAAAATATTAGAAACCACTAATCCTTGGAAAATACCATGTGGAAAAACTATGGGAAGGCCAATGATATTGTATTTTTTGTTAACTAGGTTTTCAAGAACTTTGTTTGGAATTTTTTAGAAAATACCCTCTCTTTCACTAAAAATACCCACCCATTATCCCATTCATCTCCAATATAAAGACATGAATCAAATATTACCCCAATTTTATCTATCTAGATCCAACCCAATGAGTTTTTAATGTTTTGAGATGCTCTCCCTTTATTTATGAAGAAACCTCTCAAGGTTAGGGGCTCTCTCCCTTCTCTTTTCAATTCAAACACTTCTTCTATTATAAGCCTTTTGATATCCAAATTATTATTTTTACCTAAGTTCATAGTCATCCCCTATAGCCGAAATTATTTATTATTAATGGGATATTATACCTATCTCTCATTAATTATATTTTTTATTTTTTATAAACACCCATTATGCTACTGAAATTATCTTATGAATTTTCACGCCATACTTTTGTGCTGTGAATATCCAATACTATTTTCATTAAAGGGTATTTATCTTCATACCAATATAATTCATTTATTTGGAAATTCCATACATAAAACCCTTATTCCATTAAAAATGGTTTAAAATATATATAATTCCATATCTTTAAGGACTTATGAACTCAATGAATTTTATGTGAAACCCATTCATTATATCCCACGAGTTATTGATGAAATTATTTTTTATGATAACATATCTATTTGGAACACATGATTTTGTACATATAAATGGTTAATCCTGATATCACTACAATTAATTAGGTAAATAATTAATCTCTATAGATTTCATGTTTAAGAACCTTGGTGTATAACCTTTGTAATATATTTTATGACACCTTAGTGATGCAACTTGGTGATATGCTTATGAATGTATCATTTTTATGTTGCAACCACATTTCCATGTTATGCATCATATACTAATTATCATTATCTTATGTTATTGGATAGTTATTTATGATCATGTTCTTTTGTTTTGTGTTATGAATTATCCCTGTAAATTTACATAAAATTTCCTTTTTTATCCCTTACTAGGATATATGCTCACCCATCTGTATTGGTTCATGTCTTTAGAAAGTCATATACAATGAGGTAACCTAGGATATATTTTAAGGAAGTATTTTAAGAAGATTAAATATAGTTTATGTTTCTTATGCACTTCAAGTATTATGTACTTAGTTTCCAAGATACTAAATCAAAAAATATCCTTGAAAGTATTATTGTAATATTTTGTTATAAATTATGTTAAAAATCTTGTATATAAAAGGGGAGTCTCCATATTTTATATCAAATAGAAATTAAGTTATTTTAAGAAATTAATAATAGAGAATTTTAGGAAAAACTTTAGGTATAAGTCTAAATATAGGAAAATGTCCTAAATTTTGGTAAAGTATAGAGTGTGTGGTTTCCTAGAAATCACATCCCTATCTGGATTCCTTCAACTAGATCCGGTTATGGACAAAATCTACCTATGAGTAATTAACCAAAGAAATTATGTTTGGGTATCAAATTAATATTCACTTGGTGCATGATGAGTGGTCCTAAGACTACAAACCTAGATAGACAATCTCAAGGGAAATTATTTGGTTTATCACTTGATTTATATGAATAAATATGAAGGATTTATGGATAAAGTAATATTTTTTTTATGTTAGGATTGAATTATAAGGTCCTAGAATAATGATTTTAGAAAATTTTTGGATTAAAATACCCTTTAGAAATATTATCACAAGATTTAAAACAGTATAAATTTTTCCATTTATTTTTTCTTCTCCATTGAAAAATGGAGGTAAATAGAAGGGATCATATAAATAACGGATGTGATGGAAAATGGAATAAATGTCTTCTTAATACGATGGAAAATAGAGTTGAAAAATTCATGAGGATGGTAAATCAGGTAATTAATAATAACTAATATTGGAAACATCAAATATACCCACAGTTTTGAATTATGGGTATAGTCCCTAAAACCGTGGGTATATGCTATAACCACGATTCCATAAACCATGGCCTACAAAGGCGCCGATATAAAGCTATACCCATGGTTCTATAGAAACTATGGGTATAGATCTAGATATTTATTTAATACCCAGATTTTTAGTTAAACCGTGGGCATATATCTATACTCACAGTTCACAAAACTGTGGGTATATATTATCACACCAGACATAATATACCCACGGTTTGTTGAACGTGGGTATAAATACTTGTCTCAAAAAAGTAGTACGATCCTTCCTCCCATCCTTGACCTATAAAAGAAGACATAACACAGTACATGGTAAATATCATTTGTGAATGGAAACATTTGACATACCAACTTGTACATAAATTAATTTACATATAAACATGGTTAAAAAACAAACCTAATATACCTATCAACATGAAACAGTCGAACCAAAACTCATTATAGTTGTGTCTAGTTTTGTTAGATTATGATATCTATCATGTTTGTCTCAATTTCCCGCTGAATTACTTCCCAAACTATGCAATTCTAGTGTTAGAACTATCCATAGATAATTTCTAAACTAATCCACATCCACCGACTCTGGGTTTCACCATAATCAAGGAAACTAGGTTCCAAATAGAGTATGATGTGAGTTTCTATAGTACCTTGTCAGTGTCATTTGGTCAGATCTGCTACAGTTGATCACATTTGCATCCTTGTGCAAAGTATTAGCCCTAAACATTCATCCCAACATCATCCAAGACGATCATTCTACACCAATAAAAAAACTTAGGCAATCAAAGTTCACTATTATCAATAATGTTATTAACTGGACAAGTGGTATGAAACATATTATTTATATGGAAAGTTAAACTTATAACATACTCTTAGGGAAATATAATAAAAATTATTATGAACAAAATTTCAATTGAGAAACTAATATTTCATTGGGAAACTCTTTCAAATATTAATAAGAAACTGGTGTCTTAAATCATATCATCGTTTTAGAATAATCAAGTTGTTGTGCTCATGTAATTACATGATCTAAATAGAGGTGTTTAATAACTATCAACATCAAAAGAAACTGATCTCTTAATACACTCATATTAAACCAACATCGATGATTGGTAATCAATTCTACTACTTAACCCATCATAGTGCTTGAATTTCTCTCCATATCTCACCTCCTGAACCAGTTTATCTACCTAGAATAGTAGAGTGAGATTCCTAGTTAATTTATGGTCATATTATTGTTTTGAATTGATGAATGATGATTTCAATTAAAATAATTGGAATAAAATTTGACTAAAACCTATGGGAGGTCAATTAATATTTGAATTGATTATAAAATTAAAATTAAATTCAAATACATACAATTGGGTGGAACTTGTGTTAAAGTATATATGGTAAGATCCTGAGAAAGAGATATGGAAGGTAAAAGTGAAAGTTTAGGTAGTGATTATAAGTTAAGGTAGTTCCATTATAGTATATAAAATATGAAAGAGAATATACTAAGTAAAAATAGAAGAATAAAATAAAGGAATTATTGCCAAAAATAAAGTGGTAACATAAAGTAGGGTCACTAGGTGAAGGGATACTTTTATAGATGTAACAAATTCAAAATAGATGGATGCCAGCACAGAGTAAAACAAAAAATTGATTTTAATATAGATGAAGATTAATTATGAGATACTTCAGGTGAAAAAACATATTTGATGGTACACATGAAGATGAAATGGATTCAAAGTTTGGAGTGAAACTAAGACAATGTCAGGGATGAAACCAAATAGAATAAGGGAATGAAATGGGATATGAAAACAAGTTTGAAGAGAAATCCAATAGAGGGATTAAAAGACTGATGACGACCAATGGATATAGGTCATAGTAGAATTGTAATAAAAAAACCCCTGATGATAACACAACACAAGAGTATAGTTATTAGTTTGGAGTGACTCTTTAGAAGAAACAAATTTACATCATACCACTACCATGATAATGTAGACATCCGCCTATGAAGAATAGAAATAAATAATAATTTTTTGGCTGTATAAAATACATGTCATAGAAGAAAAATGGGATCCTTTAGTCATACCAATTAATACGTTTATATGAGTTTATAATTAAATAAATCATGTTTGATTTGATGATTGTTTCAAACACTAGTATCCAGATGAAATAAAAACACATGTCATAGAAATTCCAATTGTTTATGGTTTCAATTAATGATGAATTCAAACACTCAAAATGCCTGTCATTTCATAATAGAATAAATTCACACCATAAAATTAATATTCATTCCAATGGGAGAACTTACTAAAGAATTATCATTTAACACCCCTGATGAAAACATAATAAAAAATCATGTCATTGTAAGAAGAAATTTACATCATATCACAATTGAAATTAGTTAAGAATAATTATTTTTTCGATAATATTAATGTATTATAAATATGTAAAATTACCTAAATATTCTCCTTCATTATGAAAAATTAATAATCATAGTTATTACCTAGATCTCAAGGAAATGAGAGGAGAATGAAGATAAAAAATTCCATTATCTTGACCTTAGGAAAACTATACAAATGAAGCAAGACAAAAGAATAAATTTTCATAAGATATCACTTGAAAAGAGAAATCAAATGGGATGGTAACTGTGATTTTGTTTTCCAAAACTATTATCAAACACTAAATAAAATCAAATTAAAGAAATCATTATCCAAGAAACATAATAATCTTTCAAACTTTCAATACCTTGAACTAATTTATATATTATTTTTTTAAAAGGTGATACCCAAAAAACCATTATTTTATATAAAGTGATCTTCAAAAGTAGTAGTAATATTACATTAAAGAGTACTGGAATAAATATGGTTTTCTAAAAATATAGACGGGTAAAGTAAAATGATGAATTTTTTTGATATAATTCATTGGACAATAAATTGGTAACAATTTTAAAATTCATCTAAATAATTATAAAATACTTATATGAAATCATACAATATCAAAATTCAATGAAATAAAAATTAAAAATAACATAATAATTTGGTAACAGTTATTCTAGAAGTCATTAGACAATTCATATTTAACAGAATGTGTACACAATAACTCTTTTTTTCAACAAAATTTGGTATATATTAAACTATTATCAATATAGATAAATGCACGGTAATTAAAGGTATACCATCTTTAATAACATAGTCTAATTGATGAATTATTTTATTTTCAAATCAGTTCCTACATTATACATACATGAAAGATGATTATGTACACATGATTTTGGAAGAAGACATTAATATTGGAACATAACTAACCTATATCTATATGAATGCAATTGTCAGTCTCATAATGTTCACATCAAATGACAAGTATCATATAGTTGTGGTGTAGTTGTGTTTGATGATAGTGAACTTAGTTGATGAATCTTAACAAATAGATAAAGAAGTGTTAAATTATTAGAGTAAATAAATGATTAATTAACAAGTTTCTTGCTTTTAACATAAACAATTACCTTTTTGTGGAATATTTTTTGGCTGCCATTTAATGCATTATTAGATTCTATTGGGTGGGGTAATAGAATGTCTTTTGGTTCTATAGATCATATGATTACTTATGAAAACAAATAATCAATAAGTAGTGAATTAGAGTCGAACATAAAAATTAAATTATCAAATCATCATATGAGAAAATAATGGGGGGAATACTGATTTCATAACTTATTAAAAAAAACCTCTTAATTCACACACAGACTATAAATGTTTTGAAACAAATATTCCATATTTTATATAGATTTATATAGACATATGTAGATCCTTAAAATATTTAAATAAGTAATAAATGAATTTTATAATATATAACACACATATAGAGAGAAAAAATCAAGAAACTAAATACATTCATCAATAAATTAATTGACATGAAAACTTTAAATGTATGTTGTGTAATGAAAGAATTGAATTCCTTAATAATATTTTCAGAAAAATGACTCATACATATATAGAAATGAATGGTCACAGTTTAGTAGATAATGAAAATTGAAGATATTAGACTGTTGTGGAATAAACCTAATAGTATATACATGTAATGATTGAGTTTTTGATACAAAATTATAATAAAAAACGTTATGTGTTATAGATTATACCACATTAGATGCTGGAATTCTACCCTCAATAGTAATTTTACTTGAACTTGAAATATAATACAATTAAATATGAAAAATAATAATTAAATGTGGAATTTAATAAAAATACTTAAAAAATGATACAATTATATCTAATATTCCTCAAATAATTAAAAAACAAAAATTAAATACATAGATGGGCCTATAGTGGATGCTCAGTGATACCTGGATTGTTATCTAGGCAGTGGGGTGAAGTAGGACAGTGTCCCTGACATCTTTCATCATCCAGTAGTCAGAACTTCCATCCACATTGGGAATATCTGATTGCCTATAGAGGGAAAATTAGGGTTTCAAGGAAAGAAAATAATTTGAGTATTTGAAATGTGGGAGGGAGGTTGGGGCCGATAGGCTGAGGCTGGGAGGTAGACACAGAGAGAGGGAGGCAGTGTCTAGGAGGAGAAGGCTGGGATGTCAAGGTGGATGGAGGCGGGGGCTGGGAGACAGATGCAGATGGAGGGAGGTGGGGGTTGGGACGTGGAGGCCCGGAGATTGAGGCAGAAGCCAGGAGGCCAAGGAGAAGGTGGAAGCCATGAGGTCAATGTTGAGGTTAATGTTGAAGTTTGGGTGGGAGGGGGAGGGGAGTGAAAGGGAGAATATGATTTGCGAAGAGGAAGGTAGAGGAGAAGGCCAATCAATGATCGATTTTTAAGGGTATATTCCCACAAATTTTAAAAAACCGTGGGCATTAGTTCACACAAATGGTCTATACCCATGGGTTTTTTTGAACCATGGGTATAGATCTGTTGGCTTAGAGCCAATTTCCAATAGTGAACCTTAACTATGTAGACCATCCAACTTCACCAATGAAGGATCAAATCACAATTGAATCCTTTGTGGATCAATGACTACCTTTGTTTATTAGACCCTCTAATCCTTTGATCTTAGAATAATGGTTCAATAATGTAGAAGGGTATTTTTAATAATATATTTTTCTAAGACATAGATTGTTAATTTATATATTTATCATTTAGAGGGAAAAGTTTAATAGTAGTGGACACTGATCAACTACATAAAGCTGAAGGATGAGGTTAATGCCATAGATTGAGAAGACTTCAAAAAACCTTTTTCAAAAAGAATTTTATTTGTACACTATGAACCAAGATGGAAAGGGAATTAATTGAGATAAATAAAAAGTATAGTGAATATATGGGAAGTTATGATATAAAATTTACAAGGATTTATTGACGTGATTCGATTTTTTTATAATTTTTTTTGGTATTATTGGTTGATTATTTGGTGGGCTATGACCACATCTGTAGAAAGCTCTTAAAATCCAAGACTTTGGGAGCTATGAGAAGATAGTGAGGTGTTCTCTCAAATTGGAAATAAAGTTTGGATAAACATAGTGTCCTTATGGATTTAATGATAAGATTATAAGGATGGAACCAAAATTTGTGAATAATTTTGACCATGGAATTTAAGGGATGAAACAAAAACTACCCATGCGAAGCAAGCACATGGAAAAGAATTTAGGTAATTTTCTATAAGAAATTGGAAAGTTTTACTAGAAAACAAAGGATAGACATATAGCTCAAAAACTTTAGTGAAGATTTAAATCCTGAATATCTGAATTCAAATGAAAAAGGAAAGATAGTGAAAGAACAACCTCAAGTGAAATTATTCTAGTGTGGAGAGTATAGACATTTCACTAACCAATATCCAAATTAAATTTTTTTAATGGAAAACCACCATTAACCCCAGTAGAGGCCAAGGGAAAAATTTCATGTTTTTATACTTATAATATATGAAATTGAGGCTCTAAATGATATAGTAGAAGGTACACTCGTACTACACTCAAATATAAAAAGTACATTGTTTGATTTTGGTTCAACCAATTCCTTTATTTCATTCAAGTTTTTATAAAATATAAAATTAAACCATAATCTGCTAATAGTAGAGTTATTAATTAAAACTCCCAGAGGAACCATTCCAAAATGCAGGATATATAGAGATTACCCTATTAACTATTGTGAGTGAAATCTCTATGAAAACTTGTTGGTTATTCTAATGGTGGAATTTAAAACAATATCATCTATGGATTGGTTGTAAAAATGTAATACCAAGATCAACTATAGAAGCAATGGAATTTGAGTTTATTGAAGGGAAAACCTATTTTAATTTTCAAAGGAGAGATATCCCAACCTGAGTATTTTCAAAGTCCACCTTCTATAACCTTCTTCATAGAAATGATTAGTGAATAAGGAGAAGAAGGATAAATTATAAAGATTGGTTATGTACCCATTATTGAGAAATACATTGATGTAGTTCCAAAGTAATTAGCTAGACCTCACCTAGAAGGATAGGTAGAGTTCTAAATTTAACTCATACTTAGATTAAAACCTATAATTATGACCCCATACCAAATAGAATATTTGGAGTTAGAGGAATTGAAGAAGAAACTTCAAGATATTTTAGAGAAGGTTTTTTTCTGACCAAGTGTGTCTCATTGGGGAACACCTGTTCTCTTTGTGAAGAAGAATTATGAATCAATGTGGCTATAAATTGACTATATATAACTTAATGGAATCAAAATAAAGAAAAAAAACCCTTCTCCAAGGATTGATGATTTATTTGACCCAGTTCAGAGGGATCAATTCATCTCCAAGATAGACCCCCGATCATGGTATCATCAACCAAGGTTTAAGAATGAAGATATTTTTGATAACCCTCCCTATTTTGCATGATTTTTTAACATAATTCCTTAAAAAATATTATAATGATACTTAAGAGGACCCTTGGAGGTTTTTTGTCTTGGAAACTAGGTATATAATTCAATAATCACATAAAGAAAACAAAAAACATAAACTTTAGTTAATCATATTGAAATATTACTTTAAAAATCCATCCTAGGACACCTTACTGCATATGATTTCCTAGGGACATACATCAATAGAAAAGGGTGATAACAACACCAAGTAATTAATAAATAATTGAAATGTAACGTGAATGATCATCATGGATATAATATTAATTACAATAATAGAGCATGATTGTAAATGCTTGAAGAATAATATAAGATCATGATCATAAGAACTTGAGGAAAAACATGGAAATATGGTAGAAACATAAATATGATATATTCATATGCATATCACTAAGGTTTATCACTCAGGTGTATTAAAACATATTTCCAGGTTTGTTCACCAAGGTTTCATAAAGCATTACCATGTCATTATTTCACGGTATCATAAGAATGGAATCTCATGAGATTAATTCTAATCCAAATTCATTTCATTTCTATAGGGGTCTACCCTTCATATGTCTAACGTTTTGTGTTCCCTATAGATCATATATCATAAAAATGTATTTTATCATTATAACCCCTGAATATGGATTGTGGGTTTTATACTTATAAGTCCCTAATAAATGAATTATGTTAATATATATTTGAATACCATTAAATTAAAGTTACTTTTAGTATTTACAACCTAAAGATATGGCAAGAAAAATCAAATAATGATTTAAATAGCCTAACCAGTTTGTAAAATAGTTTTTAGAGTGGAATTAATGAGATGAAAAATAGTCTCTCATGAATAATAAGTAATTTTTATAGTAAAGGAATGATTATAAATTCATGAATACATAATCAATTGAAAAAAAAATTCACATTAGAAATAAAGTACATGAAAAAAGAGAGGAATAGAATCCCTTACCTAACTTGTGATTCTTACTTTAGAGCCGACCCATCAAACCCAAAAAAATATTTAAGATTTAAAAAATATTAATGAAAGAAACACCTTTAAAGAGATATGATGAGGTAAATTAAAATGTTTTTATGGGAGAATTATTATTGGGGGTGAGTTTGTTTTCTTGAGGAGTGAAGTATTTATGGGTTAAATTATTGGTCATTTTTTTATTAAGGCTAAATACTTTTGAGTACCATTAATTTCAAAGAATTTTGTAGATAATTAATTTTGAAAATATTTGGTAAGGTTTGGGAGAAAATTAACCACATATTTTAATATTCTACCTTATTTTACTGTTTCCATGGTTACTCACTTTTTACCTCGGTAACTTACTTTTTTGCCTAAAAATAAAATTACCCTTGATAAATGATTTGGAAATTCTAGTTATAAATGTGAAATCAATTTCAAATGATTCAATATTTAAAATTGTTAATAATAATTTCAAGAATAAAATATTTATAACACATAAAAATAGTTTTAAGAAAAGATATAACCTTTATTCCAAAATGTCTATTATAAGTTTATAAATTTACCTTAGTATTTTAAAATTTATAATTTTACTCTATTAAAACATTATTGATAGAATAAAATGTTTTATAAACATCCATACTATATTTATTACATGAAAATGTCAAAATATTCATGGTTTTGACAAAAAAGGTATTTTCAAAATTCTATAAAAAATCAATATTTTTAGAAAAATCCAAAAAATTAACCCAAAGATAATTTCAACATGAGTATTTAAAATTTTTTATCCATTTTATAATTTTTTTTCTAAATATTAAATTTTTTAAAATAAAATTCTTATTTATTGAAAAAAATCATTTTATAACACGATTAGCTTTCTGGATCTTTGAAAATTTTCTTATGACTTCATAAAATTATAATATAATTTATATAAACATATATACTATCTAAAAACCATTTTATGTGAATAAAATTTTATTTAAAGAAAACAAAAAAATACAATTATTAGGAGAGAAAAATTCATTTATACACTCTTTGATTCAAACATTTGTTTTATCATACATAACACCTATATTTAATTGTATTGTGTAATAAATTTGATTTATATCACATTCTAACTAAAAATAGTGAAGTGATTGTGTTTTATAATATATTCATAACTATGAAACATATATTAATTCACAAGGTAAATTCCATTGATAAAATTCAAGGGTGTTACAATATTTCAAATACCGTCTTACAAATAAGATATCAACACTATGAGTTTGTTGTTATGCCTATTGGCTTTAATAATGCTGCTACCATATTTAAAGATTTGATTAATAGAGTTTTTAAATACTACCTTGATTAATTTGTGGTGTACTTTATTTATGATATTTTGATAAGTTCTAAAATTTGTGAAGATCTTGAGGATCATATAAGGGTCATATTACAAAAATATAAAGAAAGAGAATATTTTTGGTAAATTCAATTAATTTTAGTTCTTCTTAAAACAAGAATAATTCTTGTGACTAGTTAAGGAATATTAGTTGATCTAGAAAAGACAAAGGAAATAGAGGAGTGGCTTCATCCTATAATAACAACTGAGATTCATAGTTTCAGTAATCTAGTTGGATACTATAAAAGGTTTGTGAAAAACTTTTAACAAATTTCTAATACAATAACCAAGTTAACCTAATAGGGATATAAGTTTATCTGGATGAAGGAGTGTAAAGAATGTTTCCAAGAACAGAAGAATAGGTTAGTTAGTGAACCCATGCTAACTTTAACATTATATGGGGAATAATTTATTATATACAATGATTTATCCTTGAAAGGTCATGGATGTGTACTCATACGGAATGAAATGGTTATTTCCTATGAATCTTGAAAATTGAAAACTCATTAATATAATTATCCTACCAATGATTTGGAGTTAGCTATATTTATCCTTGCATTAAAGATATATAGATACTATATTTACAGGGAGAAGTGTGATATATACGCTGATCACTAGAGTTTTAATTATTTACTCACAGAAAGGAACTAAACACGAGATGAAGATGATAGTTAGAGATTCTTAAGGATAATAATTATTCTATTCATTATCACATTGGAAAAGAAAATAATGTCAATTATTTATTTACTAGAAAAGACCCCATAGTTCTTACAATGATGTGGATAAAGGAGATACATTGATCAAGGATTTGGTAAATATGGACATGTAAGTCATAAGGGAAGAGGCATCATCAATACTATACTAAATGATTTCCCAACCATTATCATTGTAGACAATCAAGAATGAATAGAGAGATAATCCTATATTAAAAAAGAAAGAAAGAAGCCATGAAAAATGGGAATTTTCTTGAGTTGAATATTGATCAAGAGGGGGTGTTGTGGTATTTTACAATAACATGTTTCCCATCAATGACATAGTTAAAGAAATAGTTAATGGATGAAGCTCAAATCTCCGAGTTCTATATACATCCTAGAAGAACCAAAATGTAGAGTGATCTACGAGATCATTACTGATGGGACAACATGAAAATGGAAACTGCTTATTATACTGTTAAATATTTGGTATTTTAACAAGTAAGGGAGAAGTGAAAAATACCCAAATGAGTACTGAAATCATGACCCGTACCTGTATAGAAGTGGGATAACATCATTGTGGACTTTGTTACTAGAATTCTCATACATCCAAGTGAAGTAATTATATATGGTTAATCATTGATATATTAACAATGTTTTCCCATTTTATAACTATATGAGTTGATTTATCCCATCAAACCCTTGGTGATTAATATATTCAAGAAGTTATGAGACTACATGGGGTGCCTATCATTCCCCCTTCATCCTAAGTTACCCCTCTTGGGACCACAATGAATAAAGAGAGATAATTACCCCCTGAGGTGAACCTCAAGTTAGCCTTGACTTGGAAGCCAACACTGAGGGTATGTAAATCTCTAAAAGGAAGGAATTAACCTTTATGATATATGTTGGATCAAGAGATAGGATAAATCATATTAATGAAACTCCAATAAATAATATAAAAAGGAATCCCAAACTATACTAAATTTCATGTGAAAAGTATATAAGTTCAATAATCTCTAGAATAAATACCCAAAGTGAAAAGATAAGGCAAAAACACTGTGAAATTACAAAGGTACAAGATAGTAATATATAGAATTGTCCACATAATCCTTCTTGATACTTGGAAGAATTTTGTATATATGCAGGGTGAGAATACAAGTATACTCAATAGGAAAATAAAAGTCTCCCATGAACATGTGAGATGAGCACACTAATACACCCATTAGGAAACTATAGAACCAACAACACCTAAACATGTAAACTATCCAATCCCAACCACACCAAGTCTCACTCAAGAAATAGCGCATCCAATTATAATTACATAATTTGATGCATATCGATGATATGTTACCCAACACCAATTTCTCACTAATTTTACAATATCACACTCCAACATCGTACATCCTAATGATCCTATATCCTTCATATAGAAAATAACACATCACCACCCCATTGAACAGTCACATCACACCTTGCCCACAAACACCTGGGATAACACGTCACATCATCTCCATATAACTAGAGTTGTAGGGTATCACATACATAAGGGGCATCTACCTATTTACCTCCTCCTACTATGAACAAACCACACCATAATCTATATAATTACATCACATCACCTCACATATCACCCACATACACCTATGAAAACACATCAAATCACATCACATCTCATGTGAGGATAATTGGTCCATCACATCACATCACATATAAATAGTGTAGTTTGGAATTCTATACATTAGAGCCTGTGAATTTCAATGTCACATAGAGTGGAGAGTGGGAAATAAGGTGTATCCATACATCCATCCTTACCATCAGGATGTTAGAAAAAACACCCCAATATATATATACATAGGTGTTAAAAAATAGTGGACAATGTGGGTGGGGTACATATAGAAATCACAATGAGTATACATGTCATATATACATCCAAAAAAAATACCAACCTATGGGTTTAAATCAAATAACTAACCAAATCACAATGTTTCCCACTTTCATTGCAACATAAAAATGTACAACGCTGTAAAATAAGGCATAATACACAAACCACTTTTCGTCTTTTCTCTCAGTTTAATCCATTTTTTAGATTTTACATTACTAACCAAAACCATTTAAACACACCATTCATTCCATTATCTCATCCCATTTAATTCAAATTAAATTTCAACCACAGTGAACCACACATCCATTTTTAACTAATTATCCATTCCCATATCATTATCCAAACCATCCACACACCATTCCAATTTCAACATTATCATTTAATTCCAATACTACTTGAGAAACTAGCACAACACAACACCATAAAAACAAATATCCCATCATCCTCATCCCATTTTAAATCCAAAAAAACCCACATCATCAACACATTAACATCACAATCTCCCCATAAGATGATTATTGAACTCATCACCTTCACACCCATATAATAGCCACACATCACCTCCCCACAACATGACCACACCACAACACATAACAACGCTTTCAAATCACATCAACATTACATTTTTCAGATTTTCTCCTGGGGATTTCATCATCTTCCAATTTACTTTTATAGTTATTCTCATACAAATAGAATTTTGCAAGGGAAACCATTTGTTTAGTCAAGTATAATTGATTAACCAAATCCATTTAGGGTGATTACAAACAATACATAACAAGGTTTACATAATCACAACAACTATAGTACAATAAAATCCCCCAACAACTATAATTTTGTATGGGAAATTTAACCCATAAAAACACAATATCAATAATAATATCAAAGCTATAAGAACATGAGATTTCATCCCTTACATTTTAAATTTCAATTAAACTAGTTAATTATCTTCATTAATCTAGATGAAAACCATATTTCCAAGAGTAAAAAATTAATAAACCATCCTAAATGTTATACTAGGTGAGAAATGAAGTAAACCTCTACCTTGAACAAGGATTTTGATCCACTGTGCAAGGTTAAAACAAGAGGGAGACTATTTCCAAGCACTATAATAAGGGAGATCACCTTGATCATCCAAAACACAAAAACCAAATCACCCCTTATCAAAATAAAACCCCAAAACCAATGATTTTCCTTGAAATCAATATTCTTAGGTGAATAAATAGTGGAAAAACCAGAAAAAAAGGGAGGAAAAAACTCACCCAAAATACCATAGATCGATTCTCCAAGACCGAGGTTGAAATCCACTAAAATAGGTATGAAAGGGACTCAGGGGATGTACTTGGTTTGGTCAAGAATTAAGAGAAACGAAGGAAAAGTAGGTTGATAATAGGGGATCTGGGAATTTATACCCAGTCTAAATAATATAGGACCAAAATGCAACTAGTGAACCACGCCACAACCCTTACGAAAAGGGGAGGACGATAGTGAAACACTCCCCACTGCACCACATCCTGGCCATTCAAAGGCCCCTCCAAGGACCATATATATATCCACACTATAGATCCTATAAAAGGGGGAGGAGACCACAATGTATCCCATGCCTCTAGATTGAATACCCCCCCACTACCAGGAAGTGGCTGCACCGTATCCCCATATCCACAGCACAACTATTTCATAATTAGCAGTAACAACCAATTCCCCTTGGGCCTCCCCCTGTGCTGCAACTTATTCACTATGTCGTAGCCATCAAATTCTGATGAGGGGCTACACAATAACCAAGGTTCCATGGTGAAAACACCATAAAAAAGGCAGTAGCGTCAAGAGCACCTCCACCCACCCACTACACCATAATCATCCTCCCAACACCATAACGAGGACCTCTATGGTGCTCCTATTACACCACATTTTAGGGATCCTCCCAGGTATATTTTTCATCTACATCTCCACCTATCACCCTACAAAATCCTTAATATCTCCTTTGAACACCTTCACCACCAAAACCCCCACCATGTAATGGGATAAAAGGTTTGGTCTGGTAGGTTTGGGACATTACACAAGATACCTATTAGACCATTCTCTCCCACAAAAATCAAAACCAAACCAGAAGGAAAGAGGAGAAAAGGACCTAACAACCACCCCTAAATATACCAATCAAGGATATCCTTACAACCAAACATAACCACTAACCAAATACACTAAACACATCCCAGGATGTTCACCAAATAACCCTCACGACTAAATTACCACAACATTCCACACTAACTACGTACCAAAACCCTCCTCCCAAAACCAACAACACCACCATATCATCTCCCACAAAGCCCAAAACAATGAGTCCCACAACCAATATACAACACTGATCCAAGTGCATGAATCAAATAATTCTATCACCCATGTCAAGATATTGTCTCTATTGGGATGCACTAATTCACTCACATGGATTTAATATTTTCATGGTATAATGAATCTCAATTCGCAATTAGGTCTTCCCTTCTTCATTTGCTTGAAGCTTAAGTCACACATTACATTAGGGAAAAGGAAATCTAATAAATCCACAATATTACATAATTTAAATCATCAAGCCAAAAAATAAGGAAAAAAAAGACATGGTCAAAAAAATAGGGTACTGGGCATGCATCTATGTCTCTCACTCCTAAGTAATCTCCTCTAGGACGCCAATCCTCTGTAACAAATAAACCAAGGGACTAGTCCATCCTCAAAACACCATCTCATGATGATTCTGGATCTCCACTGGACACTCCACGAACAACACATCATCATAAATATCCAACTTTCCCTAGTCAAGCACATGTTATTCATCATGAAGTCACCAATGAAGATGAGATATATAAAAGATGTTTTGAATTTGGTCTATCCATGATGGAAGTAGAAAATGATAATACACCCCACAAACATTACCCAACACCTTTAAATTCCCAACAAACTAGGGTGAGATCTTACTTCCCCTTCCCAACCTCCATTTTTCACTTCAACGAGAGACCGTCATGAAAATAGGGTCCCCAACCTCATACTACAAGGTACTCATCCTAAAATCAACATAAGACATATAGCGAAACTACACTCCTTTCATCCTCTCATGAATAACATGAACATTTTTTTCATGCTCTAACTACATCAGGAGAAATAACTAATGATTCTCCAACCACATCTTATAATAATGGAAAAAGACACTAGAAAATGTACAAAGCCTGAAATGGGTCCACAATGATGAATGAGTGATATATGTTATTATAAGAATAGTCAACCTAGGGGAAATTCCATTACCAATATCTGATGAAGTCCAAGATGTATTCCCACAACATATCGTCCACTGTATGGATAGTCTATTTTGTATATCCATCTATATAAGGGTGGAAAGTAGTGCAGAGGTGAAATTGAGTTCCGAAATCATTCAACAATCCCCTCTATACTTGTGAGATAAAAAGATAATCCCAATCCAAGACAATGGACCTAAAAAACCCATGAAACCTCACTACCTCATCCACATACCTACTTACCAAAAAATCCATAGTTCTTGAATCCTTGGACTTTACAAAGAGTTATGATTTCATTAATAGATCCACAATTACCCAGATAACATCACAAACTCCTTGAGATAAAAGTAAACCTATGAAGAAGTCCATCAATATTTCATCCCACTTCCACTTGGGAATATCCAAGGGCTATAAAAAATCTCAAATAACATTTTTCTCTCTCTTTAACTTCTAGAAAACTAAACACCGAGCCAAAAACTCTACCACTTACCATTTCATATAGGGACACAAAAATAGAATCCTCAGGCCAAAATACATATTGGATATGCCTAGTTATACCTCCAAAAGTGATCTATGAAAATCATTAAGGAATACCTTTCACATCACTACCGAAAGAAACATCCAACCTTGAAACAACATCCCGTTCTATCCATCCTCCGACCATCCCTCTTGATAATCACAATGGAAACACGATCAAGCATCCCCACTACCTATGAGTCTACCCACTAAGTCTCCTCCACCTACCACATTATAGAAGACTACACTATTATCTAAAATAGGAAACCTCCACCATCAAACACCATGGAATCCAAGTTCAAGTTATCTAACTGCTCCACCACTCTCCAAGCATCTCTGGACTCCCGAACCTCATCTTTTTATGAATTCATACTCAAATAATAGGCTAAAACATTCCCTTATCACGATGTGTAGAAGATCTCAAAAACATAATCCTAAATAAACTCCATTGACCTCTTCTACCATATAATCAGATCACACTGAGAGAAGACATACCTCAATCTGTTGTGATATGTAAAGACTAAAAATATCTCCCCAATGAGATAATTGTACTACAAATTTACCTCAAACACAACTGTTGTTATCTCTATATCATGGGTGGCATAGTTACACTCATGGGGGTGTAACGAACTAGACCCATAAAAGATAATCTATTTTTTTCTACATCAAGATGGATTCTAAGATCATATTGGAATAATCATAGAACACCTTAAACATAACCCATTCCTCTTTACCCTAAGGCACTGGGGAACTGATTAACCTTCCCCTCAAGTTGCCAAACACTACCTAAAATGGATTTTTCAAGATAAAATATCTGTACTTACTAGTCAAATATGTCAATGGGGGAAAAATTCTTGAGAAATTAGATAGGAACCTCTAATAATTACATGCAAGACAAAATAATCTAAAAACCTCTGCAATATTATTGGGTGATTTCCAAGGAAATACTACTAAAAAATTTGATGATTCCATGACCAAACCCCTCTAAGACACCACATTTCCAATTAAATTCACATCTCATGTCCAAAACAAACACTTGGTAAATTTACACAGAGCTGGTGGTGTTGAGATAACTCTAAGATGATCAAAATGGTCCTCCTCTGACTTTGAGAAGATCAATATGTATTCATTAATTAGGAAAATAAATTGGTTCAGTAATTCACAAAATAAGAAATTAATGAGACCCATGAACACAATTGGTGAATTTAATGACACCAAGAAACACGACCATGAGCTCAATGTGCCTATAATTGTATGTGAAGGCAGTATTTAGGACATTTCCCTAGTTTACCCTCAACTAGTGATATAATGACCAAAAATCAACCATAGAAAACCAACTAAACCCTCTCAAATGGTTGAAAAGATTTTATATCCTTAGAAGAGGGTAATGATTCTTAATCTTCACCAGATTAATCCTCAAATAGTCTATGAACAACCTCAAAATACCATAGTACTTCTTGATGACCGACACTAGATCACTGCACAATGACACACTAGGCTGGATAAAACCCTTCTACATCATATCATCTATCAAAATCCTCAACCCCCAAAAATCAGATTATGACATCTGATAAGGATCCATCGATATCTGAAAGCATCGAGCTACAAGTATATCCAAAATTCAATATCACATCGAGAGGGTAAAATCCCCAACTCCTTGAAAAAAAAACATATAGAAAATCACTGAAAACTTGAGGAGCCTCCTCCATTATAGCATCTACTAATTCTATAGAAAATATGGACATCAAATAAATAAGGGTCTCCACACATCTCTTGCCTACCCAAAAACCCCACTTTACTATATAAACCACAAATTTTCCATACACATCCAATAAAATGATACTCCTTTAGAATAATTCAATAATAACATGCACATAATACTTCAAGTCAATGCTAATTAAGACATTGTATGACTACATCTACAACATGGAAATATCCCCATGAGACTGATGTGGCCCCATCATCAGTTTACTTCCCCATTACATTTCAAACAATATGGTATGGCATACAACTAGCGTAGTCCACACCAGGGGAAAAAGAAACTTCTCTATGTATTGTACCAAAGAATGGAATATATTAGGTGGAAAAAAAGAAGTGTAAATATCCTAAATTAAAAAAGGTATAAAAAAGGGTAGATGATAAGATGAGCATACCTCAGATGATCTCTAGACCCTGTAGTGATGTTTCCTGTACTGTATGCAACTAACAACCCCTAGATCTTCTACCTCTCTAAAGACGAAAATTTCTATGTCCACGCTCGAGTCAAGGTCCCTGGGCATGAGGAATATCCTAAGAATGACCCCTGCCAACTCTATCCCATTTCAGAAGAGATAATATTGATACCCCATACTACTAAAACAACACTACTAAAAACTGCTACTGAGGATGACACTAAAATTGGATGACTCTAACCAATTGATCTTGCAGAACAAATAGGAAAGGATTTTGGTGAGGACCACGAATACCACAGATAAAGAACATTAGCCCAAGGTCCCATGAAAAATCCTATAAATTGGTGACCTTAGAAAACTGAAAGGGAAGTTGCGAAGGTCAAATCCTCTATGGTAAAAACCACAAAATCCCTTGAATTTGATTCCTTCCACTAAAAAAATATGCTCCTTATGGAACCTTACTAGATCCCCATTTATGGTAAACCTCCTTGAGAGTGAATCTAATCAATCATAACTACCTTCTTATAAACCTCTAAATATATTAGTAATGTAATGTGAATAAGTCCATACTAGATAGAAGGACGAAGTGCCTCCTAAAGAAATTGTACTCGGGACTCCCCATGCAGAAAAAGATTGGGAAAAAATGAAACAGATCCTTAGACTTGATCCTAAGATCATGCATAGAAAAACACCCCTTCTAAAGAGAAAGAATATCATACCTCTTCATTTCCTTCATTGACGATGAAAGGAACTCTATCTAGAATTTTTTTTAATGTGAACTCATGAACTATCCTCCTCTTTCTTCTCAACCGAATACAAAATCCACCAATTATTTGTAAATCCTTAAATCTGATTGACCACCAGTGGGACCCAATACTATACTGGGGACTGGACCAAACTTAAGACGATCTCAAGATCCTAAAACCTTCTATTTTTCTCAAGATCATAAAAACTACAAATATACTACCCGAAAGCCTACGGAGAGAAAGAAAACAACATTATCTACTTATGATACTCCCCCTCAATTGGATCAACCCTCAGGCGATCAACCAGATTAGATTACTCGACCTATTCTACCTGAACTACACCATATAATGTCTAAGAGACATATATAAAAAGGAAACATTTTATTCCAAATCAAGGTAGTGTGAAATTTTATTAATATTCATTAAATTAATTTTAATGCATTTTATCCTTCAAAAAACCATTGAATTCAAACAATAACACAATTAAATCATGATGCATGTACCTATCCTTAGTCTCTATCCTATAAGAAGTGACACATCATTTAGTATTCTAGTACTCTCAGATTCCTTGTATCAGATCATGGCCCACTATAAAATCTCGTGTCCTAATTGTTCTTCCCTGGCCCATGACATACACTAAGATCAACTAACTTCATTGCCTTACTGACCGTTAAAATCCTCACAGTACCAAACTCCATACTCTATCCAATCTATAAACCACCACCTCTAATACCACAATATCATGACCCCTCCCCAAAGGCACCCCTCCTAGGATGACAATGAGGTAAGGGAGATAATGAAACCCAAGAATTGCCTCTAGTTGGCTGTGGAATGGATAACAACACAGAGGGTATGAAAATATCAACATTTTAGGCATTACCCAATATAATATATGCAGGATCAGAAGGTAGAATAAATCAACTACAATAAGATACAAGAAATATTATAAAAAATAAACAAAAACCATCCCAAAATGCATATAAATTAAAACAAATACTAGAATCTATGGCATAAATACCCAAAGTAAAAATATATGGTACAAACACAACAATAATCCAAAGGTATGAGATAATAATGTTCAATATGGTCCATTTAATAATCCTAGAAACCTAGATTTAGTTTTTACATATTTTTTGGGAGAATACAAATATACTTAGTAGTAAAACCAAAGTCTCTAATGCATATATGAAAAGAGAATACTAATGCACCTCTAATAAAAAAATAGAACCAACAATACTTAAATAGGTGAACAAGCTAATTCCAACCTCATGATAGATCACTCACCAAATAACACAACCAAGTATAATAATATAATATGAATCATATTGATAATAGGGAACCCTGGTCCAATTTTCCACTAATTTTTTCTCTCATACCTGAATTTTGTATGTATTGGTACTCCCATATATTATATATAAAACATCACATATTAACTCCCCATGACATAGTAAAATCACACCTCACCTATAGACACATAGGAAAACACATCATATCATATCCACATAACTAGAGTTGTAGGGTATTGGAAAGATGAAGGACATCAACTGCGTCCCCACATCCTACAATGCATAACCCCCACTGTAATCCATCTCATTACATATCGTTATATCACATCTCTCCTACAAAAAACTGGGCCATCACATCACATCACATCAAATATCATCTACAAACACCTAGGCCATAAAATCACATCACATATTGATAGTTCACTTTTTTTACTTCTTATCATCATAGCCTGTGCATGTCAACGTTTCCTGGAAGAGTGAGTGGGAAAGTGGTGTATCCATCCATCTATCCTCATCATTGGGAAGTTGTAAAAAACTCCCCAATATATATATATATATATATATGTATATATATGGGTATTAGGACAAGATGATTGATGCGGGTGAGATGAATATAGAAATTAAAATGAATATACAAGGTGTATATATAGACGCACACAAGAACAACCTTTGTGTTCACATCAAAGTATTAAGAAAATCATGAAATTTCCACTTTCTATGAAACCTATAAATGAAAAACACCATAAAATACATGAAAATTTTCATCTTCTATCTCAATTTAATCCATTTTACAGATTTTAAATTACCAATTAAAACTATTTAAGCAGTCCATTCATTCTATTATTTCAGACTATTTAATTTCACATTAAATTTCAACCTTGTTTAATCACATTTACTTTTTTTAATTCATTATCCATTTCCATATCATTAACCAAACAATCCCATTCGATTTCATTTTCAACATTATCATTTAATTCCAATACTACCTAGAAAGATACCACAACACAACACAAAATAGACAAATATACCATCACCCTTATCCCCCTTTCAATTAAAAAAACTCCATATCACCCCCACATTCCCATCACAAACTCCCTATAGAACGACTACACATATGATCACATTCAACCTCACAGTAAAACCACACATAAATACCCCACTACAAGAACACACCACTACACATCACAATTATTTCACATCATATCCACATAACAATTTTCAGATTTATTCAAGGGGCTTTCATCATGTTTCACTTTAATTTTAAGTGTATTCTCATACAAATATAATTTTCAAGGGGAAATAATTTTTTATCTTAATATAAGTGATTATAAATAATATACAATAAAGTTTCCAGGATCATAAAAACCACAGTGCAAGAAGATCACAAAAACAATATTTTTTAGCGAGGCATTTATCCTATACAAAGTAAAATTTCAATAATAATATGGAAGCTGTAAAAACATCAGATTTCATCCCATACCCTTTAAATTTCCAAAAAATTGGTTACTTAGCTTCATTAATCTTGATGAAAAGCATATTCTCAAGACTAATAAAGTATAAACCATCCCATATGATACAATAGGTGAGAAATTAAGTAAACCCCTACCTTAAATAAGGCTTTCTGATCCACTGTACAAGTTTGAACCTAGAGGGAGACAACCTCCAAGCACCTTAATGAATGATATCACCTTGATCACCCTAAAAAAAATAACCAAATCCTCCCACTTATTAAAAAAACACCAAAAACAAAATTATTTTCATTAGGAGCACCATTATGAGGTGAATAGATTGGGTAAAAACTGAAATTAGGGAGGGAGGAACTCACATAATCCACCATAGATCGATTCTACAAGACTGGAGTCAAACACCATTTAAAGAGGGATGAAAAGGAGCCCTAAGATTCACTAGGGTTTCCTAAGTACCGAGAAAAAAAAGAAAAGTGGTCTGGTCATAAGGGATTTGGGAATTTATAGCCATTCTAGAAAATAGAGAGACCCTAATTTATCCTACATCACCACACTAAAACCCTACTAAAAATGGGGAGGACCATAATGTAACACGTCCCACTATGCTAGAACCTAGATGGGCAGAGGCCCCTCTATTTACCACAACTATATACATGCTACATATCCTTTAAAAGGGTGAGGGGACTACGATGTAGCCTATAACACTACACATTTGAACCCCAACAACTAGGAAGAGGCTTCGGTGTAACCCCATATCCACAACGCAACTATACCAAAATTAGAAGTAGTACCCAATTTCAATCTGGCATCCCCCTACGATGTAACCGCTTCTCTACACCATATCTATCACTTGCTAAATAGGGGATATGCTGTAGGAAAGGCTTCATAATACATATACCCTTAAAAAGGTAGTATCTTAAAAAATAACTCCAACCACCCACTACGGCACAACCAGTCCTCCTACACCAGAGTGGTCACCTCTATGGAATAACCTATGAATCCATGTTGTAGGGCTCCTGCCAACTATATTTTACTTCACCATATACTAATATCACACTATAAACTCCTCAAGATCTCATCTAGACAAACTAAACTACCCAATCCCTAGAAAATAATGGGCTGGATGGTATGGTCAATTACAGTTCCACTGTTAATTATTTCAGATAGTGATCAAAGATTTACTTCTGAGGTTTAGAGGAGAATTCAAAAGGATATGAATACTAAAATAAACCTTAGCACAACCCATAATCCAAAAACCTATGGGAAGTATGAGAGAAATATTCAAACATTAGAATCATTGTTAGGGGATAAATCATTGGGTTTCCAATGGAGTTGGGATAATTTTTTTTCACTTATTGAATTATCCTTTAATAACAGTTTCCACTCCATCATTCAAATGGATCCTTATGAATATCTTTATAGATAAATGTGTTGAACTTCAATGTGATGGGATTAAGTTAGGGAAGGAAAAGTTTTGGGAATATTGCTAGTTAAATATACTATATAGAAGATACAATTGATCAAGAAACTTATCAAGGAAGGAAGGACTTAAGATTTTAAGTTGGGGATCATGTATTCCTAGAAATATCATAGTGAAAAGATATATGAGATTTGAAGAAAGGAAAACTGAGTCCATGGGACATTGAACCATTTAAGACTCGAGATCATGTTGGAGCTATCTAATATTGGTTAGCACTGCCTCCAAATATTTCCATGGTCTATGAATCCTTCTATGTGCCCCTCTGAGAAAGTATATATTAGATATAATGAATATACTAGACACACTTGGGGTGAAATTGGATCATGACTTTTCATATGAATAATAACCATTTAGATTATTTATAAAAAGGAAATTTTTTTGGGAAACATGACAACCTGACTCATGAAAGTCTTGAAGAGGAATCATAAGTTAAAAGAAGTAACCTAAGAGCACAAAGAAGTAATGAATGAGAAATACCCCCATTTATTTGGTGGTAGGACACAAATTTTGATAGTGAGATTTCTTAATGGGGGTGAATATAAAAATATGAAATTTATTTCCCTTATTAATAAAATAACTCTTTTGTTACAATGACTATTTTTTATAAGACCACATATAATAACTTTAACATTTCTTTACACATCATGTAATAATATTTATGATTACAATCCAAAAGTGTACAAGTAGATAGACAACAAAGAATAATATATACATAATGGTAAAGTCCATTTGTAAGGAATAGTATCCTAGATCCAATGGATACTTTATTAAATTTGTACTATATACAAGTTATCACATCTTGATGGATGAAATAGTTTAGTAGTCTTAAAAAACTCTATACATGCTTGAATATCACATTATATTTGAAAAAAATAAAATATAACATTTTTTTTGGGAAAGTTATTATTCCCTCTATAATATTATTTAATATCAATCATAGTACACTACGTAATATCCCGTGGGAAGGAAATAAAATAAAATTTTGATCTTAGATGATCAATAAGGGAATGCCTATAATGGAAGATATAATATAATAAATAAGGAAAAATAATATGGCACAAATAAATGATGGTCAAATAATTCCATATGAATAATAAAATGATCTTGAAATATATCCATGGATAACTTAACTATGCTAATAATCACATGGAAATCAATAACTAATTTTATAATGAAATAATATACAATATAGGACGTCTTAAATTTGTAGTCAATGCCTCATGCTAAGAAATCATACATAAATTGGGAATGTATATGCTGGATACCCAACCTATTTTGTCTCATAATACAAACCAATTAATCAATGGGATATATAAATATGGGCCCCACCTGTCACTTAATAAGTCCAATGCATTCATAATATGAATAAAAAATAAAACTTAATCAATATGTCTTAAAAATAAATAACCATTTGTATTTGAAGTACTAGAATACATAATCTCAAGACTTTCCTTATTCAAAATGATCATATTCCATCCATAGAAATATTGTGGATGGTATTGATAGATAAGTTCCTCAATAAATCATAATTTTAATCAAAGGATGTTGATTTAGATGAAAATACTTTTTAATTTTCACTAAACAATTTATTAAGTAAAATTTCCTTTATAAATTAAAATCACTTATTTAATATATAAAAAATTATAAAATAATAGGGTTTTTTTTTCTTTTGAGATAACCATCGAAACTTATAAATGAATCTTAAAAATAAAGTGTAGTCATGATGGTGAAAAAATCTATTCATTCGTTGTACGCTAAAAGAAATATTATGTTCACACATTCAGTAAAGAGAAACTTATTCAGAAACTAACAAGAAGATTCCTTTTAAACAATTATATAGAAAAAATTCTTGGGAAAAATGAATTTAATCCATCATTTTATAATATATAAAACATTATTTAAAACATTTAAAAGAAAATATAGACTTGGAAGAAAATTATTCTTGACTGAATAGATAAATAAAACCATTTTTCCTTAAAAAAATTCTTTCAGACTCTTTCATACATAGAGAGAGTAAAATGATTGGAAAAGTTTTAATTTATATAAATAACCATAGGAGAATAAAATAAATTTGGTTTAAGATCGAATTATTATATAATACCCCCAATAAAAACTTAAACATCAACAGTCCCAAATAATGATGAAATTGTGAAGTTAACCCTTAACTCAGGCTGTAATTGATTCGTAAGTGATTTTAACCTCCTGTATAATAAATATAATTTTTATATTAATTATATAATATAAACATATACATACTTATAATGTCATATATAATGAAATTACAACATTTCAATAATTTTTTATTAACAATTCCTTACTAAAATAATTGTTTTTGATCGTTTACTATTTTTCTTTTATGTATGTTTGGTTTAATAGATTTATTCCGTTCACATTTTTCATGGTTAAACCGTATCAATGTTTTATCATGATATAAATTTCATATATATTAATTATATACATATTTAAAGTAATTCTTATAAGATAACATGAAAAATGAATCACATCGCTTTGTGGAGGTGGTAGTCCATAGGTACCCACAAGCAACATTATTATTATTAAGTTTTTGGTAGTGTTATATAGAAAATGATATCTTAAATTTTATGAATCATAATTATTTAATATATATAATATATAAAAATTTTATCCATATTAATAACCATAAATGAATAGTGGTGATGGAAAACAAAATACATTCCTTCGTAAAGTGGTAGTCCTCATGAACGATGCTTTCATTTACCATTTGATGGATAAAGAGATGAATAAAGATTGGGCCATGGAAATAATAAAATATCAGTACAATGGAGATACTTATTTTTTATATCATCATGTTTATCATATAATTTATTGAGTCTTAAGAATAATTACATGAAAACTTTTAGTTAAGACCTATACCTGTTCATTAGACAACCTCCTTTAGATTACTCCTTAAGCCTTTTAAGGTTATTGTTTTGATAAAAAATATCCACTATATCATGGGGAGGTAAGTTAGGAAGGGATTTGGGTTGGATTATAAAATATAAAACTCTCATTTTTTGTGTATAATAGAGGATAAGTGGTGTCCTTTTATAAGCGAGGGAGAGGACACACTTGGAAGTTTTCAAAATATTAAAATATATTAATGTATTACTAAAGAAATGTTTTTTCCAAAATGACTCATATTAAAATATTATAAGTTTAAGTCCAAAATAAAATGATTAAATAGTTTTAATAAAGTTTTTTTTGTGTTATCTTGAAGCCTTATCCCTTTATTGTTTTACCCTTTCAACCCATTTTACCCTTAACTGAGGTGATAAATATTTTTTTTGGTTACTATTTAGTATGGAAAAAAATTAAGTTGAAATTTTTAAATAATATTTAACATGATCATTTAAACTATGTAATCCATTTTATCAAATCCAATTTTTATAATTCGTAGAAATTAATTTCAAAACAAACACATAAAACGTGATAAAAATGATTTTGTAAAAAAATTCATTTTTAATTATAAAAGGTTTTTTATACCAAATTAAGTATAATGTTAACAAAAATAAAATTAATTGAAATATTTTTAATTAAAAATTACTATTATAATTTTAAATCTAATCTAAATCAACATTAAATTTGTAAGAACTTGAAAATAAAATATAGTTTTCTTAAAAAGCAGTACTTTTCACAATTCACATAATTTTTTTTATAAAAATATTAAAAATTCAACATAATTTAATATTTATATTATTATTTAAAAATTTATACTCATTACCCCATGTTACATCCACTCATAAATACAAATAGAAACCATTTTTGAATAAATCATATTTTTGAAGCATAAAATAACTTTACTAAACAATGAGTTATTATTTACTAAAAAATAATTAATAAATTTTAATTGAGTAGGAACTTTAGATAAATATTTTATAATGTGTTTAATCTAATTTATACTCACCAATTCAATGAATTATTTATAAGGTTCATATTTAAATAATAATTTTTTTAAATTATATCACAATTCACTTAAATCTGGGAGTTTCATGGTAAGAAATCTATCAAGTATAATATTATTTTAAACAAAATTTTTATGGTGATAGATTACCCCAATTAATTAAACTTATTCCTCATAATTTGTTCTTGATATTGGTAATTCAATGGTTTAGTATTTTAAAATACCTTTTTTTGAAATCCCACGTCATAAAAAGGATTAATAAAACTTCATTTTGAAAACAGGGAATGGAAAATGTAATGTTCATATACATTAACACATAACTAGGTTTTCAAATATGATAAAATTAGTGGAAAGTACAAATTTGGGAATGGAGGAGAAAAGTAATATCATAATAATTATTAAGAGTGGTAGAGAATGTGATCAAGATAAAGATACGAACAAAAAAATCACGAAAAAATAAGGTAGAAATAATACCATAAGTTCAATATAAGTAAAGTTAACATGATCACATTTTTAGTTCATGGTGCTTTTCCAAGAGTTGAGGTATTAGTTTAATATCAAGATATAGAATATAAAAAAGTACCCATACTTGGATTATTTAAATTATATAAGCACAATTTCATTATTTGGTTGTGCTTCAAGACATTTCACACTTATATTTGTTCTCATATTCTAAATGATAAATGATGATTTTTTCATGCTAGAAGAACTAAAATTATCTTTCAGCGGATAAAATGATCTAAAAAAATAAGATAAATTAAGTTTCCTATTTCTATCCATTAATAAAAAAATGGTTAGAACAAATTAAGACAATATCTAGTATGGATAAAAATTTATAGGAAAAAATAATACTTTAATATAAAAAGGATCAATAATGACACACAAAGTTTAACATAAATCATTCCACAAATAAATAACCCCAAAATTATTCAAAAATATTCCCGATCAATTTCTAAACCAAAAAAAATCCTAAATATATGATAACATAATATTTCATGATCAACCTAACATTTTTATCAAAGAAAAAATTAATCACTCATAAAATCACTTACCAAAAATTCATTTTCCCTATTATATAATTTACAAAATATTATAATATTTCCCATAAATAATCTAAATCACAATAAATACATAATTAAATCAAATATGATTCCAAAAGATAACTTATAATTTATTCTTATAATAAAATCTCATCATAGTGAAAAATATTTACATTTAACTTAATTATATAATGTTACAATGAAATGAACTTGTTAAAAAATAACATTAATCAATTGATCACCAAATTACATTTTAATACTAGGGTTATATATATGATAAGACATATGTTCGAAAATATAACAACCCTTTTATAATATTAACCAGAATTACCATAACATCAAAGATCATATTAAACCTAAAGCCTATCAATACCTTTCAAATTATCTCCACAAAATATAAAATTATTATTCCTCAAATAACCTTTTTCTAAAACACACACAAAACCAAAATGTTGTATTACCATAAATTTCTCCTAAAATATCATTAATCATATAAAAATACCATCGTATAAAACCTCAAAAGGGAATCTATTCCTTTAAACTTATGATAAAACATTTACTTATCAACCCATAGCAATTTAGGTCTATCCCATATCACTATGGAAAATCATAGGTTTCCATAGGTTTTATCATCTAATTTTTTATAATGGTTCATAAAGAAAATGTGAATTAACCCATGAATATCACCCGAGAGTATCTATCCATACGTGTAGTCTTAGGGCCACTCATCATGCACCTATGAAGATTGTGTTAGTACCCAATCCATTATATTCAGAGTTTTTACCACTAGGTGAATGTATACCACATCCACATATAATTTCCAGTATTTATACATGGATTCATTTTCTAGGAAACCAAATATTCTCTAACTTAACAAAACTTCATGATAATATCCTACATTTAGAATTATCCCTAAATTTTATCATTGGGTTATACTATCGAATCTTTTTTTCTCCTAAATCTAGTTCATGAGGCTTTTGATAAACTTGATATGATACAAAATGTAACACCCCTACCTTAGTATCCTAATGGCGATGGTTACCTTATTACATAAACACTAGTTATAAGTGATCACATCCCGAGGGATCAAATTGAATAATAGTCTTGGAAAAATAGATACATGTAATAACCCTACCTTAAAAATTACATAATCTTGAATTTAGTTAACAATTCACAGTGAGGATATTTTTAGGTTTATATATTTGGAGAATTAGGCCATAAAAAATACATTACAACCATATTTTTACAAAGTAGACACTTCCACTCACTATCCATTTTCATTAATAAAACAAAATCTTTTAAAAAAGAACATGATTTCGTTTCATGATTGAACATCACAACTTTTCCTTAATCCCATCCTTGACTCTATTCATCTTTAATTCCTATGAAAAAACTTATCTAAACTTGGTATGAGAATAAAAATCTCAATAAGGGATATATAAAGAAGGAAAACTATTAGTTTCTCAAAACAACAAGTAAACCATAAATACTTTGTCATAAAGTAATGCCTTTCACCATTAAGAAGTAACAAAAACACTTTACTAAATATAAGCTCATTGCTTACCCTTTTTAACCAAAATATTACCATAAAGCCCATATGAACAACATATATCATATAAAGGTAACTTGGGACATAAACATATAGAAATGGAATAACCATACTGTCGACTTCCAGACATATCACTAGATAGAATAGCAGTACGACCAACTTCCATACCTAATGAATTGGAGGTTATAATGTAACCACCCATTCTTGGTTTATCACATCACCACCCGTAATTTGGTTTATCATGTAACCACCCGTCAAATGTCCCAGTACCATTACATAATCATATCACATAAAATAGTGAAAATATAAGAATTTCAGTAATAAAATTTAATTTGAAATTAGAAGATATCATTCCAAGATATTGAAATTCTATATCCAATTCAAAAAACCATTTTCAATACCAAAACACCCAAAAATTGAATAAGGTATTTCTTTTCCTTTTAAAAACAATAAGGCTTATAAAGGAAGCCAAATAGAGATTATGGTGGGAGAGAGGTCATTGTCACTGCAAATGATAAAAAGATTCCTTTTGTCGTTTAGTAAAATGATTCATAGAAAAATGATTCCATTTAAATTAATGTAAAAGTAAAAGGGTTTTATTGTACACTGTATATATATATATATATTATTGAAATATGCCTCAATGGAAGGATATTGAGAAGAAGTCCCTTACAGAGATCATTTTGTAAATAAAACAGATCGATTATGTGTATTCACTATAAGGACACATAAATAAAGTATAATTACAATATAAGATATCAATATTTATTTCTCACATAATCATACCATGACATAAGCCAGAAGTAGAATATTAACCCAAAGAATGAAAATCAGGTTAAGAAGTTCCCTTACCTCGTGTTCGACTTGACTCACTTATTCTTTAATTTCCTGAATAATACAATTAAGTTAATTTATAATTTCTTAAAACCCTTTTTCAAGTTTATTATTCCTTTTATATCACTTATTACCATGTTATAACTGTTAGTAAATTATTGTAGTTCATATCGGTCATTTCGTAGATGTTCGGAACTTGAGTAAAAAATGAACTTGTTATTATGAGAATTAACCATGTAGTTATATGTAAATTATATATAGAATGATATTAATGATTTTAATAACACATAAATATCATATATATATATATATAATAATAATCCATAGTATTTGGAGATGAGAAATAAAATGCACCGTTCAGGGAGACGGTAGGTCATACGTACACGTGAAAACTACTTTCATTTATTTGTCATAATAAAAGAATTAAAAATAAAATGATACATATGTATATTATAAATAAATTATAATATAATTGTTATATATGTTTTATAATTTCATTAATTCCATCCTTTAAACGTTCCATGTATGGCATGAACGAGTCATATTACTTTGAGGGGGCGGTAGTTCGCACTTCCTCAAATGAAATTATCGTAATCACACAACATGAAAATCATAAAGGTATGATTTAAATAAATAATATAGAATCAGATAGAATATATAAATATAACATATATCAGGTATAAATAAATTTCCCTCATAATGGCTACCATGAGAGGCGGTAATATATAAATGAACAATCATCGTTTCGTGAGACAGTTGTTCACCATCCACAGAAATAGTATGTTCGTATCCATTAGATGGAGGTTTATGTGAGTGTAATTAGAATAATTCTAATAAAAACATCCTAGTATATTTAATATTCTTTTTTTGTTATAAAATAAAGGAATAAAGAGAGTTTAGGGAGTCAGAGAAGGAAAATAAAAGAAAAGAACTTTAGAGAATACGTTACCTTTAAATCGGGTAACTCCTTTTGGTTTGGACCAAATGGATTTATTGAAGGGATTGATGCCTAAGTTAAGGATTATAAGAGAAAAATAGGGATGTTGATATATTATTTTAGAAATTTTTGGATGATAAAAGAGGCTTGAGAGGTGTGAGTAATGGGTTAGAGTTGATAACCTTTTTTAAGGGGGAGGAAGGGCTCTTTAGGAAAGTTTGAAAGTATTATTTTGTTATAAAATTATTTTTGGTTTCAAGAGGTCCAAAACTAATTAAATTAGAAAATAATATGAATATAAGTCTAAATAAAATAATCCAATAATAATTATATAGGTTTTGGATATTTTTCAATCCTTATCTTTTAGCTTTAATACATATTTAACTAATTTAACCTTTACCATGTCATCTTGTATATTCATACTATATGCTTATTATATTTATTATAAAATTACAAGAAACCCAAAATGGATCATTAATTAAAATTTTAACATCATATATGTCATTTTTATGAATATTATATTTTTAAAACTATTTTATCATTTAAGAAAATATTATCTGATTTAAAAACTCATTTATGTCAATTTATATACTATTCATATCAAGACTTTTAAAAAATATACAATAACTATATTCCTAAAAAAACCTATATTAATTGCAATATAAAAAGTTATAATCATCCATAAAATTTGTGGATGACATAAAAAGTTTCAAAATAAATTTATTTTAATATTTATAGTCTCATTTATTTAATTCTTCCATTAATAAGGTAATCAGTACATCACCATTGTGTCATAAATAATTTTATTTATTTGATGTCTAAAAATTATAAATAAACTACCATTATGTAGGAAATAATTTTATCTTTCTAAGTACTATTTATAGTTTACATGATCACTTATAGATTCCCATATAAAATTGTTTTACTAAAAGATATATGTTTATGTTACATTTTCCTTATCTTTAAATTAATTTTTTTTAAGTCATTTCACTTAAAAGTGGCTCCATGGGGTTCCAAAATCGACTAAAGGATGACCATGGTCAGAAATGTGTCATAAAATAGTATTAGGAAACATGTTAGGGTATATTTAATTTTATTATAATATTATTTTTTACTCTTATTTACCAGATTTATCTTTTAACCATGGTAAATAAAATATTTACTGAAGTTACTTTTCATAATGTATAAAAATAAAAGTTACCTATTTACACAATTTAGAACTTATGATTCCAAATATGGAATAAATTTTTCAAAATTAAAAACACATAAGTTGCAGAAATTAATTTAAAATTAATTCTCGTTGTCAAAACAAAAAAGCGTGTTTTTAATCAATGATAACTATCAAAAGTTTGACACCTGTTTATGTTCAATTTCAAAGTTAAATTAATTAAAATGACCAAAATTGGATTAAATTGTAAATATATAATCTAATTACACTGTAAAACCAATTAAAAAGATAATCTAACTATATAAATAAATTAGATTAAAGGGCAGTTTTGAATTAACATGCAGAATTTTTCACTATTCATTAAAAATGTACTTTTTTAGAAAAATAAAAAAATTTCATCTGTAGTAAATATTGATGTACCGATTATATTTTATTTTGTCAAACAAAATATATAAAATTGAAAAAACTAGTTTTAAAAAGGGTTTACCCTCAAAAGGCGGTAAATCAGCTTTTTAAAGAATATTAGAGTATTTATGCTTAAAGTTGGATTCATTCAAATTTTAAGCCTCTAAATTTTATTGGTTAAATATAAAAACATTTAACAAACATGTTTAATTATAATATAGTCAGTTATATTCATTCCTACCAATACAATGACTATACATTAACTACTATTTAAAATAATAATAATATTATATTATTTTTCGGTATAACTCATGGTTGTGTGCAACATAAGATTTGAAAAAAAAACCATTATTGCATGTTGAGTACACTATCAAAAATAGGATCCCATTTACAGTAAAATTAATATTAATTTACAAATATTAATAAATATGAAAATTTCATATTCTTTTTTTCCTGGCATGTTACATCCTTCCCCCCTTTTGAGAATTGCTTCCTCACAATTTTAAAATTGGGCATGAAGACTTCATTTGAAAACCCACATCGGAAAAAGAGTAAATAAAACTATCACTTTAAAAGAAATAAAGATAAGTACAAGTGTCACACGAGATAATCCATACAAGGATTCCATGTAGGAAAACATGGATATGGAAGAGAAACTAATCATCATGTTCTGATGGAGAGTGATAGAAAACATTATCAGGAGAAAGTTAACCCCTAGAAAACCACAAACTTGTGATAGGTTAAACGATCTTTGATTCACAAGTAGGAAAAGTAAACGGGCAATGTTTTTTTGTTTTAGGTTCCCTTTAATAAAATTGGAGAATTTATTTATGATATTGACTAAGAACATAAGGAAATATACTTACTTTTTAAGTAGAGTTTCATCCTTAAGTTTCTACCAAAATCCCATCTTTTATCCAAATGATGAGTATTCAAGATGACTTGATCACACCTGAAGTGCTAGAATCAACTTCTAGAGAATAAAATGATCCAAAAAGGTAAACTATATATTTCCCATTTCTTTAAAAATTAACCAAAACCAAAATGGTTTGTACAAGATCATATAATCCCCACAAAGGATAATTCTTTATAAAAAGAAATACTATCCTTAATCTCCAAAATTCAACAAAGAATACGCAAAGTTCAACACAGACCATTCAATAAAACATTTTCCCTAAAATTCTTCTATATAATCCAAACTAAGATTGAAACCCAAAACTTAGAAGGATTTTATCACATAGTCTTCCACAAAAATCTTAACATTTATCTTCAAATAACACCGTCTTGTCTTAAAGTCTCATATTAAAAATTAATTAACCTAATCACATATTCTCTATGATAGGTTAATAATTTCCATAAGTAACCTAAATCTTTATATTTACAAAATAAAAAAAGAGATTATTCCAAAATAAAATTCAACCATTACTCCTCTATTGAAATCCCAAAGCATTCTACTTTCCTTAGGCATATAATGTTTCCAAAAGAGCAAACGTCTTCTAAAATAATATTTATCACTTAATCACTAAATCATTTTCTTATACTAAGGATATTCATTTGATAAAACAAAAGTTTCAAAAATCAACTTATTCTTCATCCATAAAGTCATTTAACTAAAAATAATTAGTCATACAAACTAGGGACTTCATGTATTCTACTAGTAGGTGATAAATCCCAGTCACACTTTGGTTGTGGGATTGATTCCCGCAGATTTTTCCGACGTGATGGGTTGTCACACAGTCCACGTGTTGTCATTTTTCAAAAATTATATAATTTTATAACATTCCCAAAAATGAGATAAAATCCTCAAAATTAACTATAACATATTTTAACCTCAAAGGTTATCTAATACATTTCATTTTTTTGTCCCAAAAAGTAACAACATGTAATTGCCTCAAATTGAGGGATCATATAAACCCATATGGTTCTTTATAAATATATCCATAAAATAAAAGATAATTATTCCTTGAATAACATTTTCAATTATCAAACTTCATGGTTAAACATAATATAATAAATCTTCCAAAGTAATTCCATCATCAAAAGATCCTTAATACATTTAAGCATTTAATCATCCTAAAATATACCATAACTCTTGAATCCATTATTTGTAGACTTCTTACTCATTATATGTTATTCATGATCCATTAACCAATATTTTCTAACTTATTATGCAATAATTCCTTCCTATAATAAAAATCATGAATCATATCCAAATATTCAATAATGTCAAAACATCAGCTAAGAAATAATCCACACCTTTGATTGGTCATTTTGAGATTCCTCATCCTCAACTGGAATGTCATTAGGTATTGGTAAACATATATTTATATGATCTTGGTGATCCCATTCCCGAACCTTCTTCGTAGGACATCTATTTGTATAATGACCATGAACACCACTTTTAAAACATTTAATTGATCTTCTGAAAACTACTTATTTCACTTTCCTAGAGTCAACTGGATTCTTCCTTTTTCCATGGTAGGATCTTGATTTATGACCCATATTCCCACATCTATAGCATCTTCTCGTCTTTTTGAAGTATTTTCCAAGGTGTTTCTTTCCACATCCTTGAAACATAGGTTTTTTAATATTCTTACCTTTATGATTATTACCTTAACTTCCATAGGGATTTGTTTCTCACATATACAACGCCTTATAAAAATAAACAAGGTTCAGGTGGTCAATCAAGACTCCATATTGTTGGTTGAGAATAACCACAAGAGATCTCATTGAAGCTCCCATTTCATTCAGTTTCTTATTCAGAAAACCAACATAGTTTTCTTCACATCCATTTTTACTTTGGTGCCTACTAGATCTATCCATTTA
The DNA here is from genome assembly GCA_963277665.1 of Viscum album. Lineage (NCBI taxonomy): Eukaryota > Viridiplantae > Streptophyta > Magnoliopsida > Santalales > Viscaceae > Viscum > Viscum album. The sequence goes on along the minus strand of OY728136.1, from coordinate 1,753,824,473 downwards.
CTAAAACCAAAATGTTCAGTGTGATTTTATCAGTAAAATAATCATATAATATCTTATGAGGAGGGTAAACACTAAGATATACTTATTCATGTTATCTTAAACCCACTTAATTTATCCAATATAATCACGACTCTTTCTAATATTATAACTATTATGGTTATGTCACTTATGCTTACATAACAACCTAACCTCTAAAGTTATCTAAACCGAACTCTGATACCAATGGTAAGGACCCAACCGTAAACACTACATAATCTTGAAATAAGTTAATAATTCACATTGAGGATATTTTCAGGTTTAAAGCTTTAGATAATTAGGCCATAACTTATAAATCACAACCTTATTATTATAAAGTAGACACTTCTACTCACTATCCATTTTCATTCAAAAAACAAATGCTTTTAAAAAATAACATGGTTTCGTTTCATGATTGAAAATCAAAACTTTTTGTTGATCCTATCATAGACTCTATTCATCATTAATTCTTGTGAAAAAACATCTCAAAACTTGGTATGAGCATAAAAATCTTTGTAAGGGATACATAAATAAGGAAAACTGTTGGTGTTTCAAAATAGTAAGTAAACCATCAATAATTTTTCATAAATTAATATCTTTCACCATTAAGAAGTAACAAAAACACTTTAATAAATATAATCTCATTGGTCACCGCTTTTGTAACCAAAATATTACCATAAAGCCTATAGAAAACAATGTATATCATATAAAGGTAAATTGGGACATAAACATACTGAAATTGAATAACCATATGGTAGACTTCCACTCATATCACTAAATGGAATAGTCATACAACCAACTTCTATACCCAATGCATTGGATGTTATAACGTAACCACCCATCCTTGGTTTATCACAGCACCGGCCTCATTCAGTTTATCATGTAACCACCCATCAAAAATACAAGTAGCATTACATAATCATAACACATAAAATATTGAAAATATAAAAATTTTAGTAATAACATTTAATTTGAAATCAGAAGATATCATTTCAATATATTGAAATACACAATCCAATTCAGAAACCATTTTCAATACCAAAGCACCCAAAAAGTGAATAAGGTATTTCTTTTTCTTTTAAAAACATTAGGTATTATAGAGGAATCCAAATAACAATTACGATGGTAGAGAGGTCAATGTCAACACAAATGTTAAAAACATTCATTTTGTCATTTAGTGAAATGATTCATAGAAAAACTATTCCCTTTTAATGAAATTAAAAGTCAAAGGGTTTTATTATACCCCATATATATATATTATCGAAATATACCTCAATGAAAGGAGACTGCGGCGAAGTCCATTACAAGAGATTGATTGTGTGTATTCACTATAAGCACACATAATTAAAGTATAAATACAATATAAGATATCAAAATTTATTTCTCACATATTCATACCATGATATAAACAAGAATTAGAAGATCAACCCAAAGAATGGAAATTGGGTGAAGAAGTTCCCTTACCACATGCCCGACTTGAATCTACTGTTCTTTAATTTATTGAATAATAAAATTAAGTATATTTATACTTACTTTAGAACCTTTTTTAATTTTATTAATCCTTTTATATCAATAATTACCATGTTATAATAGTTACTCAATTATTATAGTTCATATCGGTCATTTCGTCGATGTTCGAAACTTGAGTAAAAAATGAACTTGTTATTATGAGAATTAACCATGTATTTATAATTACATCACCTACAGAATGATATTCATGATTTTAATAACACATAAATTTCATATATATATATATATATATATAAATCCATAGTATTTGGAGATGAGAAATGAAATGCACCATTCATGGAGACGGTAGGCCGTACGTATGCATGAACGCTACTTTCATTTCTTTATCATAATAAAAGAATTAAAACTAAAATGATACAAATTTATATTATAAATCCAGTATAATATCCATTTTATATAGGTTATATAAGTTTATTAATTCTATCCTTTATACATTCCATGTATGGAATTAATGAGTCACATCACTTTGAGGGGGAGGTGGTCTGCACTTCCTCAAATGAAATTATCCTAATTACAAAACATGAAAAGCATAAAGTTATTCTTTAAATAAAAATTACATAAACATAGAGAATATAAAAATTTAATATATATCATATATAAACACAGTGCCATCATAATGGCCACCATGAGAGGCGGTAGGAGAAAAATGAACAATCATCGTTTTGTGAGGCATTAGTTTGCCGTCCATAGAAACAGTATGTTCGTATCCATTAGATGGAGGTGTGTGTGAGTGTAGTTAGAATAATTATAATAAAAAAATACTAGTATATTTAATATACTAATTTTTTATAAAATAATGGAATAAAGAGAGTTTAGCGGGTTGGATAAGGAAAATAAAAGAAAATAACTTGAGAGAAGATGTTACCTTTAAATCAGGTAACTCTCTTTTGTTTGAACCAAAAGGCTTTATTTAAGTAATTTATGACCAATTTAAGGATTATTGGAGTAATAAAGGGATGTTGGGATATTAATTTAGTAGATTTTGGAAGATCCAAGAGGATCAAGAGGGGTAAGTAATGGGTAAGAGGCGATGGCCTTTTATAAGGGGAGGGGGGCTCTTTAGGAAAGTTTGAATGTAATATTTTATTATAAAAGTATTTTCGATTTAGAAAGCTCCAAAACTCATTATAATCAAAGATAAGATGAATATAATTAGAAATTAAATAATATGATAAGAATTTAATAGGTTTTGGATATATTTTTAATCCTTATCTTTTAGCTTTAATCCTTAGTTAACTTATTTAACCTTTACTATCCCTTCTTGTATATTCATACTATATGGTTATTATATTTACTATAAAACAACAAGCATCCCAAAATGAATCATTAATGATATTTGTAACATTGTATATATCAATTGTAAGAATATTATATTTTTAGGACTGTTTTATCATTTAATAAAATATTAATTTATTTAAAAACTCAATTATGTCAATTTATATACATTCATATAAAAACATTAAAAAAATATATAACAACTTTATTATTTCGAACAACATAAATTAATTAAAAAAAAATTATAATCTTCCATAAAATTATTGGATGGTTTAAAAAGTTTAAATATAAATTTATTTTAATATTTATAATCTCATTTATTTAAATCTTTAATTAATAAGATAATCAGTATATCACCATTGTGTCATAAATAATTTTATTTATTTAATGTCTAAAAATTATAAATAAAATACCTTGATGTATGAAATATTTATATATTTATAATTATTATTTATAGTTTAAAATATCACTTATATTATCCCATATAAAAATTGTTTTACTAAAAGATATATGTTTATGTTACATTTTCCTTAACTTTAAATTAATTTTTATAAAATGTCATTTTCACTTACAAGCGGCTCTATGAGGTCCCAAAATCGACCCGAGGATTTCCATGGAAGGACATGTATTATTAGATAGTATTAGGACACATGTTATGTTATATTTAATATTGTTATAATATTATTTTTTACCCTTATTTACCAGCTTTACCATTTAACCATGGTAAATAAATTTGTTACTAAAGTTACTATTCATAATGTCTAAAAATAAAAGTTATATATTAACACAATTTGGACCTCCTTATTTAAAATATGAAATCCAGTTTTCCAAATTCGAAACATAGATGTTTCAGAAATTAATTTAAAATTAATTCTCGTTGTCAAAACAAAATGCGTGTTTTTAAGAAATGATAACTATAAAAAGATTGGCACTTATTTATGTTCAATTTCAAAGTGAAATTACTTCCAGTGACAAAAATTTGATTAATTGGTAAAGTATATAATCTAATTAAACTTTAAAACCAATTAAAAAGATAATCTAACTATATAAAAAAATTATATTAAAAGGCTGTTTTGAATTAAAATGTAGTATTTTTCACTATACATTAGAAAATGAACGTTATCCAAAAAATACCAAAATTTCATACAAAGTAAATTTTGATGTCCCGATTCTAAATAAGAATAGTATATTATCAAATATAACTCATAAAAGTGAAAAAAACTAGAATTAAACATGGTTTTCCATTAAAAGGAAATAAATTGGCCTTTTAAATAATATTAGAGTATTTATGCTTAAAATTGGATCCATTAACATTTTAAGCCTCTAAATTTTATTGGGTAAATTTAAAATCATTTAAAAAAAATGATTAATTATAATATGGTTAGTTATATTCATTCCCCACAATATAACGGCTAGGCGTTAACTACTATTTTAAAAAATAATTTTATTATATTATTTTTCGGTATAACTCAAGGTTGGGTGAAACATAATATTTAAAAGAAACCCGTAGTTGCATGTTGAGTACGCTATCAGAAATTTAATCCCCTTTAAATTAAAATTAATATTTTATTCACAAATATTAATAAATATGAAAATTTCATATTCTTTATTTACCTCGTATGTTACATACATGCTTGAATATCACATTGCATTTGAAAAAAATAAAATAAAACATAGTATTTTATTTGATAACATTATTATTACCTCTATAATATCCTTGAATATAAATAATAAGACACTCTAGGAATCCTTTATAAGGGAAACGAAATAAAAGAGTGAGCTCAAATAATCATTAAAGGAGTGCGTATATCAGAAACTATCCTTGAATAAGTAAGGCGTGAGTAATATGGAATAAATAGATGATGAACAAATAATTATATATAAATGATCCCATGATATTGAAACGTGTAAATGGATAAAATAAATTTTTGAATAATCACATGAAAATAAATTATTGATTTCATAATTATATAATGCAAAATTCCAGACATCTTAAAATTATCATCAAGGCATCTTGTCAAGAGATCATATATAAATAGTTAAGGCATATTCCAATTATAGTACTTGTTTGGTATCAGGATACCTACCAATGCATTTTGGGTTTTTGTAATTATAGGTCCCACCCATAACTTAATAATTCCAATGCATTCATACTATGAATAAATATCACAACTTAGTCAATTTTCCTTAATAATCCCTAACGATCATTATTGAAATAACTTGTATATAGAATTACAATACTTTCCGTAGTAAAAATGATCATAATTTGTAGAAGGAAATATTTTGGGTTGAATCAATAGATTATTTCCACATTAAATAATAATATTTATAAAATTATGTTGATACAGATAAAAATACTTTTAAAAGATCAATAAATCATTTCTTGAGGAAAATTCCAATTTTGATTTGAAATAACTTATTTAAAATCTAAAAATATAAAAAATATTCGAAAAAAATATTTTCCTTTGAAATGAACATGGAAACCTATAAATTAATATTTAAACAAAATATTACTCATGATGGATCTGAAAACCATTAGTGTGCTGTACGTTAAAAAAGATTACGTTCACACCTTCAATAAAAAGTGACTTATTTTTAGCATAACAAGAAGATAACTTATAATATTTTTATATAATGTAAAAAATGGTCAAAAATGAATTTAATATATAATCATAAAATATTTAAAACATTCTTGAAAACATTTTATAGAAAATATTTACATGGAAGAAAAATATTCTTGAACGAATATAAAAATAAATTCTGTTTTCCTTGAAAACATTTTTTAGTGTTTTATGTACTTAAAGAGAGAAAAATAAAAATAAAAATTTAAATTTCTATAAGAAAACAAAGGATAATAAAATAAATTGTATTTAAGATATAAATATCACATAATACCACATAGATACTTAAACATAAATAATCTTGAATAAAGATGAGATTATGAAATAAATCCTTATATAAGATCTGACTTGCTTTGTAAGTGTTTTTAACATTAAGTTTAATAAATATTAATTTGTTATACCTATATAAAATAACTAAATAAATACTTATAATATCATATATGATCCACTTATAATGTTTTATCTCATTTTTATTAACAATTCCTTATTAAAATCATCGTTTCTGAGTGTTAACTGTTTCATTTTTCATGTAAGTTTCAGTTCATTAGTTTCATTCCTTACATATTTATCATAGTTAAACCATATCAAAATATTAATCATGATATAAATATAATATATATTAATTATAAGGTTTTTTTTAATTATTATTGAAACGAGGATTTGAAAAATGAATCGCATTGCTTCATAGTGGTTGTATTCCACATGTACGCATGAGCAACAATTTTATTTTTAACGGTTGGAAGGGTAATAAGGAAAATGTTATATTATATATAAATAATAATATTAATAATTATATAATAAATATATTATATAAATATTATATACATCACAATAACAATCCATAATGGTGCTGATGAAAACAAAATGCAGCACTTCACGAGGTGGTAGTATGCACATAGCCATGAATGATCCTTTCATTTCCCATTATAGAGAAGGAGATGAATAAAGGATGAAAAATTAACATAATATCAAACTATTATATGGGATATAAGGATTTTATTATATCATCATGGTTATAAAATAACTTAATAAGTTATAATAAGAAATAAAATTAAAATACTCGGTTTAAAGCTATGCCTCTTCCCTGGAAAACCTCCTTTGGTTAATACCTTAAGCATTCTAAGGTTGGGGTTTTGATGAAATAACAAACTACTGATAATTAATAGGTATTTTAAGAATTTATTGTTTAGGTATTGACCAATATATAAGGACCATGAATTGTGTAAAATATAGGTTATGTGATGGCCTTCTATATGTGAGGGAGAGGACACACTTAGAATTTTACAAAAGATAAAAAATATTAATGCCTTACTCAAGCCAATTAGATCCAAAATGACTGATATACGAATATGAGAGGGGTATGGTAAAAATATAACTATCCAATTAGTTTTGATAAAGTTTTTTATGTTATCTTAAAGCCTTATACCTTTATTTTTTTATCATTTAAACCCATTTTACCCTTAACTGAGGTGATAAATATTTGTTACAGTTACTATTCAATATGACCAAAAATTTATTTTAAATTATTACCTAATATTATTTATTTTGATTAAAAATTTTGAATCCCTTTTAGAAAATTAAATTTCAATAAATCTCATAAATTAAATTAAAACAAACCCATAAAATGTGATGAAAAACGATTTTTAGAAAAATGCCTTTTTTATGTATAAAAATGTTGTTATAAAAACATCAAGCATAATTTTTATCAAAATAGAATTAATTAAAGTATTTATAATTAAAAGGAACCAATGTAATTTTAAAAACATTTAAAACAATTATACATTGTAAATACTTGAAAAGAAAATGCAGTTTTCTTAAAAATTGTTATTTTCCACTATTTGTTTAGAAATATTTTTTTAGAGAAACAAAAAAAATTCACCCTAATATAAAATTTAAAGGATAATTTCAAAAATTATATCCATTAACTAAAATAAAATTTCAAAAAATGGTATAAATTATTTATAATATCCACTCACAATGAAATATAAACCATTTCTAAAGAAAATATATTTTTGAAGCATAAAATGAATTTTCTAGAAATTGAGTGCATATTTACTAATAATTAGTCAATAAATTTGTATTGTGAAGTAAAGTTATATAAATATTTCGTAATATAGTTACTCTTATTCATACTCACCATTTAAACAGATATGTTATAATGATAAAATTTAATTCCTAATATTTTCATGGTATATGACAATCTGCTTAAATATTTATGTTTCAATTTTTGAAAGCTATTGAGCATAGTATTAATTTAATCTAAATTTTCATGGTGCAACACCATAGGCTCAAATTCTTATATGATGATCACTTATTCTATAAAAAATTTAATGAAAGTGAATTTTTAGGTATATTATTGACATTTTCAAAGGAAGTATGGACCTTTGTAAGTTATGTAATGAATAATGAGGAGTGATGATGGTGGAGCATATATAATGTTTAATGGGAAAGTGAGAATTAGGTTCAGAGAATCACATCACCATTGGACAATGTGAATTTGAGGAATTATGATCATTGTAATTTATTTCCATTTTTAATAATGTTACCATTATAATTAGTGTATATAATGGGTAATGATGAAAGATAATTTATGAAAAATAGAGGGATGCTGGCCTAAACTTATAGAATATTTCCTTATGAATATCATTAATTAGAGATTTGGAGGAAAGTTGCATCATTGGGTTTCACCCATTACCAATACCACTTATAGCTTCAATTAGTAAGGCTCGAGTGGAATCAACTAGTGCTGAAGTTTAAGTTAGTGTACATCAGCACCATATCAATGTTAGCTTAGCCACCCATTAAAAGTACCCCCATCACACACCTCTCCCTCAGAGAGTATGCAGATGTAATAAGGGGTTATGTGTATATATCTTTGTAATATATTGGTGAAAATTTTCTATTAGTAATAAAATAGTGGGTTCTTCAATCCCATTTATGTTATTATTTTAATTAGTATAAAATAAAGCTGGGCTTGATAGACATATTCTTGGAAACAAAGAAAAATAAAATTTTGTTTTTTTGAAAATATATTATTTTGTTTATAACACACTTTTATGATAAATTATTGAATTTGGAATAAAATTTATTTTCATTAAAATGTATTATAAAACACTATTTATATAAATATAAATGATAATATATTTTATAATGTTTGAGGTAATTTTTATAAGGGTTATAAATTTGATTATATCTTAAAATTTTTTATTATCCATTAAATTAGAATTTTTATTTAAAAGTAAAAATACTCATATTTATAAAATTATTTGAATAAAATAAATACCACTTTTGATCTAATAAAACTATTAAGGTTTCTAGTGACCAAAAATAATGTATTTAATTAAAATAAGGTATTTTAATGTGATAATATTATTTTACAATCCTATAAAGAACCTTCTAATCCTAAAAGGATATTTTAATATTTTAAAAACAATTCTTTATGAACACAAATCACTTCCACATCATTAATGATATCATTTTAAGGATTTACCTTAATAATATGAAAAAATATTAAGAATAACTCGTTGGAAAATACCGTGGGAAAAAACTATGGGAAGTGAAATGATTATTTATTTTTTATTAACGAGGAGTCTAAGGCTTATGTTTGGAAATTTATAAACAATCTCGTCCCTTTAACGAAACATACCCACCCATTTTTTTATTCCTCTCAAATACCAAGCTATTTAACACAAATTTACCTTCAATTTATCTATCTAGATCCCTTCCTCGTGGGTTTTAATGTCCCCTCATGATCCATCAAGCATTAAGAATCAACCTCTCATGCAAAGGATATGGAGACTTACCATTTTATAAAATATTTTAAAACATAATTCCTTGAAAATATATTATATAAATAACTTCAAAGGACAATTTTATGTTTAGTGTATAGGATACTAGGTACATAGTAAAAAACACACAAGGTTCAAAAATGAAAACACAAACTAATTTTCAACTCTCTTGAAAGGATTCAATATTATCTCATCCTAGATCACCTCATTGTAAATGATTTCCAAGGGACATTTATCAAATGAAATGGGTGAGCATAAACCCCAATAAGGGATTGACAACGTAATATAACATCATAGTCAAACCATGAATCATAACATAAAAACATGTACACAATAACTTTAGGCATAACATTAGTACATTAAAATAATATCCTAAGACATAACTTAGAAATGTGGCTACCACATAAACATGAGACATTATTAAACATATCACCAAATCTCATCACTAAGGTGTTGTAAAAAATATTAACAAAACTTTTTAACACGGTATCATAAAACATTACCAGGGAATATTACTGAGGTATCATGGACATGTCATCTATAGAGATTAATTATTTACCCAATTAATTAGAGCACTATTAGGACACACCCTTCTTATGCGTAAATATATGTGTACCACATCAATCAAAGATCATAAGTACATATAACTTTTTAAACCCATGAATAGAGAGTATGGGTTTCATACATGGATATATTAAGTCTATAATTTAAATATACATCTAAATTAATACCCTTGTATGAAAATAGGGTTGGGTATTCATGCCATGAAAATATAGGATGGAAAATTAAGGGTTAAATCAGGTAACATAACAGGTATACAACACTAATCTTAGAATGAGTTTAAAGGGGAAAAAAGGAAGTATATAATTAGGAATAAATCATATATAAAATAATTGGGGTGTTTATAAACAGTTAAAAATATAATAAATAATGAATTAAAAGGCTTATACAAAATAAGTAGTTGAATTCAAAAAGTGGAGGAAGAGTACCCTTACCTTGAGAGGTTGATTCTTAGAGATAGAGAGAGACTCATTATAACCTTATAAAAACCTTGGATAATATATTTATAGGGATATTGAGAGAGTATTCATGATTATTTTATTTTTAGTTGATATTTAGGAGAGAAATATTGGGTGTTTTTACTCGAGGAGGGGCGATTTTAAGGGATAAAATAATGTTAATTTTGCGATTAAGGATGATCACTTTTGTTGAATTAATTTCAAATAATTTGGTTGATAATTATTGTCTGAAATCTTGGATAAGGATGTTAAATACCTCAAAAACCCATTTAAATTCCTCATTTTTAGTTTTCTTATGCCTTCACTTTTAATTTTAACATTTTAAATTATTTTATCTTCAAAGTGGTAAATCTTGTTTTACCTCCATAAATTTTTTTTTCATAAAAATGAAATTTAACTTATTACCTAATTTGGACCTTATAATTCCAAATACAAACTATATTTTACTTAATTATATTTATAAAAGTGATAAAAATTAATTCTAATATGACACGCAAAAAACACATAAAAACTATTTTTTTCTTCAAAAAAGATAAAATATTGGTTTCAAAATTCTAAGCATGTGTTTCTAAATATTATGAATTATGTTAATGATTAAATAAAATTTGATCACGAATAAGGACAAAGAAATTTGATCAAGAAGAAGGAGTTCTATACATGAAACCCATATTCCCTCCACATATGTTTGAAATTATGAAAAATACATGTGTTTAAGAATTTATGAATTCAATAAATTTTTTATAAAACCCAATTGTTATTTTATATGGGTTATTTTTGAAATGATTTATTATGATAATCGATCTGTGTGGAATATATGGATTTATACATATGAAGGGTTTACCTTGATAATAATCCAATAAATTGGGTAAATAGTTAATATATAGAGATATAATTTTTATGATACAACATTGAATAACCTTGGTAATATGTTTTATGAAACCTCAGTGATGAACCTTGATGAAATGATTATGAATATCTTATTTTTATGTCATATCCAAATTTCCATGTTATGCCTTATGTACTTATGATCATGGTATTATTTCATACCTCATGTATTTATTATCATTATATATGGTTATGCCACATGAATTATCTATGGTCATGTACTTCATATTTATTTTTTATCCCTTACTAGGCTTTATGACCACCCATTTCTATTGGTTCATGTCCCCATGAAGTCATATGCAGTGAGGTGAACAAGGATATATTTTAATGATTTTAATCTTGAATATTAAATAAGTTATATGTTATTTTATGCATTTCATATATTATGTAGCTAGTTTCTAGGAAAAAGACATCAAGATAACCTTGGAATTATTAGTGTAATATTTTGTTAAGGAATTATGTTAGAAATCATGTATGAATAATGTGGGTCACCCTAAAATATATGTTATACTTTTGAATAAGGATCTATGAAAAAAATATAGACCATAATTTTTATTTTCTTTTATATGAATCTCGCCATAGAAGTATTAATAGATTGTTTAGTAATATGATATTGAGGTTATGGTAAAATTCAATTGATTAGTTATAGATGTCCGATAAATAATGAATTTTTGTTGATATGTTTTTTTCAAAATTAGATTCCGGATTTACAATGATTTAATTTTAATTAAAATAATTTATTGGTTTTATTATTTGTTAGTTCTATTCTGAATAATTCTAAACAATGGGGCATATTAAATACTGAAAAATAGATTTTTTGTGGATAATAATCTCTAATTATTTAGTAATCAACCCACTTAGTCACTTTACCTATACATAATTGGGAATTTCCTAATAAAAATTTGAAAATTATTCCCAGTGTTAGTGAATTAAGAAATAATGTAAAATTTTCAGCCTCAATATTGTTTTATTCATGGAAGTTTTCTTAAAAAAGTTCAATTTTTGATTGTTTCACTATTTAATCAAGATATTTAAAATTACACATATTTAATGTCAATTTCATATATTATTTATCCCTAAAAAAATTTTCTCTATGGTTTCTCCCTAAACTCCCACTATACTAACCAATATTAAAGAATAGTTGATTATAAATTTCTAAACATATGGTGTATGATTTAGATGGTTTGAAAACGTTTTTAGTGTTGTTTAAAAGGATCATTGTTATATAATTTATCATATGAAGTTATTTTTTATATTGGGAAAATTATTTATTTCACGTTTTTTATTTTATTTTAATAAATATTTTGTGTTTTTTTAATTGTTAAATTTTAGGAACAATTTCTATTTTGATTTCTAGGATATCAACTAGGCCTCAACGAGGAGATGAAAAACTAGGTGAATTAAACCAAAAAATTGGAAAATATTTGATGAAAATTGATAAATAAAGGTTAGTTGATAAAAAAAAGGGATATTCTTTTTTTTAATATAGAACTAAATCATGATTAAAGAATTTATTTAAGGGTTTATGATAGTTCCTTAATAAGAAAAAAATATATGAGCATTGTGAAACCAAATATTTTGACACATATATTAAAATAATATAAAACATTATCCATATGAAAGAAAATAATGGTTAGTTTGGAGGATTTTCGATAGAATATTCTAATATATATATTTAATTATTTTTATAAAATGTTACACATTTAAAATAAATGGTTTCATTGATGATGTTGTGAGATTATGATTGTTTCCATTTCAATTAAGGGATTCATACAAATATTGGTTGGATTATTTGGAATAATTAAAATAATGACATGAGATGATCTCTTTTAATAATTTCTTGAATTTTTCCACCCTCCAAAATTCTAAAGATGAGAAGTTGAATTTTTAACATTCAAAAACATCAGGAGGAGTTTTTATATTGATCTTAAGGGAGATTCCAATCACTTCTTCAATATTTCCCCAGCGTAGTTTATAATTTTTTATCAAGGTATAAGCATTTTTGGTATTTTTGATTCTTGAAACATGATAATGTTAAATTCACTTACTAAATAAATAATAATAATAAAATCACCAAATGGGATATTCTATTTGATCTATAATATATTCATGGATAATTTTCAGTGGAACACATAATGAATATTAGATAATAGGGGTGAACATTTTGTGAATAAAATGAATATGTAATAGGAAAGGTTGGAGGAAATAAAAAACAAATTAATGATTTTAAGATAGTTCCAATGAAAAAGGTGAATATAATCCTTATGATATTTTAAGGATATAAAGGATTTCATGTTCTGGGAGGTTTTTTATTGAGTTATTCTCTATTGAATTTAGATGTTGAATAGGTAATCTATATTAATTATGAATGGAAACCAAAACAATAATAACAAGACAAGAAATTTAGAAATAATTAAATATGCCATATAGAAATTAAAAAAGTTCAGGATGGGGAGCTATAAGTTAAACTTAAAGAAGATAAAAAAAACTCTAGGTTATCATCCGCATAGAAATCAAAAGTTTAAAATAAAAATATACCCCAATTTAAAAATAGATTAAAAATTAAAGAAGATTAAATTTTACTTGATGATTTTATTAAAAAATTACTGAATATGAAATGATAATAAATTAAGAAATTCATGACATAACTTATTAAACAACAAGTATTAATAATTAATTTAGAAGTGTAATTGGGATATTGGAAAAAAATAAAATGATGGAATGAAAAAAGTCACATTTATTAGAAACTCCACAATAAACATAATGGGTAAGTGAATATAATTATCCTAAGAATAGGTAAATATAATAATAAAATATGAGTGGTTGATTATATAAAAATGATAAAGTTTAAGAGAAAAATGATAAAGAAGTTTTTTTAATATCAGAAGAAAATTAAAAATAAATGTTAATTTTTTAAGGAGGAGGTGAAGAAATAAAATTTAAAGTAAATTAATTATTATGAAAAAATATTTCCATTTACTATAAGGTTAAATAAACAAAATAAGGAGATAAAATTAATAAAATTTGTGGATGTGATTATGTAGTTGTGAATAAACATTCATTTTTTTTCAGTTTTAGTAACAATTCCAATATATGATAATTTTTTAAAATAAATTCTCTACTAAATTGTAGCATGAATAATTTTGAAAAGTTACTTGAATAAGAATGTTTATTAATATTTTAGAAGAAAATACAACCAAATAAATATGATCTATATAGTTTCAATATACATTTTAATATTAGAGAATATGACTTTGATAAATAATTATTTGATCTTTGTAAAAGAATAATTTTTTTTCCATATAAATTATTTAAAGAATTTATTGTACATGAGTTAAAGTTGAAAAGTATGGATTTATAAACTTATTATCAAAATATCTTGTATCCATGCGGTATTTTGGAATTTGTTTCGATAATAGTTGATAAAATTTATTCGCCTATATTATTTTTTATTTTAGATATTTTAAATATGATAAGGTTATATTGATTCTTTAGAGATAATTTTTAGTTACTAAAAAACCAATCATTTATATAAATAATGGAAAAGTTTTATTCAGAGTTAGTAAAGAAGAAATCTCATTCTGAGTAAATCATAAATAGATGGTTAAGTTAATTATATTAATTTAATTAATATGATATTGGAATAATAAATAAAATTAGATAAAGAGGAATATGATTACGGTGAAGAAATATAAAGAATTTTTGATGAGTTTCCACCTATGAATTAAATTGAAAAAGTTGATTAAAAAATACAAAACACTATTTCCAGAAAATAATTCATTATCTGAAGAATTTAAATGCCTAAATTCCATCATAAACGCTAAATATAAATACCAATTTGATGAAATAAATTATAAAGATAATAAAGAATATGATGGGAAATTTCTTGATTATTTAAACTTTATTAACAATGTTCTTTCATTGGATGGATATCATAATGGTTATAGTGAATAAAAGATGGAAACTTTTCCCACAAAATTGATGTATGAAATAATGTTAAAAAAGAAATCATGGGTAAAGGTAAAAGGTGGACATGCTGTAAGGAGTTATCAAATACAAAATCAGACCTCAACTAAAAACATATGATAAATTCCACATTATGACTTATTAGAAGAATAACTTACTGGGAGGTAAAATAATGTAAAATGTTTTTGGTATAGGTAATATAATTCTAAATTTATCCCAATAGCTTTTCATTATTTATGCTATATTGGAATAATTTTTTAACATTTTCAGAAAAATTATCATAGAGAATTTAGAGGACATGGTTGTTGGAAACCATAAGTTATATAGGACCCATGTAGTAGAACATACTCTATTCTATTTTTTTTTATAAAAAACACTAAAACACAATTTTGGGTTATGATATTTCTATTCAAGGCAAAACAAATCGTATTAAACTTCATGTAGGGGATTTAGTACCTTGAAAAACACACACACACACACACACACTGTCTGTAACATCCCAGGTAAATAAAGAATAATACATTTTCATATTTATTAATATTTATGAATTAAATATTAATTTTACTTTAAAGGGGTTGCTAGGTTCGATAGTGTACCCGATACGCAACAAAGAGTTTCTTTGAAATCTTTCGTTGCACACTAGTAATATAATAATATTATTTTAAATGGTAGTAAACACGTAGACGTTGTATTGGTTGGAATGAATATAAATAACTAAAATATGATTATATATGTTTGTTAAATGTTTTTACATTTATCCAATAAAGGATAAAAGCTTAAAATAATAAAAGAATTCAATTTTAGGCATAAATACTCTAATATTCACTAAAAGGTCGACTTGTTGCCTTTTGATGGAGAAACCTCTTTAAATATAGTTTTGGTCACTCTTATACATTCTATTGGACCAAATAAAATTCTTCTTTAGAATTGAGACATCAAAATTTACTTTATGTAAAGTTTTGGTATTTTTCCGATAAAGTTCATTTTTAATGAATAGTTGAAAATGTTGTATTTTAATTCAAAACCTCTTTTTAATATAATTTATTTATATGATTAGAGTATCTTTTGAATTGTTTTTAAAGCTAAATTAGAATATATTTTTACGATTTAATCCAATGGTGGCTATTGGAATTAATTTCACTTTGAAATTGGACTTAAACTAGTGTCAATCTTTTGATATATATTGTTTCAAACAAACACGCTATTTGTTTTGACAGCGGGAATTAATTATTAAATTAATTAATGAAAATTATATGTTTTTAATTATGTAAAATAGACATAATTTTTGAATTTGTAATATCAAATATAGATTAGGGTGAATTTTTGGTATTTTTCTGAAAAACTTCAATTTTTGATGAATAGTGAAACCACTAAGTGGTAGTTAAAAAACTGATTTTTCGTTTAAAGGAAACTTTACCACTTTTATGTATTGAATTTCAAAAATCCGACATACATGGTTGTCATTAGGATGTAAAATTTGGTTCAATGGGATTAAAATAATTTTTTGGTGAATAGTAATGTTTAAGTTTTATTAATCGCGGTTAGAGGTAATTAGTGTAATTTAAGGTAAAAATAATGTTTTAATAACATGAAATGACCTTGAAACCTGTGATAACCTTATTGTATGTGTCATGTCAGACCAATAAAATCCAAGGGTCAACTTGGGGACCCCATGGATCCACTTGGGTAAGAAAATGACATTAATAACTTTTTATTTGAAGTTAAAATAAAAATGTCACAAACATGTATTGTTTTAATAAAACAATTTTTACGTGGGGTTATAAAAGTAATATTTTTGACTATAAATATTCATTTTAAAGATAAAAATATTTCCTACATCATGATATTTTTTTATAATTTTTAGACATTAAATAAATTAAATTATTTATGACACCATGATGATGCAGTGATTCTCTCATTAATGAACGATTTAAATAAAATAAGAATATAAGGTAAAATCTAAGACTTACACTTGTCAAAAACCTATTGTATGGGTGGATTTAGAACCCTTATCACCTTACCCTAGAAATATGTAATTTTTGGGACTTTAATATCCGAAAACCATTTTATAATAAAGTAACATTTTATAACTTTCCAAGAGTGCCCCTCCTCTCCTCTTATAAAAGGCCCCCACCTCTACCACCTTACCCACACCTATCAAGCCTTTGGCTCGGTCACAATATACTCATTTTATCTCTCCACATCCATCTACTCATACTTGAAGCCTTACCTTAGGCAGAAATCTCTTCAAGAAACCACTTTTGTTCAAACAAAGAGGAGTTACCCGATTTAATGGTAATGTCTTCACTAGTGTTATTTTGTTTTATTATGCTTCTCCATACCCCTAAACTCTTTTTATTCCTTAATTTTGTAAACAAAACAGTATCTTAAATATACTAGGATGTTTTTATGATAAGGATTTGATTTACACTTACACACACCTCCGTCAAATGGTTAAAGAACATACTATTTCTGTGGTTGGCGAATTTCTGCCTCACGAAACGATGATTGTTCAATCTTATTTTAACACCTTTCATGGTGGCCATTAAGATGTCAATATATTTATATATGATATATATTATGTTTATGTTTCCCTTATTCTTCTGTATTTTTCATTTATGGCATACCTTTATGGTTTCCATTATGGGTAAACACGATAATTTCATTTTAGGAAGTGCGGACTACCGCCCCCTCAAAGTGATTTGATTCGTTAATTCCATATGTGGGATGTATAAAGGATGGAGTTAATTATATTATATATTATATTATAATATAATTATAATATACCTTTATATCATTATGATTTCACTCCATTAAATACGAAATAGAAATGAAAGTAGCGTTAATGCGTACGTACGGCTTACCATCTCCATGAACGGTGCATTTCATTTCTAACCTCTAAATGTTATATAATATTATAAATACATGTATATTATGGATATATATGATATATATGATATCCAAATAATGAATATAATTTTGGATATAATGAAACTTTGACCACATGAACAACATGTAATTGTAAGAAGTCCATTTTTGACTTAAGAACCAAATATCGACGAAATGAACATTATTAACTTAAATGATTACATAATGTTTATAACATGAAAATAAGTGATATAAAAGGAATAATAAGCTTGAAAAAGTTTCTTAATCAAGTATAAATCAACTTTACTTTATTATTTCAGAGATTAAGGAGCGATTGAGTCAAGTCGGACATGAGGTAAGGGACTTCGTCTCAATCTCCTTTCATTGAGGCATATTTTGTTCTAATACAAGACTTTATTTTATACTCTGTATAAAATACTGTTGACTTTTCATTTCATTCAAAGGGAATATTTTTCTACGAAGCGTTTTACTAAACAACAAAAAGGAATGTTTATTTTAACGTACGCAGTGACATCGACCTTTTCTGCCGCTGTGAGTTTTATTTGATCCTTGGCTTCCTCAACAAGCCGTAATGTTTTTTTAAATGAAATAAATACCATATAATCTTTTATGTCTTTTGGTATTGAAAATGGTTTTTATAATGGATTTGTTATTTCAATATATTTAAGTGATATATTGTGATCGAAATGGGGAAATGTTTTCTTTCCATTATATTTGTTTTATGTCTTATGATTTTATAATGGTACTTGGAAATTTGACGAGTGGTTACGTGATAAACCATATGAAGGGTGGTGCCGTGAATACCAGGATGAGTGGTTATGTTATAACCTCCTATTAATTGGGTATGTAAGTTGTCCGTATGGTTATTCCATTTAGTGATATGTGTGGAAGTCGACCGTACGGTTATTCCATTTAAGTATGTTTATGTCCCATGTTACCTTTATATGTTATGTGTTCTTTATATGGGTTTTATGGTAATATTTTGGTTACAAAAGGGTATGTAATGATCTTTTATTCAGTGAAGAGTTTTTACTACTCCATAAAGGTGAAAATTATTACTTTGATAAAGTATTCATGGTTTACTTGTTGTTTTGAAAAACTAACAATTTTCCTTCTTTGTGTACCCTTACCGTGATTTTTATGCTCACCCCAAGTTTTTTGAAATGTTTTTCACTTGACATAATGTAGAATAAGGTCAAGGATGGGATCAAGGAAAATTCATGTTGTATTAAACATGGAACTAGACATGACTATTTTTGTAAGAGTTCATGTTTTGTAAAAAAAGGAAACTTTGTAGAAGTGTCGTCTGTGTAATCTTTTGTGATGTAATACTTATGGCCTAATTCTAAAAAAATATAAACCTAAAAAGATCCTCAATGGAAATTATTCTTTTAATTCAATATTAAGTAATCTTTAAGGCCAGGGCCTTATACTGTCTCTCAATTTCCAAATCTTAAGTGTTTCCTAACTTTACACTCAAAGGAAATTGGTATATATTATTTTTAATTTTCATTTCTTTTTTAGTTATTTTATTTTATTTTTGCTTAATTTTTCTTTCATTCTTACACCAATTTTATTGTCTTTTTTTCTCTCATTTATTATTATTTTTAGTTTTCCTTATTTTCTTCTCCATTAATTATTTTTTGAATTTTTAAATTAACTACATTAACCTTTTCTTATTCTATTTTATCATTCTTTTTTAGTACCAAAATATGAAAAAACACAAAAGATAACTATATAATGATTATTATTAATCGATACTAGTGTGAATGTCATATTATATTAAAGAATCCACCAATGTGATTTCTTACTCTATATATTTGGAGGTCATTTATGAATTTGGATCCTATGATATTATCATGCCACTGCTGACATCTATTAGATGGAATCGATTTATTGATTTAATAGACCGAATTTATTATACATCAAAAATGAAGTTTTTATGTTCCTTTATTGAATTATTCATTGACTCAAATGATGTTAAGGAGATTAAAAATATAGATGTGAAAAATTTCACCATATATTTTATTATTTTTAACAATAAACATGTCATCATCGTGAATGAATTCATAGACTTAGTTCATCTACCTCATGGATGGATGACTTGAATTTCACTAAAACATATTCTTTAGGACACTTGGGGAAGGATGATATATCTTGTTGAATATTATTTGTAAAAGGTGAAGTAACATAGATTGTAATCATCAACCCAAAGATACTTCCACTTGATCATGATTTTGATGATGTTCTAGAAAAAATATATTAACAACCCAAATATATATATATATATACACACTCATAATTTTCCTTTTATATATGTATGTGTGATATATTTAGTGATTTAGTATAGTATAAAACACAATAATAATACTTTATTTCTTTAATTGAGGGAATTTAAATTTCGTTAACAATTAAACCTAGTAAAATGAATTATATTACAATGTGAAAATAAATAAAATAAAATTAATTAAATTAAATGATAAAATTTGGATCATCTCTCTATTCTAAGATTATCGCACCCATGTAAACCACTACAAAAATAAAATAAAATGTTAGTAATTTAATACTAATTTTGGAAATGAAGAAAATAAAACCATGATACAAATTAAAGTAATATATGAATGAAAAAATATTATTTATTTATAGGAAGTAGAAAGCCACTATGAACACTGGGTATTTTTACTATTGGTAAAGTAGTAATTATAATTTGACCATTAGAATCAGTGTATGTTATAAAAAATTAAGAGGGCTAAATGATGTAAAGGGATAAATGATTACCTTGACTAGTAAAATCATTCCTCCTAATTATCATTTCTCAAAAAATAGATGGGAGGGATAATTATTGGGGTTCACACATGACAAGTCCCAAGGAGAGCTTCAACAAGTGAGGATTGAGCATAACCGCATATGGGAAAAGTTCAAGTTAGTGGAGATCACCACAAGATTGATGTTAGCTATGTAACCCGATGAATGTACCATAATCACAAACCTTTCCCATAGGATATGTGCTATTGTAATAAGGGGTTATGTGTCTATACCTTAGTATTATAAGGGTGTAATTTTCTTTTTAGAAATGAAATAGTGGTTTCTTCAATCCTATTTTAATTATTATTTTATTAAATAAATTACACATGAATATAATATGAATATGATAAATAATTTTTGGGATAAAAACGCATAATTATATTTTTTATAAAATACATAATTTCAATTAAAATACACCTTTATGAAAATTTAAATAATTTTAAATAATATTTATTTTTGTTAAATAGTATTATAAAACAATATTTACTTAAATATAAATGATAATCTAATTTTATAATATCCTAGGTAATTTATATAATGGTTAGAAATTTTATTATGTCATAAAAACATTTATTTTGTAATAAATAATGTTTTTTAATTAATAGTTAAAATTAAAATATTTATAAAATTAATTTGGTGAAATAAATATCATTTTTGAAATTAGAGTTCAAAATTATCCAATGGTGAATGTTTCATAATTTTTTGAGATAGTTTAAATTTTTGGTTTAAAATTAAATACGATATAAATATATAGTTACTGTTGTAGCATTATAATAACATAAAATTGATGCAGTAAATGATATAAAATGTTTTCCAGACAAAAAATAGAGCTTTTCATTAAAATATGGTATTCCAGTGTGAGGATATTATTTTATAAAACCTATAAAGAGCCTTCAAAAACATAAAGGATGTTTTAAGACTTTAAAAACAATTCATAATGAAAATTTCTCACTTCCAGATCTTGTGAGGCATCCTGGACCTACACTCTTGGATCTAATGATTAAAATACATAATTTATATGTAGGATTTCATAACAAATGATATTAACAAAGGTAAATATTTCTTTATTTTACATCATTTTCATAAGTTAAACATTTCATGTCACAATAAACACACAATCCTAAGAATGGAAGGTTTAGTGTCTTTAAGGATTAGCTCCCATGTTTTTTTATTCAAATAGGTAATTTTTATAGTATAAAAGTATTCAAATATCCCACAAATCATCTATATATAAAATTTCCTTCTAAATATTGTCTAATATATAACTTCCTCAAGAAAAGGAACGAAAGGAAAAGGGTTATACAAAATGCTTAAAAAGAGAAAAAAACCTCAATATGTCATAATGGTTTAGATCATACAAATACCAGAAAACATGATAAAGGGAGAAATATATGTTAAAAATAATATTTGATAATAGGAGTTATTCATAAGTTATTATATAAAGATATGTAATCTCTAATGAGAAAATGTATAACACGGTAAAAGAGTGTGATAAAATAAAGATTATATAAGAGGCATTAAAAAACATGACATGTTATTGAAATAAAGAATAATAAAGAGTTAAAAAAAATATAATCATACATTGTGAAAAAAGATACCCACATAAAATTCACACAAAAACTTATGAAAAAATATACTCATATCACATTTACATAACCAACCTATGAACAAAGACACTAGGATCATGTTCACAAAACAAACTTGTGAAAAAATATTCCCACATCAACTTCACATAAAAAACATAATAAAATGATTTTTGAATCACATTTACATAAAAAAATGTGAAAAATCCTACCCGTATCATGTTCACACGAGAAATTTCATAACCCCCCCAAAGTACCCCTCTTATGGTGAGAATGAGAGAAGGGGGATGGTGACCATCCAGAGCATGCCACCAAAAGGCCACGGTTTTGTGAAAAGAACTGACAATATATAATACAAAAAATGAGAGGCATTATACTCTAAGAGAAAAATTTGAAGAGAGAGATAATATAGAACACCAATAAACTTATGTTCATAGAGATAAAAGAGATCCCAAGTGAATAAATGTAATGACATACAAAACTAATACAACTAAAAAGGAACTACAAGTACAAAAAGATAAACTCAAAAATGACCTTGAAACTCAACTAACTATTGAAAACCACGTGCTTTTAATATCCATCCCAATATCCAAATTTATATTACTGACCTAAAAAATAATTTATAAATACATTGGGTGATAATAACATGTATACTGAATAGGAACCTCCCCAGAGCTTCTCTTGAAAAAGATAAAGAAACCATACTAATGCCTAGTAAAAAGACTGAAAATTACCCATAACCTAAACAAGTATTATGTCTTAATAGCCTCAATATGGCTATATCTCACCTTGTAGTATATACAAGTTATCATATAATATAGTAATGAAACAAAAAGTTTACCCTACTACTGCTTCCCCACTAGTTGTCTACTTTGACCCAATGTCACACATCCTAATCCATCTCTCTCTAAAAGGATCCAACACTTGTTCTATGTATCTTAACATTCATATCAATAATCACATCATACAATCATCACATACCACTTCTCCATATAGCTACCGAGTAGTTTATGGAAGACTCCACATCTATTATTCCTTATATCATACATCAGGTATTATACCTCAATCTATCAGATCCAATACTCCTTGTATATAGCTCAAGCTATCACAACCCATACATTTCATGCCTATAATAATTCTTTGGATAATATATTCTGAGATACATGTTTGTGAAATAACCACAATCCATTATATCACTCAATAAATATATATGGGGAAAAAAACCAGAATGCATACCAACACATAATACTACCTTGAGAAGAGAGTGGGGCCAGAGCACGTAATCAGCCATCCGTCCCTCACCAACCTAGATATTGGGGAAAACACCCTCCCAGATTATAATGGGAGTTATTCTCCCTAACCGATAAGGTTGGGGTAGCATATGATATCAAAAAAAACATAGGATATAATATATCTCTCAAACACACCATGAGAATTAATCTAGTCCAAGACTCAACTGTACCTTTAGTCCCTCAGACACTCAACTACCACTACTCAGGTCTAAATATCCTATAATCACACAATCTTTTAAGAATCCTACATTAAATTACTTATTTTCTTTTTAACATTCCAATTTAAGATAATTAATTTATTATATATTAATTAATATTATTCCATTCCATTAACCATTAATGTTAAAAACCATTCCATCCATGCATAACCAACTGAGTCCATAGTTTCTCGAGATTGAAAACATTGATTTTCAAGCCCCAACCTTGTGGGTTAAGTTATTAGTTATTCTTTTACAATTCCATAATTACAATTACTCTAGGAAGTTTCCTAGGATACTATATAGAGATATATAACTAATCACTTATAGCTACCTCTAATAGTGGGAAAATGAATGTATATAAACTAGAAACCTAGATATACATCCATTAAATAGATTTAATAAGAAATCATCATGGGTTTAAGAAAATTAATAGGCAATAACAGCTTCAAACTTTCCATCATCTCCAGTTCCATTCTTGGAACCATCATGCATATACCCATGCATATCACCGTTGTGGGAGTCATCTACTTCCAGAAATCTAGGGCTCCCCACCCATATCTTATTAGCTATCTTAGGACCACATCATATCACATAGACAGGATCACATCCAAAGAAAAACTGAAGGCATCAAACCGAAAACATAGTTAACAGGAATGATTATCCGCAAAACATGTAATTCATCCTACACATAAAAACAAGCTCTATTAGTCATAAACATAATGAATTTAGCCTTTACAACTAAATGTGTGTACTCAGACCCAAAAATTTAACTTTATCAAACAACTTGTTTTTATTACATCTTGAATTAATCGACTAGATTTTCACAGGTTCCAACTATGGGTAACCTAAGGAATCAGGTATAATAAGATATTAAATTATTTAAACATACTTTCTTGAATTTTACAACTTTAACAAGATTCAAAGATTAAAAATTCTCATTTAACATGCCTTTTTATCTTATCAACATTAACAAGCATTCCAACATCATGTTATTTAGACATTTCCATTGATTTATGGAAGAAAAATTACAATTAAACATTCATTTAGCATCAATTTTATTTCCATCAAATTATAAAAATATAAAGATTCATTAAAAATGACTCTTCTTTAATTATTTATCCATCCAATAGATTATTACCATATTTTATGTTCTTAACCAATTTCATAAATTTATTTATTATTAACCAAGAATAACACCCAAGATAAACAAAGAACAACATAGGAATCACACTATCTATAAAATATAGAGGAAATCCTTTATCATGATGGATGTATCATACCAACCCTTATCAATGGATTTAGAGTAGGCGGTGGTACTACTAGGAATTAGGTAACATCACCAATACACAAAAGGTTTGTAATAAATTCCAAGGGCCTCAAGGAAATTTGGGGTATGATTTTACCTTTAAAAGATAAATCATCCAAACTATATAAACAATAAATAAACAAACCTCTATATAATGTACGTGTACAGATTAAAACTAAAAACTTTAGAAAACCATGAAACTATATCAAAGTACAATTAGAAACCAAAAGACATAATCAAAGAGAACCCAAAGAACCCAAAACTCAAAATCCAAGTTGACATCAGCTAGAATCACCCAAACCTCTCCAATATCCAAACCCCAAAACTGCACTCACAGTATCAAGAATCATCACAAAAGAACCAAGATACCTTTCCTTAACCTCTATTTCGAAAGATGTTATCTATAAATGCACAATAGTGTCTGATTAGTGGGTGAGTCTAAACTCCGTAGGATTTTCCCAATGACTTCCCAACTCAAACCACTAATTCAAAACTTGTTAGAACAATTTATATAAAATATTTTTAAAAGTAGATGAAAAAATTTATATTAAAACTGTAAACAATTAACAAGAAAAACATTTTTTTAAATCTTAGAACCTATCTAAATTATTTACAATAACCATAACCATGTATCCACACAATCACCATTCATGCCAAGAAGAGAGTTCCATACTCATGGGTGGTGTCTCATTAATCCACCAATTCATCATAGGGTGACCAATACCAGGTGCCCTAATGGTACGTGCCCCTTCCACAAAGCTATAACTATAAATTCACTCACACCAATCAGGTATTCCAAATTACCATTACAATCCATTCCACATAAAACCATTCAATTATTTAAATAATTTCAAGAAAAACTTTTCAATCATAAAAAACCAAACCATAAATTTAAAATAATCAATTTGATATTACAAAAAAAGGGTTTTCCTGAAATCTTTCCAATTTTCCCAAATTCCAATGCCATAACCAAAATGGGAATCTATCAAGAGTTACCCAAGGATTTAAAATCCATTTCAATAAAACAATTTAATAAAAACTAAGCCTTCAAGTTCTAAATAAAGTGGAGATAAGAGAGAATCCTCCTGCCTCAAAATGGTTGGGGGAAAATAAATAATGACACTACACAACTTCTAGATCTGATCACTACCCATGTTCCCTTCACTTGATCCAATAATATCTCATAAATATTAACATAAAAAACATATATATACCCACAATTGATTAGATATATGGTTCCAAGTGGGAGAAGTAGAGTGTATGTATGAAAATAAAGAAGAACATGTACTTACTGATGAATCTGGACCTCTAATGCACTTTAATTCTAATATGAATCACTTTTGGATTTAAGGGAATAGTCTCTCATGGATTGGGAGAAAAAGGAATTAGATATAATGAGATAATAGGGGATTAATGGGGATTAAAGGGATTAATTCAGATTAGATTCAAAAATTTTGAAGGTCCAACTGTATGATTCATAGTTAGGCCGTATAGTTTAGAAAAATGTGTACTAATCATGTGGTTCTACTATCTCAAGATAATCCCTTGCACAATTGGATTCAAGGTTAAAAAAATCATGCACCAACCATGATTTACCATTTCTTTTAAATCTTGGTTTCCCCTAGGAACTCGTATGGTTTGGCAGAATCATATGACTACTATGTGATTTCTAGGTGTCCTTTATCTTCCCTTGCATGGTTCCTTATAGATGGTGGAACATTTTTACTAACTGTACCAAAAACCTACACCTATATAAAAGCCTACAAAAATTCCAAAACCCCAATAAACCTCCCAAAAATCAACTAACCATTATACAGATTCTAAATACATGAATAAGGGGTCATGTACCTAAAACCAGGGGTGCTATATTGGAATAACAACAATATGTGATCCCTATAACCATAAAATATTTCCATTATATAATTGGGTTTAATATTTAATTAGGATAACTACACCACCAACCAAAGGGATAAACCATGAAAACCTTATTATTTCACATTAAATAAAATGAGAAGAAACAAATCCCCTACCTCAAATCATTAACAAACATTGAATGGAATAGAATGATGATGTGGGTTTCCTATCACCCCTCTCATAAGAAAAAAACAATATTCCTATGATACCAAGCCATTAATGCACCAAAAAACAACATAATAAACTCTACTAGAATGAAAAATATTAACCTAAATAACATGTTGACAGGAAATGGGAGGAAAAATACCAAATAGAGGTGAAACAATAAGAAAATATGTATAACTAACCTCTGATCACCACAGATCGATATGAGGAAGTCAAGGATTAATCCCAATAAAAAGGGGATTCAAATCCTTTGAAAAAGTTTCTTGGGTGCGTAGGTATTAAGAGAGAAACTTTGGAGAGAAGTGGGTTCTATTGGGGGTTCATGAATTTATAAACATCCCTCAAAACACCACACTATGTCATGGACCCATGCACCATGTCTCATGATGTGTTGATTTGGGATATACTAGGTTGAAACATGAGGGACCATGATACTGCCTTCCAAGTCAAAGACTTGTTTGAGGAACATAACACCTTACATGGCATAGATCCTATATACTCGAGGAGGAAGTATAGAGTATCTAAAACCACCACACCACAAATATTTTTTTATATGGAAGTGGAATACGCCACATCCTACTACACATAGCACATCCACTCCCACTTTATAAGAACCTCCTCAAACCCCAATACCATAACGACAAGGCTTACAAAAATACCTAAGGCTTCATGACATAGAATTCTCTACATCTGCCTACCATCTCCCCGATCCTCTTCTTGGAACCTCCAACACTCAACCATAGAAAGGGAAGGGATACCAGGATTCATACCCTTAAATCAGATACCTGTGAAACTATTCTCATCCTTAATAATTAAAGACCAAAACCATAGATAAAATAATGGAAAGGGTTATCTAAATGACCACCCCTTGAGATACCTCTCAAGAAAAGAATAATCTGAGATGCTTAACCACATCACTTAGAGGAACCAAGTGTAAAACCCTGAAATATCAATAAACAACTCCTATACAATCTCTAGGAGAGATACCTTTGAAATGTGACCATTTCCAAAATAATCATAAATAATAGAAAACCGTCTCATAACTAGAAATGTTTGATATAAATAAATGATCAATTCCATAAGAGAAGACCTAAAAAACAAACCAATCGGGGTATTGAGTGAACATATATGAGTCACATTCCCAGGTTATCTCCAATATGACACCATGTTTCTATAAGTCGTGAACCTAAGGATTAACATACCCACACAAAACCATCTCTCGGTGGTTCTAGATCTCCATAAGCCACTCCTTGAAGTTCAAATCATTATCAACATTGATTTCTCCCCTATCCATGATGTGGGAATCACCCAGAAAGTAAAGGTGGATCTAGGACACATGGAAGATATGATGTATCTAGATCATTTGTGGGGGATGTTTTATCCAATACTCCATATCTCTAATACGAGTGAACATCTCAAAAGGCCCAAAAAATAGGGATAAAGCATACTACGATTACCGAACCTTTTCTTCCCACAACGGGGAGTCACCCAACAGAACATATGATCTCCAACATAAAACTATAGAGGTCTCCTCTTATGATAAGAATATAACTTATTATTAACTTTCACTACCTTGATCCTCTCAAGAATCACTGAAAACATCTTTGTCATGTTTTTTCACAAGTTAGGACCTGTGATTTATTAACCCTTTGACCCCATTCTTGCATAATGGATAATAGAAATGCTAGTCGTACAAAGCTTTAGATGGTTCTCTACCAATGGTGGGGTGAAAAATATTGGTTTAAGAAAACTATACCAAAGGTAGGTGGTTTATCCATGAACCTACAAATTCAAGGACATAATAACGCAAAGTGTCTTCAGTAGTTTGGATAGTCTTATTTGTCTGATATTCTTTCTATAGATGAAAAATAAGTTACAAGGAATAACTGAGTCAAAATTATGATGGAGGCCTCCCCATACCATGGTGTTAAATAGTGAATCACAATAAAAAACATGATACTCCAGATACTTCTTAACCTAACCTCCACTATGATAGACTCTTTAATTGCTAAAAATTAGGCTAATTTCATCAAATGATCCACTATAACCCATATTGAATTAAATCCTCCTTGAGATAATAGTAAATTGAAAATGAAGTCCATTGATATATCATTATACTTTATTTGAAGAATATGTAATAGATGGAGAAAAACAATAGGAAATTGGTGCTTGGACATGATGTTCTGCCGGAACAAACCCCGAGACAGAAACTCCATAACCACATGCTTCAACCCAAGCCCCCAAAATAGAGTTCTTAGAGATCATTACATATTTATCATGCTAGGATGTACCACCAAGGGTGAGCTATGGAACTATCATAGAACTATATCATGAATTTAAAAAGGGATGAAAATATTTCCCTGAAATAGCACCTGGTGGTATTCATGTCCAGACCAACAATCAGGGGTATCACCTATGATAATTTCACCAAAAATCTATTAGTTGTAACTCTTCCACCTACTACACTAAATACAGATGAAATATCATATGAAAAAGACAACCTATTCCTCCAACTTCACCCATATCAAAATGCATCACTGAAATATCTTCCATTAATCTTAAGAAATCTCTATATACATGTATGGAATAACTGATCATCTTCTTTTTTGGTGCATTAGCCACAACATTAACCTCACCTGATGTATATGAAATGTCAAAATCTTAATCACTCAAGAATTCCATCCAGAATCACTACTGAAATTTCAATTCACACTTGGATAATAAATACATCAGGCTCTTATGATCGGTAAAAACTACAAGATACTCAATGATGTGGTAATGCCACTAAAACTTCAATGTAAACTATACTGCTGCTAAATCAAGATCATGGTTGTCATAGTTCTACTCATGGGGATATAAATTATAAGACCTTAAAAAATAACTGATCTCTTATACATTAGAACACAACCAAAACAAAGACACAAAGCATCATAGAAAACCTAAAACGGAACTCCATCTTCTAGGAAATGAAGAACCAGAGTGATACAAAAATTCTATTTTATGTACTCAAAATCTGATTGACACTAGTAAATCCCCAAGTATTCATGATACTTTCTGGTCAAGAAAATTATTGAAGTCACAAACTAAGATAAAACTTATACAAACCTCCTATAACATTATACACGACAATGAAAACTCCACACCTATGAAACTATCTCAGGGGATACCTAAGAAACCAATGCTTGCATATTTAAAGGATCCAAATCTTCTCATATATGGAACATGAAATTCTCCATGAAATGAACTTCATGAGCCTGGAACTCATTGTTTTAAAACATTATTAATAGTATTTGATGATGAAGAAATCACAAAACTTCCCATAAATACTATACGTGCTCTTCCTTAGATGAAGAGTACATAAGGATATAGTATATGAAAACCCCGAAAAACTAATCCAAGAACTCTAAAAACACTTCATTCATCAAACCCATGAACACAACTTGGGAATTATTCATACTAAATGGAATAAAAAAGAAATCTTAATTCCAAAAACGACATCAAAATGTATTCCTTATAATATTCTCATCCATCACCCACATTGGATGATATCCTGACCAGAGATCGATCTTCAAGAACCAAATTTCTCTTTTCCACTGATTTAATAGGTAATGAATATGAATAATATGATATTGGTTCTTTATTATCACTTAATTAATGTATTGATAATCGATAGAAGGATGAAAAATTTAGTCATCCTTCTTCAAAAACAAAACCGGGTCACCTAAATGTGACACACTCAGCCAAACAAAACCCACTACAAAAAATCATTAAGATGTACTCACATCTCTCAAAAATCCTAAAGACCCATCCTATATAGATACATCAAGATATAAGAAACCCACGACTATAGATCTATCTCAGAACTGATCTCCCATCAAGGGGGTTACAATAAAAGATCCTTAGAAAAAAAGAAGGTTACTTTTTCAGGAACCTAAGAAACATCGATGGTTGAACCTCTAAAAAACTTAGTATCAGGTCAAACATCAATGAAGGAAAGGAAAAAATAGGCCTCAAAACCATTTTAGGTTCTCTCTTTCTAATAAAAACTACAATATCTCCATCAGTATCATAGAAAAAAACTTACCTCCTAATGTAATCCACAACATCCTACACCAAATGCCTCCAGTCCATATCGAGGACAATTCCATATGGTTATATCAGTAAATATTGGAAGTATCCCCAATGAAAGTGCCACCCTTGTACTAGATCATAATCTCTAAATACTCCATTTAGATAATCTTTACCTACAGCTGGCGTGGTTAATGAAAATGGAAATAATGTTTCCCCACCTCAATTATGAAAGCATGGGCCAGGGAAAGTGATATTAAAGAGTGTCTAAAACTTGAATCAAGGAAGGCATGAGACCAAGTATTAGATAAGGAAAGGGTTAATTGAATAATTAATGTCTCTCCCAATGCTGGAAACACTAGAGCATGAAGCTAACCATGACCTTCCCCACGACCTCTCTGACCATAATGGAAACCACCTCCATAGACACAATCTTCCCTTTAAGGGAGATGACCATCTTGGGTTTGTCCTCTTCCTTCCCCATATTCTATTTTCTGATCACAACCTTGAGTATCCTACTATGTCTACTATAGATGAATCAATACTGCAAAACACGCCTTTAACTGTGTTGACATTTACCAGCTCTAGAAAAATGCGCTGAGAAATTCCATCTTTATCAGCCCTAAAGTAAGAAATGATAAAGTATGACCTTTATCAGTGATAAATAGAAGCACTATTAAAGGGAACCCTTTATTAGAACTTGTTATTTAGTGTTGATAAAAGGTCACCTTTATCAGCACTTCATTTTAGCACTAATAAGGGTTACCCTTTATTAGTACTTTATTTTTAGCACTGATAAAAAGTCACTTTATCACCGCTAAAAACAATGTGTTTCTAAATGGTAACCTTTATTATCTCTTCATTAGCACTGATAATGGTCCAGAATAAAATCAAATAATCAAACAAATAAAAATTTAATATGAGTAAATTAAGAAAAATATTAAACATTTTATTAATTAAATAATTATTGATAAAAATGAATAAATTTATAATACATATATATAGATATAAATATTGATAAATTTTATATATTAAATTTAGATATATAAATGAATATATAAATAAAAAAAAATAAAATCAAAAATTAAAAAATTAAAAAATTATTAAAAAATTTATTATTGAAACAATAATTAATAAAAATGAATATGTATAATATATATATATATTAATTATAAATTTTAATAAATAATATATATTAAATAAAAATATATACAAAATTAATAAAATGTTAATTAAAAAATATTAATGTATTATTCATTTTAAATGTTGTTTGATTTTGTAATTTAACATATATCAAATGTCGTGTGTTATATTGATTTCACGTTTATACATACATACATACATATATATATATATGCAATTAATATAGTTTTATATATAAACACACACACAAATATATTCACACAATATATAGAAACACATACATCTAATATTTATGTAATTTATTCAAATTTTAGTATATTTTAGAATTTCATTATAACATGATACATTTGATATATTATGTTTCTAATCAGTCAATTTTATTTATTTAATTTAATACTATTATTTTTAGAGCATTCATTTTTAATATTTTAATATTTAATATTTTATTTTTAAATTCGATCATTTTATATTATTTGTTTTTATATATTTATTTAACATATTTTAGTATTTTCAATATGTATTCTCCATATATATATATCAAAATTGTTTTAATAATTTATATTTAATTAAGAAAAATTATCCCTTTTTCAATATCTTTAAAGTGTAATCATTTTGAATTATTTAATTTCACTCATTATTAAACTGCATGTATTTAAGATTATATATCCTCTAATAATGTTAAAAATATATTTGTAAATAAATATTTATAAATAAATATATTGATTAATGTATATTTACTAAATTTATAAATTAATATATTTATAATTATTATAAATAAATATTTTTTTAATAAGTATTTTTATAATTATAAATAAATAATATATATATATATTTAATAATAATGAAATTATAATAAATTCATTCAAATAAATCCTTTATTAGTGCTGATATATATCACCCTTTACCAAATCTAAAAAATCACTATTAAAAATAATCTTTATCAGTGATAAAACTTTAGTGGTGATAAATATCCCTTTTATCAGCACCAATCAATTTAAGATTGATAAAAGGGTTATTTGTTAGTGCTTTTTCAAAATCACTATTAGAATTATTCCCGATCTATTTTAAAGAACCCAAACCGATACTCAGTCAGTCGCGATTCTCAAGCTCTCATGGAACTCCTTTGCTGCCAGCGCGACTCCTCTACATTCACTCTGACGAATCAAGGAATGAATCCAATGTAAGTTATTTTCTACTTTCCCTTATCACTGTTTGATCTTTTGGGTTCCAGATTTTTCATTTTTTCACATTTCTTAACCATGAATAACCCTACATCTCATCTCCTCGCCACAACTGGCATGAATCCTCTAGGTTCATGTAAGGATCATAAAGATGTACCATGATATTATTCACCCATTTTTGTGGCCCATAATGATGAAATTAATCATATTATTCCTCAATAAATTGTTTACCTATAATCTGCTGGAGAAAAAATACAAAAATACCTTAAGTACTCTTTCAATACTTTCTCTTCCTATTAGGAAATGGGATGAAATCATGATGGATTTCTTAACCAATTTTTCAAGATCAACTAAATAAAAATATGTAGTGTGGGTTATAGTGGATAAAATAATAAAGAAGAACAAATTATTACATATTGAAGAGGCTTGGGCAGTTTATGAACTCGATTAATGTACATCAAAGAGATAATAATGCTTCTAGGTGTCCCATATAGTGCTGTATCTGGTAGGTATACGATGTTTTTATCGTGGTTATAACAAGGACATTAATTCTCAATGAACTTATGGGTGAAATTTTATACTTCCATTATTCCATATACTAACAAACATTCTAATCATACTATCTTGATATTGGAGGATATTCTTTGAGCCTTAATTTTTGACTTCAGTGGCTCCTAGAAGGATTGATATTCCCCGGTGGAATTATCTTATAAAAATAGTTATCAATCACTTCTCCAAATGGACCTGTATGAGGAATTATATTAAATACATTTTCACTATCCTTTATATTGGATAAATATAGAAGAATCTATTTTGAATAGCCTTAGTATTTTACAAGAAATAATGAACCGAGTTAGGTTAATTCAAAAACATTATGAAACTATTCAATGTTAACCAATGTCCTATAATAACCATTAGTGGTAACCCCTGTAATTTAATGTTTATGATAATGTGTTTATTTTTGTTCCCTTGATATTAGTTCACTAATGGATTATAAAGAAGATGAAACTAATCTCAAAATACATCAAACATTTTAAAATTCTTGGAAAATTGTAGGAAATTTCTTAACGGCTATCCTTACACTTATGAAAACCCAAAGGTTAAATCTATTCCCTCAAGAATCTGGTTGAATCTTATTGAGTATGAAATTATTGAGGAAGTTATGATTTTAAATTCCCCATATGATCTAACCAAGTAATCCCCTTTAGTGTTAGTGTTATAGTCTCATTTGGGGTGTATTTTTTGTTTAAGGGGAGTTAAAAGTGGGGTGAAATGATTTGATAGGAGAGAGTGGTGAAGATATAGTTGTAAAATTGTGTGGTAGGCAGTAAGTACCTGATGGAATGGATGTAGGTACCTATTAATAGGCTAGTGTAAGTAGGGCCACTTTTAACACAACCAAAAACCCAATGTCCAAGTATTATATATATGTTGGTACTTTTTATATTTTTTAGTGATGGTGTTGTTGATCTTTTTAATCATAGTACACTCATATACTAAGTAAACTATGGCCCACTAACGTGTCACCAGGTTAAGAATTAATGAGAGTTCCTCATTCTAGTGGTTTATATCGAATTATTTCTTGTTTTGGTCTCGTTTGTTGTGAGTAATATTTTACAATGAAAAATATTTTGTAAATTAAATTGATTTCTTTCAAATGGTCTCATATTGGAAAAAATGGGTTTTAAAGGAAAATGTTTTGGATTAAAAATTTGGAAGATTATTGGGTTTTGTGATATAGTGGAAAGTGTGAACCTTGGTATTTATTTTTAGAATTTTCATATGTGTGGGTGTGTGAGGAAATGATTCTGAACCTAATTTAATGATTTTAGTGTTATTCTGAATATGCTGGCTAAAAAGGTCCCCAAAGTTTCTAGTGGGTCTTTCCCTATTTCTAGTTGTCATCAGTTGTTACCCATATTCAATGGAAATCAAGTTTTGTTATAGGGAGTGAAGTGGCCTGAGGAAGTCGAACATGTCTTCATACTATTTGGAACTCCCAAATCCATTAGAGTTTGTGCCATTCTGGGTCTTCTTGGTGGTCCAGCTTTGGAAGAATGAGAGTTGTTTTCCATGCCAAATGATTTAAGTTGAGATGACGTGGGATGTTTATTAAGTCTATTTTTTTCCGATGGTGTATACATGAAGAGGCGAAGATAAAGAAAATATAAGAGCTCATGGGTGTCTAGAAAGGTGAGTGGACAGTAAAGGCTTTTGTTGAACACTTCAAAGAGTTGGTTTCCTTTTCTCCAGAGGTGGTGCCACATGATCAGTTGAAAGATTCTATTTTCATAACGGGTGTTCATCTCAGGATCAAAGAGCGTGTCCTATTCTCCAATTATGTCCATTTAGAGATGTTGGTGGAGGAAGAATTTTTGTTTGAGTTGTTTTGAAAGAAACATACAACACATAGGATCAGTTTTTTTCTCCCATGTTAGGGTAAAGACATTCAGAGTTTCTTCATTTTTGTTTTTTGGCTGTTGTAAGTTCATATTTCATTATAAAAGTAAAATTAATTCATCCTTTCATAGTTGAAATGGTTTTGTTTCCATGAATTTTAACCTTTAAATAGCTATCCTTTAATGAATTAGTTCCCCTATTTCTATCGTGCCTATTTGGAGATGTCTATTTTTGTGGAAATGACTCTTTGTGACTTGTGTGGAGGTTCGTTGTTCAGTTTGAGATATTTTGTTTGTTTAATAAAAAAATTATAGGGGTTTATGTTAATGGAAAAAGATTTCAATGGATTTGTATACTTTTTAAAAACTTCGGGAAATGATCCATAAGTCATTTGAGACAGGTAGAAGTCAGTTGCAACTCAATTGGACACACGGTGTGATC
The DNA here is from genome assembly GCA_963277665.1 of Viscum album. Classification (NCBI taxonomy): domain Eukaryota; kingdom Viridiplantae; phylum Streptophyta; class Magnoliopsida; order Santalales; family Viscaceae; genus Viscum; species Viscum album. Next base: position 1,753,787,987 of record OY728136.1, on the reverse strand, counting down.
TCTATGACTCAAGGTATCATGCATTTTCCAGAATTAGCTGCACCTCAGAACTAAAAAAACAAATTCATATTGTTTTGATAATTTATGACAATGAACCATAAGTGATTTTTGTTGTGCATGAATCAGTATCACCTCAATCCGACACATGGTGTGACCGAAATGACTCCAAGTGCATGTTTCCTTTAAAATTGACATTAATTTTTGTATAAAGGGATGATGACCTACTAAAAATGAAGAAAACACATTCAAATTGTCTAAAAACTTTAGGAAAATGATCTATAAGTCATTTGGGATGTGTAAGAATCAAATTAACCTCAATATGATGTACGGTGTGGCCATTATGACTCAAAGTGTATCTTTTTATTTAAAATTGTCATCAATTTTAGTAAGAATCCCAACTGACCTACTCAAAACCAATAAAACACCTTCGTATTATTTTGATACTTTATGAAAAAAATCCATAAGTCATTTTTGATATGTAGGAATAATCCGCACCTCAATCTGATACACATTGTTCCTAGTATGAGTCAAAGTGCATGTTTCAATTTTAAAATGACATTTTAATAGAAAATACATGTGACGTACTCAAAAACAAGAAAACACATTCATATTGTTTTGATACTTTAAGAAAAAAAATCCATATGTCATTTTGGATGTGTAGGAATAAGCTTCACCTCAATTTAATGAACAGTGTGACTAGTATGAATGAAAGTGTGTTTTTTATTTAAAATTGTTATCAATTATAGTAAAATGGACAACTGTCCTACTCAAAATGAATAAAAAACTTTTGGATTGTTTTTATACTTCAATTAAACAATCCATAAGTCATTTGAGATGTGTAGGAATCAGCCACACCTCAATGCAGTATATGATGTTCCTGGTATGACTCAATGTGTTAGTTATTAGTTTAAAATCGACATTTTAGTTTAAAAAGTGTCACTCACTAAAAACCAATGAAACACACTCACATTTTCATAATAATTTAGAAAAATGATTCCTAAGTCATTTCTGACATGTAGAAATCTATTTCACATGAAATTGATGCACAATATGTTTGAAATGATTCAAAAGTATGTGTTTCCATATTAAAATGCAATTTTTTTAAAAATAAAACTGACATAATCAAAACCAAGCAAACACATTCATATTATTTTGAAACATTAGGACAACAATCCACATGTCATTTGAGATTGGTTGTAATTAGACGCATCTCAATCTGATGTGTGGTGTTACGAGTATGACTCCAATTGCCTCTTTTTATTTAAAATTAACATCAAATTTAGTAAAATTAACAATTCCTATTAATTTATTTCTATATATTATTACTAATATAAGAGTTTTTTTTCTTATATAGGTACATTATTCTACTCGAGTAGGTGTGGTTTTTTTGGTAATAGCATGAGTTCGGTCAGGATTAAAAGATAAAGGAACATTGTTGTTTTTTAATGTATGTAATAATTTGTATTTATGTAATTGTGTAAACCAATGTTTGGAATTTTTATAATATAGTGATTTTTATTGTATTTGTGTTGTAAATTTCATTTCATTTAAATCCTGTATTGGGACTTTTTATATATATAGTATTATTCTGGTGTTATGGTGTGCTGTTACAACACACTATAGTGGTGCTGCGGAGTGCTGTTACTCCACACAGTTGAATGGACCTTTATTAGAAAATTTAAAAGCACTGATAAAAGGAACATTTATCTGTTCTTATAGAATTATTGATAAATTATACCACTATCAGTTCTTCTATAACTGCTGATAAAGTACCCTTTATGAGAGCTTTTATAAACACAGATAAATGGAACCTTTAGTGGTGCTAAATTAAATCACTGATAAATAACTATTTTATCAACACTTCTAAAAGCACTGATAATGGTCCCATTTATCAGATCTTTTTTTATCACTGATAAAGGACACCTTTAACAGGTCATTTTTAGTGCTAATAAAATACTAGAGCTTTTATCCTTGCTCATGCAGTCAACACTTTTCTACTGCTAATAAAGGGCTTTTATAGCACTATTAAAGGACTATTTTGTAGTAGTGAGATTTCATTAATGGAGCAAACTAAAGTGGAACACCTAGTGCATGATGCCTTCTCATAATGTTTTGGCACTTCCACCACAGATGACATCAGCCTTCATAAGAAAAAAAATATATGATCCCATGGAAATGTCATAAGAGTCACCAATCCTGGAGAAATGAGATAATGAGGGATGAGGTCTACACCCGGCCATCTGAAAGCTCTTATTTATAGGTAAATAGGAACCCCAGACCACAAATATTCTTCATTAGTAATCCTGATGAATCCCCTCTCATGATAATTTTTTTATTGCCAACATCTTCTCAACAAACATCACTCTCATGAGTACCTTGAGATATGTTTAGAACATAAATGGTGTGATCTAGTGATGGATATTTATATAAAAAACTCCTTGAAATGACTCAACCTAGACTCCTCATCTAGAAAAAAGTTTGATTCATAATGAAGAAGGGCCTGGAAATGGATCTTGAACTCATGAACACTGGAACTCCCCTGTCAAAGTGTAAGTAACTCTTGAAAAATAGATACCTTTAGAGTCAAAGAAAGAAACTATACTTTGAACTAGTTCTTGAACTTCTCCTATGATACCAAAAAATCCTCAAGGCTTCCAAGGAACAAGATCCACCACTACCTCACTACTGTATGAAGCGTCATCATGGACAAAAAATCCAATGATCGTTTCGAGAATAGATCAAACCAAAATCTATATCAACCTCCTATAACCAGTCTTATATCCTTGAGTCTAAAATCTACCCATCATACTTATATAGACTCTAGAAACAAAACTCTTAGAGTGTACTCCTCCAAGTGTCATCATCATTAGCCTCTACTCTACGGAGGTCTGGTGGAACATCCTATTGAACATCCTCTATGTGAACCGGATGGGGAAGTCAACCTGGAGACATACCTGCAAAAGAATAAATAGTTACAGACTCCTAGACCTTGAATATGGAATATTTATTATTAATTAATTAATTACCTTATACATTTAAGGTTTTAACATAATGCCAAGGTCTACCCATTTAAAACAAAGGAAAAAATAATAATGGGGCATGATACTTTGTTATGTGTGAACCCCACAACCAATATCACTATACTTAATAGGATTGGTGAACTTAAAGGTCTAAGAATAATATCAGAGGGGGACCTAAAAACCTATTACTTAGATGATGTCCCTTGTTTACATCATTTAATAAACTTAGATGACATCATTTCCCTACTAACTCATATAGTCCTCACATATTATTAACTTAAAACTCCATTCTATCCCTTAACTTGAAACCAATAAGACCACTATGTCAGGAACCTATCCACCCAAAGGTTCCCCTACTGGGATGATAACGAGAGAAAAGATATGGTGACCACCAAAGACCAAATCCAATAGGCCAAAAGTTAGCAACAACTTCCAAGGGTATTTCATACATACAAATGGGAGGAATTACCCTCTTATAAAAACATAAACAAGGGAGATATTGAAAAAAAATCAATCAACTCTTTCTCATAAAGATAAAATAGATCCCATATGCATACATGTAATTTCATACAAAACTAAAACAATTGAAAATAAACTATATGTACCAAATTATAAACTCGATAGAAACCATGAAACCCAAAAAAATACTAAAAAACAATGATCTTGTAATATTTATCCCATTTTCCAACCTGCTCCTACTTACCTAATTTTTTTTCAAAATTAGTATGGTGAGAAAAATAGGTATACTCAGTATAATCCTCCCTATAGCCTATCATATAAAATAGAAATAATTCATGCAAAAGTCCAGTGAATAAAAAGTTAATCTAACTTGTCACATAAATAGGTATTCAAAGTTCCCTGGCGTACCATGGCTATCACTCACTATGTATCACAAACAACAGATCATATATTATAGTAATGAAACAGTAAGGATACCCTGCTACTAATTACCTACTGGTATTCTTCTCTTCTCCGATGTCTCACATTCTGAACCATATCTCTCCAAATGGACCAAGCCTAAAGATGCCAGGGATATGTATCATAACATGTACCTCATGCATCATATCATCTCATCGTCCCATCCCACATCTCCACATAGTAACCATGTAGTTTTTTGGATCCACCACAACTTGTATGTCATGTATCATATGTCATGTATTATACCTCAATCAACCAGAACACATACGATAAATATATACCGCGATCCATCTCCACGCATAAATGTCATACCAATTATAAAAATTTGGATATAATATATGAAGATAAATGTGTGTGAAATTTAAACAACCCATTATATCCCTCTACACAAATTTTTGGGGAAACTAACCACCATGCATATTGTTATATAATAATACCTAGAGAAGAGAGTGGGGATAAAGTGGGTACTCAACCAAATTTCCCTCACCAAACAAGATGTTGGGGAGAACACCCACCCAGAGTGTATTGGGTGTCATTATCAATAACCAACATGGTTTGGGTAACATATGAAATTAGAAAAATATATAAGATATAATATAGATCACAACTACACTATGAGAATTAATCTAGTCCTAGGTTCACCTAGAACTATAGTAACTCGAACACACAATAAGGATTGTCAATAAGGAAACCCAGCTGTCAAATAAGGAATTTAGTATTTATATGTAAACAAGATATCTCAACCCAAAACACAAGGAATTTAGCCTTTATAGGTAAAAATTCATAATTGAACCCCAACATTTATATTTATAAAATAATAAGTTTTTATTTAATATTGAGTTAACCGATTCAATTTCATAGGTTCCATGTAACACCCCGAGATTTTATAAGATATGTTATTTCTAATTTCCTTGATGTATTCTATTATACACTACACCAAGATTAGATTTTACTATATGCAACACCGTATTAGCTTGCAGTATACGTAACACTATTCTTGGCTCGTGTTACACACAATTTCAAGTTTGTTTTGTGGAAATTATTCTACGCAACATTAAGTATAGATTTTGTTTAATGTATAAATGAAATAAGTTTTGATTATATTATACACAACACCAAACGTATCTTTCACTACACACATCCCTGAATTGGCTTGCATTACATGCAATCAAGACCTTTCTTGATAGCGTGTGTAGTACGCAATACTGAGTTTCACTAAACGAGATATTATTATAATATTATTAAGAACTAGCCATTATGAATAGTAATACCCAATTTTTGAAATTTTATAAATTTTATCTTTCAAAATGGAATTCATTTTTGGATTCGGAATATCGAAATTAGCTTAGGGTGAATTTTTGGTATTTTTCTGAAAACATTCAATTTTTGAGGAATAGTGAAAAAACACCGAGTCATAGTTTAAAACCGAATTTTTATTTAAATAATTATTTATTTTATTTAAATTTAATTAAGGTCAAAATATATACATAATACCTATATAATTCAAATGCAATTCACTGGAGTTAGTTTAGAATAATTTTATATATATAAAAATTTTATTGAACTTTTCACCGTCTTTTACCCACCTCCTAAGAGAATTTGGAAATTCACATAAAACTTTATTTTAACGCTTTTGTGAGTGGAATTTCTAAAATCTGAGAGACACGGTTAATATCAAGGAGTAAAATGTGGTTCAATTAGATGAAAATAATTTTTTTGTGAATAGTAACTTTTTTACTTTTATTTACCACGGTTAAAAGTAAATATGGTAATTAAGGGTAAAAATGATATTAATATTACCCTAACACATGTCCTAATTCTATTGGACAAGTGTATCTTGAACAAAAACAACCTTAGGAATAAAATATTACCCTTTAGGTCCACTTGGATTAGATTAGGACATTTATTATTATTTTATTTAAAGAATAGTTAAAATATCTAAAATCAAAGTTTAATAACTAAAATATTTTTAATATAGGGTTATAAATAAGATAAATTCGACTATAAATATTCATTATAAAGGTAAAAATATTTCCTACATAATGTAAATTTATTTATAATTTTTAGAAATTAAATAAATTAATTTATTTATGACACAATGATGATGTAGTAATTACCTTATTAATGAAATATTAACATAATTGATGTTATAAATACCCAAATAAATGTAATTTGAGACTTTCTATGAATTAAAATAATTTTATAGGTTAATATGACATGTTATTATTCATTAAATATACCTTTTTCAAACTAATAATTCTTTTATAAGTTTCACAAAAATCAATTACCAAATAGTGTCAAAATTGATGTAAAATTGTTTTTAAAACAAATATTATATTATTAATTGTTATTTTATTCCTAAAAATCTAAGTTTCGGACAAATGACTTATATAAGGTTATATATATTAATAATGAACCACTTGAGGTCCGTTTGTCTGGTTATAGTAAGTTAATTAACCATATAGTGTAAGAAAACAAGAAGACACGGTAAAAGTTAAATTATTTAACTTAGAGTTAAATCTAAAAGATAAGGTTAAAATAGTAACCTAAACTTGTATAAAACCTATTTGTTGAGAGTATTTATACCCATACATACATTATATTCTAAATAAATCAATTTTGAGCTATTATAAATCGAATATGACTTTATTATAAAATAATATTTTAAGTTTTTCCAAAGGTGCCTCTCTCCTCCCTTATAAAAAGGGCACCCCTTCTCTATTCTCTTCACACCCTTCTGAGCCTTGAAGCTCGGCCAAACCCTGCCCATTTCATTTCTCCACTTACCTAGAAACATTCTAGTGGTTCTTTTCTTCTCAAAATACCAACTCTACTTCCTTAAGAGGAAGCTTAAAGGAGTTGCGTCGAAGAAGAGGTAATCTCTTCTTCCGATTCTCTCAAGTTTCTTTCTTCTTCTACTTCTTCTTATTTAGTTGTCTCATTATAAATTAATAACATAAGTATTAATAATATAATTATATGTTATCATAAATATGAAACAACCCTATTTCACCTTCTATCCATTCTACGGAAAATGAAATCACCGCGCGTGTGTACGTACAAAATACCGTCTCCACGCCGTGGTGTAATCTATTTTCGACCACCACCTTACTTGTATGGGTATAATGGTTTAAATAAATTACTATATATGATTATTGTAATGTGATATTGATTCTTAAATATTATACATACACTTCAATACAATTCCACGATCATGGGAATGGTATCATCGCTCATGCGTACGTACGGACTACCGTCTCCACGACGTGATGAGATTCATTCTCCATGTTAACCATTCATGAAAGATTATAAAGTATATATAATAAGTAATCACGAAATATATGACCTAATAATTATACTGGATTTATGTATATATATATTTATTTCATCTACTTAATTCCATTCAATTCAATAAGGAAACTAAAACAACGTTCATGCGTACGTACGACCTACCGTCTCCATGAACGATGTATTTCATTCCATTTATCGATCTATCACATATATATGTATATGCTGAATATATATTATATATAAATCATGTTTTACATTCTGTAATTAATTAAATTAGTATATAAGTAATAATATCAAGAACAACAAGTCGAAACACGTACAATAAATGAAACGATTTTACCCCAATCGCTGCTTTTACATCGAATTTACAAAAGAACGGGCAATATAAAGTCATAAGTAAACCATATATGATATCATAACAATGAATATTATTATTTAATAATTCAATGAAATTATTTAAATCATTATACAATAGGTTTGGATACGTACAAAGATTATCGGACCTAAGGTAAGGGATAACTTTTCCAATCTCATTTTTATCCAAGATTGTTTATTTGTAAGTATTTACTGGGGTTATATTTATCATCCATGTCCATGTTTTATAAAAATGGTTTCATGTATTTTTAAAGTCATTTTTACCCATTTTTTACTTTTACCACATGTTATGGAAGGAATCATTCTTTTTTTTACCATACAAGGAACATTGTTTTTTGACTTTTCTGGCAAAGGTATGAGGAGAATGTTTTTTTAACTTATATAGCATAAACGGATTTTTACAGTTTTATAATGAATTATTTTCATGAAGATTACTCTAAAAGATTTCATGACTATTTAAAAAAAATTCTTTTAAAATTTCTTGGCATTTTGTGAAAAGAAAATGATTTTGAAGAAGAAAGGATATTTTCCTCAAGAATTCATTTCAAGTGTTTTATCAAAACCATTTTCCATCTAAGATGAAATTATTTCGTATATGTATGTTTCAAGTATAATGAATCTATGATTTACATGGTTTCACTTTTCTTATGATGAAATGATATCCATTTGTTTTATATAGATTATTTTATGATGGGATGATGTTGATGAAACCCATTTTATTCTTTGGGTAATGATGAATGATTTATGTTCATGTTGTGGAACAAGTAAGAATGATTTCTTTATAAGATGGGTGGGACCTATATATCCCTCCAATGCGTTGGGTAAAGATTTATATCTCATGAGATAGACATGGATGAAATGGTTAGTTAATCAGGTTCAGTGTTACAGGACTAAAATGAGGAGTGAACTCGATTCGGAAAGGGACTTTATCCACTAAGATGGTATTGGAAACATTTCCTTGGATACTATGGAAATTATAACATGTGCTTAATGGTTTTTACAATACATGTTTTATTCCCATGCTATTTTATCATGATTAATGATCCATTATGATTTATGCCTTACGTACTACCATGTTTTATGTCATTGCTCAAGATTTTGATGTTTAAACATTATGTTCATGTTTTTATTTCAAATGTATATGGTTTGTTTTATTTTCTCCATGCTTACCCTTACTGAGAATTTGAGCTCACCCTTTTTATGTTTTCTTTTCCCCAGGATATAAAGAAAGGTTTTAGGTAAGAAAAAAAGGGGAAGATATTTATGGGAGATGTTGAAGATCTTTCACCATGATTAGAAGATTATATTCCGAGTTTCCAAAGACACTAAACTATTATAGTCTTTGTGTGTCTGTCTTTGTTATGTATTAAGTATTACACAAAATTAATGTAATTTCCATGTACATCAAGCTTTGGGTCTCTACAGTTGGTATTAGAGGAAAGGTTTAGTTAACCTATGGAAACTAGGATGCGAAAACTTTAGTGAGATCCCTAGAGATATTTATAAGGTATGTCTAGGGATTTTCCTAAGGTTAAGTATAAGTATAGGTTATAGTCCTAGAATTATGCTAATGATCTTAGAATTTAACCTAAGATGTTAGATATTGAAGGTAATCCCCCTTGATTATGATTTTGGCCTCTCACACTATTCTTTTTGAGTTTTAGAAAATGGCTGGAAATAGGAAAATTCATGATAATAGAGGATATGATGGACAATGGAATGATATTCTTCCTGAGCAACCAAATGAAATTTTATCTGGAGGTACACATATCATTATTATTCCTAATCAGAAATCTCATAATATGATCAATAATCTCAACTTTGGTAAGTTTCCCGACTCAGCTAATAAGAGAAAGATGGAGTTTCATGATGATCATAAAGGAAAGAAAGTTCACTTTTTCTCATGTAAATCATGTGGGAAGAGGCATCAAGGAGAATGTTTCAAAGGAATTGGAAGATTCTTTGGGTGCTGAAAAGAAGGACACAAATCCAGTAATTGCAAAGAAAAAGGTTCAGTTAACACCATAGAGAAGGATAATGATATTGCTACGACATCAACAATGATTAGATGTTTCAAATGTTGAATGTATGGGCATTATGAAAACCAATTCCCTAAGGGATAATCTCATGAAGAGAATTAGCATGGTCATATGGGTAGTATTTATGTGGATGATGATGGGGAGACTACAAATGATATATGAGATGAAAGAAGTGTTGAAGCTTGTTCAATGGTTTAAGAAGGTAGTGGAATGATTTATGTTTATCAAGAGTTATGTTGTATAGGTAATGGTACTATGGAATAAATACACATCTAAGGATTGTTACACTATTTTTTTTCCTAAAGTATTTGAAAGTATATGTTGAATAGTACCGGTAACCATGAAAGGTTATTCAGATATTTTTGGAAAGAAGATTATATGCGCATAATGAATGGATAAGGAGAAAATAATATATTTTATAGTATTCATGAGCTCATGATTGATATAAGGGCTAAGTGATATCATGATTTGAGTATATAAAATTTTTGGGATTTTGGTATGTGGAAAGAGTTAACTTTTAACTACATTCATGTTTTCAATAATGTTTAATGTGTATTAATTTTTCAAGAGAATACATGATTAAGGTATTCACATGTTCGGAATGTGACCAAGAAGATATATCTTATATGGGGATAAATGATGGTATTCACATGCTTTTTTGATGAGATTTCTAGTAATCGTTTTCTTTATACTATAATATTGGACAAAAGTATTTTCGATAAGCATAAAGGTTTGAATGGATTAAGTTGGACATCATATAGAATTGTTTAAGGTTATAAATTTTTTTGATACTATTTCTGGAATTTTATAATAGTGTAGTTTTAGAAAGAGGACAACCCATAGGATGAGCGACAACCCGTCGTGTCGGACAAGGATGTGGGAATCGAACCCACAACCGAAGTGAGAGAGTCCTTTATCTCTTACCACTGGCCTACATGAAGTCCCTGGTTAGTAGAAACTAGTTTTATTTTATTAAGCGGTATGATAGATGATGTATAAGTCCATTTTTGGAATCATATAAGATTAATCTCACTATAGATGGACTTATGTATATTTGATAAATTTTTCTAACCTTTTGTTTGAGACAGATGGAATGACCCGTAATTCTATCACATGATCTGCTAACACTTCACGAATGACAAATTCAACTTAATTTCTTTAAGAAATGAAGTGGAAATTGTCCAAGGAACGACCAATGGTGAGATTGTACCAAAATCAAGAAATTATTTCTTCTAATTCAAATTTCTTCAACTTTAGGGAAATGATCTTGAAAACCAAAAATGTTGTCTTAGTGCCCTTATATTTGATGAATCAGATGGTACCTTAGATCATCACAATTTTATGGCTTTGTGACTATTGGATTTTTCATAGCCCTATTCTCTACCACTCCCCATCAGAACGTGAATGTTAGATTTCTCTTCCATATCCATATTTTCACCTATGATATTCTATGTGGGAACACAAGTGATGAGTTACTTTGGGTATCAATTTTGTTTCTAACATTAATTTTTAAAAGTATGTTTTAGTATTCCTTTTTATGATATGGGTTTCTATGAAAGAAACTTTCAAGTAGTAAACCATTTAGAACCCCGACGAATTTCAAGGGCGAAATTCATTTTAAGGGGGCTAGAATGTAACACCCCGAGATTTTATGAGATATGTTATTTATAATTTCATTGATGTCTTATATTATACACTACACCAAGATTAGATTTTACTATACGCAACACCATATTAGCTTGGAGTATACGCAACACTATTCTTGGCTCGTGTTACACACAATTTCAAGTTCGTTTTGTGGAAATTATTCTACGCAACATTAAGTATATATTTTGTTTAATGTATAAATGAAATAAGTTTTGATTATGTTATACGCAACACCAAACATAGTTTTCACTACACGCAGCCCTGACTTGGCTTTCATTACACGCAATCAAGACCATCCTCGATAGCGTGTGTAGTACGCAATACCGAGTTTCACTAAACGAGATATTATTATAATATTATTATGAACTAGCCATTATGAATATTAATACCCAATTTTTGAAATTTTATAAATTTTATCTTTCAAAATGGACTTCATTTTTGGATTCGGAATATCGAAATTAGCTTATGGTGAATTTCTGGTATTTTTCTGAAAACCTTCAATTTTTGATGAATAGTGAAAAAACACTGAGTCATAGTTTAAAACCAAATTTTTATTTAAATAATTATTGATTTTATTTAAATTTAATTAAGGTAAAAATAGATACTTAATACCTATATAAGTTAAAAGTAATTCAATGGAGTTAGTTTAGAATAATTTTAGATATATAAAAATTTTATTGAACTTTTCACCGTCTTTTACACACCTCCTAGGAGAATTTAGAAATTCACATAAAACTTAATTTTATCGCTTCTGTAAGTGGAATTTTGAAAATCCTAGAGACACGATTAATATCAAGGAGTAAAATGTGGTTCAATGAGATGAAAATAATTTTTGGTGAATAGTAACTTTTTACTTTTATTTACCACGGTTAAAAGTAAATATGGTAATTAAGGGTAAAAATGATATTAATATTACCCTAAAACATGTCCTAATTATATTGGACAAGTGTATCTCGACCAAAAAAAACCTTATGAATAAAATATTACCCTTTAGGTCCACTTAGAATAGATTAATACATTTATTATTATTTTATTTAAAGAATAGTTAAAATAGTAAAAATCAAAGTTTAATAAATAAAACATTTTTAATAAAGATTTATACATAAGATAAATTCGACTATAAATATTAATTATAAAGATAAATATATTTTCTACATAATGGTAATTTATTTATAAATTTTAAACATTATATAAATTAATTTATTTATGACACAATGATGATGCAATAAATACCTTATTAATAAAATATTAACATAATTGATGTTATACATACCCAAATAAATGTAATTTTAGACTTTTTATGAATTACAATAATTTTATAGGTTAATATGACATGTTATTATTTATTAATTTAACTTTTTTCGAACTAATCATGCTGTTATGAGTTTCACAAAAATCAATTACCAAATAGTGTCAAAATTGACATAAAAGAGTTTTTAAAACATATATTATATTATTAATTGTTATTTTATTCATAAAAATATAAGTTTCATCCAAATTACTTGTATAAAGTTATATATATTAATAATGAACCACTTGGGGTTCGTTTGGCTGGTTATAGTAAGTTTATTAACCATATAGTGTAAGAAAACAAGAAGACATGGTAAAAGTTAAATTATTTAACTTAGAGTTAAATCTAAAAGATATGGGTAAAATAGTAACCTAAACTTATCTAAAACCTATTGGTTTAGAGTATTTTGACCCATAACCACATTATCTTAAAAATAAATCAATTTGGAGCTATTAAAAACCAAATACAATTTTATTATAAAATAATATTTTAAGTCTTTCCAAAGGTGCCCCTCTCCCCCCTTATAAAAAGGGAACCCCTTCCCTCGTCTCTTCACACCCTTTTGAGACTTGAAGCTCGGACAAAAACTTATCATTTATCTTCTTCACTTCCCTAGAAACATTCTGGAGGTTCTGGTCTTCTCAAAAGACCAACTCAACTTCCTTAATAGGAATCTTAAAGGAGGTGTGTCGAAGAAGAGGTAATCTCTTCTTCCGATTCTCTCAAGTTTCTTTCTTCTTCTACTTATTCTTCTTTAGTTGTATCATTATAAAGTAATAACATAAGTACTCTCAAGTTTCTTTCTTCTTCTACTTATTCTTCTTTAGTTGTATCATTATAAAGTAATAACATAACTACTCTCAAGTTTCTTTCTTATTCTACTTATTCTTCTTTAGTTGTATCATTATAAAGTAATAACATAAGTATTACTTATATACTGATATGTTATTATAAATATAAAACAATCCTATTTCACCTTCTATCCATCCTATTGAAAACAAAATCACCGCGCGTGCGTATGTACGGAATACCGTCTCCACGCTGTGGTGTAATCTGTTTTCGACCACCACCTTACATAGATGGGTATAATGGTGTAAATAAATAACTATATTTGATTATTGTAATGTGATATTGATTCTGAAATATTATACATACAATTCAATACAATTCCACGATCATGGGAATGGTATCATCGCTCGTGCGTACGTACGGACTACCGTCTCCACGATGCGATGAGATTCATTCTCCATGTTAACCATTCATGACTGATTATAAAGTATATATAATAAGTAATCATGAAATATATGACACAATAATGATACTGGATTTATTTATATATATATATATATATGTATATCATCTACTCAATTCCATTTTATTCAATAAGTAAATGAAAACAACATTCATGCGTACGTACGGCCTACCGTCTCCATGAACGGTGTATTTCATTCCATTTATCAATTTATCATATATATATATGTATATTCTGAATATATATTATATATAGATAATGTTTTACATTATGGAATTAAGTAAATCAGGATATAAGTAATAATATCAAGAACAACAAGTCGAAACACGTACAATAAGTGAAACGATTTTACCCAAATCGCTGCTTTTACATCGAATTTACAAAAGAATGAGTAATATAAAGTCATAAGTAAACCATATATGATATCATAACAATTAATATGATTATTTAATAAGTCAATTACATTATTTAAATCATTATATAGGATGTTAATATGTGTACAAAGATTATCAGACCTTAGGTAAGGGATAACTTTTCTAATATCATTTTTATCCGAGATTGTTTATTCCTAAGTATTTACTGGGGTTATATTTATCATCCATGTACCTATTTTCTAAAAATGGTTTCATGTATGTTTAAAGTCATTTTTACCCATTTTTGAATTTTACCACATGTTATGGAAGGAATCATTCTTTTGTCTACCACATGAGGAACTTTTTTTTTGAATTTTTCGGCAAAGGTATGAGGAGAATGTTTTTTTAACTTATATAACATGAACAGATTTTTACGGTTTTATAATGCCTTATTTTCATGAAGCTTAATCTACAAGATTTCATGAATATTTTCAACAAAATATTATTCTTTTAAAATTTCATGACATTTTGTGAAAAGAAAATGATTCTGAAGAAGAAAGGATATTTTCCTCAAGAATTCATTTCAAGTATTTTATCAATACCATTTTCCATCTAAGATGAAATTATTTCATATGTGTATGTTTCAAGTATAATGTCTCTATAATTTACATGGTTTCACTTTTCTTATGATGAAATGTTATCCATTTGTTTTATATGGATTATGTTATGATGGGATGATGTTTATGAAACCCATTTTATTCTTTGGGAAATGATGAAAGATTTATGCTCATGTTGTGGCACAAGTAAGAATGATTTAATTATGAGATGTTTGGGACCTATATCTTCCTCCAATTAATTGGGTAAAGATATATATCTCACGATATAGACATGGATGGAATAGTAATTTAATCTAGTTCAGTGTTACAGGACTGAAATGAGGAGTGAACTCGATTTAGAAAGGGACTTTGTCCACTAAGATGGTCTTGGAAACATTGCCTTGGATACTATGAAAATCATAACATGTGGTTAATGGTTTCCACAATTACATGTTTTATTACCATGCTGTTTTATCATGATTGAGGATCCATTATGATTTTTTCCTTACGTACTTCCATGTTTTATGTCATTGCTAAATATTTCGATGTTTAAACATTATGTTCATGTTTTTATATTCAAATGTATATGGTTTATTTCATTTTATCCTTGCTTACCCTTACTGAGCATTTGATCTCACCCTTTTTATGTTTTCTTTTTCCCAGGATATAAAGAAAGGTTTTAGGTAAGAAAGAAAAGGGTAAGATCTTTATGAGAGATGTTGAAGATCTTTCACCACGATTAGAATATTATATTCTGAGTTTCCAAAGACACTAAACTATTACGGTCATTGTTTTTCTGTTTTTCTTATGTATTAAGTATTTTGAAAAATTAATTTAATGTCCATGTAAGTTAAGCTTTGGGCCTCTAAATTCCAACTATGGGTAACCTGAGGAATAATTTATAACATGAAATTAATTTATTTAAATAATATTTTTATAATTTTCCAATGTTAACAGTCTTTAAAGAATGCGGATTCTTATTTATCATAAATTTATATCTTATGAACATTAAAAAGCATTCACAATTTATGTTCTTTATTCATTTCCATTAAATTATGGAAGAACAATTATAATTAAACAGTCATTTAGCATCAATTTGATTTATATCACATTATAAGAATCTAAGGATTCATTAAACATGCATATTATTTAATTCTTTATCCAAGCAACATATTATTACCATCTTTTATTCTATTAAGTAATTTAAATAATTTAATCATGCTAAACCAAGTTTAAAAATAATTATAAAAAAATAATAACATATATATTACACTATATATAAATGACGAGGAAAACTGTTAGCACGATGGGATAACAATAACGTGTGATTGCTACAATGATAAACCATTTCCATTATCTAATATAGTTTAATCTTTAATTAGTTTTATTATACTACCACCTAAAGGGATAAACCATGATAACATTATTGTTTCAAATAAAATAAAAGGAAAATTAATGAATCACATACCTTAATGATTTAACATCCTTTGAATAGAATGGAATAATGATACAGGTCTCCGATCACCTCTCCCATAAGGAAACTAAGATATGCCAAGGGCATCTTCCTTGAATGAGCTAACAAAAAAACTCAATTAGAATGATGGATATAAAACTCCATAACATGTTAAGAATAAATAGGATGAAACAAGACCAAAATGAGGAGAAATAGCTAGAAAAGTGGTAGAACTCACCTTGGATCTTCCCAGATCAATATTAGGAAGCCAGGGATTAATCCCTATTGAAATGGGATTCTAATAATTCGAAAAAGTAACTTGGGAGTTTAGGGTTTGAGAGATAAACTTGGGAGAAAATTGGTTTATAATGGGGGTTCATGTATTTAAAATAACCATGGAATACATCCCACTATGACGCAACCACCCTGTACTATGCTTTCAGATTGGTTGACATGGTACATACTATGTCATAACATGTGTGACTATGCTATAACCTACCTAGTCAATGAAATGTATGAGGAACATGGTTCCTTACATGGTTTATATCCTATATACCTAGGGAGGTAATATGGTTCAGTTGAAACCACCACGCTTCAGTGTAAGATCCCATCCCTCCACATTGGATTGAGTCCAGGGAAAAATGCTACTTGCCCTTAATTGACATCGCTAAGGTTCCAATTGCTAGTAATAAATTCCAAGGGATTCAATAAAATTTTGGGATGATTTTCCATTTAAGAAATAAAAAAACCCAACCAAACATGCTATAAAAATCACCAATACAAGATGCATGATAACAGTGTAAAAACTCAAAGTAATTAAATTGAAATAAAAACCAAACTACAATAAAATACAACAGTGGAAGACTATTAACATCAAAGTATATAGCGAAAGGAAAAACAAAAAAAACTCAATGAAACCAATCTAAATCCAAAGATTCAAATATTCTATATGCCCCAAGTCCAAAAGATATCCCAAGTATCATGAAGCACCACTAAAGAAGTTTGATACTTTACATTTGCCTATATCCTAATAAAAAAGATCTACAAGAGAACCATTGATCCAAAACAGGGGTGAGTAATGAAACTCAGTAAGCGTTACCCAAATGAATTCCTTACTCACACCACTAGAATAGAATATGTTATAAAATTTATATAAAACCATTGGAAATATATTAAAAGACAATTTGCATAGTAAATAAATTTTCTCAAAACAACACTAAGTTCCAAGGAAAGTAACGAAATGATTCGTTTCAGCCATTTAATGAATTAAATTCTCATTAACCATTCTATGTCACACAACTACACACACCCACACATACAATCTTTATGTTTCCATTAATGGTGGAACTTCATGTCCACATGCTTTCCATTTTATGGTGGTACTTCATGACAATTATACATCCCATTATATTCACACTTAACCATTAAATCCAACCATATTCCAATCACAACCTTTAACAAACCAATTAAATCTTTTAAATAAAAACACTGTTTTATTGAAAACCATACTAACAAACCATTTAAATAAAAACAACATTTTATTGGAAACCATTCCAACAAACCATTTCAATAAAACCAACATTTTATTAAAAAAACTTTTCCATACATAAAAACCAAACAACCAAGTTAAAACCATCATTTCAGGATCATGTTACTGAAATCATTTTTCAACAAAATAGCTAATTTTTTGAATTCCATAGACCACCATTAAAAAAGGTTTCCATAAATCATTTCATAAAAATATCAAAATAAATATCAAGAAAAAAATCAATTTCCAAATCAACAATTAAAGTTTTATCAAGAGGAGTCGAGAGGGAATTGACCTACCATGGTAACTATGGTGAAAACAAATAACAACACAAAAACATCAACAAAAATAGGTTTATTCTCCAAAAAACCAGCCTTAAATATATTTCTGTAGCATCAACAAGGCGAAATCTAACCATGATTGGAATAAAAAACCTTAGATCTATCTGTAGAATACAATATCTAAGAATATTAGAGAGAAAAAAATATAGATCTAAGAAAAAGCATTAAAAACTTCCACAAATGAAGACTTACCATGAGAATCATGCTTTAACCCACTAAGAAACACCTCTGAATTACTTCTAATTTGACAAGAAGAGGTTTCATAGACTTTGAGAGGGATACATATTGAGGTAGGGACAAAATGGGGCAAAAAACAAGGGCTTTAAATTTAATCTCGACCTTGATCCAATTTTTAGGATCTTTTTTTAAACCATGC
Source organism: Viscum album (assembly GCA_963277665.1). NCBI lineage: Eukaryota > Viridiplantae > Streptophyta > Magnoliopsida > Santalales > Viscaceae > Viscum > Viscum album. Next base: position 1,753,769,507 of record OY728136.1, on the reverse strand, counting down.
ACATTTAGTTACATGGTTAGGAGAAACTGTGTGCTAACTGTGCACTGGTCTCTACCTAAATGAGAAACTTTAATGGTTGTCATGAATAATTAAAAAAACCTTGTACCAACCATGAAAAATATCACTTCCCAACTTCTCATGGTTTCTCCTAGATGGCCACATAGTTTAGAAAAACCCTGCATCTACCAGTGAACCTTCCCCTTAGCCCTTGTCTCATTGTGAATAGTTTCCCATAGGAGTTTCATGGTTTCCAAAAACTGTGATCAAACAGTGAACATTTGGGAAAGTACCAAAAAATATTCAAAAGTATTCCAAACCCTCCAAAACCTCTAAAACCTCACCTAAATAGTTTTTAGGCATAAAAATCATAAATAAAGGGCAACTTATTTAAAATCAAGGGTAATAAATTGCAATGAACCAAAATTATATTAATGAAAATTACTCTTGATCTAGTTAAATGTTTTATTATGTATAATGGTTATATAAAATATATGCACTACTTGGTTTTATGTTTTTTGATTTTAAAACACTGTTAAGAATTATTACCATTGCTAATATAGCTGTTGAACACTGATCACATGATTCGTATAAATATATGGCTTTCAAAAATCTAATTTACTTAGACAAAGGAAGTGATGGCCTCATCCAATATAATTTCTCCATAAAAATCCCATTTCTTAGATCTTGAGATGGAGGTAGAATCATTGGGCATTGCTCTGAACCAAGCCCAAGACAAGAATCAACATGTTAAGCTTGAACAGAAGCACCTATAGAAGAAGTGGTAGTTAATAGAAATTGCCACTCCAGCGATGTTATTCAAGCCTTCCCAAGAGCATGTCACCATCGCAAACCTTACCCTTAGGTCTTATGTGGATGTTATATGGTGTTATGAAACAAGACCATAAAACTATGATTACGTTCATTATTTTTGTATAGAAAAAAGAATATACCTTCATTTTATTATTGTTACTTTGTAAATGGGTTTTAAAGCACAAATAATATTTATAGTTAGTATTCAATGGAGAAATATATTTTGATGAATTAATGGATTTTTGAATTAAATAATATTTTAATAAAATATTATTACTAAATTACTTTTTATTAAATATAAATTATTGTATAATTTTGTACAATTGTAATTTTTATTGAGGTTTTAAAGATGTTATTGTCAAAACCCATGAATTTTTAATAAATGTCAGTTTTTATTTTAAAATTTAAAATTCACATATTTATAAAATTATTTAGATTAAATGAATATTATTTTTGGATTCAGGATGTCAAAATTATTTAATGGGAAATTTTTTATAATTTTTCGAGACAGTCAATTTTTTGGGTAAAAATTAAATACCATTTAAATATATAATGTGTTTTATGAAATCATAATGACCCAATAGTGATTTAATAAAATACTATATTCGTACAATATATGTTTTAACTTTAAAATAATGTGATTTTTTATTTTTTTGATTAATTTTACAATGCCTTAGTGGACCCTCCAAGAGTTATAAAATATTTTAACATTTTTAAAAAATTCCTTGAGAGTGTGACTCACCTCCACCTAAGAAAGCCTAATGTATTAATAATTTAGACTACTGGACTTGTAAAATATTTTTTTCCACTCCCCTTTGGAAAAAACTATGGTAAAAAATAATGGTAAGGTTTGTGGTTTGGAATATTTAATTATATAGATTCCAAAACCAAAGTTTGTGAAATATTAAAGAAATCCCCTCTCTTTTCCTATATAAAAGCACCCCATATCCCACTTCTATTCACTCAAAATCATTGGAGAACGTTCCAAACTCTCCCTCATCTCTCTATAATCCTCCCAAGGTGCCCCAAGATCTTAAGAAGCCCATCCTCAAGTTCTTTAAGTCACACACTCAAGTAAGGGATACTTACTTTCCTTTCTTATTTATGTCCATGTTTCCTTATATTGTTGTGCCTTTTTTTCAATTAAAAGTTTTGGGATATGATTTATCACCTCACCTATAATTTCCTCCTTATGTTTTAATGATGAGAGACCCCTTTCTCTCTCATTAATTCCTCCCATGTATACCCATTACCATGCTGAAATTCTGTAAAGGATTTCTCTCTCCTCATTTAAATTTAAGCAATTATTTTATATTATGCATCTAAATTCCTATTAATATGTTGTAAAATTATGTTACATGACCCACTTACTGTCCATTTTATGTATAAATTGTTAGAAACCCATTTCTCTCTCATCAAACCATTTTACGATTTCTATTTGACGTCATTATGCTGCCAAAGTTACACCAAAATTTTCCATGCCAAAATCATCATGTTAGTGAATACCATAACCATTTCTCTATCAAGGGTAATAATCTTTACGAACATGTTCCTGTTGATTGAGTAATTACATTTATTTATTACACATATCTTATTCATCAAATAAATTACTATATTTAATAAATCCATGTTGAATGATTTATGTGGAACACTTATGCTTGAAATGAAATGATTAAGAAATGTGTGCCCTGATAGCGCTTAAATGTATTGGGTAAAGAATAGTATCATGATACATCATGTTCATTGAGTGTTGAATCATGATAATTCTTGTGCAACTAGGGGTTACTCATGCTAATTCATGTTCAATTTGGGTTTACTCATACTCCATGTGCATTGAGCCTTGGAAAATTCTAATATCATGTTAAATATTATTGCCACATCTCCAGGTTATGATAATCAGGATATATCATGCCTTTATGTTCATGTTTCTCTTATTCTCCACTGATATTCCGATTTCTTAACATATATTTTATTCTTAATGTTATTCCTTTTTTACTCCCTTACTGGGCTTTATAGCTCACCTTTTTTTATGTATTTCCTCAGGCTATCCCATGAAATGCTAATTATGAAGGATTTTTATGGTCATGTAAAATAAGTTTTCAATAAAGATGTTTTATTTTAAGCATTATTTTTTCATATAATTTTCCAAATTTCCAAAGACACTAGACATATCGATCCTTATAGTTGTCTTAAGTGCAAGTATATGTAATAAATCATGTTAAAGTGTGTAATAAAGAGTAGGGTTTCATTAGTTGGTATTAGAGGATAGGTTTAGTTTTATTTAGGATTAGGATTAAAAAACCCTAGTGAAAGCCTTAGGAATAATACTAAGTATAATAAAAACCATCCTAAATTTTGGTGAGTATAGAGTAAGTGGTTTTTCAATAAAATTCATCCCAGTATGGATATGAACAAGTAAAGGTATCTCTAGCACAAGTGTATCTAGGGGTAAAATCTGAAAACACAACTTTAAACGAGAATCAAATGGGAAATGGTGCAAAACAATGGGCCTTGCTGCACTCTTGGTTCGAAACTCCTAGTGGACATGCTTTGGTAAATTCATAATATTAGTATGAAGCATTATTAAAGGAATAAAAAAATTTCCCCTAAGAATATATGTTTGGTAGTAGATCGTGGGTAACATAGAGCGAAGCCTATAAATTCATAAGTTAAGGAAATAAATGTATTTTATAAGCTATCCCTTTTTTTCATTGTATTACCTTTTTGTGTTACCCCTAAATTTCATTTTATCCAACCAAGTGATAGTAAGAGGAGGACTTGGGATAAAAACCGAAGAGATGATCAATGTGATGATTATTCTAATGAGATGACCAATCCAATTTGAGCGGGAATCAAAAGATTTGTCATGATAATCTCTCAGTTAACTCAATTTTTGAATAAAAACATGGGTCAAGGGGAACCTGCAACCCCCTAAGAAAGAACAATCCACAATCGAGAGTATCATGAGACAAAGGCCTCCAACTTTTAATGGATCATCCGATCCCTCAATTATTGAACAATGGATCAACTCAATTGAGAAGATCTTATATATCCTTCAATGTTCCAAAAAAAGATAAGGTTCTTCTTTCTACTTATCATATGGAGGATGAAGCAGATCAATGGTGGACATTGATCAAAAATACAAAGCCTGAGGAAGATATCGAAGCATTCGAGTGGAAGGATTTTCGAAAAATGTTTTTCGATAAATATTTTCATCATACCCTCTAACTAAATGCAGAAAGAGTTTTTTTCCTCAAGAAAAAAAGATGAAGAATCCATCATAGATTACATGGAAAACATCACAAGGATTTCACGATATGTCTCCGATTCTGTCGCTACCCCTGAATTCCAGGTTGACTGCTTCTTTGGTGGGACAAAACCTAGACTATGTAATGCGCTAGTGATCCATGACTTCGATAGTTATGAAGAAATTGTCGAATGTGGCCTCAAAGTCAAAATGGAGATTGAAGAATCTCAAGGGTATAATGGGGATAAGAAGTGGAAAGTGGACTTTAATTCTAGAAGATAGATAGATAAATCCAATGGTACTAAGAAATTCCAGCACTCCACTTTCCAAATGGGTGGAAATAAGCACCCCAGAAATTGCCTGAAGGGGATGATTAAATTTTTTAGGTGTGGAAGATAATGGAACCTGGCCATTAATTTCCGACAAGAAAAACATGCTTCTGCGACAGTGGAGAGGAATGATCCATTAAAACCTCAACTCATTGTTAATTGTTTCAACTATAAAGAACCAGTGAACTTTTCAAACCAGTACCCTAAGCCAATGGATTTCTAAGGCAACCAAAAACCTCTAAATAAGCAAGGATGATATTTTTGAATCACCAACCCTAAAGAAAATCTCAACAATGAAATGGTGGTAGGTATACTAGTAGATATGTCAGTGAGAATGACAAATGTGGAAATTATTGCATCCAATGAATATAACTCCTCCCATGTCACAATTTGTGGATTGAACTTCCCAGTGAACCTCGTCATACTCCCTCTGGTGCAATTTGATAAAATTCTTGGTGTGGATTGGATTTACCTATATAAATCCTACATAAATTTTTGTGAGGGGTAAATCACTATCCATATATCAAATCGACCACCGATTTTGTATAAGTGCAAGGAGGAGGATAAATCTTATTTAGAACCATCATCTCAAGCATGGATATCACTGCCTTATGAGCATGAATATCTGGATAAAATGATTGAGTCTAAGGAAGGAACCATATTTGAAGACATGACTATTATGAGGGAATTCACATAAGTATTTCCTGAGGAATTTATTGGTCTACCTCCTAGAAGATATTTTGAATTCTAGATTGATCTTATACCTAGGTATTTTCCAATATACAAGACTCAGTATAGAATGGATGTTGTGGAGCCTAAGGAGCTAAATAAATAACTACAAGAGAATATGGATAAAGGGTTTATACGTCCAAGTGATTCACCATGGGGTGCACTAGTCCTCTTATTTAATAATAATGATGGACAAATGATACTTTTCATTGATTATCGTGAGATCAAAAAAATCATTATAAAGAACATGTATCATATTCCATGAATTGATGAATTGGTCGATCAGATACATGGAGTACTATACTTCTCCATGTTGGATCTGCGGTCTAGATATTACCAAGTAAAGGTGAAGAAGGAGGATATCCCCAATACTGCTTTTTGTACATGGTGCGAGCACTATGAATTCATAGTAATGCCTTTCAGACTCACTAATGCTCCAAATATCTTCCTAGACTTGATGAATATAGTCTTTATAGATTACCTCAATAAATTTGTGGTAGAATTTATAGACAATTTTATAATATACTCCAAAACCAAGGGGGGACATGAGGAGCATCTAATCATTGTACTAGAGACCTTGTGAAAGGAGAATCTCTATGAAAAGTAAAGTAAGTGTGACTTATGGTTGAAGAAGTTATCATTCTTGGGTCATATCATCACAAGCAATGGGATATCTATGGATCCCTCCTAAAAAAATGAAATCGATGGTTGGGAAAATCTAACATCTGTGATGAATATCTGTATCTTCCTTGGGTTGGCTATATATTATTAATGATTTTTGTGAAATTTATCACGATTGTAAAACACTCTTACAAATCTAACTTGGAAGGGAGTAAAGTTTTCTTGGAGTGATGAATGTAAAGATAGCTTCAAAGAGTTAAAATGGAGGCTTATCACCGTGTCTGTTCTCACACGACCCACAAGTGGAGAACTTTTTGTGGTATTTAGTGATGTTCCGAAGAAAGGACTGGGTTTTGCATTAAAAATTTGGTGAAATTACTTATTTGGGGAGAAGTGTGACATATATATGGATCACAAAAGCCTCAAGTATACATTAACATAGAAATAGTTTAACATGATCGAATGAAGATGGTTAGAGCAGATCAAAGACTATGAATACTCAATCCATTAGCACCTCAGGAAAGTGAACAAGGTGGCATATTTTCTAAGTAGAAAGGACCCAAAAATTCAATAATTGATGAGAATTGAAAAGGATCCAATATTATTAGATTTTATGAATATGAACATGGGAATCCTATAGAAGGGAACACCATAAATCCTTTCATAAATAATTTCTCAACCATATCTTTTGGAAAGGTTAAAGGATGCTCAAAAGGACGATGTGAGAATTCAGAAGAAAGTGGAAACTATTAGAAAATGGAAATCCTCGGATTTCAATGTTAATGAAGAATGAATTGTGAGATTTGGGTCAAGGCTATGTGTTCTATCAAATATAGAGTTAAATAATGATCTTTTGGATGATGCACATAGTTCGAATTTCTCCACTCACCCAGGAAACACAAAGATGTATTGAGATCTCCGAGATTATTATTGGTGGGATAACATGAAGAAGTAGATCGCTGAGTATACATCAAAGTGCCAAGTGTGTCATAAAGTGAAGTCTAAGAGGCATAAGTGTAAGGGGATGATGAATCCATTACCCATACCAACATGTAAATGAGAGAACATCACCATGGACTTTGTCACCAAACTTCTGAAGATATCCAAAGGAAATAATTCTATCCGAGTTGTTGGGGATCTTCTTACAAATATTGCACACTTCATTGAAATTCGAGAGGATTTATAATTGGATCAACTAGAATGGATATACATAACATAAGTGGTAAGTAGGCATGGAGTACCAGTATCTATTGCATCCGATTGAGATCCAAGATTCACCTCTATCTTCTGGAAGAGTCTCCAACATGCTCTGAATACTGAGCTGAACTTCAGTACGTCTTATCATCCTCAAAATGATGGCCAATATGAGCATACTATCCACAAACTTGAGGACATGTTGGGAGAATTCTAAATGGAATTAAAAGGATGATGGGATCAACATATTCATCTAGTTGAGTTCTCTTAAAATAACAGTTTCCACTTAATCATCCAAATGGATCTTTATGAATCTCTTTATGGGAAGAGTGGCAGAACACCGACATGTTGGGATGAAGTTAGGGAGCAAAAAATCCTAGGTCTAGAAATGGTCAATGAAATTATGGAGAAGGTTAATACCATCCAACAACACATTAAAGATGCTCAGAGCTGACAAAAGAGAAATGCTGAAAATCATCTAGAGACCTAGAGTTTGATATTGGAGACATGGTATTCATATGCATATCACTCTGGAAGAGAGTTATAGAGATTTTGGAAGAAGGGAAAGCTTAGTCCAAGGTACATAATCCCTTTTCATATCCTTGATCACATTGGAGTAATGTCCTATCGACTAGAACTTCCACTAAACCTTTCTCAAGTACATGATGTATTCCATGAATCACTCTTGAGGAAGTACATAACTGACGCATCACATGTACTCAATCTAGAGGTGGTGCCATTGTATAATGACCTATCCTATGAAGAGAAGACGGTGAATATCTTAGATCATAGGGAAAAATTTCTATGAAATAAGACAATTCCCCTCGTCAAGGTGTTGAGGTGAAACCACAAGTTTAAAGAAGAAACATGGGAATCAAAGGAAGTGATGATGCAGATTTAACCTCATTTGTTTTAGTGTGAGAAAAGGAAATTTCTAGGGCGAATTTTCTTAATGAGGGAAGATTGTAATGACCCAAACCTTTATTAATGAAAATTTATCTCGGTCAAATTAAATGTATTTTTATGTAAAATCTATATATAAAAAATATTCACTTCCTTGGTTTTATGTTTTTGGAGTTTAAAATACAGATAAGAATTGTTAACATTTCTAATATATTAATTGAATAGTGATAACTTGATTAGTATAAATATAGGGCTTTAACAAATCCAATTTACTCAGACAAATGAAGCAATGACCTCATCTAGTAGAATTTCTCCATACAAAGACCATTTTTCGAAGATTAGGAAGGAGGGATCATCACTATGCTTCTCTTTGGACCAAGCCCAATCCGATCTTCAACACGTTAAGCTTGAACGAAATCACCTATAAGAGAAGTGTAAGTTAATAGAAATTTCCACCCAAGAGATGATATCCGAGCCACCCCAAGAGTCTATCACTATCGAACACCTTATCCTTAGGCCTTATTGGGTGTTATATAGGGTTATGTAACAAGACCCTAGCACCATTAGTATGTGCATTATTTTTGTATAGAATAAATAATATACATTCATTTTATTATTGTTACTTTGTAAATGTTTTTTAAAGCACAAATTATATTTTTAGATAATATTTAATTAAGAAATCTATTTTGATGAATTAATGGATTTTTGAATAAAATAATATTTTAATAAAACATTATTACTAAATTAATTTTTATTAAAAATAAATGATTTTATGATTTTTATACAATTGTAATTTTTATTAAGGTTTGAGAGAAGTTTTTGTCAAAACCCATGAATTTTCAATAAATGTCGATTTTTATTTTAAAATTTAAAATTCACATATTTATAAAATTATTTAGATAAAATGAATATTATTTCTAGATTCAGGATGTCAAAATTATCTGAGAGTGAATTTTCATAATTTTTTGAGATAGTTGAATTTTTGGGTAAAAATTAAATACCGTTTAAATATATAATGTCTTTTATGGCATCATAATGACTGAATAATGATGTAATAAAATAATATATTCGGCCAATATTTGTTTTAACTTTAATATTTTGTGATTTTTTTATTAATTTTACAATGCCTTAGTGGACCATCCAAGACTTAAAAAATATTTTAACATTTAAAAATTATTTCCTTGAGAGTGTGACTCTCCTCCATATAAGAAAGCCTAAAATTTTAATAAGTTCGGCCACTGGCCTTATAAAATAATGTTTTCAACTCCCCTTTGGCAAAAACTATGGGAAAAAATCATAGGATGGTTTGTGGTTTTGAATATTTAATTATATATATTCCAAAACCTAAGATTGTAAAATTTTAAAGAATTACCCTCTCTTTTCCGATATAAACCCATCCAATATCCCACTTCTCTTCACTCAAATTAATTTGATCACATCCACAATTTTTAATTTTCTCTCTATAATCCTCCCAAGGCACCCCAAGCACTCTATAATCCCCTCCTCAAGCTCTTCAAGTCACACACTCAAGTAAGGGATACTCACATTTCTTTCTTCTACATTTATGTCTATGTTTACATATATTTTTATTTCATTTTATTTTTAATTAAAAATGTTGAGGTATGATTTTGAACCTCCCCTATACTTCCCTCCTTATTTTTTAATGATGATATACCCTTTTATCTCTCAGTAATGCCTCCCATGTACACCATTACCATTCTGAAATTTTGTAAGGGATTTCTCTCTCCTCATTTACATTAATGAAAATATTTTATATTATGAATCTAAATTACATTAAATATGTTGGGATATTATGTTCCATGACCACCTTATTTTTCATTTCATGTATAAATTATGAGATTCCCCTTTCTCTCTCATCAACCCATTTTACAATTTCTATTTGACGTCATTATGCTGCTGAAGTTCCACTAAAACTTCCCATGCCAAAATCATTATGTAAGTGAATACCATACCCATCTCTATATCAAGTCTATTCACCTTTATTCACATGTACTTGTTGATTTAGGACTTACATTTATGTATTACACATCTCTTATTCATGGAATAAATTACGATGTTTAATAAATCCATGTTGAATGATCTATGTGGAACACTTATGCTTGAAATGAAATGATTAAGAAATGTGTGCCCTGATAGCACTCCAATGCATTGGGTAAAGAATAGTATCATGATATATCGTGTGAAGTGAGTGTTGAATCCAGATAATTCATGTGGAATGAGGGTTTAATCATGCTAATTAATGTGCAATGAGTGTTTACTCATGGCCATGTGTAATGAGCCTCAGCTCATGCTAATATCATGTTAACTGTTGTTACCATATCTCCATGTTATGATAGTCATTCTATATCATGCCTTTATGTTCATATTTCTCTTATGATCCATTGATATTCCTAATTCCTAACATGTATCGCATTCTTCATGTTATGCCTTTTTTACTCCCTTACTGGGTTTTATAGCTCTCACTTTTCTTATGTATGTCCTCGGGTTATCCCATGAAATGCTAAGTACAAAGGAATGTTGTGGTCACGTAAATGAAGTTTTCAATAAAGATGTTGTATTTTATATCTTAAGTTGTCATGTAAAGTTCCTAATTTCCCAAGACACTAGACCTATCAATCCTCAAAGTTGTCTTAAGTGCATGTTTATGTAATAAATCATGTTAAAGTGTATAGTGAAGAGTAGGGTTTCTATATACATTCTTCCCACCATTGTCTTTCAATCCCCAAAAAGTAGAAAAGCACTAATGTTATTATAGATTTTGGGCCATTTTTTGATCATTTCCTTCTCCCATTATCTAGTCTCTTTCTGAATTAGACTATGTTTCTACAAAAGATTCAATAGAATGATGGTTTTCCACGCAATAATTTCTCTTTCATGTCCACAATCTGCACTGTCTTGTGAACCAATGAAGAATCCGACTCTAGGTCAATGTGATTCCATCGAATCATACGGTCAGGATCATGCTATTTCTATTGAGAAAAAATCCCTCAAGGTAACATTGAATCACTTTTGGGTTAATTGGGTTTGTTTAAGAGGTGGGTTTCCATGATGAGTTTTCGAGTTCCATAGGTATGGTTGAAAATTTATTTTTACAAAGACCATGACAAAGGAATGAATGATCTAGAGGTGGTACAAAAATAACATATACAATGTGGTTCCATTTTATAGTGTTTGCTAAATTTTTGGGCCTCAAAATTGGGAAAATAAAGAAAGGTATTTTTGGTAGAGGAAGTTGAATGCAAGATTAATGATGGTTTAGAATGTTGCGCACAAGGCATGTTCTCAGATTAGAATGTCGAAGTATGGAAAAGTCATGAATTGTGTGAAATATTAGGAATGTATGTGAAGAATGAGGTTGTATAAAAGATACTCACGTGCCCAATGTGTTGTCAAATGGTATTTTCATGCTCGAAGAGGATTTTTCATGCACATTAGGGTTTTGAATGTAGGGTCGGTGATGCCTATAAATAAGAGGCGACCCCCCTCCTTATTTGAAGAAGCTCAGGACTTAGTATAAATCCAAGATCTGAATCATGTAAAATTTTTACAAATGGAGTTGAATACAAGAAAGGGTGTTGTGCAAAAGAAAGGTAGTTTCACCTAACAATGGGAGTTTCCCACAAGAAAAAAAGTTGCACGTAAGATTAGTGTTGCGTGTAAGAGGGAAGTTTTGTGTAGGAAGTGGTCTTTCTTGCAAAGCATAAAACTTGCATGCAAGGCACAATAAGGGTTGTGTGAAAGATTGAAGTTTCCTAGTAGTACTTTGGTAAAGTGTTATTCATATGTGGAAGAATGTTATACTTCAATAGAGAATCTACATATAGTGGAGGATGCATTCATCTATGATGATGAAGGGAACTAGAAGTCCATAAACTGTGTGTGGATTGCTTCCAAGAGCAGTGAGTGAGGGAAGATGAAGGCAACAATCCTTCCCATGGGTAGTGAGCTAGACGAAGGGACATAGGGAGTGACCCTTAGGAATGCAGCAAGTAGGCCCTAAAATTTGTAAAGGTAGTGATCCTATTTATAGAAGTGATCTAGACCAAACCTTTTAAACAGAAGTGAACTAATAGTGGATTTGTTACATCGGTACATTGCGATTGGATGTTCCTTGGATGTATCCCAGTGAGGGTGAACCAATTATAATCACTGTGTCCCGTGCATGATTTAATTTCTATTCATATATTGCTACGAGAGAAAGAGAAAAGTGTGTTTTGTTTAATGAAAAAAAGATTAAAAGGGGTAGTAGTTTTAAAATTCCATAGCCTAATTCACCACCCCTCTTAGGGTATTTAACCCAGTGGACCTAACAGTTATATTTTCAATTGCAATACATGAAACACATAATACACTGAACTAGACCATGGTAGTAATTCCAACCAATATTCCACATCATCAACCCATTCAATTATTTTAAAATGGCCTATGTATCAAGGAGATAACTTTCCATGCTTCCCAAAATGATGTTGTCCATACCTTGGAGCGATCCTTAATAACACATGATCACTTAACTTGAATAACAATATCCATCGATGATGATCCACATGTGATTTATGAAAACTCTAATCAATCTCTATCCTCTTCCTGACTAGAAAAATATTTTCCATTTTCCCTTAGACATGGCTCGGCCCAACTAGTGAAGTCTCACATGTTTCCACCCGACAAAGTGTTGAATGAAAAGTATACCCCTACAATTCTTCAAAATTAGGAATATGTATTGAGGATTGATAAGTATTGTTTTAAAATTACTCCAATAATGATACATTCTTTCCCATGAGCCACCAAAATCTATTACACAAGCGCAAAAAATGTATTCCAAATTTTGTATCGTCCTTTTGGATTTTCCATCCATCTAAGGATGATACACCCCACTTATAATCAACTGATTCCCAAGGTATTTATGTAAGGATATCCAGAAATGAGATATAAACCTCAGGCCTTGGTTTGATACTATTGAAATTAGTATTCCATGCCTCTTTAACACTTCTCAGATATATATTTTTGACAAGTCCTCCACCGTATGAGATTCACGAATAGGGATGAAATGAGATAAATGTTTGAGATGACCCACAATCACCCATGTGGAATCGTGTTTGCGAAATTTTCTTGGGAGACTTGTTACAAAATCCATGGGTATTTTCTCACATTTCTATATAGGGATAGGTAAAGACTGTATCATACCTGCTGGTCGTTGATGTTCTGCCTTAACTAGCTAATAAGTTAAGTATATCGAAACCAACTCAACCACTTTCCTTTTCATACCAACCCACAAAAAATGTGATTTAAATACCTTATACATATTATCTATTCTCATATTAACAACCTATATAAAATGGTGTAAGCATGAAGAAGTTGTTTCAGAAACACCATAGTTACAAACACCTAGTCCCGAAAACACAAAACTGAACTCCCATCCAGCATCGATCCCTTAATGGTCTCCCCACCATTGAGTTTTGACCTCACCACAACACATTCCGAATCAGACCTCTATTCCTCTTTATCTATTTCGACTTTATCAAGAAAGAATGAAAATTTAATGAAAAATGAAAAATCACTTAGATCTTCACATTCTAAGTTCATTTAGTCAAAGTATGACATCAACTTCAACTATTCCAGAGCTTCTTTTTCGAACCGAGTATATAGATTTTTTATTAATGAATCTACCAAAGTAATACCTTTACTCAATGTATACATCAAGTCAAAGTTATACATTTAGAGATAGTCCATCTGACTTCTTTTTCTCAAGTTTAAATCCCTTTGTGGGAAAATTTGTTTAAAACTCCAAGGATCTATAATCACCATTAATTTATCACAAAAATGGTAATAACACCATGTTTTTAAATCATGGACTATGACAACTAACTCCAAATAATGTGTTGGGTAGTTCTTCCTATGAAATGGTAATTATCATTATCTATAAGAAACAAAATGATCTCCCTACATGAGCACACATCCCAAGATTGATCCCAAGGTATCACAATACACCATATAACCTTGTCCTGATTCTAGAAAAATCATGATTGGTGCTAATGTAAGGAAAAAATAGATCTCTTATAAAGATTTTTTACATTCATCATTCCATTACAATATAAATTTTTTCATTTTCAAAGCTATCATAGGTGAGTCTATTACTGTGAAATCATGAAAAAAACATTAGTAATAAATAGATAGACCAAGGAAAATACATATCTTAAAGAAATTAATTCAAGGTTTCCAAGAGATAACAACCTCTATCATTTCTAGATCCATAGAAACAACTCTTTTAGAGATTACATGACCAAGGAAAAGTACCTCTTGTATCCAAAAACTATACTTTGATAATTTTGAATATAGAAAACAATCTCTCAAGATCCACTATAATGTCGCTAAGTGTTGCTCATGATCATCCCATATCCTTGAATACACCTATATGTCATCCAAAAACACAACCACAAAAATAATCTAGATACCTTTGAAATTTACAATTCACCAATGGCATAAAGACTGATGGTGCATTTTTATAACAAAAAGGTGTCACCAAAAACATGTAATGACCCTATCTCCTACTGAAAAATGTTTTTGGAATATCCTCCTTCCAAGCCCACAATTGAGGATATCCTAAATGTTTTTGGAATATACTCCTAATGTTTTTGGAATATCCTCCTTCCAAGCCCACTAATTAATCGAATAGATCTCCAATTCATGTAAGTAGATACCAATTATTTATCCCATATTGGTTAAGTTTACAATAATCCACAAACAATAGAAGACATCCATCCACCTTTTAGACAAATAAGACCGGTGCTAGCCATAGAGACTTGCTTAGCCAAATAAACCCTTTTATTTCTAGATCCTCCAAATGAACTTTAAATCCATTTAATTTTCTAATTAAATACATTAATATGGAAGGTAAATATGACTGATCCCTATAAGGATATCAATCATAAACTCCACTTCCATTATAGGAGGTAAACCGGAGAAATTCTTGGGAAAACATCTAAAAACTAATAAAAAATCAGTAAAAAAATTCTATTATCGATATCTTCCAATGATGAAAAAGTAAAATCCACCAACTCATATGACATCATTCCAAATTTTAGTTTAAACAAATCCATTTTACCTTCCTTTACAATCCTTTATCCTCTAAAGAGATACTTGATGCAATCATTAGTTGTAAAAGTACTATTTTGCATATTATAATCGATGTGAGCCTTGAACACTGTCAACTAATCCATACACAGAATTATTTTATATATATCCATATAAAGAATAAATAAATCCTATTTCAACTCAGCTTCATCTATAGTTATAGAATATTCTCTACACATAAAGGTTCAACATTCTCTTTGACCAAGAGGAGTTTGATGTTTTAAAGCATAAGGAATCAACTAAAAATTTAAACTCAGAAAATAAACATCGTGGGAAGAAATAAAAAAAAAGGGAAACACCCATATCAAAAAAATATTTCATAAGGGTATAATTGAAAAGAATCATACTTGGCACCGTCAATGGTCTAGACTGATCATCCACAATAACCTGCTCAGCTTCATATAATTTCTTACTCGTTTTACTTTATTTCTTATTTCCCTATAGTTATTTCACTTGTCAAGGAGTCATTGTATTCCTAGAATCACCATGGATATAACTATTCTTCTGTTGGGGGGGGGGGGTATTCTACTACCCTTATCCCATCGAAGAATACGACATTTCCGATACTTGATAATTATCCCGAACACCCAAATTTGGAGCACTATAGTAATAACACTAAATATACCCCATATGATTTCAATTGTTTCATGGTATATGTGGTGTCATAAAATCTCACTTCATGTGGTGAAAATAACCATAATGGAAACATCCCAGGTTTCCCCTGGTTCTTGGAGGTAAATTTACTGATCCAACCGTCCAATTCTGAGCCATAATCCCACCATTGAAATAGGTGTCCCTCTTCTGATTTCTCCTAGAATTTGAGTTCCCAACATTTACCGTAGGTATTAACATTATCCCTCCACCCATAGATATTGATATGTGGATTTATGCCACCTTTCCCTATTGAACTTCTCTTTATATTTAGTTATACATAGAATAATAATATTCGAGCGAATATCATGTCTCAACCCGAATTAAAAAATTCATGCCTTAAGGGATGCACTTGTAGAAACATTAGGAACAAAGAAGTATAGATTCATAAATATATCCAAATACTCTATCCCTATGATATATCCTACTTTAATATATATATTTCCACTATTTTTACCATTTTGAATGTACGAAGATATAATTTTTTGAGTAATTCTTCAAAATCCTCCCATGCAAGTCCTTGGTTCAATTTTGCCTAAACTACTGAATCCCACCACTGGCGTGCAAGATCCTCCACCATATATTTTTACAACATGAATTTTAGATCTATGGGTGTTCCAAGGAAATTAAAGATTCTATTTATCTTATTCAGCCACACCTCAGCCTTCTCTAGTTCAGAATCACCCTAAAAGATGGGTGGATTTTTCTTCTATAACTGAACAAAATATTCCAATTTCCTTAGATCACCCCTTCTATTCCCTATATCCATAGTTTTAAAGGATTATACTATAATATGAACTAATTATTGGTTCACCTATATATTTACTACAACCACATTCTCAATAGCTTCCTCCAGATGGCTTCTACGATGCCAACCAGGTGTAATTTTCTACATGAATAAAAAGTTCTATAATTATCACTCTCTATCAACTGAAGGCCTAACAATTTAAAATCCTACAAAATCCTAATATCATATAATTGATTTCCATAATTCAACATTTCCATGTTCAACCATTTTTTAAAATTTCCTCCATACTTTTTAAAATCATACCATTTTCAAAATACAACAACCATGCTCTTTTAAAAATCTCACATTTGAAAACAATTTCAATATTTTTCAAAAATCAATATGTTTTCATCAACTCATAAATCATTACTCAAAATGAAATATGCACTCCTAGATGGAATTCATTTCTAAAATTCATGTCATGGTCATCTCATTGGATAAACCCATGATAATGAGACTCCAGCTCGTATAAGTGTCTCTAAAAGACTTATGTACCCAACTCCCTGGTAACTTGAACATTAAGCATAAATGGTTAGCTACTTCTTTTTATTCTCTTCAATTCAAGTCTCGATGATCATACTACTTTCTACTAACCCTATATAAAGAATATACCAGAATTAATTTTAAATCCAAGACCAAGAAAAGATAAATAATTCAAAGGCCAACCAAGACTAATTCCACTTGTAAGTCAAGGTATAAACAAGCTGATACCACTTGCAACATCCCTCCCTTCTTCATTGGGTTGAGTCAATGTAGAATTTATACTTGGATTTAATCAAAATCCCTAATATGTCAAAGGCTGGAAATAAATTCCAAGGGTTTCAATACTATTGGAGGATTATTTTGCCTTTTAGAAATAAAACAACCCAACCAAACATGCTATAACAAAAGGCCACTAAATGATGAATGATAAAAATGTAAAACAACTCAAATTATTACCATTGATATCAAAACAAAACAATAAAAAAGTGCTAAAGTGGAAGACTATTAACATCAAAGTACACAGTGGAAGACAAAACCAACCAAGCTCAATGACACCAACATAACTACAAATATCCAAACAAGCTCCCTGATCTTTAATGGCCCAAACCCTTTTGGTCCATTACTTTTCCATATTCTAGTGTCTGAGGTGTCCTGGACACCATAAGTGAGTCAGGAGGGCATTAATGTTGGTGGTAGGGTGTCACTGTGGTGTCACATTTCAGTGACACAGATCGATGCCACAAAGTAGTGTCTCACCGATCGGTCTCACCGATTAGTGCCGCACCCAAACGGTGCCAAAGAGGGGTGTCAAGATTCTTTCCCTAGTTCCCCCGTAATGACTATTTTAACTTTTAATACCTCTTTTAAGTT
This sequence comes from Viscum album, assembly GCA_963277665.1. NCBI lineage: Eukaryota > Viridiplantae > Streptophyta > Magnoliopsida > Santalales > Viscaceae > Viscum > Viscum album. The sequence goes on along the minus strand of OY728136.1, from coordinate 1,753,751,734 downwards.
TTTATACCTATTTTTAAGTAATTTAAGGCCGTTGTTAAGCCCATAAATTGTATATTAAATCCCCTATGATTGGTGAAATCCTCATTTTACCAAAATGGGTGGCTTTTTATCCATGTCACACCTTTTTCGTGTTTCCAATTTCACCCATATTATGTGTTTTCTTCATTTAAAGTTGATTTTTCAACTCATAGCCATTATCTCTACCATCTATGAGAAGAATTATTAAATCTAATTTAATTATAATACGTGAAACCTCCCATCCATGTGGTTTGACCATAATTCTCTTTTTAAGCACTTTGAGATTGCACATCCCGTAACTCTAGGATCGAGCATTTTATCACATAGAGATCTTCTTCTTCCAGGGTCTCATTGTTTTTCTTGGTGTGCTTAGAGTCCCTATTTTGGAGATGAGTCATGCCTACGAGATCCCTCCTGTTCGGTTCTTTATGGAGTTTCCTATCGCACGACCCTAGTCCTTGGCACGAGGAGAAAACTTGGATCCTTGATCACATAGGTTGGTTTTTTTCCTTCATATATCTTTATTGTGCATCATGTGAGGTGGGTGTAATGATATTTCCTAGAGAGGTAGATGAAAAAAATTTAAAAAGATAATAAACGGTATTTTAAGAATGAAGTTTTGGGAAATTTGATGATGACTTCTCTGTTATACCTTCATTTTAATGTTTTGAATTGCATGAGATAATGTCCACTGAAAATCATGGCCATTGGTGGTCCTTTCTTGCGCACTAATGAAGGTCTATTTTTTGGATAATCTTGTTAGTGAAGGACTATAACATGGAAACTAGTTAATTACGTAAAGTTGTTTGAATAAATGGATTCACATTGAATAAAAATACTTGTGTGATCACCCTAGTTAACCTACAGAAAGAAGGAACTTAATGAATGATGTTGAAAAAATCTGAAAACTCATTGCCTTATTCTGGTGATATGCATGGTTGTTTTGTTTAGTGCTTGTGGGGTGAAAAGTATAGGGATGAAATATCTGGGTGAGTGGTTGTAGGTTTGTGAATTTGAGGCCGTGTGGAGCTTGGGGTAAATGTTTTTGAGCAAGTAAGTTTGGTATTGGTTTGGTTCCAGTACTTCAAGGGATCTCACAGATCCCTTCTGATGTTGTTACTTATAAGAGAACTGGGCGTGAATTCTTAATCATTTTCTTAGATATTTTCTTAAGGTTTATGTTTTGTCTTGTGGTTATTCCTATCAATTTCTAGGTTCTGAAGGAATATTTAAATGGTACCATTTGAACATGATAACAAGAATTGGTACAAAGGGGGAACTATTTTCAAGAAATGGGTAGTTCTCTGGTTGTGGCAGTTGTGTACTTGTGCATGTAGGGATAACATGAAGAGTGGTTGTGTATGGGTGTTTATTGATTTTGGTACCCTTAGGTTGGTGTGAGTTATTGATTACCTATATGTATAAAATTTAGTTCTTGTGCTTCTTATATGCACCCACCCATGTTGATCAACTCATTAAGAGCTCCCCCATTTCATGGGGGAGGGATTTTTTCCCAAAATTCATATGACTGGCTGGTTATGAACTCCTTTTGTACTCCCTCTCCTAGGTAGCCCAAGACTCTTTAGAAAGGTTGTGATGGCCTAAGGTTCATTATGACCCAAGACACTTTAGGCTGGGTGTCTAGTGGTGGTTAACCTAGGTGTGTATAGGGAGGTTTGTTTACCATGTGTCTTTGGGATGAGGTCCAGGTGTCTTCGTGCATGGAAGTGGTTGTTCTGGCCGAGGTTTCTTCAGGTGTGGTAGTGGTTATTGTGGCCAAAGCTTAAAAGGGATCTTCTACACTACTCATGATTTGGAATTCTTTGTTTCTCCTTTCAGCTATGTCACCAGGATGAAATTCACGAGTAGTGTGGGAAGTCGAGGCCCAATAGGTTGATCTGGTTGATCAGCAGAGGGATTATTGAGAGGAATAGGATGAAAAGTGGATGAATACACAACGTTCTCTATAGTGGTAGACCCTCTATAAGTACAAGGGAAGTGTTTCTAACATGGATACAGAGGGTTGGCTCTAGGATCTGGTGATCACCTTTACCTTGATCCGTGCTCTAAGGGAGTACAGGGTTCCATTAGAAATTAGTTAGATGAGGGGAGAGGTGTGTCAGTTGTGGATGCTCTACATTAGAAAGATGATAAAGACTAAGGTTTCATGGGATGAATTTAAGAATGATTTCTAAGAAGAATTCATTTCCTCCAAGATTATGGCTGAAAAAAGGAAAGAACTACTCTCCCTCTACCAAGGGAGTATGCGGGTTAGGGACTTGGGGATCATGTTCAAGGATCTCCTTTGTTTCACTTCAGAACTCTTCTTAGATGAGGAGTCATGGGAGAGCCATTCATTGGAGGCACTCTGACTATCTCTTCAGTATGATATTACCGCTTCACCCTACCAACGTACTTGGAGGTTCAGAAGAAGGCTGAGGTAGTGGAGATAATTCAAACACTGGGAGGTGTGCCACGATAGGGGAACCAGTTGAGCTCATCAAAGGGGAACCCTATCAGTAGGAAACCTCTAGCATCAGGGACTTCTAGGTTTTGGATGGCGAGAAGCATGCCTCAGAAGTTCCAGTTTCGATCTCTCGGTCCTCTCCCTTTCACCATGGGCCTGAGACTGAGGTTCTTTTCTTGTGGAGGTTTTGGGCACATCCAGAGTCAGTGCCCAGTTTGAGCTCAATACAGTGGGTGTAGACATATTCAGTGCCCACCTTAGTAGTAACAGTTTCCAGCCATACCTTTTCAGCAATAATAGTAGGGGTAGGGAGCTCTCGCTCCACTGAGGGAGGATGGTGCTCAAGGAGGCCGACCTTAGGGAGCTCCTTAGGGACCTCGACCAGGGCATGGTCAGGGAGGTGTCCAATAGCCGAGGGGTAGAGTATTTGGGCGTGGAATGTTTCTCGCTATAGAGGTATAAATTCTAGCAGGGCCAGAGGACGTTCGAGGTACAATCAGTCTGTTTGTAACCGTTTTATGTGACTTGTTTTATTCAGGAGTTTAACACTAATTTTTTTTACCCAGCCTAGCACATGCCTTGGGTATATACGTAGATAGAATTTGTATGACCCTTGTGTTGATAATGCTAGTTATAGGTCAGAACAGCTTGTTAGATGTTTTTTGAGTATGGAGCCATATGTTGGGGCCGCATCAGTCCAGTGGGGATCTCTTTCTGCTACAAATACAGGCATATGGTGTCATCCTAGGCATTGGATGGCTGTTTTCAGTGTGAGATGTTATCGATTGCTTCTGCAGAAGGGTAATGTCCTTAGATATTTTTGTCCATTTTGTATCTTATGTTAGTGATCGAGATTTCTAAGAGGGAAGAAGGTGAGTGTATCCCCTTATTTCCTTGTTAGATGAGCTATCAGTGGAGTCAATAGACTAATAAATGGTGGAAGTTAGAGGGAATTTCAATGAGTTCCTGGACTTCTTCCCCAAAAAGGTTGTGACTCTACCCCTCAACATGATGTTGAGTTCTGGATAGACTTACATCCCAATGCCTATCCAATTTCGATGTCTCCCTATCAGATAGAGCCTTCTGAGTTGCAGGTGTTTTAGATTCAGGTTGATGACATGATGAAAAGCGGTTTAATCTAACAAAGCACGTCACAATGGGGTGCTCCAGTGATGTTCTCAAAGAAGGAAGATGGTGATCTTAGGCTATGTATGGACTAATGTAGACTAAATCAGGTGACAATTAAGAATCATTACCCCCTTACAAGGATTAGGGAACTATTTTTATAGTTAAAGGGTGCAGGTTGGTTATCTATGATCGACCTATAGTTTGGATATCACCAGTTGAGGGTGAAAGAGAGTGACATCCAAAATTCTCCTTTTAGGTGCAGATATGGGAACTTTGAGATTTTGGTCATGCTATTCAGCATTACGAATGAACCATCTCTATTCATGGGTCTCATGAACTATGTTTTCCATAAGTACCTTGACCAGTTTGTGGTCGTGTTCATCGACGACATCCTGATGTACTCAAGATCATATGAAGATCACGCTGAGAATATAAGGATAGTTTTAGGGGTTCTCTAACACCACTAGATCTACGAGAAGTTATCCAAGTGCATGTTATAAACATGAGATTTACACTTACTTGGAAATTTGGTGTACCAATAGGGAATAAAAGTGGATCCAACGAAGGATGAAGCAGTTGTTTCCTGGGCAGCACCCAAGAACGTGGTGGAGGTTCGTAGTTTCCTAGGACTGGAAGGTTACTACTGGAGGTTCGTACCCAAATTATCTTGAGTTGCAGCACCTTGGACGACCTTGACTAGGAAAGACCAGGATTTCATGTGGAGTGAGTGATTTGAGGCAGCTTTTAGTTATATGAATGGAATGCTGGTCGGTTCCGCAGTGCTGAGTTTTCTAGAGGAAGGGGTAACGTTTGAAGTGTTATGTGATGATTCTAGTCTAGGCTTAGGGTTTGAGATGATGTAGTATCGGGGAGTGGTCTCTTATGGGTGTAGTTAGTTACGCCCTCATGAACATAAATATTCCACCCATTACCAGGAGCTTGCAGTGGTTGTGTTTGCGCTGAAGTTATGGCGGCATTACCTCCTCGGGGAACACTTTGTGGTCTTCATAGATCACAATAGCCTGATTTATGTCTTCTACTAGAGAGACCTAAACATGCTTCAACATAGGAGGATGGAGTTCCTTTAGGAATTTGAATTTGAGATCTCCTACACCTCAGTAAAGGGGAACATCGTGGATAATGCCTTGAGTAGGAAGTCACAAAAGTATGTGGTTCAAGAGTCAGTAGATGCTTGGATGGAAATGGAGGAGTTGGATAATTTACATATGGCCATAAGAGTAGAGGATGGTAGAGTTTGTCTATTTTAGTTGATTGTGCCACCTTACTTGGTATGAAAAGTAGAGGAGTCTCAGTTGGGAGACTCAGAGGCTGAAGTGATGTGTGATGGCATTATCTTGGGTGATACACCATATGGATGGATGGAAGATGGTCATAATCAGATTCTTTTCTATGGGAAGTTGTTTTTCCCAGAGTTAATATGCAAGGATGTTCCTCGTGAGTTTCATAACTCATCCTTTGAGGTTTACCCTGGAGTATCTAAGATGTATCGGGGTCTGAGAGGTCAGTTTTGGTGTCCCAGAGTGAAGTGGGCAGTGGCAGAGTTTGTGGAAAAGTGCCTCATGTATTAGGAGGTAAAGTCTAAACACTACGTTCAAGGTGTTCTATCACATCCCTTATACATTCACGAGTGGAAGTGGGATGACTTCTAAATATATTTCATCATAGGAATACCCAGGGATGAGGGAGGTTGTGATGCCATCTGAGTAGTGGTAGACCGATTGATGAAATCAGTTCACTTCATAGCGATTAAGGAGTCGAGCGTAGTGGATTTCCTAGAACATAAGTATGTGGGTGAAGTTTTGAGGCTACGTGGATTTCCCAGAACCATCATTTTAGATCAGGATACATTCTTTACTTCATGAGTATGTAAGGGATTGCACCTTGCTTTTGTCTCCCAGCTATGCCGTAGCACTTCATTCCACCCTCAAATAGATGGGAAGATAGAGAGAACCATCTAGATGTTAGAGGATATGCTTTAGGCATGTGTTATGGACTTTGGAGGATCATGGGTATGACATTTTCTATGGTAGAGTTTTCCAACAACAGTTGATGTCACACTACCATTGGCTTGAAACTGTTTGAAGCCTTGTTTCGGAGACTGTGTCGTTCACCCGTGTGCTGGATAGAAGATGGGGAGGCATGTGTTCTTGGACCAAAGGTGGTGAAGAGCATGAAAGAGAAGGTCTAGCTTGTGCATGAGAGGATGAAGGTGGCCCAGGACCATCAAAAATCATATGCTGATCATAGGACGAAACCCCTTACAGTTTGAGGTTGGAGACCATGTGTTCTTAAAGGTCTCCCCTCAGCGTGGACAACGAAAGTTTGTAAGGGGGAGTAAGCTTTCTATTAGGTTCCTCAAGCCCTTCTAGGTGGTAGGATGAGTCAGTGAGGTGGAAAATCAGCTGGTTTTACCACTACCATAGGATATGATCCACAAAGTCTTCCATGTTTCTCAACTCTATCGGTATCTACACGATGAATCTCACATCCTCAACTCGGAAGAGTTGGATATTGAGGACGATGTGATGTTTGTGGAGTGACCGATGAGAATCAATGATTGTAAGGAGAATGTTCTTTGTGGATGAACTATTCCCTTGGTCTGTGTGTTGTGGAGGCATGGTGGCCTCAGGGAGAGTATGTGGGAACGAGATACACATATGTGTTCCTAGTACCCAAAGAAGTTCTGAGTTTTGATCTTATGTTTACTTTGTGCTTTACTGTGATGTAATGCTTGACCTTTTTCGCTATAAGATGAGATATTTCTCTAGTTCTCTGAATAGGGTTGAAAAGTACTGACTATGGAAAGGGGAATACCTAATCCCTAATAAAGATTCATTAAGGTGGATGTGACTAAAATTGTATGAGCGAGTCAGTGCCACCCAAAGTAGATAATACCTTGACATGGAGAAAGGAACAACCTAATCCATAAGTTTGGATGGTGTTCCCTTTGTTTGTTTGTGTGGTTACTTGGGGGAGAGAAGCGATAGTGAATCTACGGTTGTTCAGGAGATAGATGAGAGAGGTGTTCCTAGATGTCAGTGTTTTATCGTGGCTTTTGAACAACTCTAGGGAAGTTTTTCCCTGAGAGGTGTCTTATGAGGTGGTTGTCCAGACCCCTCTATTTTCTTTGGGTTTACTCTTGAATTATCAAGGGTGAGAATAGATTGAGAGGTATATGATGTAATGGACAAGACCCTATTGGTCCATTACTTTTCCAAATTCTAGTGTTTTGGTTTTCCTAGACACCATCAGTGATTCAGGAGGGTGTTCGTGTCAGTGGCAGGGTGTCACCATAGTGTCAACTATCGGTGCCACCAAACAACCCCAATCGGTGCCATACCTGAACGGTTCTATTGAGGGGTGTCAGGATTCTTTCCCCAGTTTTCCCATAATGCCTATTTTAAGTCCTAATACCTATTTTGAAGTTGTTTGAGGATGTTTTTAATACCGTAAATGGTATCTAAAATCCCCTAAGAGTTGGGTGACCATTGTTTTACAAAAACGTGTGGATTTTTATCCATGTCACACTTTTTTCACATTTCTAGTTTCTCCATTATTACGTGTTTTCTCCATTTAAAGTTGATATGTCAACTCACAACCATTATCTCCACCATCTTAAAGAAGAATTATTAAATCTCATTTAATTATAATGTTTGAAATCGCTCGACCTCATGGTTTTACCATGATCCTATTTTTAATCACATAGAGATTGCATATCCTATAACTCTAGGATCAGTCCTTTTATCACACCAAGATATTATTATTCCTGGGTCTCTTTCTTTTACTTGGTGTTCTTGGAGTCCCTCTTACAGAGATGATTTTTGCCTACGAGATCTCCCCTATTTGGTTATTTATGGAGTTTAATATCACACAAACCCATTTATTGGCATAAGAAGAAAACATATATCCTGGATAATCCATGTAGGGGTTTTTCCTTCATCTATATTTACTATGAATCATGCGGGGTGGGTATGATGATGTTCCCTTAGGAGGTAGATGAAAATAACTTTACGAAAGACAATAAACATACTTTTAAGAATGAAGGGGTGGAAAATTTGATGATGATTGCTGTGTTATACATTTGTTTTTATGCTGTGAATTGTATGGGATTATGTCTACAAAAAATCATGGATGCTGGTGGTCTTTATTGTGCACTAATGAAGCTATGTTTTCTAGATAATCTTGTGATTAAATGACTATAACAGGGAAAATAGTTAATCGTGTAAACTTGGTTGATTAAATTGATTCCCAATGATTAATAATCCTTGTGTGATCACCATGGTTAACCAACAGAAAGAAGGAACTTAATTAATGATGGTGGGTAAATCTGAAAACTCCTTGACTTTTTCTGGTGATATGCATGGTTATTATGTTTAATGCTTGTGGGGTGACAAGGATGGAAATGGAATCTCTTGATGAGAGGTTGTTGGTTTGTGAATCTAAGGCCCTTTTGAGCCTAGGGTAAATGTTGTGGAGACAATAAGTTTTGTCTTGGTATGGTTCCAGTACTTCGAGGGATCTCACAGACCACTTTTGATGTTGTTACATACAAGAGAACCAGGTGTGGATGCTTAAACGTTTGCTTGGATATTTTATTTCAGTTATTGTTTTGGCATGTGTTTATGCCTGTTAGTTTCCCGATAGTGAAAGAATATTTAAATGGAACCATTTCAACATTATAATGAGAATTGTTACAAAGGGGAAACTATTATCTATAAATGGGTTGTGCTCTGGTTGGGGCTATTGTATACTTGTGCATGTCGGGATATCAGCAAGAGTGGTAGTGTATGATATGGTTGTTGGTTTCTAGACCCTTATGTTTGGATGAGTGATTTATTACCTATATGTATAATATTTAGTTGTTGTGTTTCTTATACACACTCCACCCATGTTGAGAACTTCATGCCAAACACTCCCATTTCACGGGGGAGGGTATTTTTCCAACATTCCTTTGAGTGGATGGTTATTAGATTCTTTTTTTATTCATCTATCAGGTATCCCAAGACTCTTAGAGTTTTTTTTTTGATTTCCTAAGTTTCATTATAGACAAATACTCTTAAGGCAGGGTGTGTTGTACGCGGGTAGGTTTTTTTGCCAAGTGTCATCAGGATGAGGCCCAGGTGTCTTCAGGTGCGACAGTGGTTGTTAGGGCCCAGGTTTCTTTGGATGTGATGGTGGTTATTATGGATGATCTTTCTATGGGTGTGGTTATGTGTTGTTTTGGTGGACTAGGTGTTTGCAGGCGGGATGGATGCGCTGCTGGGATGGCCCATATGGTTGTTTTTGGGTGAGATAGTGGGAATACAATGGGATCTGTGGGGGGAGGTCTGATGCATTAGATTTCCTAAATAACCAATGGGAAAGTACTTTGGGATAACCAAATATCGACATGCTATTACTTTTACTTTACTTGACTTGCATTATTTTGGGGTGCGTGGCTTGGTGAGACTGGGTGGACAGTCTCTTTGCTAGGTGTTTTGGTTATCTCTACTTTTTTTTCCAACTGGGCATTATAATGCCTCCCCACTTGTGCACAAGGGATTTTGGATTTCCATACTGAGTATACCTTTATACTCACCATATATATATATATATATATATATAAATACTTTCAGGTTTCTAGGAGGACTTTGAGGACCGTGCTGAACCATACTAGCTTGGGAATCAAAAGTTTTCATTGCTACTTTTCCTTTATTTTGGTACATTCCTTCATAGTTTCTTGTACTTTGTATCACTTTATTTTGTACATGCATATGGGAATGGATTTTGGGATTTACATTAATTTAATTATTTGGAGTAATTTGGGATTTACCGTCTTGTCTCTTGAGCTTATTAAATAAAAAGGGTAATGAATTCCAACTTGCATGAGATTCTATACCCTTGGTGCTAGTAACCACTCCGGGGCCTATTGAAGGTGAGACTCAAGGGTCATTATCTCTCCTTCATCAAGAATAAGTAAGGGTCTGGAAGTTTTCTGTCCCTTCCCTCATCTTGGTGAAGGCGGGTTGTGACATGCTCTAAGTACACAAAACAACCCAAGTGTCATGGAGCACCACTAAAGAAGTGTAATCTTTACCTTTTCCTATATCTCAATAAACAACATCTATAAAATTAAAAATGTTATAAAACAGGGTTGAGTAATGAAAATTAGTAGGATTTCCCGAAATGACTTCCCTAATCATGCCACTACGATAGAACTTAATAGAACATTTATATAAAATAATTTATATAAAAACATTTATATAAAAAATTTGAAACATTTAATAAAACAACTACAAGAGTAATTTTTTTCTCTAAAAATAACACTATGTTATAAGGAAATAATCCAAAAAAGTCACTCCTGTTATTTCAATAATTCAATTAGCATTACCCATTATATGTCACACAGTCACACACACCCACAAAAACAAGCTTAGTGTTACCATTGATAGCAGAACTTCATATCCATACTCCATCCATTTGATGGAAGTACTTCACAACCATTATTCAACCCATTATATTCATGATTAACAATTTAATCCAACCACAAGCCAATATCAACCTTTTCCAAACCAATTAAACCATTTCAGAAAAAACTCTATTTTATTAAAAACCATACCAACACAACATTTCAATAAAAATAACATTTTATTGAAAACCATTCCAAAAAACCATTTCAATAAAACAAAACATTTATTGAAAACACTTTTCCATGTATAAAAAATAAACAACCAAGTTAAAACCATCATTTTTAGATCATGTTACCAAAATCAATTTTCATCAAAACACCCAATTTGTAAAATTCCATAAACCTCCATAAAAGAATATTTCCATCAATAAATTGAAAAAATTTCATGATAAATACCGACAAAAAAATCAATTTGAAATCAATAATTATAGTTCTTTCAAGAGGAGTAAAGAGTGAAGACACCTACCATCAAAATTATGGTGAAAACAAAATTCAACACAAAAAAGCAATAAAACTGAGTTAAATGTCCAAAAACCTACATTATATATCTTCCCTTAATATCAACACAGCCAAATCAAACCATTTTTAACATAAAAAACCTTTAAACTATCCATAGATGACTAGATATAACAAACTAAGAGAGTAAAGAATGTAGATCTAAGGAAAACCATGAAAAAATACCATAAATGAAGACTTACCATAGGAATCATGCTTCAAATCACCATGAAATGCCTCCATATTGCTTCTAATCTGATGGGGAGAGGTTACACAACATTTGGGAGGGAGAAAACTCGAGTTAAGGATGAAATGAAGAAGAAAAGAGGGTTTTAAATTTAATACTTATCTAGATCCACTTTATTTGGATCTTTTTTTAAACTGTGAATGGTTACATGCATGGTTTGGTGAAACTATGCACTAACCATGTTCTAGATTTTTCCTCAAGGATAAGCTCACAAGGTTTGTCCATGTGGTTATAAAAACTATGCACCAACCATGAAAATTCTCACTATTTGACTTTGAGAGTTTTCTATTAGGTGGACGCAGGGTTTGGAAAAACCATGATTCCACCTACTCACTTTCTTCTTTGCCCCTGTATCACTATGAATGATTTATTTTAGGAGTTTCACGGTTTCTAAAAACCATGATCAAACCATAACCCTTTAGAAAATACCATACAATAATCCAAATATATTCCAAACCCTCCCAAAATTCATCCCAACACTCTATATACAATAAAATTATAAATAAATGGTTACTTACTTGAAACTGGGGGTACTACATGCAAATCCTACTTTCCAAGCCTATTACCCACAACACAACTTCCCCAAATTTGGATGAACCACCTCAAATACCAATTCCTCAGCTACGCTTCTCCGCACTACAACACCTAACCGCTAGGGAAGGTCCTATTCTACAACCACACTTTTTGAAATAAACACCCATCTAGGCTAAGCTACATTCTACCTCTATAGAGAAAACATACCAAATATGGTAGTTTCTTATAAATCCCAATCCTATGGACACTACGCCATAGCCAATCCCACTATTTTTTAACAAACAAGATTTTGGTGTAGTATAAGGCTCCACAACACAGAATCCTCTTCAGCTGCCTTCCTTCTCCTCGAGCCTCCTCTTGGCATCTCCAACACCTTAACCACAGAATGGTAAGGGGTACCTTAATTTGGGACCTTATAACATAGTTGTGTAAATATACCTACATAATGTTCACAAAAAAAATATATTGAAAACAAACAACCTACATCATTTTCATGCATCATTTCATCATCTCATGTTATTCTAAATCCTAACCAATACTTTGGAGAACATGAAAACAATCATATTTTAAACATCACTTAATTAACCCTTGAAAAATATATAGGTTTCATGAAAAATCATATAGAATATTTCACAAGGCATACAAAGAATGTGTAAAGTGCTATATAAATATATACCTAGATTAACATAAGGAGCATTAAGGATGTTAGCATAAAGAAAAATTCCTTTTCAAAATCATTGATTAAATAAATTTAAAAATAAATAAGAACTACCCATTTTAATTTAAAAATCATTAAGAATCGAGTTCATTTAAAAATTTTAAAATATTAAAAGGAAGGATTGTTAAAAATAATGGTAATTATAGAAAATTAATGCATTCACATGAAAAAACCATAAAAAATATTTTTGAAAACAATTTTATCATTATTTTAAAATGAAGAAGTTATGTCACTTTCAAAAGTGATTTTCCAAATGGAAATGTAATTTTTTTTGAACATTTTTCCATGAAAAAAGAACCTTAAATAATGGATCCTTGAAAATGTGTTAAGGAACATCACATGGAAATATGGAGTGGAAGATAAAACAACTGAACATGGAAGGAAATCCATTTTAACATTTTAAAATACATTTTTTGAAAACACACAACTTAAAAAGAGATAATAAAACATAATTTTGAAAAAAATAAAATGGAAGTTGAAGGTCACACGAGATAACACATAATCATGCTCCAAAATATATTTGGGAACATTAGTGGGAATTGAAAATATGAACAATTAAGAAAAGTAATCATTAATGAAAATGATAATTATTCTTAAGAAAGTTATAATTTTAGGGGGAAGAAATTCATAAAGGGGTTGTATTTGTCTACAAAGTATCAATGTTGTGTATCTATTTTTTAGGGCTTCATACCATATATCTTCAATCTATTTATTCGATATAGGGTATAATACCCTAGGATTACTTCATCCTGAACTCCTTTTGAGCTACATTCTAATTTATTCCTTCTTTTTACTTGATAATTTTGTCCTACCTTTTGGTTTTGTTGTGGCGTTTTTTTGGTGTTCGATTTTCTCATTCTGATTGAAGGTTTGATGAGATGATACTTTCTCGGTGACTTGATGTGTGAGTCCCTCCCCTCACCCCTCTCTATCCTCTTAGACCACAACCCCCTTCTAGGTTGGTCAGGTGTGTTGGTCTGCAAGAGTTTTCTGGTGTGTGGTGCGTTGTGGTGGTGGGTTCCTAGTTGTTCAGGCGAGCAACTTTAAGTTTTTGAGGCACTGTGGATGGAAAATGGATGAGTTGGTGGTGTATAAAAGGTTAACCACAATTAAGGGGTTGTGAAGACAAGGTGTTTCTCCGCTCATTTCTTCGATGTATGTTTCACTTTCCTCGGGTTTGAGGTCTTCTTGGTTTCGCGTTGCTGTTCTCTGGAGACTTGATTTTTGTTGTTGGATCGACTACTCTTCCAGTGATGAGTGTTTTCTGGCAAAGGTATTGGGGTTCATTGATGTGTGGCTTGATGTCATACGATGGTGATGATGATGAAGTTTGGAGTGAACAGCTGTGAGGTGTTGGTGAAAGCGGTGATGTGATGATGGTGGAAACACACTGGCTAATAAAGTGGTTGTGTCAAGATGGCTTGAGGCATTGGTGTTGTCTGAAATTTGAAATAGGATTCATGGAAATGGTTCAAGGTGCATTTATGTGGGTGTGTTATTTTGGGATATTTTGAAATTTTGAAATATGTAAGATGAATTTTTTTTGGAGGATCTGTGTATGGTAAACACTTTTCCTTAAAGTGGATTTTTAATAAAATAAAAAAAATGAATTGGCCTTGAGATAAAGAGAAAGTGTAATATAAAATCAAAGTGTGGAAGAAACTAATTAGTATAGTGGGTATTTTAAGATGATAAATTACACCCTATGAAAAAATATGAGGCTAGTGGTGGTTTAAACTGTCTCTAAATTGGTTTTCAATGGTTTTCAAAAACTATCACTAATGTTGGCATTGATAATCATCCCACATAATTTGATCCCATTTAGACATAGCTTTTGGGAATTATCACAATTTGTTTATTAGTGTTTATTACAATTTTTTGTGGAGGTTTTAGACATAAAAAGTTTTTAAGAATTTCACTGAGGTTTAAACCACCGCTATAATTAATAATATGCAGTGATATTTTAAACTAATAAGAAAAATTGTTCCATATAACGGTTGTTTAAACCGCAACGGAATCGATTTTACTAGATATAGATATAGTTTAAATTTTCTCTACATAAAAATTTTCATAGAAAATAAAAAACATAGGAGCTAACATCCACAAAAAATTCCAAACAAAGAAAGATGTAGAAACATAAATAGAAAAATAAATAAAAAAGAAATAGATAGAAATAAACTCATACAAATCGAAACATTATACATTTTAAGTAACAAACATATATTGTTAAATTTAAATGTAAAAAAACATAAACAAATAATGTGTTTATTTATACAACATCACCGTAATTTACATATAATGAGTTTTCTTATACAACATCACCACCAAGTTCAAATTCAAGCCTCGTTATTACTTGATGGAATAAGACTATATATGTCTCCATATCTACTCCCATCTCTCAACACCAATACAATGACATTCATTTTAAAAATTTTATAATTTAATTAAATAATGAAAATCAATTAAGGAATAATGCATTAAAATTACATTTATGTATGAATTAACTACCACATTCTTGTAATATTTAGGCATACACCTCTAATAAGAATATGTAATCAGAATTATCACCAGATCAGTAGCCAATTGGCCTGGAATCTAGCCAAATATTCCCACAACATTTTTTGTGGGGTCCCCATAATAACCAAATGGGATAACTATATTTAACCCATTAAGATTCCATACATTTTAACCATAAATTCTTGTCTCAGTTTTAACATTGATTCCTTCATTTATGAAAAAATAAATTATTAATATAAAAATGTGGAAAAAATTTATCCACATTATTTTTTTTACCTATAATAGTGACCCTACAATATCCTCATAAAGAAACAACTGTGACTACATGTTCCCTCACTACAGGGTTGTTGCTTGATGAAACTATTGAATTGGGAGGTAGTGTGTTAGATTTTGATTGGAGGGATATGTATAGAATGACATAGAGAAATGGGAGGGATACAGAGGGGTTCCCATATGCTATAGAGAAGGTTTCTAAGTTATCATCAAGAAACACTGATGATGTGTTCATAGTCAGAGGAAATTCAATAGCTTGATGACTAAAATCTGTGAATATTTTCTTCCTTTGTGTTCTTTTCATTTAAAGAATTAAAAAAATCTTCAGAATATATATTTTAAAATATTCACATAAAAAAATAAATTTATAAATTATAATAGATGAGTAGTGCTGATAAACATAACATGCACATGTATGTTAATGAATAAATTCACATATAAAAAGAGAAATTTTACTTTTTTAAAACTAAACAAGTAATTCATAAAAATAAATTTAAATTTGATAATAGATCCAAATTATAGGAAATGAATAACACATGACATAGGTAATTGAAAATTTAATGGATGAATTCACATATAAGCAGTTTTTCCTCCAATTAGGTCATTATCCTTCTCCATCAATACTTCTTATACATCATCAACCATTACAAGACTAATATTTTCAATATCATGATGGAAAAATAAGTTTACTTTTGCTGTTGATGAGAATTAATGATAGAGTTCAAATAATCTACTTCATTGACCATACCATACAAGTCTCTTTGTTTTATGTGAACAATTACAATCCACTGGTCATTTACAACATGTTTCACATAACATACCATTTTAACTTGTGATGTAAAGATGTATGGACCATTTATATCATGATCCCCGATATCCATCGAGCCAGATCGGTTCACAAAATTAAATTGAAAGAAATGTTTTTAATACCCCTTGTAATATTGACCCATTTTAATTTAAATTAGACTACTAAGAAATGACTGTGCTAGTTTAATTCGATAATATCAATTAACTTTACGTAGTATGTTAATTCAAAAACTATAAATATACTAGTATTTTTTGTCATTAAACCCTATTCTCGATCATCTGTATGAAATTGGAAACCATTAACATTGTATGTGTCAAACTTTTTGGGCTTATTTAGAAGTCCCCGAGCCATAAACATAAAATCTTCAAACAACTCATCCCAAGTATTGTTATTCAAAATCTAGAAAAATTGATGTACATTATTTGATTTATAAAATATATATGTAAAAATAATATCCATGTTGATTTTAGTATTTACGAACTTTCCAAATGTGTAAACCATTCCACAATCTGTATATTAATATATTTGGTAATATCTTTCTTATTTAGTGTTTGAATTATCATGTATCTCTTTGTTTGTATCCTAATATCCTCAATAAATGGATATGAAACTTCACTATTTAGTATAACATATCTACTTTCTTATAATAATTCCATTTCTATCAGTGTGATACTTTATATCAACCCAATTGGATGACTTATAGTAATAAAGTTTTTTGATTTCTTATGTAGTTGGGATTGAGTTGATTTGTAGTCAACATGTCAAACATTATTGAATATTGTCTCAATATCATACATGTATCTCTAAAATAAGTTAATACACTCTTCTGCTAAGTAACCTTCATAAATAGAGCCTTCAGTTTGAAATTTATTTTTTACGTATGATTTCAAATGACCATGGTATTTGTAAAATAAACTAAATAATAAAATTAAATATTTAAATAAAATTAAATAATAGATTACTTATAAGAATATATATATAAATAAAGTGTCTCTTAATTGGATACACACATTAATAATGATATGGAACTCTTAATTTAGTTTCCTCAACAAAATATATTGTTAAATTCTCCATGACTGTAAAAAATGATAGATAAAAGACTATATCCTTTGAAAAACGTGTTTGTATAAATATATCTATAAGATATTAAATCATAGTTGGTTGTAGAGTTTTATTAGATAGCTTTCTGAAGAATTTGTATAATTATATTATAAATTCATTAACAATTTTTGGTAAAAATGTACATAATGCCAATGGTTGTAACTACTATAACAAAATATGTAAATCATGAATTTTCAATCCATGTAAACTATGATTCCTAAAGTAAAAATACATTGATATGTTATTTATATACCCATAAAATACTTTCAAGTATTTTAAAATTAAATGGAATATATATTTCTCCCAAATTTTGATTATAAAAATTCCTAGAGAATGAATTCCATTCCCATCATTCCATAGATCACACTTTTTATTCATTGTTTTTAATTAATTATAACAATTTATATGGTCCTTCAGTATTCCATTCTCATTAAGTAATGTGAATATAATTTTTTCCAAATAACTTTTATCAATATGAATAAAATCAATATTTTGATGAAAAAAAATAAATTTCCAATATGGAAGTTCTAAAAACATACTTTTTCCCATTGTAATGTTATGATTTCATTTTATAATTCACTTCAAACCAATTTCCCACTACAACTCAAATAATGAACTTTCTTAAATTCTAAATCAACATTTACTAGTTTTTCTAATATTTCAAAACCTATCAACAACTTCAGAGGTGGTATATGGTCATTGTACCAATTTAATTTTGAAATTTTTAACTAAAATTTATGAGATATATTGAGAAATCCTTGATGATACAAGGAGTTCAATTTTTTTCTATAAGGAATTAATTTAAGTTTAAAATCAAAGTTAAAAATTGGAAAATATGAACCCATTTAATTTTTACAACAAGATAAGTCTCCAAGTCCTTAGAAGTCACCAATGGTTCACATTATAGTAGTGAGAAATTTTGAAATTATTCTAGAAGATGCCCCATAAATCTCAACATCATTTCTCCATAACTCATAAAATTATTCAATTAGAAGATGGAAGTGTATATTAATATAATTTCTATAATTTTTATTCTAGGAATAATCATCGTAATGATAAATGAAATTTTTTTCATAAAAATCCACCGAGGTATATTGTAAGGGATCAAAATTGCCACCCAAATGCTATAATTATTACACAAAGTCCCTAATGGGTTAAATCCATTGACAACCAATCCTAATAATAAATTTCTACGATTAGATGATAAATCTAGATTCAATGAAACAATTTTCTTCCATGATTTTGGATCTCTTGAATGTCACATTAACCCATCATTGTTAATATCTATAGCATTCAATATATTTTGATTGGTGGTTCTCATCGACATGAATAGTCTCTTCTATAAATGTTTTAATGGGAAGAGATGAAAAACCTATGCAGGCATGTTATTTTACTTTTTATTCTTCATAGTAAGTTGCTTCAAACTTCCAACATTACCCATTTACTTCCATCTAGAATAATTTTTTTTCCACTTTTATCTACTTGAATAATATCCTCAATAAAGCATGTAATCATCGAGATAGGTATGTATTTTTTTTATAATTTACACCAAGATTGTTATTTTTTTTGATATCTTCAAAATTCATAGGGATCTTTGCTTCAAGAAATGAATCACATAAAAATTCCAATATCATGGACATCACTTTATTGGTAATTTAATATAAGAATTTTATTTGGTACAACTTCAGTGGGAAATAAGGTTTCGAATATTTACAATATCCTCCATATGAATCTTGATTTCGATAATTAACTAAATAATGAAATGCATTTGTATTCTCAGTAAAGTTCTCTCTTACTATATTCTCCACAATGTCAGGAGGTGGATACACTAATATGTTAAAACCTTGATATGATTTTAATATTTTTCAAAAACATCATTTTTCATGTTAATATTTATAGAATACTCATCTGGTTGTGCTCATATATTTTGATGTTGATGATTTTCTATGAAATGCTAAAAACATTGTTTATATGGATCTGAATTTCATTTTCCATTATTGACAATGTTGGGAGTTCATTCTATTGACTAACATCAATGCTCTAACTTTTTGAAATGTTTGATTCTTTATGAAAAATTCAAAAAACTTATTAATAAGAGAATTGTATCAACATAAAGTTTTCCTAAACTTCATATCTGTTCAACTATCTTCTAATTTACATTTAAGGAATATAAATCTTATTGTCCCGTCAATGTATTTATTGGAAATTGTAAAATCAAAAAAAACTCATTCAAACCCTTAGTATACTAAGGTTGGTTCCTTGATAATGTGGTTTTACTCTTATCTATATCTCACAAATGGCATACACTTCATTAAATAAAATTAAAACACATATGAAATATTATTTCATTTAAAGAAAAATTCCTATTTTATTCAAAATCAACAATATAAAATATTCTTTTTAGTTTATTTTTGAAGAAGAAAATAAATTCTAATGATTTTGAATTAGTAATTTTATTCATAGGAATAAATAAGATCATAAGAAAGAAATTTGTTAAAAAAAATCTTAGATGCATGAGAGAAATAAAAATTAGTATAAAAGTATATGGCAACCTCATCAGTAGAACACAATAAAGAAATACTTTATTACTACACTAATGTCTCTTAAACCCAATTAGTGATGAAATGTTTTTTTATCTTACCAATATCTTTATAAATAATATCATTATAATAAAAAATTATATTCATTGTGGAGAGTTTTTGTTACACTGTTGTGTATCCACATTGGATTTATAAATTTTCTTATGTATGGAATAATGAAGCCATGATCTTATGATATTTTCTCATTCATATATGGGTGGTTTGAATATAAAGAAGTCATTTTTTTTATTTTCATAAGAGTTTCATCAACAACTTGTGTTAATAGTCATGCCATCTCAAATTTATGTCTATTCTATAGACCTTGGAGTGTTGGATGCATATACAATACAGGAATTACCTTTATGTTTATCCTTTATGAAATCAATGACCTAGAATCCTATGGGTATTCTACAACAACCTAAAAATGTAAATAATTTTTTCTTAATGTGACCCTTCCACCATTAATAAATTTTAGGAAGTAATTTTTTAGTAGGAAATTAATGTTGATCAACTCATCTACCCTATATTATGATGCCCAAATCATGAAAAATTTATGGTAATTTTCAACTAACATTTTCTGTAAATTAATCTTTACTACCACATAAATTATCTTTATTTATTATTCAAAAGAATTATATTCCATCACAATTCTTTAATGATCATTCCATCTCATCTAATGAAAACATCTAAACATTATTGATGATACCTATATTGATATTTTTTCTAAATTTCATCAAGGTTTTATTTGAAAAAAATGATAAAATAAGATTCATTAAAAACTATTAGAAGAAAACTTGTTTAATCTGTTTCTGTTCATTAATATTTATCAAGATTTTCCATTTTTATAGATCTTCCATTTTACTTAAATATAAATCCCAATTTTTTAAATAAAGTATTTTTTAATGAATCTACAGATAATACATAAAATTATATACAATTTTTTTTAGAATTATAGTTTCAATCATTTATTACAATTTATTTATTTTCAAGTCATTATTTTATGTGTGACATTTTTGAAATTTAATCCTTCATGAAAATTAATTTGATTATATTCTTGAACAAAATAATTTTACATAGATTTTAATTCTAATGTATATAATACATATAAAAATGAGAACCTATATATAATTAATTTTAGTGAGTTTTAAATGATAAATGGATGTGATAATATGATGTTAAAAAATTATCAAATAATTCAATATCCTTATAGTACATACTCGAGTGTTTTTTTGGAATCCATTTTTTGAATGTTTCAAGACTCAATTTTGAATGGTTTGTGTAATACCAAGAGAGACAAATATGCGTTGGTGTGATTTTTAATGTTCTAAGCTGCTATTTTTTGAATGTTCCATGAATTTATTTTCTATTATGAATGAAAGCAATTTTCAAATAAAATCATAAAAAAGTTCCAATAAATTGTAATTATAAAATATAGAAAGTTGCGGATAAAACACGCCATCAATTTTTATACATTATTCCATAATGTCAACAACATATAGACAAAAAAATAATTGTAGTTTTTAAAAAATAATTGAAATTTGAGAGAAATTAAAAAGAACATTCAAATAAAAAAATGAAACTGAAATTGAGAAATAATGAAAATTACCCCTTACCAACAATGTAACCTGGGGAAGGGGTATAATGGAGCGGTGTGACGGAAGGGGATGACTCATGTGAAGGGGGAAAGGGGAATAAGGAGACCAGGAGGTTAAGAGTGAGGGTTAGAGTGGTGATGATGAGGCCTTGGAGGAGAGGGGTCGATAATAAGATTTTGGGGGTGCAAAGGTCTTGGGAGATAGAATGGGGGTGGGGGGAATGTGGGGAGAGGGTTTGACCAGGGCAAAAGAATTTAGTGTGATGGGAGAAAGGGGGGTTTTTAATTTTAACAAATATTTGTTGGTGGTTTTTAAAAAACCACTGCTATAATATTTAATTTTTTTTGTTGTGGTATCCTACAATACTTCAAAAAGACTACCATTAAACTAATATTCTGGTGTAGTGATAACTTAATTAAAGGGGGTTTGAGTTCACAAGAACCCTAACAT
This sequence comes from Viscum album, assembly GCA_963277665.1. Classification (NCBI taxonomy): domain Eukaryota; kingdom Viridiplantae; phylum Streptophyta; class Magnoliopsida; order Santalales; family Viscaceae; genus Viscum; species Viscum album. The sequence continues at coordinate 1,753,730,335 of OY728136.1, read as the reverse complement.
CGTCATTATATTTAGAATTGAAAACCCATGAAATATAGAAAATTAAATAGATTTTTAAATCCATTTTACTACATAAAACATTATGATAAAAGAAATCCATGTCAGATATATACACCAAAAAATAGTAATAAGTTGTGAATATGCATCTTATCTCAATGAAGTAAAATTTAGATACAAAAACCATTACAACTTAAGAAATTTTTTAATTAAAACCCCTTAAAAGAGTGATATTGAAATTAAATTCCAAATACCATGAATAAAATATAATTCAAAATATTATATATCTAATATAAAGTTTTCACACATTTTAATTTAAATTAGGTGCATAAAATAAAACATTTCTCATTGAAAAAAAATTAAAATGAAATGCCCTTACAATGTTGTAATATTTCGAATTGAAAATACTTAGTAGATATAAAATGGGATGGATTTTGAAATAAATTATATTTTTATAAAATTATGTCCAAAATAAATCCATGTCTATTAAATACACCATAAAAATAGAAACAAGTTGTGAATAAAAATCATATCTCAATGAAATAGGGTTGTGATAAAAAAATAAAAACCTTTTATCTTGGTTAGCCAAATTCACTCTAAATTCCTATAAAAAATAATTGTCTTAGTAACATGTTTAGAAACTTATTCTCACAAATAAAACTTTATAAACTTACTTTATAATCATTTATAACACATATATTAGTTAGATATATTTATTTTCATAATCATATGTTATTAGTTTCAACTATTTGTTCAGTACTTATTTCATAATAGCGGTGCTGATTATTTTTTATAGATTGAAATTTCATAATTTTTATATAATTATAGGTATATGAATATATGTTTTATAAAGATTTATAATGTTTTAATTTCAATTCACATGTATTTTGGTTATGATTTGTGATGATGGAGTTTTTAAAGAGATTATTTCAGTAATATATTACAAAACAAATGTGGTATAACAAGTTAAATATTAATATAAAATTTACTAAAACATAAACCAAATATTATTTGTTTATTAATGTATATTAGTATATGTACTTAATTTTCCATATTCATCCATGATATAAATTTAAATCCTTATTGAAGTAGGTTGTTAGACCGAACCAAACTAGAAGAAACTTTAATTTATGAGTGAGTATGGTTAGGAAAGTTATTATTTTAGAATAATATATTTATTTAAGAATAATAATAATATAATGTAGATTTGTTTTAAGATTTATAATCTGGTTATTCTATATTTATATAAATAAGAAAATTTTACATAAAAATAGAAATATATTTCTTCGTGGAGGCGTAGTCCGCATGTACACATGAGCGTCGTTCTTATTTTCGATAAAATGTAATGAAGAAGGGAATTGGTTTATATTTTTAGAATCTTAATAATATTTTAGACACAATATTTATTATATAAATTTTTATTTTTTACCAACCATGTATTTAATTTATGAAAAATAGATTATATTACTTATGGAGGTGGTAGTCTGCACGTAACACATGTGACATTTTCATTTTTCAGATTGTTGGGAGGAGGGAAAAAATGGTTATCCCAAAAACAAAATAACATATTAGTATAATTAGGATAATTATGTAATTATTTTGACATGGGTAGATTATATTCTGATTATTTATAAGAATATAGAAATTAAAAAGAAAAAAACAAGAAGTAATTGACAATTTAACCATATTACATTGAAAAATTGGATTAAGGCTTGAGAGGTGGTATTTTTAGAACACAGACTCTATGAATTATCTAAGAGTATTGGGTAATTATTTGGGTAGATATTTTATGAATGTAAAAGGTTTAGTGTGTGAGGATAATTGGGGTGGTGAAGACACCGTTTATAAAGTAGAGGAGTGGAAATTTTGTAAATATAAATGGCATAGTCATTATTAAAAGATTAAATGGATCAAATAAGGGATAATAATCAAATGGGGGTAGGGATAAGGTTGAGAAATTCCCAAACACATATTTCAACACATGTATTAAACATATTTTTAAACATTTTACTCTTAAATATTTTATTTATACCATTTTTGGTTTTTATTATGGAGAATAATTTATACCTAAGTAATTTAATTTTAACTCATAAAAACAAAATAGACCTTATTTAATTATTTGAAACTAATTATTCAAAATATTAATTCCATTTTTTAAATAAAAAATATTAGGGTGAAAAAAATTTATTTTAATATTAGCACATAATTTGTGTAAAATCAATTTTTAGAAAACATTTTATTTTTATGCTTAAAAATTATGAGGAAGATGAAAATTTCATTTTTGTTTTTTTAAAGGAAAATAATTTTTTTTATAAAATAAGTGTTATGAAGCTTTAAAATTAATCCTAAATTAAATTTCTCATTGTGCATGCTTAGTTAAAGGAAATAGAACAAAAATAGTTTTATTACAGTAAAATATTACTTAAGTTTCCAAAAATGTTAAACTTGGTTTTATAATTTCATTATTGTATTATAAATAATTTATTTTAAATTATAAATATATATTTTTACAATATTTGAAATCATTCTTGTATCATGGTAATTTCATAAGAGTAACAATATTTTTGATTCCCTTTGTGTCATAGGTATGTTTTATTATGGGATTAGTTTATATCTTTTAATATTAAAGAGGATTTCAAGGTTTGAGGGTTTCAAATTTGGAAATTTTAGGTAAATATGCTAGAAAAGTGGTTAGCATTCTGTTATTACAAACTATGCAGTACCTATGAGATATTGATATGTTGGTTCAAGTGGCTATTTTCTCAGTTTTAGCATGGTTTGTCTAACTATGAGCGTCGCTATTAAAATCATATAGATGAAAGGGTTTTGGTCCAATGATTGTCACAAATAATATTCACAATATTTATAACCATGAATATATTCACAGGTAACCATTCAATTTTAGTTTTTAGGGGATAATATCTAAGAAGTAGTTAGTTCATGGTTTGTCCAACCGTGCGACCCAACGATGCGTCCCATGAAGGTTTCTTAAAATTTGCAAATCACTGCAATTCCCTTGGTCTTTTTAACCTATAATCTTATCACAATACCTCCTTAGCTCAACCCATCAATGCGTTATCAATATAAGAGGTTTTACATTGGTCTCTTAGTGATATCCTTACTTCATAGAGGATCTCTTTGAGGTATTTTCTAATTTCCACCTAATCTATCCTTGTATTTTTATATTTCTCCTAGATATCACTTACCTTATTTCATTATAACCAAATTGGAATTTGATTTCCAAATATAGTTTGTTTTATTGAGAGTTTATTATTTATCTTGTGGATATAGGCTTGTGAGGATCTGATCTCTTCAATTATAAACTCTATTTTAAAAGGCCACTACGTTTACTTCATTGGTGATGTAGGTATCTATATATATTGGTTCTATGTCATGATTTACATGATGTTATTTTAAATTGAGTTAATTTTTTTATGAGGATTAATGAGTTTATATCAAAGAAGCGTTGTTTTTAGAAAATTGTATCTTGGGTGGTAAGTAAAGTAATTTTAAAATGGGGTTTAGTTTAACAAAAATTTTATAAACATCATGTGTTCTATGAAGTACCAAAAATATGGTTATGAATCTAAAATGGTTTATAAAGCATAGGAGCAGTGATTATTTTCCTTGGAAAATATTTGGTAAAATTGTGGTCTTTTTCTGGGATGTTTTTGAAATTATAGCACATGGGAACCTTAGGTGGATCAATTTATGGAAATATTAAAATCTTTTAGTGTGTGGAACCATTGGGGTTATTATGGTGATATCTAAAGATTTTTGCATGACTTGATATTTGTAGGATTAATTTTATTCTTGGATTAATATTCCCTCATGTGTCCTAGTAATTTTATCATAGTATAGATCCCAATTTTACTTGGATTTATACATGATCATAACATTTTATATTTTTATTTATCACATTTTTATCTTATGGATTGAGAAAATACAATTTTGATTATTACCCTGTATTTATCTTTCATGTACATTGTTATGTTCTTTGTTTATTTTAATGTGAAATGCTAAAAGGGAAACCAATGTTTGTTTTATGAAAAGTGTTTCAATTGAATTTACTTTAAACACTTGTTTTGTTTTGAATCTAATTTTAATGGTTACATGGTGATTGAAATTTTATAGATTCATGGTGGTATCCCATTATGTGTTTTCCTTACACCATACATTTACCCTTGGGAATATGAAGATTTGGTTTGAAATGATGGAGGTAATGAGAAGGGTATCATGTAGCTAATCATATTTCCTTGGTTGATGTTGTCTTTATAATAGGTTGGTATGATGGTGAAATATATTTACAAGGAGTCTTGGTATTGGTTTTGTTCTACTTCCAATTCATTTGTTGGCTTGGTTTTTTATGTCTCATGGTTGAATACCTTTTCTTCAATGTCATACTCTGATTGTTTTTATTTCTCTTATTATACATGAGACATGTCATATTATGTTTATAGGGTGAAATCATTCCCTTGGATGTATCTATTGATACCAAGGAATTTATCACAAGCTCATGGAGATCAGGAACATTCTTTCGGCCTTATGGAGTGTTGTATTGGGTGTGGTTTTAGGTCAACCAGGGTCATTTTATTTCAAAATTTCATTAGAGACCACTTTTATTTATGTGGGTTGGTTGGTAGACTAGAGTAGGACGATGAGTACCCAATGAATTACAAAGTCTTTTAGATATGGTCATGAAATACAATCCAAATACATAATATCTTGGATGGGAATAAAATGTAAAGATTTAGTTAATCGATCCATAATAACCCAGATCACATTGTTACCTTGAGATGTCTTTGGAAATACTACCATGAAATCCATTGATGTATTTCCCATTTTCACTCCAAATCTAGAAGAAGGTTAAAAAATTATCTTCAGTAATTTCCCTTTTGATTTCACCTGATGATAAGTCAAACATTTTACGGTAAATTCATATATATATATATATATATATATCTTTTTATACCATACCACCAATAATATTCATGAAGGTCACGGTGCATCTTAGAGCTATCATGATAATAGGAAAATGGAGAACTATGAGCTTCACTCAATAAATCTCTCTTCAATTGGGATTAACATGACACACATAATCTCTTTCCAAATACGAGTATACATTCTTCATCAGTATTAAACTCAGTAAAATTACCCTTTTTAACTGATTCTACCTTTTCTTACAAGGCTTGATCCTCCTTATAACCTTTATTAACTCTTTATGGAAAAGTTGAAGACATTAAAACCAAGAACAAATCATAGGATTTCCCTACATCCACAACTTTTAGGCCAAAATTCATCCAATCAGTAACCAAAGGGTCATGTTATAAACAAAACATGTATAATGTATCATTACTTTTCTGAATCAAAGAATCAACCAATTTTTTTATTTTCCAATGTGATACTGAATTGTGCAATCATAATCATTAATTAATTCCATCCATCTTATCTTTCTAATTTTAAATCCTTTCTAAGCACATTTTTCAAAAAACCATTCGTAGTAACCCACTAATACAAGAAATATTCAAATATTCATGATATTTTTGGTTCTTTTACATTATTTAACTAATTTTGTTTTAATATAGTCAATTGTTATGCCATATTTATAGAAAATATATCCAAGGAAATAATTTTTTTGAAACCAAAATTCACACTTACTAAATTTTCCACACTGTTTTTTTTCTTTCATAGTTTTCAACGTAATCCTTAGGTGACATTCATCTTCCTTAAAAATTTTAGAATATACTTAAATATCATCAATAATCACAACCAAAACATTTTCCTAGAAATCATTGGAAACTCTATTCATAGGGTCCATAAATATAGAAGGTTCATTATGCAACCCAAATGGCACAACCATAAACTCATAATTCCCATGTATATCTAAAAGACTATCTTTAAAATTTCATCCTCCTTCTCCTTTAGCTAACGATACCAAAAACTTAGACCAACCTTCAACAAATACTGTCCTGTAATCAAAAAAATCATCAATATGAGGAAAAAGATATTTGTTCTTAACAATGATATTATTAATTAAATGATAATCAATGTAAAGTTTCATTGAACTGTATTTATTTTTTTAAAAAAAAATAGGAGAACCCCATAGTGAAGTTATAGGTTGAATGAAACCTTTATCTAAAAACTCTATCAATTGCTTTTCCAATTCTAAAAGTTTTACTTAAGCCATTCGATATGGGTATTTAGAAATAAGATTATAATCTAGTGCTAACTCAATAGTAAACTCAACCTCCCAATCAATAATAACACCAGTAAATCATTAAGAAATACATCCATGTATTTGTTTATGACTAGAACATCACTAATTTGAATAATTTCTTCATTTTAAACAATATGTGCTAGGAAAATTTCACTACCATCTCTAATCAATTTATAAGATTCATGGTAAGTTATAAAGGCATAAAATCATTAAAAATAACTTCATTAGCTCTAAAATTTATCATAGAATGAAAAATGGAAAGATAATACTCAACAAGAATGATATGAAAGTCTACTTTGGGAAGATTAATAAGATTTTTAGGAAAGATTATTCCATTAATAAAAACAGGGAGATTCCTATAAATCTTGGTTGCTTTAAAAATTCCACTATGTGTTTTATACAAAATTTATATCTTATTTTGATTTATGAAAATATCATCTTACATGAAAATTTATTAGAAATAAAGGAATTAAAAGATATAGCATCAAAAAGGGAATTCACATAATTTTAATAAATAAGTATCATACCTATCAACACTTCATTTAACAATCCAATATCAATGGTAGTAGCAGAAAATGACATTGAAACACATTTCTATTTCTATTCATGTTGATATCCATCATGTGCAACTAAATTCAGACACATGTTATCATAATGACCCAACTCATTATAACTAAAACACCTCATTACTGTATGGATATTAGTTACCCCATCCATTGATTGTTCATGACTCTTTTTTTATAGTCACAAGCACTATAACCAAACTGAACACACTAGAAAAACATTACAGATCCTATCAAATATTACTTAAAATGTTTTTTTACCACACTTGTAACATTTTGATGGATTACCACTATAATTATAAGATAATTGGTCATCTTTTACCTACCACCATGACCTTTTATTATTGTTTTCATCTCGAGGAATATACATGTCTTAAAACTCCATCTATACTTTATCATCACAGTGAACCAATTTATTATAAATTTTAAATTATCATGTGTCAAAATATCACCGTATTAATTATTTATACCCTGATTAAAATATATTAATTAACTATCAATTCCCTTAATTAAATCCATCACATACCTATCAAGTCTTGTAGAGTTTGATTCATACGCAAGCACACAATCTTCATCTTTTTACCTCAATTCCAAGAATTTTTTTTCCATCCTTAGCTAAAAAACCTTGTGGAAATATTTTTGAAGAAAAATATTATTAAATGTGTCCCATTTTATAGAATAAATATCATATTTTAATTTTTTATTCTTAACCAAAAACCACCATCGATCAACTTCACCTTCAAATGATAAATGGAAAAGGTTACCTTTTTAATTCTGAACTTCCCATTACTTCAAATATCCTCTCTAGGGAATTGATACATACTTAAGAAACCAATGTGTTAGAATATCCAATGAATTCTATAGGATATTATCTCATAAAAAGCTCTACTATAGTAATGTTATTCTATGGTAGAACTGGATACTTTCTTGTATGGATTCCACCATTGTATGTATCTTTCGCCAACGAATACATCACCACAAAAACAATTCTGTTCCAATTCAAACCACCTCAAGATGATAATTTGGAAGGATATTTTCCTCTTAGTTCCTTCAAACTATATTTTCCCTATTTCTTATACAGAAAAACGTTCTAAATAGACTTATTTTAAAAAATTTAATATGGTAATCTTAAAATTCTACATCATTTAAACATAAAAATAATGTAAAATATTTTTAATTCATGTTATTAATATTATCCTAAACTCTAAAATTATCTTAGCCTTTCTCTAATACCAACTATAATAAACCAACCTTAAAAATTACATATTATAGTTTCTTTATATTAGAAATCAATTTCTCTATGGAAAAAGATCTTTTATGTTTTGAGTTTTAGAGTTCCACTTGAAAATTGTTACATAAAAAACCCATATATATACAAATTTGAGACTTCTAATCAGTATCCATTTTCCTACAATATATATTTTTTAAACTAAACATGGTTTACGTTCATGGAAAATCATCTAAAATTTCATCTTGACTTACTCTGTCCCCTTATCTATCATTAAAATCTATGATTTTTTAAAATGTGGGATGAGAAAAAAATCTTAGTAAGGGAACTAAAAAGAATAAGTCTATTAGTATAGTGAAGACATGAAAACCCATGAAATGTTTTACCATTATCACAGTTTTCTTTGAGTGAATGAAATAAGTAATTTTCCCCTAAAAACATTAAATTTTTTTCTCAATTAAAGTCATTAAAACCCATATTATGGAAATCATAACCCTTTTGGAAACAAAGATCATCACATTTATGACCCGTTTTAAATTCATTTTGGAAATAAATAGATCCTAGTTAAATCCCTAGGAGAAAATCTATGGTAGTTCCATGATTATTTCCTATTAAGACAAGAAACATTACCAAATGAATTAATGATCTAACTGGGAAGATGAATTGTATATTGTATATCAGGCTCACCCGACGCTATCTGGTTTCACCCGTCATAAAAGTTTTATCAAGCTCACCCATGATCTATAATTGGGTACAACCCTTCGTATAAGCTATATCTTTCTCACCCATTTCCTATATAATGCTCATGTATAATGACATGTATAATTATTTTTACTCTTTCACTTTTTCATCAAAAAATATTTGATAAATACTTTTAAACTCATATGAAAATCACTTGCAGATATGAAAATACCCTATTCCTTTAAACCCCCATTTTTATAAAGCAAAGTTATTAACAATTTAAAACATTTGAATAGTAATAACCATGAAATAATAACATTAAAACAATATTAAATATAATTAGAATAGAAAAATACATGATATAACATGTAAAAGGGGATTTCTATACTCCTCATAAAATGATATAGGTGCATAATATAAAAATATTCCTCAATGAAAGAAAATTGAGATGATGCCCCTTACCTTGAGTATGAATCATTAGATATGTAATTTATATTCATCAATAACAAAATTATATTAATAATATAACTTATTAAGAAAATTTTTAATTTTTATTATTCCTTATATTTTATCTTTTACCATGCCATACACAATTAGTTAACCATTTTAGTTCACTTGAGATGTTTTGGTGGTATTCAACTTATATGTTAAAAATGACTACGATAGGTTGACTATAGTCGAAGTGGTCATTATTTAAACATATATATAATAATAGTCATGGAATAATTATCATATTTTATATAAATTAAAATTTTAAGACCAATCATGAATGATGGTTATCAAAAACGAACTACGTTACAATCATGGAGATGATATACCAAACGTACACATGAGTAACTTTTAAAATTTACAACAATCATTATGGAATGAAGTTAAGTATTATTTTATCTTAAAATAATTAAAATAATATAATAAATATAATATTATTTCATTATATACATAAATATATATCATTCATGTGATGTGTTGATTAAAAAGGTATCATATCACTTCGTGGAGGTCGTAGTCTACACAAATGCACGAACGACATTATCATTTTTTAGAAAGTAGGAAGGTAAGATAAAAAATGATATATTATCTTTTAATAATGATAAATATTTCATTAATATCATAATAAAGTCATATATATTAACTATCTTTATCCTTATTACCTTCTATGAAATGTGTTAGTGAAAAATAAATCACATCGCTTAGCAAGGTGGTAGTATACTGTACACTAGAGTGATGCTACTGTATCCCCCCATAGAATGGAAAGTAAGAAGGTAAATATGATATAATAATTAAAAAAGAAAAATTATATTACAAATAATATATATATATATATATATACTTTAAATATATAATTATAACAATTTATGAGATGTGATGATGAAAAATGAATGACACCAGTTCGCGAGGCGATTGTCCACTTTACACATGAATGATGACTTAATTTCCCATTTTATGGAAGATTAAATGTATTTTGGTTATTAAATTACAATAATAAAATCTAATTATATGAAATTTTATGGTGTTTTTATATCATCCTTATTGATAAATATTTGAAGGAGATGAAAGAAGAAATAAAATAAACTGCTTGGTTAAGCATGATACCTATTCCTTGGACAACCTCCTTAGGTAAGAACCAAAAGCCTTATTTGAATGGATTTTTGGTAAAAATTGAAGATATATATAATGTTAAATTAAGGTGATATGGTATTTTGATAGGTATTATATGAGACAATGATATTTCAATGTGTGAAGAGTAGAGGATAGAGGGTGACATTTTATAAGTGAGGTGAGTGGAACACTTATAATTTTTGAAAAAATATGTAACCACATTTTAACATACCCAAAAGAAAAAAATGGACCATTATAGATACACCGATAATAACAGGTTTAATGTTTCAATCAAATATATTTTATAAAATCTTTTAAGTCATTTAAACCCCTATATTTTTAGTTTAACCCTTAGTAAATCTGTTTTTTCCTTCACTGTGGTAAAATATTTTTTATGTTTTCACTATTCATTATGAAAAAAATTAAGATAAACATACTAGATAATATAAATTATTCCAATTGAAAATATTTAATCCACTTTACCAAATTCAATTGATATAAGTGTCATAATTTAATTTAAAATTAAACCCATAGATGCGATGAAAAAACAGGTTTTTAAGAACTGTACTTTTCAAGAAAATGTTGATTTTATATTGACTATAAGAATAATAATAATCATTTTATGAATTTAAATTAATATTTATTAATATTTAATATATAAATTTCATTTAAATAATTCCTAATTATGGTCTTTTTTAATTAAATAAAATTTGTAAATATTATGCACTTTAAAAAAGTATTCAGAAAAATCCTGTTTTTAAACCAAAAAATAAACTTATACTAAAATCCAATATTAATTTGACTAAAAAAAATTAATTGGATAAAATATTACCCAAGTGTAATTATTTTACTTGAAATCATATTCAAAAAATAATGTGACTTTTTTGTAACTTAATTTATTGAAAATAAATGACATTTTTACAAGAAGCGGTATTTTCACTGTTCACTAAAAAAATCAATATTTTCGAAAAAAACCAAAATATTTACCATATTATATTTATGGTATTCATATTTAAAAAATAATATTTTTTTAAACTAATATTATAATATTTATAAATTAAACTTTTAAATAAAACCTTATAACAAAAGAGTCTATTTAAAACTATTTTTTTAATTTAAAAAGTACTTAAATATTTTTATAATGAATATATATAAATATTTAGTATTAATAAACATTAAATTAATTTATTATATAATTAATTTTATTTTTATAATAAAATATTTTGGAGGGTATATGTCTAGACATCATTATACAATAGAGTTTTCTTTAGAGGAATCTGAAGTGGGGAAACCTAACATATGAGGTGTGATGTTTATTTTATCCTCTATGGTCATTGATTTATTTGATGGGAGTCTATATAATTATTTTATATCATATAATCTGATCAAAATTTTGATATTTTTCATGAATTTTATTCAATTAATGATGGTTCTTTCCACTCCCTTGGAAAAGAGGAAGGGTTAGGGTTTTAAATTTTCTAAGTGCTCGATTACGATCCTCAACCAGGAGGTTATGTGGAATTTCCAAGTTCTTGATTTGAATATATTTTAACTCATAACTTTCAGGGATTATATGGGTTTTTAATTACTAGATTCATTTTTATCATTTTTTTAGTTTCTATCTCCTGATGGGGTTACACATGTCTTTCAACGTGAGTGTAATCCTAGATCTGAGATAGTGGGACATGTTGTTACTGAGGTCAGAATTTTCCCATTCAAGTTATCAAATGTGTTTTTAACAGTTTCTACCATTGTTTAAGTGGCAGTCTTCTTGTTTTAGTGGATGAATATACTGATGTTTTTTATAATGATCTTATAGGTTACCTCATTAGCATTAGGTTGAGTTTTCTATTCACTTTCTCTTTGGAATGAGTCACACCTCCTTGTAATATTATCTTATGAAACTTATTGAGTTGAGGGATATTAAAGTTTATCACAAGGATCTAGAGGGAAAATTATTTATTCATTGATAAGGTCACCTTGGGCTTCATATTTCCTCTTCTCAATGAAGGAACATGAAATCCTATGACATTATGTTGATTACTAAAAGCATAGTTAGGTGGCTATTGAGAACAAGCATCCTTTAAATGGGATTGATAACCTATTTGATCAAATAAAGAGATCCTGATAGTTTAATAGGAGTTACATTTTATTATGGTAACACAGGAAAAGAGTTTTAGAGGAGGATATTATTAATATTTAATTCAGAAGCTGGTATGAACATTATGAGTATGCAACTATGCCATTTTGTCTTACTAAAGATTATGAGGTCTTTTTAGAAATGATGAATCAAATATTTCATCAGTTCATGGATTCTTTCATCATTTTTGGATGATATTTTTGGTAGATTCTATATTAGAGAAAGAACAAAAGATTAATCTAGATATTATTCTCAAAACTATAAAAGAACATCTTATGTATGTAAATATCTCTAAATGTCTATTTTAGATCTAATAAATTATGTTTTTGTTCTTTGTTATATCTTAAAAAGGAATATAATTGGATCCTAAAATGATCCAGGTATTGATGTTGTGAGATAAACCTAGAAATGTGTTTGAGATTCTACGCTTCTTGGGATTTTGTAGTTATTACTTGAAAGTTATTTATCATTTATCTAGTATTTAGTCTCCTATGATAGAGTTGGCTCATAAGGATCTCAATTTCAAATGGAATTATATGTATTAGAGATAATTTTAAGAAATTAATGTAATGTTGAATTTGATTACAGTTCCAATTATTCTTAAATCATGTTTGGGCCATGATGTTTTTTGTAATGATTTTGGTATGGGATTAGGATTTGTTCAGATGTAGGGGATGAAGTTTGTATCCTATGTAAATCACTAATTTTATACTCATGAGATGAATTATCCTACCCTTGATGTTTAGATGGTTATAGTGATACATTCTATAAAGAACTAGAATATCCATCTCATTGGTGAGAAGTTTATTATGCATTCATTTCCTAAGATCACAGAGTATATTTCTACCTAGAGACACTTGAACTTACAGAAGATATGTGGGGTTGAGTATCTTTTGACTTTTGATTTTTATATTTCATATAAACCTAGAAAATTGAACATGGTCATCGATGTATTGAGTAGGAAGTTACTAATTCAAGCCATTAAGGAATTAGTTGTAGATTGGTCTTTGAGGAATCTTTTAACTGAGATGAGCTTGGATGTGGAGGAATATAATGGGATACTATTCTTATCTTTTTTAAAAAATGATTCCTCATTTAATGATCTGATTCAGATTGGGAAATCAACTGACACCAATTCTTAGTGTTTTTTTGAATCCTTAAAGGTCGGGAGACATTAGGTATTTGTTCTCTATCTCCTGATGGTGTTATGTTTTTTAAAGAATATTAGTCATTACAACATCTTTGATGAAATATTTTATTTTTAATGACCTGATATTTTAGAAAATATTTAATTTTGAAATTTAATTTCTTCTATAGCTTGAATTACATGGAATATAAAGTTTAAATGAACCACGATCTATTATTGAAATATTATTTAAATTTTAATATTATAACCTAGTCATTAAAATTGGATAGTATGAATATGATTAACAAAATTATGATATATATATATATAAATGTCCTACTCCATAATAATTATAGATTAATTCTAATGAAATAAGAACTCAATTTTTAGTGAAGTCATTTTATTCATAAAAATTAGGTTTTCCAAAAACATTTTTATTTATTTTTTTGAGAAAATATTATAATGAATTTCTATAAAATTCAGAAAATTTATTTGATAAAATGAACTTCATTTTTTGAAATCATTATATCAAAATTATCTTAGGGTTATCTTTTTGGGATCTTTCTGAAAAGATTTATTTTCTATTGAGTAATGAAAAATAGTGATTTTTATTGGAAAGTGTACTTTTTTTCAAGAATTAACAAAGTATAATTTTTTTAAAATGTTTTCAAATTAAATAATTCAATTAAATTCATTTTAATCAATTTAATTCTTGAATTTGGTATATACATGTTTTATACATAAAAGATGTTGTCATGAGAAACTGTTTCTAGTTCCATTTTATGGATTTTTATTAAAATTAATTTTTGTCACTTACAAGAATTAAAATTTTTAAAATAATTTTTATTTCTGAAACCATAAATTAAAATTTATCTTAGATTGATTTTTTTATATTTTTATGAAGAATTTAAATTTTGGGTGTATAGTAAAAAATACAGTTTTACAATATATGGTATCTTTTTTGATATCATCGAGATATAATCATAGTATAAAAATTTATAAAACTTATTGAATGAATAAAGTATGATAGAATATTAAAAATATAATAATAAAATAATTCAAATAATATAAATTATAATTCATTTCATAATTAATTTGAAAATCATTCTCAGTGCCGACGCTTTGCTTATGCAACACTAGAAAAGTCAAAGTTGGTGACCAAATTATAATATATGAAAAGTAATAAGTCATTTTTAAACTAGTTTAGTAAACATAGATTATTATTTATTATTTTTATGGTCAGATAAAAATTTTGGAGTTATATAACAAGTGTCTTATCCAAATGCTTGTGCAATTCTTATGCAAGGTTAGAAAAGTCAAAATAACATATTAAATAAGTTATCATGAAATAAATGTGAGTAAAAACATATATTGAAAGAATATAAAATATTATATCGAACTTAATTAATTTTTTTTTTATTTTGGAAATTTATTTTTATTTTTTAGTGATGAGATGATTATCTTAAATTCTTACGTAATGCTGATGCTGTGCTTGTGCATGCAGTATTAAAATCAAGTAATTTATTTTAAAAAACGTTAAAAATAATATTTTTTGGATGAATTAAAGTTTCCAACAAATTTAATAGATAAATATGACCTATTTTATATGTGTAAAATTATTATATTCTAATTGAAGATATTTTTTTATGTATTTCAAGTTAAATAAAATGAGTATTGTAAAAATTGACATTCATGATATTTATGAAAAAAATATTTTTCTAAAATATAGAAAGACCATTAAAATCAATATAAAGGAAAAGGGGATGATATATTGTTGAAAAGTTCATTTCTTATCCATTTATGGGCCAATTTTCACTATATAATTAAAATTACAATCTCTTAAGACTGAAAAATACATTACATTGGTTAAGGACAAAATCAGGTCACTAAGGGCTTAAACCAAAAAATAAAGATTAAATTACCATATAAACATGAACAAATTTGATAGGTTGATTACCTTTCAACCATATAATACATTATACTATAATATATTTCCATTTTATTCATTTTTCTTGAGAATGAATTTTTACATTTAAATCATTAACGATATTCTAGAAGTTCCCATCACCTCAATTATAAAAGGAAACTTCCTCCCCTCACTTCTTTACACCAATTTGAGCCATCTAACTTGTAGAACCCCCAATCTCAAGCATATAACCCTTTATTTATGATTTTTAATTATATAATATGTTTGGGTGAAGTTAGGGAGGGTTTGGAAATAATTTGTATGTTTTTTTGGACTTTTCTATAGGTTCATGATTTGATCATGGTTTGGGAAAATCGTAAAAAACCTATAGGAAATAGAGCACTATGAGGTAGGGGATAAAGGGAAGGCACACAGGCAGTGCATGGTTTGTCAAAACCATGTATCTTATATGGAGGAACCATGCATCATGAGACAATGAGATTTTTCATGGTGGGTGCATGGTCTATTAACCGTACGAGTCAACCATGCATGGTTAATTGAAGGGCACTGTTGTGGGTGCTTTCAAATGATGTTCGGTTTCAGGTTACTTAGGTGCAGTAGAGTGGCTGACCAAGGTCATCTCTCAAAGGAGGAAGTAAATTTAACAACATATTAAAGGTATTTTGAAAATAGAATAAAAGGAAATAATAATATTAATGAAATGGGTGGGGGTTGTTTATTGTTTGTAAATCTAGAATAAGTTTGCTAGAAGAAGATTGCATTTTTTTAATTTTGAAATAAAAGTTGATTAACAAAGCACAACGAGAAGATGTTTTTTATAAAACTATTTTTAGAAAGTCTAATCGCTCTGACTCTACCACTTCATTTAATTATGAATAATTATAATTTAAATTAATATCCAATTAATTATCATCCCCTAATTTGTTAACCTTCAAACCCTACAGGAGTTAACTTAACCACAAAGATGAAATTACTAAAACCCTAGGCTAGCTTTGGAACATGCAATCACAACACCCTGATTTGATTGATGTTCTAAGGTTAGCTTATGGTCAGTGGTTGATTAGATAACATATCCACTCTGGAAATGAGGATGAATTTTTTTTATGTAATATATTTGAACTCTATAAACTTATCCCATGTGGTCTTGTATTACTGATTAAGTTTGCGCTCTCACAATTTAAACAAAACCTCGACGTCAAATGTTTTTTTGTTAATTATTCAATTGATTTATTTGTTTATTATAATTTAAGAACACAATACATGGATCAGGTTATGTGAATTAAAGCAGCTCAATGATTCAAAATAATTAAATGAAGAGTGTAGAAGATAGATCGATCACTAGAAAACAACACTTCCAGGGGCGGTGTGGTCATCATGGGGACGTTTTGCTTGAGCAAAGGATTGAAAGGGTAGAACTCAATATCGTATCCACTCTTGATTCAAAACCAATTAGGAAGATTAATAGAAGAAGAAATTTGAACAAAACAGAATAAAATAGAATAAATAAAAGAAGAAAAAAGAAGTTTATTACACAAATGAAAACATTACAACATGATGAAGAGAAGAAGGCTTTGATGAGGGGATCCTTGCTTCGAGATAAACCCCTCTCATAATGGTTGGATAATTTGGGTGAAACCAATTCCCCTCTACCCCCAATTTACTAATTCACGTTACAACCCCTCAAAATTAGAGAACTACTAATTTATAGATTGGAGGGGAGGCTTGTATACAAGTTGTTTCACGTGTGAATGGGGAAATTTGGACAAATATTTGAATCCAAATTGAACCACCCATTTGACCACAAAATATTAGGAATCAGCTCTACTTACATTAGGATTCTTTGTGTGAAATTTAATCTTAGAGATCCTTTTAAAATTGGGGCCTAATCCAATCACAAATTAGGAATTTATGGCCCAAATACAAAACCCATGTCTATTCTAGCGAGTCCAGCCCATCATTGACTTAATGGCCCATTTACTCCATCCAAATGCACTCTTTAGCTCTATTATCCCAAATACAAGTTGTAGAAAATTATGTTATTAACACTTTTACAAAAGTTTAAGTTCAAATAATCCATATTAAAATATATATGTGTGAAATACTACAGTTCATTTTAAAGGGGTAAAACTGGAATTTTCATCAATTTTTCAAATGAATGATCTAATCCCAAATATTTCATAAATGAATATAATTAGAAAAATATGAGGAAATTATATCATTTATTATCAATAAATTGTTAAACGAAATAGTTTTTTATCATTAATCCTTGACGAAATGGCTTGTTCATGATTGGTACATGGTTTTCCTAACCATATTATTGTGCATGAACAAGTTTAAAGTGATATCCTAAAATTGTGGATCTCACCTGTTTTGGTCTCTAACTCCCTAAATTCCCCCTATGTGGTCCTAAATCAAGATTATATCTTCCCAAATGCAAAGAAAGTTTCACCCATTGATCTATAGGTGATACAAAGGTAACACAAAGGCTTCTCTTATTGATTTGAAGTCGAATTCTTACAGTAAGCCTTTTTTCTTAGTAGTTCTTGTCGGGGTTTCTTAGATATAATTCTCCATATATCTTTGTTTCTTAGAAATATATTTTCTATGGATATATTTAAAATAGTTTACTTCAAATGTGATTATATTTGAATTTTTTATTGATAGGTGAAGAGATATAAGGTGGGTTTTTGGAGATCTATATCGGGTTCATGGATATTTTTGTGACATTTTCCGTTGTCCTTATAAAACCCAAGGTAGGTGGATTCACTCTCAACTCATCTATTTTATAACCTAAATGATTAGTTTTAAATTTATTTTTTGATTTATATTGGTGGTGAAATCATTTTTAATTTCTCATTGGAAACCCTCTTGAGTGACAGTTTGTGGGTTTATTGAAATTGGGTGTTTTCATTGGAAATTGAACTTAGAAATTTAATTTTAAAATGATAATTTTAAAATTACTTTTTAGTTTTTATTCTTGTACAGGTGTTTTAAATAAAGGTTTCATTTATTGAAATGGATTATTTGAATTATTTTAAATAAAATAATGGGTTTATTGAAATGGTTGAAATGATTATTTTGGCATTGGTTTTTGGCATAATGGTTGTGTGTGTTGATTTGCATTTGGGACTCCCCATCATAGTAGGATGAATAAAAATCAGGGATCTCCCTTGTAAAATGGTTCATTAAGTGACAACTTAGTGAATGGATGACTCACCAATCATGATTATAGGTAGGTCTAGGTTTTTTTTCATGGTTGGATTGTTAATCTATGGAATGTAATAGTTATGAAAAAATAGAACTTATATAATGGCTTTGGAAATATTGTTTGGTTTATTTACTTGGAATTATATGTTTTTTTAGAAAACTATTTTATCATGGAACTTGTTATATTTTTATATAAACTATTTTATAAATTATTTTATAGAAACTATTTTATATAAATGTGATAACTTGTTCTATGATACTTGTGTGATTAGGGAAGTCATTGGGGGAAAATCTATTGAGTTTCATTACTCACCCATGCTTTGGAATGTTGGTTATTTTGTAGATATCGTTTACCAGGATATGATAAAAGGTTTATAATCACACATCTATAGTAGTACTTGGTGGTACTTGGGCTATTGTGGAGTTGGAGCATGGATCATGGTGGAGCTTGGAGTCACTGAGTTTTGTCTTCTACTGTATACTTTAATTTTATATTCATTCAATATGGCACGTTGTTTTAGTTTGATTTTAATATCAATGGATTCTTTAAGTTGTCTTTACTTAATATTATACATCATGTAGTGGTTTATTTTTTTATGGAATATTTGGTCGGTTTTTTTATCAATGTGTAAAAAATCCCCCCATGTATATTGAAGCCCTTTGGAATTTATTAGGCATCTTCGGGATGTTAGTTAAGGCCAAGTAAGACCCTTCCACCTTATCAAGCCAATGAGGTGGAAGGATGTTTCAATTAGTATTAGTTTTTTTAGATCCAAAATCTATTTGAGAAAAGTGGTATCAGCTTGGTCTTTCCTAATTTCTTTCAGAACAATTTGTATTCGTCTTTACTGGTCATTGATTTGGTATTTGTTGTTAGACTTGGAGTTAAATTCATTATAGTATATTCCTTGAGATGGTATCATATAAAGGATTAGTATTGTCAGAACTTAAAATGCAGAGAATAAAAGATATAGCCAACCTTTTTATGTCGAAGGATAAGTTCCCAGGGAATTGGGTATATAAGTATTTTGGAGACACTTATAGTGATTATAATATCATTTTAACAGGTTTATCCAATAAGATGAGCATGACATGTATAATAGTAATGACTTCCCACTAGGAGTTAATATCTCATTCTGAGTAATTATTTGATACAAATTTTTTATTTTTTAAAAGGATAAAGTTATTTTCAAATGAATGTTTTTGAAAAAAGTTTGGTTGTGATATTTTGAAAATAGTTGGATTTTAAAAAGAAACATGTAATTTTTTTCAAAAATTATTGAATATGGAAAGGGTTGATTTTGGAAAGCATTGTTGTGATAGTATGATGTGGTAGAATTTTAAAATTGTTCAACGTTTAAGAGAAAGAATTACGAATTTTGTTATTTTTATAGAAAATGGGACTCACTAGGCGTCAGAGGAATGGGCCGAAAGAGGCTGTTCAGAATGTGGTTGCACTTTAGCCACAGGTGAACCAATAGTTGGTTCAAAGAATCAATCAAGACTATCAAACCATTGATTCTGGATTGTAAATGGATACTATTTTTAAAATATCAGTCACTTATGGAAATCCAACTCAAGGGAGTATGATTATATTCACGAGAGAAGGTGAGAACACTAACACTAAGAGAAAGAGAAAGAGGGAAACCTATTCTTAAGTACGTGTAACACATCATAATAAGACCATGAGATAAATTAACCTACCTACAAGACCCAAGACCAAACTTGGATGTTTTAAGTGTGGTTATTTAAACAACATTAAGTGATATTGTTCAAAATTACATAGGTTATTCCACAAGTGCAAAAATATGGGACATCTTTGACAATTTTGTCATAGTGCTCGGAGATCCAGTGTTTGGGACACTTCTCAGGTGTCACAAATGTTTTATTCTTCAATAGTAGGGGGGAAGAAGAATAAATCTCATCAGTAGAATAGAGATATAAATGGTGTTTTTTTGGAGTAACATGACTCCTAAGTAATGGAATTCTCAATAGAACAATAGGGAACAATGTTTCACGAGCAAGAAATTATATGGAGCAGTCCAAGTTAGTTTAGATGATCAATGTGGAACATCGACGGTGAGGGGTTATTTTTTTGAATTCTAGCCTCATGAAACCTTTTTTTGACATAGGTTCATCCAATTCCTTTATTTATTCTCTTGTTGTTGATTTTTTTAGTTCAAAAGTTGAGATGACTCCTTCTTTGATAAAACTTAAAACTCCTCTTGGTCAAAGAGAGTGTTGAGCCTTTGTGTGTAGAATATATTCTATAACCATTGATGAAGCCAAGATGAAATGGTATTTCTCTATGGTTGAGATGTATGTATTTGATATAATCCTGGGAATTTATTGGTAGACAATTTTCAAATATCACATGAATTGTTTTACAAGAAAGGTCAGTTTTACAACTATTGATGGCGTCAAACATCTCTTTTGAGGGCACCAAAATGTAAAGGTGGGTGAAATGAGATTTTTCACACCAGAATTTGGAATGATATCGTATTATTTGGAATCCCTATCTTTTGAATTAATGGATGATATCTAGAAGAACAATTTTCTAGTAGTGGTTGATCAATTTCAAGATGTGTTTCTTAAAATTTTTTTAGGGGTTACACCTATTAGTGAAGTGTAGTTTATGATTGATATCCATATAGGTACCTTTTCTATTTCCCTTAAATCTTATAATATGGAACCAATATAATTAAAGGAGTGAACAATGAAATTAGTGGAGCTAGAAAGAAAAGGGTTCATTTGGATGATCACGTCTCCGTCGGAAGAACCCATTTTTTTCAAAATTGAAGAAGGAACTCTGAAACCATGTATGGATTATCATAACATTAACCAAGTTATTATAAATAATAGTTATAAAATTCAACTAATTGATGACATTTTATATAACTTAATATGAGTTTAACAGTTCTCTAAGATTTTCTTGAGAATAGGATATCACTAATTGCGAGTTAAGAAGGAGGATATTCCAAAGACAACTTTCAGGACTAGATATGGACATTATGAAAATGTGTTAATGCCTTTTGGTCTTACAAATGTAAAAATGATATTTATGGCACTAATGAATAAGATATTTTAGCAATATATGTATTTTTTCATGGTGGTGTTTGTTGATGACATATTATTGTATTCAAGGACACGAGTTGAGCATGAGAAAGACATGGAAAGAGTGTAGGGAATCTATAGGGTCATCATTTGTATACCAAATGATAAAAGTGAGATTTTTTGATAAAAGTGGTATGATATATTGGCCATGTATTCTTGGAAAATGTTTTTCAATGTATTCAAAATAGGTTGAGGCTATGATCTATTGGAAACCGCTGAAGAGTGTATTCAAGATACACAATTTTCATGGATTGACTAGTTATTATCGAAACTCTGTGAATGATTTTTCAGGGCTGTCTTTCCCTATGAGATCTTTGACAAATAATATTGTTCCATTCCAATAGGATTAGGAATTCCAAAATTCTTTTCAATAACCTACATTTCTCTTTACATCAACACAAATTAGGAAAAGGGTATGTGGTGTATTGTGATGCATCAAGATCAAGGTTGGGATGTGTTGTCATGTAGGAAATCAAGTGGTTGAATATAGATCAAGGTAGTTATGAGTGCGTGGGAAACGATACCCAATACAAAATTTGGAGTTAGCTTCCATAGAAAATTATTTGAAAACATGGCATCACTATCTCTTTGGTGAGAAATTTACTATGTTCATAGATCATAAGATCTTGAAGCATATTTTCTCAAAATAATATTTTATCTTGAGACAAATAATATGGATATAGTACCTCCATTTTTTGACTTTGACATGTTGTACACACCGGGTAAAGGAAATACATTGAAAAGTTATTTAAGAAGAAATTGTTGTGCTATGTTGAAAAAATAGGCTTCATATTAGTGGTAGGTGATGTCAGTGATAGCGTACATGAACATGGAATGAAAATACCTAGTTGATGATGTAGTTTTTATACATTTTCCTTGGTTCATGATTTGGCGAAGATGGTTAAAGATGTAGAGACATCCAATGTAGAATGTAAGGAATTGAGGTAAAAACTCAATTGTGGGAGACCATAGAGGGATAGATGCTGGATGAGAGTTTAATTTTTTTGTTTTAGAAATTAGATTGTCATACCAATCACTTTTCAGGAACAAATTATTCATGATTACCATCATTCATGATAGAATTTTAATTCTAGAATACAGATGATATATAATTTGTTGAAAGCACATTTTTGGTGGATCAACATGAAAATAAAGGTGGATAAGATTTTTTTTGAGATTCTTAACATGTAAGTAAGTAAAGCCAGAGTATCAATGACTAGAAAGTATGTTGTAGTCATTACCTATCCGTATGTGAAAATGGGAGGAGATAGTTATAGATTTTATAACAGGACTCTCATGAATAATTCAGAAACACAATTCTATATGGGTGATAGTGGATTGGATCAAAAAGTTATCTCATTTAATTCATATTTATGAAACTATTATAGTAGAGGAATTGTCAAAAATATATATTCTAGAATTGGTAAAGAGACATGGAATACTAGTTTCAATGGTGTTAGAAATAGATATGAGGTTTACATATCATTATAAAAATACTTATTGAATTCCCGTGGGACACAGTTGACTATGTGTATGGCGTATCATCCTATGATGGACAGACAATCTAAACGGATGATAAAAATGTTGTAAGACGTGTTGTGGGATGCGTAATGGATTTCCGTGGCTCTGATCGCATTGTTAGGCGCATCAAATTAGAATTTTATTTTTAACTAGAATTTCAACAGTATAGCAGCAACCCTAGGTCATTTCTCGACGGAGCCTTAGATCAATAATTCCAAAATTTGGTTATGATTATGAGTGTAAAAAGATAAATGGGGTTTTATAATACTTGGTTTTGATGATTAAATATTACAATAGAAAATGAAATCGATAACAAAAAGTATAAATGAACAAGATTCATTAAACGTGATCAACCCGAGGGGAGTATCATGATGCTCAACCTTCATCGCTTCAAAAGAAAGGGTATAGATCTTTTAATACCTGGTTTTTAACACCTATTAACATAATTTTACTAGTTTTATACTAGGATAACTCCTCGGCTTCAATCAAAAACACACAATGATTCACTAGACACCGCCGATGATTGGGTGATTGGTGTTCGACTTCATAACCAAAACTCACCAAGGCAACACACGAAGAACTCGATGTGCTATCCAGGTTTATATGTTATTTCTTTGTGATACCATGACATAAATGTAAATGGCCTTGATAGCGCTTATGTGAGTTCAATTGAAAAATATGAACCACAAAAACACCATAATTGAATGAGGGAGTTAAAAGGGATGAACAATGTGTGAAACATCACATGAATGGGTACCCCCAAACATGATCATTTGAGTTTGAGTATAACATACCCGAATTTAAATCAATCTAATAAAAATAGTGGATGAATAAAAACAACATAAAACCTGGAATTAAAAGGATTATATAAAATAATACAAGTATGATGATCAGGATTACATCACATTCCTCCTTGGGTGATCACAAGGGGTTTAGAAAACCATGGGAGGGGAGGAAGAAGAAGATGTTGAGGTAGATCTTCCAATAGCCTCTAGAACATCTAGGGATGTTGATAAGACACCATGGTGACTCCATAATGGCAGCACATTTCCTCCTTGTGGAACTCCTCAATGGGGTGCCCAAGGTTCCAATTTATAGGCAAAGTGGGCAGTGGTTTTGGGAGGCCAAATTTCACAAATCCTCTTGGTACATGGTTTTGGCCAGTCAGACTATCTTAAATCACTTTGGACAAAACTAAAGAGTTGTTTGTTGAAAAATTTTCTATCTCCATGACTATCTTGGCAGCCATATATGGAATTAAATAAGAGATAGTGCCAAAATATAGAGTAAATGTTTTGACCACATGTATATCCACTTTATTGGACAGATTAGTTTTTATGGGCCTCGTAATGAAAGAATTGGGCTTCGGTCCCTCCATTTGAAATGGAGATAATTAAATTTAGGGCCAAACCAAAAACGTTCAGCCCATTGGAATTCACGGTTTAGTAGAAGAGTGCGTTTCAGTACACTATTGTTCTTGGATCATGTGTAGATTGGACCATTTTTCTTAGACTTCCTCGTAGGTCCTCTAAATCAAATCCACCTACAATATAATTATCAAAACAAGTAACATTTCCATTTTTAATAGTGTTAAACACAAAATAAGTTATTCAACCATGACGTGAAATTTGTTATTATATTTTTAATTTTCAATACAAAACTAGTTTAATACATTGGTATAAGGGTGAAATAAAACAGTGAATCGTGGTATGATCACACCCAACACCTAAAAATTTGTAGTCCAAGGAAAAGTATAATATCCTAATCATGTCCCATTCATAAATAATAGGTGTGAAAACAAATAATATTTTTTTGAAATGAAATTCATCATGTCTCTTTTATGGAATCAATTTACCTATCATTTTTCATTTCTCACATTCAAATTTGTTCGACGTTATTTGTTCATCCAGGAAACATATCACAACCTACATCACTTAGAAATTTTCCATCATCACTCACGGAACATATAAAAGTGGAGTTATTCTATTTTCCCAAAGTTCATGTGATCTTACCATATGCTTGCCAATATTCTAAGTTCTCTACCGGTAGAAACTAGTGTGCTATTCAAGAGGACTTCCAACAGGCTGTTATGAGGTTTAAGGTTTGGTAGGATTTAATGTTTAGAAATCCGAGGCTGGAGAGGAGTGTTTAATATCTTATTTACAAAACATGTAAAAATTCATGAAGTTTTCACAGTGAATGTACACACTCAATCCCTCACAAATTTTATCACCTCCAACTAACTCTCCCCATTGTCCATCTCTGTGGGTCATAACCAAGTAGTAAATAATAATGAGTAAATATCCTATTTTCTCTATTTTTTTTATTTTGTTCTATGTTTTTTCAGATGTAAAGCACTAATTTTTTTAGTTTTTTAGATGAAGAGGGAAACATGTGTACAAAAATGATGTAATATGGCTTGTGAACCCATTTCCCAAGGAAAATGTAGGCACCCTTTATATCAACCCATAATAATTATTCTCTTCTAATAATTCCCATGGAAACACCCTCTCTCCCATACTTTCTGAAAATAAAACAAGAATATACACAAGATATGCGTTGTTAGGGATAAATTATCTTGTAATGTGGCTACCTAATAGGCATTTCATGGTATTTAAGGCTTAAGAAGGATAAAATGTAAAGGTGGCTAAAAAAATAGGATAATTGTACAAATGGATTTTTAATGAACGATTGCCTCTATTATGAATGTAGAATAATTGAATATTATGGATTTAAATAGAATCAAGGAAAGTTCTTGTTTCTCTACATGACCTGAGACTCTCAAGAAAGTAATTAAAAGGAATAATAAAAAATAAAGGTCTTAGAATGTCTCTCGGGTAACAGATTAAAATATTGGTTTTCACTAACGAGTCATGGGATTCAAAAGTCCATTAAACACCTAAGAATGATTTGAAAATACAAATTGTAGAAAAAAATTTCCATATCAACATTCATTTGTAAATTTTTTTCCCAATAAAAAAAATGGAATTTTCCACACAACCGACTCTAGCATAAAAAATGATTTTGGATATTCTTTTTAAGATCAATTTTTATCTACAAACACAAAATAAGGGAAAAGGAAATAAAAAATGAAAAAACATTTTTATTTTCATTTTTCATTTTTTTGTTTAATCTTAACTATGACATCTCACCCTCTCCCACACCTAAAAGTTACATTATCCTCAATGAAAGTATTTTAAATAAATAGACATGTAAATAATGTTGGCGAGAAGGGATAACCTGATAAGTGGTGTCATATGTGTCATATGTTAGTAGGATTTCCTCCACGAGATGCTTTGCAAAATCCTCATAAAAGTTTTTGATCCTCTTACCATTGACATTAATCCTTTTTCCACTCTTATCATGAAAAAAATGTATAGCACCAAAATGGTAAACATCAGTAATGGTATAAGGACCAAGCCATCGGGAACAAAGCTTACCTAGGTGGAGCTTTATCCTAGAATTATACATGAGAACCATCTCACCAATATGAAACTTCTACTGATGAATCATTCTATCAGGGATAGCCTTTGTAGTCTATTTACAGATCTAGGAGTTCTCATATGCATCATGTCAAATTTCTTCCAACTCTTGAATCTACAGATTCCCATGCTCACCTGCATCTGAAAAATTCATTTTAAATTTTTTAACAGACCAATATGCATGGTGTTCAACATATACTAGGAGGTGAAAAGCCTTTACCAACACAAATATATATGGTGACATTCTGATTGGGGTTTTAAAATAAGTACGGTACACCCAAAGTGCATTATCCAAGCACAAACTCCAAACTTTCCTATTGGGTTGTAACATTTTTTCCAAGATTCTCTTAACTTCCCGATTTGATATTTCTACTTGTACGTTAGTTTGGGGGTGATATTTTGTAGAGATTTTATGAACAAACCCATACTTAAGAAGAAAATTTTTCATTTTGGAATTGAAAAAATGAAAACCCTAATCACTAATGATGAATCTAGGTAAACCAAACCTACTGAAAATTTGGGACCTCAAAGAATCAACAACCACTTGAGAGTCATCGGTCCTAGTGGACTTTTCTTCCACCCATATAGATACATAGTAAACAACCAATAATATGTACACAAATCGAAATGAATTTGGAAAAGGCCCCATGAAGTAAATGTTCCATGCATCGAAGATCTCACAAAATAATATGGGTTGTTGGTGTATTTTATTCCCCTTAGAGATATTCCCTGTGAATTGAAAATGACTACATGACTTAAAAAATCTATGGGAATCCCTATAAAATGTTGGACAATAATGTCTTGAGTAAATGACCTTTCGAGCTGTACATTGAGAGACAAAGTAGCCCCCATAGGCCAAAGTGTGGCTGAAGGTAAAAACAGAGGTGAACTCGTGGTCAGGGAAACACTGGAGAAGTACTTGGTAACAACAAATTCTCTATAAATATGGGTCATACCAAATGTATCACTGAGAATCATTCTTATATATATGGTATTGGGAAGTGCTAAAATCAGTGGGGACCCAATATGTTGCTAAAAAATTCACAGTGTCCATATACTAGGGGTAAGGTCCATAACATCACAAAGGTTATCATGAGGGAAGAATTATCCAATTGGGAGGGGTGAGTCAACATGTTTGTCCAATGGTGGGAAATACTGCTAATGTGGTAAGCTACCACATTTTCCACTCCTCTATTATCTCTAATCACAAGTTCAAACTCTTAGAGGAGGAGAATCCACTGAATAAGGCGGGGTTTAGCTTCAAGTTTCTCTAGGAGAAAATGAAGGGCATCATGATCAGAAAAGAAAATGTTTTTTTGACTTGATAAGACATGAATGGAATTTTTTATGGAAAAAATTGAAAGAAGTTATTGTTTTGTGGTTGTGTAGTTTTCCTGGTTAGGGTCAAGGGTATGTAAGGCATACAAAAAAGACATGAGGAGCCTTCTCAACCCTTTGTGATAAAACTGCCCCAACTGTAAATTTAGAGGCATCACACATAAGTTCAAATGGGAGATCCCAACTTAGAGGTTGGATGATGGGAGGTGATGTGAGACTCCTTTTTAGTTAATTGAATTCATCCTCACAATTTTTATCAAACAAAAACTTAGAATCCTTCTGTGACAACCGGGAAAATGGAAGTGTGATCTTATTAAGTCTTTAATGAATCAGTGGTAAAAACCATCATTAACCAAGAAAGATTTCACCTCACAGACACATTTTTCATATGGAGGGGTTGAAATTAATTCAATTTTTTTATTTACCCATTTGAATTCCCTCTATTGAAATAACATTCCCAAGAACTATCCCCCGTTCAACCATGAAATTACATTTATTGTAATTTAATACAATATCTTTTTCTATGCAACGACGGAGGATAGAACCTAGGTGATCCAAACAATCATCAAACAAAGTTCCATAAACCATGAAATAATCCATAAAAACTTCCATGAAATTTTCTATGTACTCTGAAAATATACTCCACATACAATTCTGAAAAGTACCTGAAGCATTAAAAAGACCAAAAGGCATCATTCTATACAAAAATGTGCCAAATGGACAGGTAAATGTTGTCTTTTCTTGATCCTCAGGGGCTATATGAATTTAAAAACAACCCGAATAGACATGAAGGAAACAATAATGGGACTTACCAGCCAATCATTCTAACATTTGGTCAATTAATTGTAGAGGAAATTGGTCCTTCCACGTGGCTTTATTCAGTCGATGGTAGTCAATACAGACTCCCCAACTATTTTGCACACGAGTTTGAACTAATTCATTCCTTTCATTTGACACAACTGTTATTCCTATATTTTAGGCACAATTTGCACTAGGCTAACCCATTTACTATCAGATATAGGATAAATGATCCCTACAACAAGTAATTTACTCACTTCCAATTTTACCACTTCAAGGAGAGTGGGATTCAACCGGTGTTGAGACTTCCTTACAAGCTTAGACTCATAATCTAAAAGTATACGGTGTATACAAATAGATGGGCTAATCCCGAGAATATCATCCAATTTCCATCCTATTGCCTTTTTACACTCTCTAAAAAGATCAAGTAGTTTTTATTCCTACTGTTGAGAGAGTTTATTGGAAATAATGATGGTAAATTGGTCAATACCCTCAAGATAGGAATATTTTAAATTAGTTAGAAGTGGTTTTAATTCCAATATCGAGGGTTTTGGACTGAGGGAGGGGATTTAGGTGGAGTGAGGTCCATTAAACATTCTATCTACTCATGTTTATTCTCTAAAGATAGATAATCTATTGAAATGAGATTTTCAGAATCATCAATGGTCATGGGTACCTCAGAATGAACACACTCATCAATTAAATCACAAAATTTACACTTTACAGAAGGCACAAAACACTCAAAACATTACTCCAAAATCAAATCATCCAAGGGTGAAGAAGAGGAAAATGAATCATAGTATGTTTTGAGGAGAGAATTGTGTGTGTGTGCATCATTTGAGCACACTTCCATCAAATAGACAGGAAGAGTGGAGTTCTCTTCAATAGAGAGTTTCATAGACCCATGGATGTTAAAATTAACCTTTTCTCCACCAAACTCCATGGAAAACATACCATTTTAAATATTGATGATCATATTTACTATTTTGAGGAATGGACTCCCAAGTATGAGAGGGGAATGTCCTTCGGATTGAGTATCTTCCATCTCAAGAATGTAGAAATCATTTGGGAAGATGAGATTATTCACTCTTACAAGGACATCCTCAATCACTCCTATTGGATGTGTTGTAATCCAGTTGGAAAGTTGCATGACAATGAATGTTGGTTGAAGCTCTCCAACCTACAGAGATGTATACATGGAGTTAGGCATTACATTAATAGAAGCACCTAAATCAGCATATCATCATAAAAGAAGGTCTCCCCTATGGTACATAGTATCATGAATGTTGCCAGATCCTTGCATTTGGTTTGAATTGTAGGCTGAATCAAGGCTGAGAAATTCCTCCATAAGTTGAATCTCTCAGTCCCCATTAGCCTTTGTATATGGGTTCAATGTTCTTAATGAAATTTAGCATACGTGGGAATTTTCTTGACTGCATCCAATAAAGGAATTTTAACTTGAAATATTTTAAATGTATCTGTTATTTCATTATCAATATCATTATCATAATTTTTCTTGAATTTAGAGAGTCTTTAGGGGAAATGAAGAGAAATGGATTGTTCATTTGAATCATCAATGACAATTTGGTTTCTCTTTTTATTTTGTTGTTCTTTACTTTATATTTTTGAGGGTTGGGAAAGAGTGTTTTCAAGAGGGGGACATACCGGTTCTGTATAATAAGTATAAGGATAAACTTATTTACCACTATGAAGTGTAATTGCACATAAATTACCTTTATCCTTTGTATTGGAAATGAGTTGGGATGGTAGTTTTCAAGAACCTTGCATCTTGAGCTCACTGATGGTGTTCGTCAGTTGTCCCACTTGAGTTTTTAGGTCTTGAATTGCCGATTGTGTGGTTTTTAGGAACTGGAGGTTCTGAGTTGCCATTTTATTTACCATGTCTTAGAGGCTTGGTTCAAATTTTGGAGGAGGAGGATGATTGTTTTGAGAAGTTGAAGGATAGGAATGTTGCAGACCTTAGCCTTGTTGATACCATTTCTCCTTGGGGTAGCTTGAGTTTCCTCCTTGTCGGTATTGGGGTTGTGCTTGCTACCCGAGGTTTGGATTTGGCTTGAATGGTTCTTTCTTGAAGGGAGGTGCTTTTTGGAAAGGACGCCCTGTGAACATGGTTGCACAAGACTCAGGTGAATCATGAAGCTGTGGGAACTAGTCCGGAAAATTAGTATTGTCAGAGAAAATACTGCAATGTAATGGATCTAAAGAAGAGTGTGAGTAACCTTCTGCTTGAGCTCATTTCCTTAGAATGCTATGCATCTAATCATGTTTATTATCTACCTTTTGTTCTAGGGCTGAATGAATTACCTCATGAACTCCTCAGGTTGGTTCAATTTCTCGTGTACCAACTTTTTGTGCATTTTGAGCCATGTTGGATATTAAGTCCTGAGCATCGAAAGGAGTTTTGTCCACAAGGGCACCACCAGCTGCAGCATCAATCATTCCACAATCCATGGGAATAAGTCCCTCATATAATTATTTGATTAACAGTTATTCACTAATATAATGTTGGGGGCATCTTGAGAAAAGTCTTTTGAATCTCTCCCGGTATTCATGAAGGGTCTCTCCTTGTGATTTCCTAATTCCACAGATTTCTTTCCGAATTGACGCAATTCGGGAGGCAGGGAAGAAATTGTCTAGAAATATTTGTTTATAGTCATTCTAGTTCCCCAATTGTGGTAGGAAGATATTATATCCAGTCTTTGGCTACACCATCAAGGGAGAAAGGGAAGGCCCGTAACTTAATTATATCCTCAGAGACATTTTGGGGTTTCATGGTGGAGCAGACTATGTGAAACTCATTGATATGTTTGTGAGGATTCTCACTAGAAGGACCATTAAATTTGGTAAGTAGGTGAATTAGGCCTGATATCAGCTCAAAGATGGACGATTTCTCAGGATATTGGATGTACGTAGGTTGGTACTCCACATCCAGGGTGGTTTGTTCTTTTAAGGTTTGATTATTTGCAGCCATGTTTTCTTGGGTTTGATTGGGTTCAATTTTTGATTGTTTTATGGAAACTTGAGGTTCCAAAAGGGGTTCCTCAGTATTATTTGATTGACCTTCTCAATATTCATTGATTTTTTAATGGAGTGATTTTTCAATTTTAGGTTTGAATTCAAGTAATGTTTCTTTACCAGATGTTGTCATGCAACACCGATGTCCAGTTTGATTGATTGATTGTTAGTTTTAATTTTTTTTTTGTTTTTTTATGGAAGATTAATGGAATAAAAATACATAATAAATTATTGGAGGAAAGAAAATACAATGTTATACTACAAAATTATAGAGAGATTTTGAGAAGAATAAGAAAGAGAGAGAGGGAGAGAGAGGAAGAATACACAAAACCACCAAAAATATAAACAAAAAACCGAAACAAAAACAATCAAATGAGGGTGGGGTATTGAAAATAGTAATAATTAAGAAGTAAAAGAAATAAATAAAAGTAAATAAACTAAATGATCTTGGCTCTCTGGTAATGACACCAAAATTTGATCATGTTGTTGAGCGCATCAGATTAGATTTTTATTTTTAACTAGAATTTCTGCAATATAGCAGCAACCCTAGGTCGTCTCTCGACGGAGCCTTAGATCATTAATTCCAAAATTAGGTTCCGATTATGAAAATAATAAATAGAAATATGGTTTTATAATACTTGGTTTTTATTATTAAATATGATAGTAGAAAATGAAAGTGATAAAACAAAGTAGAAATGAACAGGATTAATTAAACATGATCAACCCGGGGGAGTATTGTGATGCTCGTCCATCATCTCTTCAAGAGAAAGGGTATATATATTTTAATACCTGGTTAGTAAAACCTATTACCATAATGTTACTAAGTTTATACTAGGATACCTCCTAGGTTTCAATCAAAAACACACAATGATTCACTGGACACCGCCGATGATTGGGTGATTTGTGTTCAACTTCATAACCAAAAATCATCAAGGAAACACAAGAAGAACTTGATGTCATATCCAGATTTGTATGTTATTTCTTTGTGGTACGATGAAATAAATTTACATTGCCTTTACAGTTATTATGTGAGTTCAATTGACCAATATGAACCACACAAACACCATAATTTAATGTGGGAGGAAAAATGGATAAACGATTTGTGAAACATCACATGAATGGGTACCCCCAAACATGATCATTTGAGTTTGAGAATAACATACCAATATATAACTCAATTAAATAAAAATAGAGGATGAAGAAAAAACATAAAATCTGGAATTAAAAGGATTATTCAAAATAATACAAGTACGAAGCTCAGGATTAAATCACATTCCTCCCCAGGTGATCACAAGGGGTTTAGAAATTCCATGGGAGGGGAGGAAGAAGAATATTATGAGGTATAACATACCATAACCTCCAAAACTTCTAGTTATTTTGAGAAGACTCCTAGGGGAATCCAAAATATAATCATCTTTCCTCCTCATAGAACTCCTACATGGGGTGAAAAAGTGCCAATTTATAGGAAAAGTGGGAAGTGGTTTTGGGCACCCAAATTTCATGAATCCTTTTGGTACATGGTTTTGGATGGCCATAAAGTATTAAATCACTTTGGAAAAAACTAAAGAGTTGTTGAAAGACACCTTTTATATCTCCACGTAGAATTTGGTGGCCATATATGTAATATAATATGATATAGAGCCAAAATAAAGAGGCAATGTTTTGAGCCCGTGCAGATCCACATTATTGGACAAATCAGTTTGTATGGGAATCTTACTGGAAGAATTGGGATGCAATTATTTCATATGAAATGGATATAATTAAATTTATGACCAGGCAAAAAAGGTTCATCCCATTTTAGTGCACTGTTTATTAGAATCATGCGTTTTAGTCCACTATTGTGCTTCGATCATGAGTAGATTGGCCCATTTTTCTTAGACTTCATCATGGGTACTCCAAATCACCTCCACCTACAATATAATTATCAAAACAAGTAACATTTCCATTTTTAACAGTGTTAAAAACAAAATTATTTATTCAAACATAGAGTGAAATGTTTTATTATATTTATAATTTTCAATACAAGACTAGTTTATTACATTGGTATAAGGGTGAAATAAAACAGTTAATCGTGGTACAATCACACCCCCACACCTAAAAATTTTCACTCTTGGTAAAATTATAATATCCTATTCATGTTCCATTCCTAAATAAAAGGTGTGAAAAAAATCCAAGATTATTTTGAAATGAAATTCATTATGTCTCGTTTATGGAATCAATTTTCCTATCATTTTTCTTTTCTCACATTCAAATTTGTTCAAATTTATTTGTTCACCCATGAAAAATGTCCCCAACTACCTCACTTAGAAATTTTCCCTCTTCACTCAAGGAACATATGAAAGTGGAGTTATTATCTTTTCCCAGAGTTCATGTGATCTTACCATATGCTTTCCAATATTATAAGTT
This sequence comes from Viscum album, assembly GCA_963277665.1. Lineage (NCBI taxonomy): Eukaryota > Viridiplantae > Streptophyta > Magnoliopsida > Santalales > Viscaceae > Viscum > Viscum album. The sequence goes on along the minus strand of OY728136.1, from coordinate 1,753,695,955 downwards.
ATCTACCAGTAGAAACTAGTGTGATACTTAAGAGGACTTACAACAGGTTGTTTTGAGGTTCAAGGGTTGGTAGGATTTAATGATTAAAAATCTGAGGCTGAAGGGGAGTGTTTAATCTCTTATGTTTAAAACATGTCAAAATTCAGAAAGTGTTCACAATTATTGTACACACTCAACCCCTCACAAATTTTATCTCCTCCAACTCACTCTCCCCATTGTCTATCTATTTGGGTCACAACTAAGCAGTAAATAATAATGAGTAAATATCCTCTTTTATCCATTTTTTTGTTCTATGTTTTTTTTCAGATGTACAGAAGTAAGTTTTTATTTTTTTTGAGATAAAGAGGGAAAACTATGTACAAGAATGATGTAATATGGATTGTGAACCCATTACCCAAGGAAAATGTAGGAACCCCTTATATCAACCCATAATAATGATTCTTTTCCCAGAATTCCCATGGAAACACACTCTCTCCCATACTTGTTGAAAATAAAACAAGAATATACAAAAGAGATGGGTAGTTAGAGATAAATTAACTTGTAATTTGGATACCTAATCGGCATTTCATGGCCTCTAAGGCTTAAGAATTATATAATGTAAAGGTGGTGGAAAATAGAGGATAATTGAACAAAGTGATTTTTAATTAATGATTGCCTCTATCATGAATGTAGCATACTTTAATCTTATGGCTTCAAACAAAATCAAGGAAAGTTTTAGTTTGTCTACATGACCCGAGACACTCAAGAAAGTGATTAAAAGGAAGAATATGAAATAAAGGTCTTAGAATGTATCTTGGGTAAGGGATTAAATTATTGGTCTGTGCTATTGAGGCCTCGGATTCAAAAGTACATTAAACACATAATAATGATTTAAAAATAAAAATTCTAGAAAAAAATTCCATATCAAGAATAATTTGAATTTTTTTCCAAAAAACAATGGAATTTTCCACACAATCGAATCAAGCATGAAAAATGATTTTGGATAATCTTTTTAAGAATAATTTTTATCTAGAAAAACAATATAATGGAAAAGGAAATAAAAAATGAAAACAAATATTTCTTTTAATTTTTTAATTTTGTTTTTGTTTTTTTGATTAATATGAACTATGACATGTCACCTTACCCCACACCTAAAAGTTACATTTTCATCAATTAAAGTTTTTTAAATAACTATTCAAGTAAATAAAGGTAGGGATAAGGGACAACCTGCTAAGTGGAGTAATATGTGGCATCTATCAGTTGGATTTCCTCCCCAATATGTTTTGGAAAATCATCATAGAAGTGTTTGAGCCTCTTCCCAATGAATGTAATTCTTTGTACACTCTTATGATTCAAAACCTATATAGAACCAAAAGGGTAAACATCAGTAATGGTATAAGGACCAAGCCATCGAGAACAAAGTTTACCTCGGTGGAGCTTTAGCCTGGAATTATACATAAGAACCTTCTCACCAATATGAAACTTCCGTTGATGAATCATGATATCGTGGATAACCTTAGTCTTATCTTTATAGATTCAAGAGTTCACATATGAATCACATCAAATTTCTTCCATCTTTTGAATATACATCTTCCTATGCTCACCTGCATCAGAAAGATTTATATTACATTGTTTAACAACCCAATATGCACAGTGTTATACCTCCACTGGGAGGTGAAAATCCTTTCCAAACACAATTCTATATGGTGACATTCCGATTGGGGTTTCAAAAGCTATACAGTACGCCCAAACTGCATCATCCCAGCGCAAAATCCAATCTTTCCTATGGGGTTGTACTGTTTTTTCCAAGATTCTCTTAAGTTCCCAATTTGAGATTTCTGCTTGTCCATTAGTTTGGGGGTGAAATGATGTAGAGTCTTTATGAACAACCCCGTACTTACAAAGAAAATTTTTCATTTTGCGATTACAAAAATGTGAACCCTAATCACTAATGATGAATCTAGGTAAAATAAACCTAGTGAAAATTTGGGACCTCACAAAATCAACAACCACTCGAGAGTCGTCAGTCCTGGTGGAATTTTCTTCCACCCATTTAGATACATAGTCAACAGGCAATAAGTTGTACACAAAGACAAATTAATTTAGAAAAGGACCCATGAAGTCAATTCCCCATGCATCGAAGATCTCACAAAATAACATGGGATGTTGGGGAATTTCATTCCTCTTGGTGATATTCCCTATGAATTGACTATGACTACATGACTTGAACAATCTATGGGCATCCCTATAAAAAGTTTTCCAATAAAGACCTGAGTCAAGGACCTTTAGAACATTATGTTGAGAGCCAAAGTGACCCCATAGGCCAAAGTGTGGCAGCAAGTCAAAACAGAGGTGAACTCATGGTCAAGGACACACCGATGATGTAATTGGTCACCAAAAATTATCCACAAATATGGGTCATCCCAAATGTACCACCAGGAATCATTCTTAAGTATCTGGGATTGTTAAGTGCTAAAATCATTGGGGACCCTAGATGTTGCTAGAAAATTCAAAATGTCCACATACCAGGGAGTAAGGTCCACAACATCACAAAAGTTCTCATGAGGGAAGAATTCTCCAATTGGGAGGGGTGAGTCAACCTGTTGGTCTGATGGTGGGGAAATCATACTAATGTGGCCAGCTAACACATTTTTCACTCCTCTCTTATCTCTAATCTCAAGTTCAGACTCCTAGAGGAGGAGCATCCACTAAATTAGGCAGTGTTTAGCTTCATGTTTCCTTAGGAGAAAATGAAAGGCCTCATGACCAGAAAAGACAATGATTTTTGACCCGATAAGATATGAATGGAAATTTTCCACGAAAAACACAATAGAAATAAGTTCTTTTTTAGTGGTTGTGTAGTTTTTCTATGCCGGATCAAGGGTACATGAGAAATACACAATGACATGAGGAGCCTTCTCAACCCTTTGAGATAAAACTTCCCCAAATGCAAAGTTAGATGCATCACACATAAGTTCAAAGGGGAGATCCCACCTTGGAGGTTGGATGATGGGAGGTGATGTGAGACTCCATTTTAGTAAATTGAATGCATCTTCACAATTTTTATAAAAAAACTCAGAATCATTTTCTAATAACTAGGACAAGGGAAGTGTGATCTTACTAAAGTCTTTAATGAATCTTCGGTAAAAACCAGCTTGAACCAAGAATGATCGCACCTCATGAACACATTTTGGATATGGAAGGGCTGGAATTAATTCAATTTTTGATTCATCCACTTGAATTTCTTGTTCTGAAATAACATTCCCAAGAAAAATCCCCCTTTCAACCATGAAATGGAATTTCTCATAATTTAATAGATGATATTTTTCTATGTAATGACAGAGGATAGAACCTAGGTGATCTAAAAAATCATCCAAGGATGTTCGATAAACCGTTAAATCATCCATAAAATCTTCCATGAAATTTTCTAGGTTCTATGAAAATATACTCAACATACAACATTGAAAAGTACCTGGAACATTACAAAGACCAAAAAGGCATCATTCTCTATGAAAATGTGCCAAATGGATATGTAAATTTGGTCTTTTTTTGATCCTCATGGGCTATATGGATTTGTAAATAACCCGAATAGACATCAAGGAAACAATAATGGGACTTACCAGCCAATTGTTCTTTCATTTAGTCAATGAAAGGTAGAGTAAATTGGTCCTTCCGCGTGGATTGATTTAGTTGATGGTAGTCAATACAGACTCGCCAACTGTTTTGCACATGTGTTGGAACCAATTCATTCCTTTCACTTAAAAAAACTGTTATTCATATTTTTTACACACAATTTGTATTAGGCTATCCCATTTACAATTATAATTAGGATAAATGATCCCTGCAACAAGTAATTTACTCACTTTCAATTTGACCACTTGAATGAGAGTGGGATTCAACCGACGTTGAGCCTGTCTTACATGATTAGCCTCATTATCTAAAAGTATATGGTTCATACAAATAGATGGGATAATCTTGAGAATATCATCCAAAGTCTATACTATTGCCTTTTTCCACTCTCTCAAAAGATCAAGTAGTTTTTATTCCAACTGTTGAGAGAGGTTATTGGAAATAATGATGGGAAATAGGTTAATACCCCCAATATAGGCATGTTTCAAATTAGATGGATGTGGTTTTAATTCAAACACCGGGGGTTTTTGGACTGAGGGAGGGGATTTAGGGGGAGTGAGGTCTATTAAACTTTCTATCTTCTCATTTTTATTCTATAAAGATAGAGAATCCATTGAAATGAGAATTTCAGAATCATCGACGGTCATGGGTATCTCAGAATGAACACACTCATCAATTAAATCACAAAATTTACAATTTTTAGAACCCAGACAACACTCAAAATATGACTCAAAACTCAAATCATACAGGGGTGAAGAAGAGGAAAATGAATCAGAGTATGCATTGAGGGGAGAATTGTGCATGTGTGCATCGTTTGATATTACTTCCATCGAATAGATAGCTAGAGTGGAGTTCTCTTCAACAGGGTGTTTCATAGCATCAAGGATGTTAAAACTTAATTTTTCTCCACCGAACTCCATGGAAAACATACCATTATGAACATTGATGATCATGTTTACTATTTTGAGGAATGGCCTCCCAAGTATGATAGGGTAATGTACTTGGTTTTTGGTATCTTTCATCTCAGGAATGTAGAAATCAGCAGGGAAGATGAGATTCTTCACTCTTACGAGGAAATCATCAATCACTCCTATTGGATGTGTTGTACTTCGGTTGGAATGTTGGATGACAATGCCTGTTGGTTGAAGCTCTCCAACCTATAGAGAAGTATACACGGAGTGAGACATTTCATTAATGGAAGAACCTAAATCTAGAATATCATCATAAAAGAAGGTCTCTCCTATGGTACACAATTTCGTGAATGTGCCCGGATCCTTTCATTTGGTTGGCATTGCTGTTTGAATCAAGGTTGAGACATTCCTCCCCAAGTTGACCCTCTCATTCCCCTCCAACCTTCTTCTATGGGTGAAAATTTCTTTAAGAAATTTGGCATAATGAGGAATATTATTGACTACTTTCAATAAAGGAATATTAACTTGAATTTTTTTAAATGTATCTATTATTTCAATATAAACCTCATTATCAAAATTTTTATTGGATTTATAGAGTATTTGGGGAAAAGGAAGAGGAATGGATTGGCAATTTGAATCATCAATTATAATTTTATTGCCCTTTTTATTTTGTTTTTCTTTCCTTAAAAATTTTAAGGGTTGGGAAAGAGTGTTTCAAAGAGGGGGATATACCTATTCTGTAGAATCAGTAAAACGAGAAACTTATTTACAACTATGAAGTGTAATTTAACCGAAATTTACTTTATCCTTCGTATTGGAAATGGGTTGGGATGGTAGTTGTCCAGAACCTTGCATCTTAAGCTCACCGATGGTGTTCTCCAATTGTCCCACTTGAGTTTGTAGGTCTTGAATTGCCGATTGTATGGTTTGTTGGAACTGGAGGTTCTGTGTTTCCATTTGATTCACCATGTCTTTGAGGCTTGGTTTAAATTTGGGAGGAGGAGGATGATTGTTTTGAGAAGTTGAAGGATAAGGATGTTGTATACCTTGGCCTTGTTGATACCAATTCTAATTGGGGTAGCTTGAGTTTCCTCCTTGTCGGTACTGGGGTGGTGCTTGCCACCTGAGGTTTGGATTCAGCATGAATGGTTCTTTATTGAAGGGAGGTGTTTATTGGAATGGACGCCCTAAGAACACGACAACACAAGACTCAAGTGAATCTTGATGTTGTGGGAACTGGTCAGAAAAATGAGTATTGTCAAAGAAAATACCACAATGTAATGGAACTGAAGAAGAGTGTGAGTTACCTTGTGCTTGAGCTAATTGACTTATAAGGGTATGAATCTCATCAAGTTTATTATCTACCTTTTGTTCTAGGTCTGAATGACTTACCTCATGAACTCATTGGGTTGGTGCAATTGGCCGTGTACCAAATTGTTGTGCATTTTGAGCCATGTTTTCTATTAAGTCACGAGTGAAGGAATGAGTTTTATCCACTAGGGAACCACTTGCTCCAACATCAATAATTCCACAATCCAAGGGAATAAGTCCCTCATAGAAGTATTGGGTTAATATTTTTTTAACTAATCTACTGGTGGGGGCATCTTGAGCAATGTCTTTTGAATCTCTCCCAATATTCATGAAGGTTCTCTCCTTGTGATTGCCTAATTCCACAGATTTCTTTTCTAATTGATACAGTTTGATAGGTAGGGAAGACAATCTCTAGAAAGTGTTGTTTAATGTCATTCCATCCCCCAATTGTGGTAGGAAGATAGTATATCAAGTCTTTTTCTACACCATCAAGGGAGAAGGGGAAGGCCCTTAACTTAATTAAGTCTTCATATACATTTTGGGGTTTCATGGTGGAGCAGACAATGTGAAACTCTTTGAGATGTTTGTGAGGGTTCTCACTAGGAGGAACATGAAATTTGGAAATTAGGTGGATGAGGTCTGATCATAGCTTAAATTTGGCCGCTTCCTTAGGATATTGGATGTACACAGGTTGGTACTCCACATTTGGGGTGGTCAGTTTTTGAAGGTTCGATTTTTTGCAGCCATGTTTTCTTGGGTTTGATTCGGTTCTATTTTTGATTTGTTTATGGAAACTTGAGGATACAAAATCGGTTCCCCAGTGTTACTTGATTTAAATTCTCTATATTCCTTGATTTTTTAATGGAGTGATTTTTCAATTTCAGGGTCGAATTCAAGTAATGTTTCTTTACCAGATCTTGTCATGCAACAACGATGCCCAGTTTGATTGACTGATTGTTTTTTTTTTGTTTTTTTAGTTTTTTTGTGGAATTTTAATGAAATAAAAATAATTAATAAATTAAATGAGGAAAGAAAATAGGATTTATACTACAAAATTAGAGAGAGAGATGGAGAATAAGAATAAAGAAAGAGAGAGAGGAAAAACACACAAAACAACCAAAAATAAAAACAAAAATCCAAAAAAACAATCAAATGGGGGTGGGGTATTGAAATGAGTACTAATTAAGTAGTAAAATAAATAAATAAAAGGAAATAATTAAAATAAATGCTCTTGTATCCCTGAAAATGGTACCAAAATTTTATCGCGTTGTCAAGCGCGTCAAATTTGATGTTTATTTTTAACTAGAATTTCTACAGTATAATAGAAACCCTAGGTCATCTATCGATGAAGCCTTAGATCATTAATTACAAAATTCAATTCTGATTATGAAAGTAAGAAGAGAAATTTGGTTTTATAATACTTGGGTTCGATGATTGAATTTCACAATAGAAAATCAAAGTGATAAAATAAAGTAGAAATGAACAAGATTAATTAAACGTGATCAACGCGGGGGAGTATAGTGATGATCATCCTTCATAACATCAAGAGAAAGGGTATAGATATTTTAATACCATGTTTGTTACACATATTACCATAATTTTACTGATTTTATACTAGGATATTTCCTAGGGTTTAGTCTAAAACACTCAATGATTCACCGGACACCGCCGATGATTGGGTGATTTGTGTTCAACTTCATAATCGAAACTCACCAAGGCGATACATGAAGAACTCGATGTCTATCCAAGTTTTTATGTCATTTATTTTTGATATAATAAAATAAATGTACATGGCCTTGATAGTTCTTATGTGAGTTCAATTGACCAATATGAACCACACAAACACCGTAATTGAATGAGCGAGGAAAAGGGATGAACGATGTGTGAAACATCACATGAATGGGTACCCACAAACATGATCATTTGAGTTTGAGTATAACATACCAGTATATAAATTAATTAAATTTAGATAGAGGATGAATAAAAACAACATAAAAACTTTCATCAAAAGTATTATTCAAAATAATGCAAATATGGAACTTAGGATTACATCACAGTCCTCCCTAGGTGATCACAAGGGGTTTAGAAAACCATGGGAGGGAATGAATGAGAAGATGCTTAGGTAGAACTTCCCATATCCTCTAGAACCTATAGGGATGTTGAGAATTCTCCTTGGGGACTCCAAAATGTCATCACATTTCCTCCACATCGAACTCCTCAATGGGGTGCCCAAGGTGCCAATTTATAGGCAAAGTGGGTAGTGATTTTTGGAACCCAGATTTCAAGAATCCTCTCAGTACATGGTTTTGGATGGTCAGACAGTCTTAAATCACTTTTGAAAAAACTATAGAGTTGTTGGCCGACACCATTTATACCTCCATATCCAATTTGGCAGCAAGATAGGGAATATAATAGGAGATATTTCCAAAATATAGAGGCACAATTTTGACCTCATGTAGATCCACTTTATTGGATAGATCAGTTTGTATGTTCCTTTTAATGGATGAATTGGGTTTCCGTTCCTTCATATGAAATGGATATCATTAAATTTAGGACCCACTAACAATGTGTCAGACCATTTTGATGCACATTTCAGTATCAGCATGAGTTTTAGTCCACTGTTGTGCATGGATCATGTGCAGATTGGCTCATTTATCTTAGACTTCATCATGGGTCCTCCAAATCACCTCCACCTACAATATAATCATGAAAACAAATAACATTTCCCTTTTTAAAAGTGTTAAACACAAAATAATTTATTCAAACATGTATTGAAATTTTTTATTATATTTTTAATTTTAAATAAAAAACTATCTTAATACATTGGTATAAGGCTGAAATAAAATAGTGAATCGTGGTACAATCAGGCTCATGGGAAGAGAACGTGCTATTAGTGGTGTTCTAATATAAATAAAATATCTAGAACTTGATATAAATGGATCAGTTATTTTTATTGTATGTGAATCATTATCATTCTCCTCTTTCTTGGGTAGAAAGAGGGGGGAATTCACTAGTTGGTCCGAGCCTTGTAAAAAAATAATGGAGAAGATATAGTTGATTGGGAGATGGATGGAGACAACATAGAGTCATCATAAATTGTATGCAGATAATTTTTGATGACTATTTTAATTCGTGGTGAATGATTATGTGTTCTTGAGGATTTTTCTATGTCTTGGGAATCATCATTTTGGGAAATGAGGAAAGTTATCTCCAAGATACATAGGCCCTTTTGAGATACATGAATTGGTTTGTGAGGTGGAATATCAGCTAGAATTTCCACCACTGTTTAGTGCGGTTCATAATGTGTTCCATGTATCTTAGTTGAAAATGTATCATCCTGATCTTGACCATTTGATTCGATGGAATCATGTTGAACTATATTTGGATGCTTTGTTAGTACATATCCTAATGTGGATTGTGGATAGGAAAGATAAAGTCTTACATGAAAAAAGCATTGCTCTAGTACGTGTTTTGTGGAATCATGGTCAGATTCTATGAGGGACTTGGGAAAAGTAGAATGAAATGAAAGTTAAATGTCCTAACCTATTTTAGCAAGATGATTGTTTCTATATTTCAAGGATGAGATGGCCAATGGAAGGGAAAAAGTATCACCCCCTGGTTTCATGTAAGCAACACTTTATTTATGATTTTTAATTATATAAATTGTTTGGGTGAATTTGGGGTGGTTTTTGAAACTTTTTCAATTTTTTTGAGACTTTTATATAGTTGAACGATTTAATAATAGTTTGGTAAAAATGGTTAACACATACATGAAACTGTGCACAAGGAGGTAGGGGCTGAAGGGAAGGCACACAAGCAGCACAAAGTTTGTCCACCCCCTGTGTCCTCTAAGGAGAGAATGTGCGTCTTAAGATAGTGGGCTTTGGCAGGGTTGGTACATGGGTTGTTAACCATGTGAGGAAACTATGTGAGGTCCAACCTTGAGATAGATTCTTGCACATAGTTAGCGAACATTTTTCTTAACAGTGTGACTAACCTTGCATGAGTTAAAATCGTGATTTGAAAATTGTAGACCTCACATGCCTTGGTCTCTAACTCCCTTTTTTACTCCTATGAGACTCTAACTTGATATTATCTCTTCCCAAATGATACGTAATTTTCTCCCAATGATTCAGAGGTGATACAATGGCTTCTCTTAGTGATTTTAATTTGGATTCTTGCGATAATCCTATGTTCTTAGTAGTTCTTGATAGGTTTTATTTAATGTACTTATCTATCTCTCTTGGTTTCATAGGTCTATGTCCACTATGGATATATATGAGATATTTTATTCTAAATATGATTATATGTGACTTTTTTTAGATGGGGTAACATATCTAAGGTGGGTTTACGGTGATCCTACCCGGCTTCATGTACGTTTTCGTGCAATTCATCATTTTTATCATAAAACCTTAGGTAAGTGGCTTCACTCTCAACTCTTCTAATTTATAACATGAAGGATTAGTTTTAAATGTATTTTTTTGATTGAAACTGGAAGTTAAATTATTGTGAATAGCTCATTGGAAACCTTATTGAGTGGTAGTTTTTGGATTTATGGAAATTGTGTGTTTTATTGGAAAGTGAACTTAGTAATTTGTTTTTTAAAATGATGATTTAAAATTTTTGTTTGGTTTTTATTTTTGGAAAGGTGTTTTCAATAAAGTTTTGGTTATATTGAAATGGATTATTTGAAAGGTTTTCAATAAAAAATAGTTTTATTGAATAGTTTTTTAGAATTGGTTTTTGGAATAATGGATGTGTGTGTTCTTATGATTCTGGAATAGATAAGGTTAAGAAGTATCCCCTATAATATTTGGATGGATTGGGTTCATAGATCTCCCCAATAGAATGGTTCATTAAGTGATGTATTAGTCAAAGGATGAGTCACCACTCATGAGTATAGTGAGGTCAAGGTTTTCATGCATGGTTGGATGTGTGGATTTGTGGAAAGGAATAATTATACCAAAGTGGATCTTATGAAATGGTTTGGAAATATTCATTGGTTTCTTTTTATTGGAATTTTATGGTGTTTAAGAAAACTATTCTATCATGGAACTGGTTTATAATATGATAGAATATGTTTTAGAAATTATTTTATCTAAACTTCTTTATATAAATGTGCTAACTTGATCCATCCTAGTGTAGTGAGTAGGGAAGTCAATGACTATAATATACTATGTTTTATTACTCACCCCTACTTTGCTACATTGGTTCTTGTTTAAATGTCATTTTCTAGGACTCGGGAAAAGGTAAGGTATCACACATCATTGGTAGTACTTCATGATACTGGTGGTATTTTGGAGTTGTAGCATTGATCATGTTGGATCTTGGATTTTTTCATTGCATTCTTTCATTTTGTCTTCCACTTTATACTTTGATTTTGTAGTATTATACAATGGTACTTAGTTTGAGTTTGATTTTAATATCAATTGTTTCTTTGAGTTATCTTCCATTGATATCATGAATCATGTAGTGGTTTATTTGGTTGTGGCATGTTTGGTTGGTTGTTTTATTCTCTAAGGGAGAGTAGTCCCCCCATGTATTTTGAAGCCCTTCAACATTTATTTCCAACCATCTGCATCTTGGGGATGTCTCTTAAGGCCATGTAACACCCTTCCAACTTCTCAATCTAGTGATATGGGGAGCACGCTATATATCTTTACCATTTTCTACCAAATTATCTTAAACCCACCCTAAGAAACATTATATAAATATTTTTATTCCCAAAATACTATCTATAATGCCCTAAAGAGGATATCTGAAGGAGTTGTTTCAATGAAGATGTAATCGCCTTAACCAATCAAAATCATTTTAATTATTCTTTTACCACATCATATTCTATATTATTCATAAAATGTTAAATTCATTATCCTAAATATAAATATATTTTATTATGATTATGAATCAAATATCCACCCTCTTTTCCATCGAAAAAAAAGTAAAAGTATCGCTCATGCATACGTATGACTTACCGTCTCCTTGTAGTGATTCAATTAATTTCTCAACACCATCAATTATTAGTGGGTTTTATGATCGATTTAATGTTTATATATAATATTAATGAAATAATTATGTTTTTGAAATTGTAATATATTATATACCTTCTTACCTTTTAAGAAATTAGAAAATTACAATATCGCTTGTCTGTACTTGTGGACGACCACCTCTATGAAGTGACATGATCCGTTTTTCATTTCTATTTTATAAAGATGATAATAAGGATATATTTAATGAATATATACAAATTATATGTTTTAATTATGATTCTATAATAGTGAATTATTATTTACCTTTCTTTCATCCCATCTGTAAAAAGGTGAAAACAACCCTCATTCATATGTACGATATACCATCTCAATGAACAATTTAATTCATTCTTATACCTCTATATTTTTGGATTTATATAAATAAATATGTAATATATACTATATTTATATCATGGTTAAAAAATTTTATGTGGTAGAACTATGATTGAAGTAAATGGTCTGAAACCATCAAACCTAAACATACATGAAAACCAAATTAGATATTACGTGAAACAATGATTTTAACAAATAATTATTAATATATAGGTGATAAAATTTTATAAATTTATCATATATGGTATTATATATAATTATAGTTTTTTAATATATGATAAATAAATCCACAATTATTATATATTAGTTTTGGACATATATAAAGGATGTCAAACACAAAGCAAGAGTTTATTTCACAATATAATCATTATTTGGTATTGTTTATGTTTAAGTATCCTTTTGGGGAATTATTGGATACTTATATATTAAACCAAATATATTTTATTCTTAATCAGTTTATTCATGAAATATTCAAAAAATAATACCATTTGTACCTTATTGGTAGTTAAAATGAGTGAGAAAATGTTTTTAATAATATATGACTTTATTTCTCTCTTCGATCGAAAATTCTTTTTCGTTCATATCCACATTTTCTAACCATATTTTAACGAATATTTTTAGTATTATAAAAATGATTTATTAAGGTAATTTTTTCCCATGTTTGAATTTTTACAAAGTGGTATGAAAGTAATCTTCTTGTCATTGTCCAAACGAGGTACTTTTCAACCTTTTTAGAATAGTATGAAAGGCATGTTTTTTAACTTATATGAAATGAATAGAATTTACCATGATCATTACCATTCATTTTTTTCAAATTTTCCTTTACACGTTTCAATGTTTATTTTCAAGGAAATATTTTTCTTTAATATTTGGGAAATTTTTATATTTTAAATAAGTATTTCTAAATTGAAAGAGGGTGTTTTTCTCAAGAAATTTTCTAGTGAGGTTTCGAAATTATTTTAATCAATGTAAACATTCTTTGTAAATATTATGATTTAATGGGGATATACTCTTATGGTATTATCCAGAAGATTTATATGGATGGTTTATGATCAATTTTAATATGTAAAGTATTGATATTTGATATGTTAGTTCTTAAAATATATATAGTTATTGATTTTGAAGGAAAGTCAATTATGTTGTTTTTATTCATATGATGAATTCATTGGACATATTAAGTGATAGGTGAAATAGAATTACATAGCTCCTCTATGAATTGGTAAGTCTCATAAGAAAAACTATATTGGGTATTTGTAAAATTCTTTACTTATTTTTATAGATATCTTAGATTAAAGCCTTGATGGTATTTTTTGATATCTTGGCATAAGTCCTTGATGGTTAGTTCATATGTTTGAAATCATGTATTCCATCCTTATGAAATTCATTATTTATGTCCATGTGATTATTTTATTAGTTGTGGTATACATGGATAATATTATAGGTCATGTGATTTTTATAAGGAATTATTTGATCACTAGTTATTCATGAAATATTTTATATGCTATATTTTTCTTATACTATATGAATTCCCTTACTTAGTATCCGATCTCTGCACTTTATCATGGTTACTTTCCCTAGGATGTTAAGAAATGTTTTATAATTGATATAAAGGGATATTATTGATGGAATAAATATGGTTCCAAATAAAATACTACATCATATTTTATTTTTTCAAATACAATGTGGGATTGAAGTATATGTCTTGTTTACCATGATTTTGAATCTATTAGGTCCATCAGGATCCAATTAACTGTATCTAGTGATTATATAACAAAGTAAAAAACATTTTGGGCTACTTGGGTTAGGGTATTTACATGATGGATCGTGTACATATTTCTTGTTGCTCTATATACCCTAGGACTACCAAGATGTATCTTGATTTGAGACATTAGTATTAGTGTTTAGGGATAAGATTATTTATTGTGTATTTCATTTTAGAATACCTTACCTAAAATATAATTAATTTAGAGCACCTAATATCCTCTAATTTTTTGAAACTATTACCTATATTAGTGTGGAAGTGGGATGAGATATCGATGGACTCATTTTTTTTGGTTTTTTACAGTTTACCAGTGGGAAGGATACAATTTTGGTGATCATTGGCTGACTTATGAAATTAGATTATTTAATTTATATTAAGGAGATAAAGAAGGTGTGAAATTATAGAAACCATTATGTATGAGAGATCATGAAAATCTCAAGGGAAACATCTGTATTTCTTTCTAATTGAGATCCCCAATTTACATCCTAGGTTTGGAAGGGTTTTTAAGTGGTTCTTGTTACACAATTGAAGTTATGAATTATGTATCAACCTCATATGGATAGTAATAATAATAAATCCAAACATATTCTTTAGAATATTCTTCATAAATGAGTGCTTGATTTTAATGGTTTATAGAAAAACAATATTCTTTCAGTTGAATTTTCCAATACCAAAAGTTATCATGTTATTAATAAAATGGAACCCTTTGAAGAATTTTATGGTCATATATGTAGATCGCTTTTATGTTGGATGGATTTGGTAGAACGTTCATTGGTTTGACTGAGTCTTGTTCAATAGATTATAGAAATAGTTTAGCTTATTTGAAGGAGGCTAATGATATTTTATGGTCATCGTAAATCCTATGTGGATCTTCATCATCGTCGGTTAGAGTTTTTCATAGGTTATTTAGTCTTTCTTAATGTTTTCCTCATTTGGGACATAATCACTTGGGTTAGATAGTTAATTTGGCATAGATTTTTTTTGAATATTTAGATGTCATCAAATGACCTATAAAGGTAGCTTATCGGTTGGAATTTTAATCTCAGTTGACATAGATACATGATTTGTTTCATGTTTACCAATTTATTAGGTATCAAATAGACCCTTCCCACATGCTTTAATGAGAGTATGTTAATCTTTAGCCTGACACCTTAGTGATTGAGAAACCATTAGATATTATAGATCACTGAGATAAAGTGTTTCGTGTTAAAACAACTTGAATAGTCTGTGTATTGTTGAAGTGTAGATGGGATAACTATGAGATATGGGAGAAAGAATCATTGTTGATGTATAATATTCCTTCTCTCCTTACGAGTCTTGGATCTTGAGCACTTTATAGGGGAAAAAGTGTCATAGTGTGGAGAATTTGGATGAAATATTAGTCACAAGTATGTTTTATTATGTTTTTGTTTTTCTCATTTGAAGTTATATATGATTTTGAGGTTCATGAGTCAAGAATTTGGAAGTATGGAAGGAATATTCTGGGTACATGGTTTACACAAGGTTAGAAGTAACTTTTCGATAACCATGCAATATGGATTTATTGATTCCAATTGTGATTTTTCACGGTTTGAGCACAGTTAGTTTAATCATGCGATTCAATAGGAAAATAGTTCAGATGAAAGGGTTTGGGACAAAAGGCTATCTTATCGATTACACACAATCTGTATAACCATGAAACTATTCAGAAGTAACTATGAACTTTGTTTTTCATAAAATATTAGCTACTGCATGATCAGAACATGGTTTTTCTAACTATTTAGCCTAATCGTGTGACTCTTGAGGGTTTCATAAAATTAGAAAATTACCCTAATACCCTTGGTAGTTTTAACCACTAATATCATCTTAATATATCATTATCATGACCCAATCACTCCTTGATTATATAGGAGGTTCTCCATTAGTCTATTAGTGGTTCTACCTTACTATTAGTGGATCTATTTGAGATATGTTCTCATTTCCCCTTTATATCTCATCCACTTCCAAGATTTATCACTTATTTCTCTTCCCCTTGTTTAGTTGGAACCCTATTTGGATTTGATTTGTAGATATATAGGGTTTTATGTGGGAATTGGTGGTGTTTATTTTGGATCTGTTGTTCTGAGGACCCATTCTCTTCAATTCCAGTCTTCAATTTTAAAGGAGACTATGTTCACTCTAATAAAGAGGTAGGTGTCTCTATAAAATGGTATTATCCCATGATTTAATTGATTTTATTCTGAATTCATTTGGTTTGTTTTATGAAAATGATAAATTTGATATCAAAGAAGGTATTTTTAATGAAATTTTTTATTGGATATAATGTAATTTTTTTTTCAAATGGGTTTTTTTATTTTAAAATAGTTTTATACAGATCATGTGTTTGATGAAAATCGAAAAATTGTGGGAATGTTTTATTTAGATGCTTTATGAAAATAGAACACATGGGAACCTTGAGTGTTTCAAGTTATGGAAATTTGAAAACATTAGTGTATGTGACACAACTAGGATTTATGATGGTCATATTTAGAGGATATGGTAGGACATTATATCAATAGAATTACTTATATTACCAGCGTAGTGTTACTTCACATGTCTTAGTCTCTATTCCCATAGGCTAGAGCCCACTGATTCTTGGTTTTATATGTAATGGTAGTGTTTTACTTCTTGATTTTTCAAATGTTTAGATTATGTATTTCCCATTGAAAATTTTGATTATTTCCCTCTATTTATTTTTCTTATACATTTTCATGTTCTTGGTTTATTTTAATGTGACATGATAAAATGTATCGAAAGTATGTTTTATGAAAATTGTTTCAAATGAAGTTTCATTACAAAATTGTTATGTTTTGAATATATAACTAATAGTTTCATGTGATAATACACTATATAAATTCACGGTGGTATCCTACTAAGAGTTTATGTAATGTCCCAGACTGAGATGCCCCTCAACGATGTCCTGAGCCTAGTTGGCGACATGGCCCCAAGAACGTCACCCCAAATGCCATCGGCTATCGACTAGTAGCTAGGGCGAACATGTGTCATTGGGGAGACTATTCCCTTATCACCATAGTGTAGAACAATTGTAATACAATAACAGTCAGTAGTGGAAGAAATATAACAATCAGGCAATAGATAAATAGCTGAAATAGATAAAAATGATAGAAGTCACCTCATATACAAAGTAATGATGCATTTAATATGTCTCTAATAAAGAACCCGAAACATGTTCACAAGGAAGTTGTTTAATACACGAAAAAAAGTAAAAAATGTCCAAAAAGAATACCATCTATAATCATGAGCATCAGCTTGGTCCCACTCTCCCCTACTCTTATGTAGCCATCAAGATCTTATTGAAGGGAGCTTGCTGTTATCCATACCTGCAATAATATAGTCTGTTTGGGTACCCTAAGGTGTACCAAATAGGGTGTGAGATATAATCCCGGAAGAAACCACCAAGGTTTAGTGATAAATAGTTAGTGAATACATATTACAACAGTGAACATACATAAATACAATAATTAAAGGAATTACTCAAAATTAAACATTCTATAAGTGTTGGTTTTCATTTTAATCAATTCATTTAAGCAACAAGACTCTGATTTACCAGTCACATCATTTTCATTTATAATCATGCTATTTTAACTAAAAAATTTGTTTAACCAACAATTCTCGTGACCCGACATAAAACCCTACATTCCCCATTAGAACAAATAATCAAGGATTCTTAAACATTCCATCTATAAGGTAACTGGTAAATACTATATCCAAGCTTGTACTTTGGCTTGGAACATGAGTCGTACATTTCATTTCATTCATTAATGAATTCGGATCCTGATCCTATTGTTATAATTCCTATGTTGTAATCCAATTATCACTCTTGGTGTAATATTAACTAACACCCTATGATCCCATCCATGGTGAACCTCTCAATAACCTAGTTATCACTCTAGGATTAGAATAACTTCACATCCAACCAAGTCTGTCCTTGGTGGTCCACAAAGGGAGACCAAGTATCACCCATGGAATAAATGACCATATTCTCTGGATTTCATCCTTGTAATTCTTAATTTAGAATCTATGTATCACATGGAATATAATAGTGAAGCTTTTACGAGTCCTTCCGGGGAATTATTCATCTAAATCCATGTATCACCCAAGGAATATAAGCATTCAATATCAAATTCAATCAATCAAAAGCATTTAACTATATTAAGATCAATACTAGGAAAATTCTTTTTCAAAATCAACTAAAAAGGTAACTCAAGCATTGACCAAGCTTATAAGGCTTGGCCAAAATCTAACTCAAATGGGAATTTCACTACCACAAGCATCACATGAATAATCATAATATTACATGGCACAACCTTTATTTATCTTATATGTGAATTTCATTTAAACAAGTATCTCATGATTAATAAGACATTACATTATAAGGCCTAGGGACATGACATCCCTTACCAATTCTAAATGAATTCAATCACAATTCATATTACAATTCAATTTTAAATTAAATATAATTGAACAACAAATATTAACATCCTCTGAAAACGGGTAAAGGGAACACCTCACTGAGTTTAATTTCATAAACCATCACATTGGTAAATTTAATTAAACAACACAACAAAAGGGATGGCTCCGATTTTAAGGTATTAAAATATAACCGTTCATCAGTGGGCATATTTAAAAATATAGTCCATTCCTAACAATTTAAATCAATGAATAAATCTCATTTCAAGGGTAATTCTCCAAGAATTGGGTCTCAAGAACAAAAAATAAATATAAACACTTATACATTTAATAAAAGGCATGAGACCACCTACTGTAGGTCTGTAGTTAATAGCTTGTCTAGTATCAGCTCCTGATTCGACTTAGATTGGGAGAAAATTGAAGAACGAGTGATGAATCTAATAATTAGGAATATTATCTTGCAGATAAACAGTTTAACCAATATCTATAAGAATGAAAAATGGTTAGATAGGAATTTACAACTCACTGATATGGATCCTACAAGATGATAGGCACTTGAATCAGAGAGCAGACATAGAAAATATCAAAAATTGATGAATAGTCTTCCAAGGGGACCTCCCAATATGGGGGTTGCTATCCTGGAGTTGAAATATAATGTTAGGTTTCTATTTAATTTAATTTGATTTAAAATTATAAAATTACCTAAAATCAAAGGGTTTCACTGTTTGAAAAACTATGTGCAACCCATGCACGGTTGTCTATAAGAAGGATACATCACACAGCTTCAATAATCATGTGGAAACCATGCAAAACCCCTCTATAAAATTTGCAGACTTGGCCGCACAAGTATTTGCCTCATATAAAATGGTTTTGTGTAACCATGAGGCCTCCTCTATCCCTATTCCCAAGCCTCACAATATTTACCAAAAAATATGGCATTCCCCACAGGGTTTAAACTAACCATGTGCCATGAACATTTCAACCCAATAGTTCAGTTCTTGGATATGAACGAGCCCTAGAAACCAACAATACATCCATAACTACAATATGAATTCATATTATACAATTTTTATACATTTAAACTAAAAATTAATAGTATGTAAAGGATCTGTAACTGAAATAATAATCAGGTTCTTACAGTTTACCTCACCACATGCATTTTCTTTGAGTTTATATTGATTTGGTTTTGTAGGATACTGGTAAATGGAAGTGAATATTTTTTCTTTCTGAATTCTCCCCCTTAATGAAATTTCACCCTCAAAATTTTGATTATCACATACTAATGAAAATAGATAAAGGTCTCTAAAAGACATTCCTGATATGGGGTACATACTTGGTTTTAAATATGACAAGTGATTTCATCGATATATTTTTAGAGTTTGGTTTTAAATATGAAAAGTGATTTCCCTATTTCAGAAATTAATATAGAATCTTTGTGGAAATGGTTAATATACTCACAAAATAATTTCAGATTCATTTAATAAAAGAATACTAATATTTAAATTCCCAAAAACCTCAACTTGGTATAAAAAAATATTATAAATTGAAGTTCCCTGTGATAAATTGATATCAAATCATTAGGGTGGTGATTTGATGATCTTAATAAACCTCTATGGTATACTAGAGTGGCCATACAAGAATATAAAAAGTCCTTTAAAAATATGTGGCGGAAAATTATTGTAAATTTCACCACTATATTATCACTATCCACTTCAATAATATCCTTTTCATAGTATTTCTCTTGTTCTCTTGGTTTAAGTGGTTATTTTGGTTTATTTTTCTTATTAGATCTTAGATTAAGGAATCAATTTGCATATTTACAATACTCCTTACCTTTTAAGAATTATATATTCTTCCCATTCATTTAATTTATTGAATTATTCATCCCAAATTGATAATAATTAGCATAATGGATAATCATTCCACACTTGAAACATTTCCTTGAATCTTTGGGACATTACTTTGGGTGCTTCTTCCCACATTTTTGACACATAGTAATTTGAATATTCAATCCTTTATCATATTCATCACCAAATATTCTATGAAGATCTATACATCTCTTATTTGATGTGTTTATATAATCAACTATGTTTATGTCATTAATTATAAATCTTGATAGCTGATTTGTAATAATCATAAGATTTATCACTCCAAATCTTATCTTATTTGGTTTATCATTGGGGAATATTTGTATTTTATATACAACACATTGTTAAAATGGTTCCATTATGATTTAGGCATTATTATAACTAAAAAGTGGTTAAAAAGAGTGATGGATAATTAAAATCATAATAGAGTCATCGTAAATTATCTTATAAAAAACTAAACCTCAAAATTTATTACTATTTAATACCGTCATATTATCTTTTCGTTAAACCTAAATCACTCACAATTCAATATTGGTCTCCTTAGGTTGGGTTCTCTCATACTCTTCGACCAAATTCTTTAGTATAATAATTCATTCATAATAACTCATAAAGAGAATGTGATTTACTAAATCATATTCCATGGATGTATCTATCTAGGTGTGTAGTCTTAGTCGCACTCATTGTGCATCGAGTGAAGACCAAGTTGATTCTTAACTAGACTTTTATGGGTGATTACACCTAATTAGATCCATTTTATATCTACATACACTTTCTAGTATCTATATGTGGTTATATTTTCTAGGATAACCACCTAATAAATAATTTACCAAAATTTTGGGATATTATCCTATAATTAGACTTTTCCATAGGGTTTTCACTACACTTAACTTATCATAATCCTTAAAATAACTACATTCATCTTTAAAATAAGTAAATTGTTTACTAATACCAACTGAGGAACCCTAGACCCCAAATTTTGGATCAAGTTCTTTAAAAACATATGTTACAGATAGGATTTTAAAATAAGTGAGATACCCCAAGCTAAACATAACTTTATTTTAAATCATTTCTATAAGTTAAACATTACTTATCAAAATAAACACCCAATACCAAGAATTTATCATTTTATTTATTTAAGGATAAGCTCCCATTTCTTTTTCTTTCAAAAAGTAAGTTTTTTATACTATACAAATATTTCATTTTTTATTTCTTTAATGTCACCCACATAGAATCTATAAAAAAAACTTTTTTCTAATGGGAAAAGATCATCAACATGTTTTCAATGGTTAGATCATAATAATATTAGAAAACATTAATAAGGGAGAGATATTTTATAAAAAATCACATGTAATAATAAGAGTTTTTAAAAAGTCATGATAAAATGAAATTATATCTCAAATGGAAAAACAAATAACGTGGTAAAAGTGTGTGAGAAACAAACATGAGACAAGTGTCATAATCATATGCATATAGAAATTTATAATTCTATTGAAATAGAGCATAATTAAGAATGATGACCCAAAAATAATAATATAAAATCTTATAAACTAATCTACCCATATAATGTTTTCACAAAAACTTGTGATAAAAGATATCCACATCATATTCACACACCAAACCTATGAAAAAATCTACCAACATCATGTTCATACAAAAATCATGTTAAAAAATATTCCTGCACCACATTTACTTAAAAAAACCAATGAAAAAATCTACCTAGGGTTCCTCCACACAAAAAACATGTAAACAATTCTCCCTTTATCTTTTTCACATAAGAAACTTATGAAAAACGATACCTACATATCATTCACAAAAAAAAATTATGAACAAAGATACCTGCATCCCTTTCATGCTATATTTCATCATCTCAGGTTATATGAAATCTTAAACAATGTATTATAGGGCTGTATAGAACCCCACTTATCAATAATAATCATCCATACATTTTTCTTCCATGAGACAATGTAAACATTCATATTTTAAACATCACTTTATTAAGTCATGGAAAAGAGATGTGTTTAATGAAATCTTAAATAAAATATTTCATAATCCATACAATGAAATAAGGTGGATGGTGGTACAAAAACATATCCCTAGGGTGACACAAAGAGTTTTAAAGTTTTTATTATAGATGAAAAATTACTTGTCCAGGAGATTGAATAAATCAATTTAACAAATAAGATGAAATTCACCTTTTTATTTTAAAACCATTATGAAGTAGCTTTATTTAGAAAAAATATTTTTTAAACATGAAAGGAGATATTCATTTAAACAAATGGTAGTTATTGAAGGAGAATATTTTTTCATGAAAAATCTACAAAAAGATATTTTGGAAAACATTTTTAACATTAACTTAAAATGGTGAAGGTATGAGTAAGTTTCCAATGGTATTTTCAAAAAGATGAAGTGAAAATTTTGGAAAGAATTTAGTTATTTTTTAAAAATTAGTATCAGTAATAGAGCCTTAAAAAATAAATAATTACCATATAAAATAAATGTGAATTAGAAGATAAAACAGAAGAATTTGGAATGAAGACCTTCTTAATATTTTTAAATTTATTTATTGAAATCCCACATTACAAAAAGAGACAATAAAAATACATTTTGATAAGTTGAGATGTGAAATACAATGGTCAAATGAAATAACAGCTAATTAGGTTTCCAAATATAAAGAAGAATATTTTTGGGAAGGGAAAATATGGGCATGGATTAAAAATCATAATTAAAGATAATGATAATGATTCCTAACAATGTCATACTTTTACAGTGAATAAATTAATTGAGGGGGAATATTTGAGTCAAAAGTGTCATTTTCTTTGGATATAAGGATAATTAAGAATAAAAAATTTTAGGGTGTAAAAACTCAATCATAGAATTAGGATGTCCAATATGAGACAATATGTCTTAAATAAATGGTGCTTTTTTTGAAAAAACCCTTACATCATCATTATCATTTGAATTGAAAAACCATGTACTATATAACATGATATGGATTTGTAAATCCCTTAGATTTCATGAAACATTATGATAAGAGAACAAAATTTCCAATATATACACCATGAAAATGAAACAGATAGTGAATACTTATCATATCTCAATGATGTAAAATAGAGATTCAAAAATTGTTACGACTTATGGAATGTTTCAATAAAACCCCCACTTGAAAGAGGGAGATTGAAATTGAAATTAAAATACCATAAATAAAATTTAATTCAAGATATTATATATCCCATAGGAATTATACACAAAATTGAAAAGTAATTAGTTGTATAAAACAAAACAAGTCTCAAAGAAAGGAAATTGAGAAGAGATCCCCATAAAATGTTATAATATTTAAAATTAAAAATACTTTGAAGGCAGAACAAGATATGGATTTTTAAATTACTTATATTTTAAGGAAATTCTCACAAATATGAATCCATTTCCAATACGAACAAAAAAATTAAATAAAATAAATAAGTGGTGGGTACAAATCAAATCTTAATAGAATAAAGTTGAGATTTAAAAACTCTTACTTAATATCATACTTATCCGAACGTTCTATTACCTCATGTATTAAAAAAATAATTATATTAACCACATATTAAAACACTTATTAAGAATTTTAATACATTAAAAATTTCATTTATAATTATTTATTAAAAATATATTAGTTATATTTCATATTCATAATCGAATGTTATTTGTTTCGATGGTTAGTTTAGTACTAGTTTCCTTATTGTGGTGTTGATTTTAATTCACAGGATCAAATTTTATCATTTTGAGATCATTATAGGTACGGTAATAGAATATTTTTAAAATATTTTAATTTTATAGTTTCACTGAATATGTATTTTGTTTATGTTTCGTGATGATGAAGTTGGCGGAGAGCTTGTTTCGGTAGTATACAACAAACAAAATGGTGGGATAATAAGTTAAATATCAATATAACCTTTACATAAAAATTTAAAAAACCTATGTTATCATTTATTTATAATAAAACCAATATTTAACTCTCCATATTCATTTATGGTATAATGTTATAGTAGTGTTCAATGTGGGTGGTTAAACCGATCCAAACAAGAAGTAGCTATAATCTACATGTGAGTGTTATTTAGAATATGATTCTTTTGGAATAAAATAATTATTCATGAAAAAGAGTTATATTATTTATATTTTGGATGTTTTGAATTATTTTAAAAGTGTTTTTAAAAAATAATAAAATTTTACATGAAAAAATTATTACGTTGCTTTGTGGAGGTGGTAGTCTAGGCATACACACATGCGTCATTCTCATTTTTCCAAATAACATAAAGAAAGAAGGTATTTTTTTATATTTTATAAATATTAATAATGTATTATATATCATATTTATTTCTATATTATTCCATTTAACTATCCCTAAAAGTAGGTTATGAAAAAAATATTACATTGCTTATGGTGGTCGTAGTCTACATATAACATAAAAAGCAAATTTGTTTTTTAGATGTTTGGGATGAGGTTAGAAAATGGATTTCCCATTAAAATAATTAAATTTTAGCATAAATTTTATACTATTGTAATTATTTCAACATGGTTATATTATATTCAATTGATGCAGAATAATAAGTAAAATAAAATGGAAGAAAAAGGAGTAATTGATATTTTTACTCTACTCCCTAGAAAAGATCATTCGCAAAATTGGATTGAGGATTGGATAAGTGGTATTTCAAGAAGATAAGATTGTATAATAGTTTTGGCGAGTTATTAGAGAATATTTTTGTGGAATATAAGAGGCTTAGTGCGTGAGGAAAAGTGGGCTGATGGTGCTCCTTTTATAAGGGACATGAGTGGATTTTTTATATATTAATGGTAAAGTATCTACTCAAAGATTAAGTAGACACACTAATTGAAAATAACTGAGTAGTGGAAGGGTTAAGATCAATAAATCCTCAACAATATATTTTTAAAATGGTTTAAATACATTTTATATATGTTACTCTTATTATATTTATTTTTTACCATTTTTTGTTTTTACCGTGGTAATAGTTTTTTAGCCAAATAATTTATTTTAATGACTAAAAGGAAAATTTGTATAATTAAATAATTTATAAATAATTATTTTAAATATTAAATCAATTTTAGAAAATAAAATATCTATGGTTGATAAAAATTAGTTTTAATAATATTGCCAATAACACGTAAAAACTAATTTTAGAAAAAGTATATTTCTATAATTAAAAATTATAGTTCATATAAAGTTGTTAATATTTTTATTCCAATGTAAGTAATTGGTTTATTTTTAATAAAGGAAGATTTATTTTTATTTTAAATCAAGTAAAAACATTATTCCACCTTATGAATACTTAGTTAAATGAAACAGACCAAAATAGTTTTATTAGAGAATAAAAAAATGATGTTTCCATAATGTTAAACATGAGTTTTATAAATTCAATATTTTATTTTTAAATTAATTATTTAATTTATAAAAAATAAATTTATATATTAAAAAGTATTATTAAACTTTCAAATTATTATTTTATTATGATAATTCCATAAAAGTATCAGTATTTGCAAAATCAACATTTTTTACAGTTCACCCGAAATTCAAACTTGTCATAAAAATATTAAAAATATATCCTAATATAACAAAATTTTGATAAATCCAAAAATAATTATCATTTTATAAAACTAAAATTATTAAATATCATAATTTATCTTTTAAATGAAAATAGTAATTTAAAGAAAAAATATTTTTACTACAGAAGGGTCTTTTTAAACGTTATGTATTATCTATATTATTTTATACGAATTTCTAATTTAGATAATTTTTATATATTATTTTATTTATTTAAATATTATATATTATCATAGTAATCATTTAAATTTTGTAGATTTAATTTAATATTACTTTTAAAAGTTATCTGAGATGGGATAATCATTTAAAATATTAAATAATTTATTTGTTATCATTTTGGAATAATGAATATATTTTTATATTTTTATATATTTTATTACTATATATTTTTAATAATTTTCACTAAATATGTGGTGAATTGTTTTAGTTCAGTGTTTTATGTGAAACAAGTTGTCTAACATAGTATTATTTTTGAGTAAACAAATTTATTAAAAACTTTAATGCTCTTTTATCATGAATGATATTATTTTAAGGGATTAATATCATAAAACATTAAAATATAAAAACCAATATCCCTTGGAAAATACCATGGGTTAAAACTGTGGTAAGTTCATTGGTTTTGATTTTTTATAAACATGATGGCCAATGACTTGGTTTGGAAATTAATAAACAATTCCTCCTCTTTTTAAATAATGACCCACCCATTCTAACAATAATCTTTACTCTATAGCCTTCAATCAAAATATTCTTCTCACATTTACTCTATAGAGTCTATCTAAGGATTTTATATGGTTCTGTGGAGCTCTTCTCATGATTTAAGAATTAACATCTCAAGGTAGGGGTTCTGTCCCTCCTCTTTTCAATAAAATCTTTTCCTTTTTTATAATACATTTGAATTCCCCATGATCATGTTCCCATGTATCCATAATCATAACTTAATATGAAAATTATTCCCTATTAATGAGATACTACCCTTGTCTATCATCAATAATTTCCAAGTACATTTATGTACTCCCATTATACTGCTAAAATTATCCATTTACTTTTCATTACATACCCTTATGTTATGAAAACCCAAACCTATATTAATTCAGGGGTATTCACTTTGATATATATATATATATATATATATATATCCAAAATTTATTATGGAATTCCATGTTTGAAACCCACATTCCATAAAAATCATATTTAAATTACAAAATTCGTTCTTATGTTATATGACCAATATGGAATATGCAAAGATAAACATGTAAATAGTACACCCTGATAGGTATCCAATGCATTGGATAATGTTTAAATCTTTAGAGATACCATGTATTGTGAATGAGTGGTTATCCTAAGGACATAATATTACGATTTATTGGTGGTTACCCTCTACTTATTCTTATTATATCATGTTTTACATTGTTTCAAAATTCCTATGATACCATAATTTTATGATGTCATTTTTCTATTCCATGACTCCGTATGAGTTTGTATGATTTTTTCCTCTTTATGTTATCATTATATTTCTAATTATATACATATATTATTTATCATCATGCAATGATTTGAATATAGCCTTATTGGGATTTATATCGCACTCCTTTCTTTGGTATATCCTCAGGTTATCTTGTGTTGTTTTAAGAGTTTAAATGAAACTAGGATCACATTGTACTATTTTAAGTAATTTTGTTGAGTTTTATCTAATTTTAATGGTTTATATATCTATTTTAAAAAATACAAAAGGCCTATAAATTTTATGGGATTATATAATCTGGATATTTATGTTAATAATAATGAAAAAAATCATTAGAAATATTAGTTTTTATAGTTTTCACTAGTGGTGGGTTAATTTTTTTGGGGTCTAGCATTGAGGAAAAATTTGTGAAAAAATTGGGATACGTTTAAATATTGGAAACATCACTTAATTTTGATAAAGTGTATATTATGTGGTTTCCTAAAAACTAAATCTCTATCTAGATACTTTAAAGTGGAAGGGGATGTTGAACATATACACCTAGGGTCACCACCATAGAAAAGGATAGTTGGTAATTGGATTGATCTTCACCTAGTGCATGATGAGTGGGCCCATGATTTCACACCTTGATAAAAACCCATGAAGATATGCATCATATAATTCATATGCAGTTTAGAGGATATTATGAAAGACTTAAATACAATTTTTGGTCTGAGAAAATAATAATAAAAAGACCATGGATAACATAGATTGAAAAATTGAAATTTATAAGTTAGGATATACATGTAATTCCTTAGATGTTAAGTAGTTTTCCTTTTTTTATTATTAAATTATTTATCCTCACCCCAAACATTAAAATATTTTATAAAATGGTTGGAAAGATGTGGAATCATGTGAACAACATATATGATAGGAAAATTGATGATTGTACAAATGAAATTACAAATATGATGTGTGAAAGACTAGGAGTACTAGAACAACTAACACAAGTAATGCATAATAATATGAATCACATCCAACAACCTCATTATCCTAATAAATATCAAGTTGTATTAAAATACTTTATGTATCAAATTCATCTAAATTTTATTGGATTTTACAATTACTGAATTTTAAAACAATGGATTAACTTCATTGAGAATATATTCTTTGTCGTAAAATTCTCTGAGCCAGAGAAATTCATACTGGTTTATTATTACCTTAAGGGAGAAGCTAATCAAGGGTGAACGCTGATCAAGAATATAAATATCAAAGAGGAAATTAAATATAAGTAATGATATTGATTCAGGATGGTATTTTTCAATAAATATAATCCCAAAACACACTATCTCTTAAAATGGAGAGGAAATTAATCAGACTTAAGAAAGAGGAAGAATCCATTGGTTCATATGAATCACACTTTATAAGGCTTGAAAAGTACACCTATGAATTTATCATCAACCTCGAAAGTAAATTTTAATTCTTATTTACTAGGATAAGTACAATTATATGATATACCTTTATGATTTGAGACTTTTATAAATACGATGAAATATCCCATTATTGCCTTAAAGTCAAAATGGAAATTGGTGTTTCTCAGTGGTTATATAGAACATGAGATAGAAGTGGAAGATGGAGTTTAACTCCACATGATAATTAAATAATACTCATAGAGGAAAGATATTCCAAATATCAATTTTTAATAATTGTGGGAAAAAATAATATCTGAATCCACTTTAAGCGAATGAGGTGGTGATTCAAGTGTATAAATGATGAGAATCAAGATAGTGAATTTTTAATGGGGATAAAAAATTACACAATTGTGTTGGAGGAAAATAGGGTTTCGATAGTACCTCTATGCATAGTCTAATGTTTCAAATATAAAGAACATGGAAACTATGAAAAACATTACTTCAACTAACAGTTGTTGAAGATAACTGACAATATCAATATACAAGGCTAAGAGAGTAGGGATGAAATATTTGTATCACAAATGGTGAGGTCAGTCCTAACAATGAAGTGTCGATAGGTATGTAGGTTATTCATTCAAGAATAGTGAAAAAACTATTTGATTTTGGTTCTATAAACTCTTTTATATTAATAATGTTATGTATAACTATTTAGAATCCACTTCAAAACATAGAGGTTGAGTTATTGGTGAAAATAAAAAATGGTGAAAGTATTGAATATGAATCATATAACTCCAACACAATCCATATTTATGGGATAAATATTCTATAAATCCATTTATAACTTAATTTAGTTTAATTAGATTATATTCTTGATATATATAAACTATCCTTATATAGATACACCACCAATTTTAGGATAATGAAATCACATTATTTAGCCCAAATCATCCTCCAATTCTATACAAGTTCAAGGAGGAGGATGAATATCCATTTAAAACATCTTCTCAAGAATGTATATTATTTTATTATGAAAAATAGCATCTATCTCAAATAACTAAGATAAATAAGAGGATCACTCTTTAAGAAATTCCCATTTTAAGGGAATATGCTTATGGTTTGATAAAGAGTTCCATGGTCTTTCTCAAAATTGAGAGGTTGAGTTCTCAATTGAACTTATAAATAGAGATTTTATGACATCTATAGTCCATTTATAGTTGGAACTATTGAACTAGAGGAAATAAGGAATCAACTTCCAGAGAATAGGAATAAGTGATTTATATTCCCAAGTGCTTCATTATGGTGTGCACCAGTCCAATTCCTTAAGAAGAATAGTTGTGCAATGTGTCTCTCTATTGATTATCATGAACTCAAAAATATCACAATAAAGAAAAAGTATATAAAAAAATGGATTTATGAATTTTTAGACCAGTTATAGGGATCCCAATACTTCTCTATTATGGATATTTGGTTGGTATATTTCCATGTAAATGTAAAGAAGGTGGATATTTCCAAGACTGCTTTTCATACAAGGTACATGCACTATAAGTTCATAGCGATTCCATTCTGGCTCACCAATAATCCAAAATTTCTCTTGGAAATGATGAATAGGATATTTAGATATCACATTTAAAATTATTTATAGATTATATTTACATATAAAAGAAAATCAAGGAGGAACATGAGGATAAATTTATTACTATGATAAAGACATTGAAAAAAGATAAATTATATTCCAAGTTCAGAAATGTAAATTTTGTTTACAAAAAAGTATCCTTTTTAGGTTTTATAATCCCAAGTAATAATATATATAAAGATACTTCAACTACCAAGGTGATTAAATAATGTCCCTTTAAAAAGTCTGAAATAGAGTTATGTAGTTCTCTTGGATTATCTGGGTACTTTTATTGATTTATAAGAAAATGTTCATTTTTTTCAAACTCACTAACTAAGATAACTTGAAACGGTGTTTTGTTTTTCTAGAATGATGAATGTTAAGAGAGGATAAAATAGTTCAATATAAGGCTAACTACTACATTGGTACTCCCACTACTGATTAGTAGGAAATAGTTTTGATCTACAATGATATATCCATGACGGGGTTTCGATATATACTCATGAAAAATGATAAATTTATAGCCTATGACTCTTTAAAATTTAATATACATGAGTTAGAAATATATTTTTCATGATATGGATTTAGTTGTAGAGATTTTGAATTAATTATTCAGCGACATTACATCGATGGGGAGATGTGTTCCATCCATCGATGAGATGATCAAAGAGGTTCAGAGTGGTTATGTGGAGCTACAAAGAATGGTTAACTATATTCCATAGTTAAACATGGATTAATGTAATTTTGTATGGTTTTCGATTCAAATAAGTTTCCAGAAAAAACCAAAACAAAAGAGGTATATTTTGGATTAAGCACATATCTCATCATTATCAATTCATGTATGATGCATTAATATATTTAGAGGTCTAAATAAAAACTTCTAGTGAGGAAAAATTGAGATGACTATTGTAAATTTTGAAAATCATAATTTGATATTCCAATAGTTAAGGGTAAATTATATAAGTTTAAGGTTATGTTTAAAAATTTACCCATACCTATATAAAAATGGGAAAACTTTACCCTGGATTTCATCATAGTATTCCCTAGGACATATCAAGGCTATAACTTCATTTGGTTTATAGTTCACCGCCTTATAAGTTCAAGAAATTTAATGTCCAAAAAGGTTGATATCTCTATTGAACAAATCACTAAGATATATATAGGAGAAGTAGTAATACAACATGGAAATCCACTATCCATTGTATCTGATCTACATCTAAGTTTTACATTAAGGTTTCGGGGAGGTCTTTAGCCAATATGCATTGGATACATAGTTGAGTTTTAGTATTGTTTATCTCCCTCAAATATATGAAAAATCTAAGTGAAAATTTTAGACTCTAGAGGATATTTTTAGATCACTTTAAATTGATTTATATGGATTTTTGTATCAACACCTGCACTTAATAGCGTTATCATATTACAATAGCTTCTACTCTATCATTAAAATGGGACCTTATGGGGCTTTTTATAAGAAGAGGTGTAGAACCCCAACATGATAGGATGAAGTTGGATAAAAAAGTTGATAGGAGGTGAACTTGTCTTAGAGATTATAGAGAATGTTTAAACCATTCAGTATCATTGGATATCAATATGAAGTTGACAAAAAATCAATGATAATAATTGTTGATGAGACCTGGAGTTTAAATTCAGTGGTGAATTTTTACTTTGTATATCTACATAGAATTTCATGAAGTTTGGGATATATAGAATGCTAAGTCCTCGATACATTACAACCTTTGAGATTCTTGACCAGATCTGAGCTTTTGACTCTCAACTATAACAATAACCTAACGAAGCTCAATTAACTAATGTGTTCTATATATACATATTTAGGAAATAATAACAAGATCCCATTCATGTACTAAATCCTGAGGTGGTACCATTAGAGAATGACCTTCCATACAAGGAGAAGTTAATGAAGATATTGGATCTTATAGGAAATGTTATCAAAATAATAATGCTAACCTAGTTAAATTACTAAGGTAGAACCATAACATTTAAGAGGTAATATGAGAACATGAAGTAGTAATGAAACATAATCAACCTTATCTATTTTAGGGTTTTGAATGAAATTCTAAGGGAAAAATTTCTTAAGAAGGGAAGAATATAATAGACCAAAATTTATATAAATAATTTTTAGTTCATATATATTCATTAGTGACATATTTATTAACATAGTATATAATAAAACATAATGATAATATTTCATTTAATTAATTGATATCAATATAATTAGTCAATAATTAATCCTATTAAAATAATCAATATTATAATGGGAAAATAAATCAAAAACAAAACTTGAATAAGAGGATTCAGATTATTTAGATCTAATAGGATTATTATACTCATAAACTAAATTTTAAAAAGGAAAAGTAACATTAGAAATGTAATATTCATTTTTGAAATGAATAATACTAAACCGTTATATAAATTGAATTAATAGATGAAAAAATAAAATAGGTTTTATTTATAAGAAGTAGAAAACCATAATTACTATTTATCATTATGATGATTTGGAATTATGAACATTGGGAATTATGATGGTTGATAAAGTAGCCATTACACTAAGGCTATTATAATTAGTATATATTAAGGGTAATTAAGAGAAATAATTAACGTATAAGCAAGAACCGGTGTCCTCAACTAGTAAAATGATTCCTTAGAAAGCATAGTTTTTAGATATTGGGAGGGAGGTAGCATCACTGGGGTTATCACTTGACCAAGCCCCATCATAGTTTAAAAAAGTGATTCTTGAGAATAACTAACTATGGGAAAATTTCAAGTTAGTTTAGATCACCACTATATTGAAGTTAGTTACGCCTTCACATAAAAGTACCACCATCACACACCTTACCCTTAAGAGATATTCCAAAGTAATTAGGGGTTATGTATCAAGACCTTAGTGTTTTAAAGGTGTAATTTTCTTATTAGAAATAAAATATTAGTTTCTACAACCCTATTTTCATCATTATGTTATTTAATAAAATAAATATGTATATAATTTAATTATTATAAATAGTTTTCTAGATACAAATAATACATAATTTTTTTTATAAAATACATAATTTGAATTAAAATAAAATTTTATGATAAATTCAAGAATTTAAAATAATTTTTTTATGAAATGGTTTTATGAAAAACTATTAATTTAAATATAAATTTAAATATATTTTTATAACATCACCTATATTTTTTATATGGGTAAGAAAGTTTATTGTATCATAAAATTGTTATTTTTTAATAATTACAGAATTTTATTTGAAATTAAAAATTCTAATATTTAAAAAATTATTTTGATTAAATGAATATAATTTTTTAAATAATCACATCATAATTATCCAATGGTGTATTTTTCCTAATTTTTTGTGATAGTCACATTTTTTTGTAAAAATTAAATACAGTATAAATATACGGCAAGTATTATGACATAATAATAACTTAAATGTGTTATTATAATTTCAATAAAATGTTATCTTGAAAAAATAGTGTTTTTATATAAAAATAAGGTATTTTATGGTGATAATATTAGTTTTAAAACCTATAAATAACCTTCCAAAACCTAAATTTTATTTAATATTTTAAAAATAACTCTTTATGAACATAACTCACTTCAATATAAAAAATGAAACTATTTATAGGATTTTGGATCATAATATAACATCCCAAGTAATTTTATGATAACTAATTTTCATGTATTATTTATATTAATTAATTAGATTTTATGTATTTAAATTCATTATAATAATATTATTGATTTTTTAGTAGAAATGAAATACCATTATTTCTAACCAAACCAGGTTTTCCTAAATTGTACGGTTTTAATTAACATAATTATTTGCAAATTATATAATTAAAATATGAGAAAATGAAATTCATTTTTAAAATTTTATATAAAGATTGTCTTAGGGTGAACTTTTGGTATTTTTCTGAAAGGATTTATTTTTCAGTGAGTAGTGAAAATACAGTTTGTTATAAAACTATCATTTCTTTTTATTATGAAAAGTAGTTTAAAAGTACCATTGTTTTTTGATTTTTTCTCAAAGTAACCTATGTATTATTTATTTATATAAAGTATAATTAATTACAATTTAGTCATTTTTATAAATGATTTTTTTATAATTATTTCGTTTTGGTAAATTTTTTTCCTAAAAAGTCTTTTGTTTCATTTTGTGTTTTATTATTAAATTAATTTATTAAAATTATGGAAATTTAATCTTTTAAAATATATTTCATATTTTAAATCATGAGATATAGATTTTTTAAATATGTTCCTTTTATTTTTGTTCATTGTGAATAGTAACTGTAGAAATTGTTTTTCACCAAGGTAAGGGAAAATCAGTAATTAAGGTTAAAAATAATGTATTAAAGACAAAAAATATACATAACACTTTTATTTATTTTATTGTATTAATGTGTTTATGAATTTAATAACCAATATTTTTTTTCAACATATATTCACATTCCTTTGATTATAACATTTATATTATCTTATGTAAATATAAAGACAAAAGTGTCACTCACTTACTTCTAATATATTTAATATTTTGTAGCTGGGATGAAACAAAATTATGTTATATTATAAATGTTAATTTAAAATATAATTTTTTTTATAATTATAATTTATTTTTAAAATATTAGTGATTAAATAATTATCTTAAATTGTTACACAATGCTGACACACTACTTGTACAAGTTGTAGAAAAATCAAGTAACTAATTTTAAAAATTCTAATTGAAATATTATTTTGAAAATTATTTGTTTAAAATTAATTATTTATATATAAATTACTAGTTAGAGAAGTTTTAATGGATTATATATCAATTTCTTTACTTTATTCTTTTTTCAAAGGAAAACTAAATGAATAGTTCCAAATATGTCATTAATAGTATTTTATATTAAAAAATATTTTATTAAATTATTTAAAATTCATAAAGGTATTATATTTGGAAAATTTATTGATATATGGTTGAAAATGAAATAAACAGTCCATTTAGTGTCTAATTTTATTTTATAGTAACTTTCTTGACTACTTTACTAATAAAAAAGCTAGATACGACGATAATAGACCAAAGAGTTAACTAGGGATAAAACCAAATGATAAGGTTGAAAAAAACACCTAAACTCATAAAATTTTTATTTATTTATATTTTTTAAAATAAGAATCATCCTATTTTATAATATATAGATTTTGAGTGATTTTCACCTGAGAGTTAATTAATTTTTATTAAATACTTTATGAAATTACAAGAATGTGACTCCCCTTATATATAAAAGGGATCCTCTTATACTTTTTTATAAACATTTGAACAGAATTTTTGGTCATCTAATACCTACCCAAATAACTTCTTTAAATCCCTACCCATGTTCTAGGTTTCTTATTTTGATCATAAAACCCACCTTGTAAGGCATTATGTATAAACATAATGAGGTTATTTAAATAAGAGGTATAGTTCATAACTGAGTATTTTCATTTTATTTATTATGCTACCTCATTGAAATATTATTATAATATAATAAAATAATAAGTATATTACATATAAATATATTTTATTTTGTTAAATTAATAACTTATA
The DNA here is from genome assembly GCA_963277665.1 of Viscum album. NCBI lineage: Eukaryota > Viridiplantae > Streptophyta > Magnoliopsida > Santalales > Viscaceae > Viscum > Viscum album. The sequence continues at coordinate 1,753,660,052 of OY728136.1, read as the reverse complement.
TTCATCTCCTCTTCCATAAAATGGGAAATGAAACCGATGTTTGTGTGTACGACATGCTATTGCCTCGTGAACAGATGTAATTAATTTTTAATCACCGCCTCTCACAGATAGTTATAATGATGGATTTAATGTAGATATATTATATTAATGAAATATTTAAAATTATTTAAATATACTATATCATCTTATTTTTTTAACTTTACATCAATTAAAAAATGATAACACCGTTCGTGCGTACGTGAGGATTACTACCTCCATAGAGAGATGTGATTCAGTTTTCAGTATCACAAAACATGGATTGTATATATAAGTGTATTTAAAGAAATAATATGATATTTATTAAATAATAATAATTATATGAATATAAAATAATACATAGAGACTTCTCACTATGATCATTGTATAATGGAACCATTACTCATGCGCATATGACTTATCATCTACATTATTGTAATGTAGTTTTGCTTTCATAACCTTATTTAATGGTTGTTTATAAAAGTTTAATTGATCTATAAAAATTATAATTATTTAATTATTATTTTTCCATAGATGTTGGAATAAAGATATCTTTGACAATGACCGACCTACCCAAATCATTTTGGACTTATGATCTAAATATCATCAAAACATCTAATATGAATTTAATTGATTGAATATTTCATGGTAATAAATAAAATAAAATATATAATAAAGATAAAAAATTTTATTAATAAATTAAAAAATTAAAAAATCTGAATTATTCAAGAAGATAATGGATGTATGTGATGGTTAATACTCGAGGTAAGAGGCACTTTACTTTCAAAACCATGTTTTAAAAGTTTTTATGATTTATTTTTTCAATATTTTTATTCTCTATAAATATTCTTAAAATTATTTAATTGATGTATTTATATGTAAATGAATAAATTTTAAAGGATATTTTTGAATTTCTAATTTTTTTTCAAAAGGAATATTTTAATAGAATGTTTTTATGTTATTTAGAAAAGAGATTAATAAATTCTCTTTGAACGACGTCAATGGATTTTTCCACTAACATATCCATTATTTTATGTTTTTGGTTTCCTCTATAATATTCCACGTTATATTCAAGGAATAACCCTCCTTCATTTTTTTTGGGAATTTTAGTTTTGAAAATTATATTTTAGAGGAAGGTTTTATAATAATATCAAAAAATGTTTTACTTATGGGTTGAAAAGGATATTTTTATGAGTTTGATGATGGAAATGAAATAATTTATGTATTTTATACATGTTATGGTCCTTATAAATTTTTTATAATAATGGTAGAGCCTTATTTATCTTATAATGATGGGAAAGACTGATATAGCTTATGGTAATGGGTGGGCCCAATCTAGGTCTCTAAAGAATTGAGTGATGATTATGTTCTCAACAGAATTATATTTAAAGTAAACTGTAATGGTTATTCTAATTGTAAAGGTTCTTGTAATTGTTACATGAAGATGATTTCCCAAGTTACCTATATGACATTTCTATGCTTTCAAATGAGTTTTTAGGGAAGTAATTTTATTTTAAAAGTTAAGATAATGATAATTTGTTTTAAAAAAATGATTATGAACTTTTTGGATAAAAAGAGTATGTTTTATTAATAATTTTTTTCATGGGTTCTCATGATTTATAATAATCCCTCATTATTATGAACATGCCTTTATGATCACTTATAAAATGTTTTATGAATATTTTTTTAAAGCTGATGGGTTTCTATAGTTCATTTTATGTCTCTTAAAGTGCTTTTTGTTCTCATACAACATTTTTAAATGATTTTCATGAGCTTTAAGGATGATTAGGAAGAGATATTATGTCAATTTGAAAGTCAAAATGATTTTTCATGAAAGTAAAACATGTATTTTTCGAAAGTTTTTATTGTGGAATAAATTTATAACAACATGATGTGTGAAACATGTATTGTATGTGTTTGTTGTGTAAGAGTTATGATATAAATTTATAAAAATCTAAACCTAAAAATATCCTTGAAAATTTAAAAAGGAAATTCTTGTCTGAAAATGATGTTATGTGTCAAATGAGAAGATGTTACTTATATTTGGTAAAAGAGGTTGATTAAGATAATTTTAGAGGTTAGGATAATAAAAGTAAACACTCTTAGGAGATTATAGCTTATGGTTATCATGATATGGAATTTAAATATCACTATTTTTCTTTATCTAAACTATGTCTCTTTATAATGGTTTTTTATATAGAAAATAGGGAAGCTGATGTGGGAAGGCATTGAGAGGATGATATCCTTCTAAATTAGTAACCGAGAATGTTAGAATTTAGAACATATAAGTTTTTCACTGTGATGGATCAGTTAAGATAGAATAAAATATGTGAGAGAGAAACCACATTCATAAATTGGAATATATATATATAGAGTATTATTTCATAAAACAACAAAAACAAAAATTTAGTTGATATTCGAATCGACTGGTAGATTAGTAACAGATTAAAGTCATGGAGAAGATATTCAATGTCATGGGTTTCTCATCTCATAAAAAAGTAAAGTCTTTCCATTTATTATTTTGAATGTAAAACTGACCGGTAGTGGTAAATGGTAAAGAATATCAGAGAAATACAAGAGATTTATACCTTAGAATGATATGGATTTAATAAAATTTCCATGAGAAATATTATTTGAAGGTTGTTTGAATTAGTATGGAAAAATAATTCTTTTAATTGAGATATAAAGAGAATGATTTAGTGGCCGTGTATAATGAAAACAACACCTCATTGTAAGGGAATGCGCTAAATTTTATTCAAGATTTTATAGTAAAATTAATCAGTTGTACATAGTATGGATGATAATATATCTAATGGAATTAGATTCCCATGAATTGAAATATTTAGAGAAATTTGTTTGCTGGGCTTAGATGGTAGAAATGGATTTTATTGATGATAACATATTCCATGAAAACATGTACAAGAAATGTTCGAGAAGGATGTTAATAGGGCAATAAACCATTAATGAAATCTATTGGTAAGAAAATAAAATTTCCATATTGTGATAAGTGTGTTAAAAATAACCCTAGAGAATGTCATATAAAATCTGTGTGGTGCCTCTGATGTGGAAAGTTTGGACATGTGGATTATGAATGCAAGGAAAATCCTTAGTAAAATAATGAAAAAATGACCATAATATGATTTAATTACAATAATATGGGTCGTTATGTGAGTAATTTTAAAAATATTGGAATGAAGGATAGAAATCATCAAGATCATAAATAGAAAGGTGCGGCTAAATACTTTGTGGATACTTTTGAAGAAGTTGGACCATACCATGATGTGGTTTCTACTTTAGGGAGTATTGTATTTTTCAATGATTTATCTTAGATTATGGTATCATCAATTGAAGGTGAAAGAGGTTGATATTCTAAGGATAATTCTTTATAATAGATATAGTAATTATAAGTTTTTAGTTATGCCCTTTGGGTTTTCTAATGCACAAACTATATACATAGATCTTATGAATAGAGTTTTCCTTGTATTTTTAGGAAGTTTGAGGTTCTATTTTCCGATCATATATTAGTATATGATAAAATTTCTGATGATTATTAAAGACACCTATGAAATACCGTGCTCACCTTAAATGAAAAGAAACTATAAGGAAAATTTAGTAAGTGACGATTTTGGTGGAAATATATTTATCCTTGGAAATATTATTTTTAATAATGGAATAACTGGTTAACCTGTTAAAAATAATCTTGTTGTAGAATGTCAAAGACCAAAAAATGTCATATAGATTCATTGTTTTTTGGATTAGGGGTTTACTATTATCATTTTGTTGAAAAATTTTCACAGTTACCAATCCTACTGAATAAGTTAACTTGAAAAGAAGTTAAATTCATTTTGATTAAAGTGTGTGATGATTGTTTCTAGAAGCTGAAAAAAATATTGGCAAATGCACCAGTTTTGGACCTAAACTATTGAAATTGTGATTTTTTATCTAAAACAATGATTAATTGAAGGGACTTAGTTGTGTTCTGATGAAGAATGATCAAAAAATTTCTTATACTTCATATAAATTAAAACCCCATAAGCAAAATTATCTTACTCATGACCTTGAACTGAAAACTATCGTGTTTAATTTAAAAATATAGAGACATAATTTATAGTAATTTGTGAAATATAAAGTGTTTATAAAATATTTTGAAGAATATTTTCACTCAAAAAGTTGTGAATATGATACAGAGGAAATGGATTGAATTAATAAAGGGTTATAACTTTATAATTTATTTGCATCATAGAAAATAAAATAGACTAGATGATTCTTTGAGTCAGAAACATAATACAACATTAAAATTATTATATATAGACCATGATCTTTTGTTTAATGATTTTATGAATGTTGGAATATAAATTTTTCATATAATAACTCCCTCTATTTTATTTAATGTGTTAGTTTAATCATCTTTTTCAGAAATGATTAGAAAGATCATAAGTATGATAGTGTTTTATTGGAAAATTTATAATATATTAAAAAGGGTAAGTTGATAGAATTTATTGTTTATGAAGAAGGTGTTATCAGATATGGAAAGAGATTATATGTGCCCTATTATTTTTATTTGAAGAGAGAATTGTTTAGTGAATTTTGTAGATCTCCATTTTTTGTTCATCCTAGAAGCACTAAGATATATAGATAACTTTAGGAACATTTATAGTGGGATGTATTAAAAAGATATATTTCAAACTGTACCAGGTAATGTTTGACATGTCAATAGGTTAAATCAGAATGATAATTAACAATGGGTGTTCATAAACCTATTCTAGTGATGGAGTTGAAATGGGAAAATATATCCATGAATTTCATGGTTGGATTTCCAAATAAATTTTGAGGTAATAATGCAATTTTTATTATTAATGATCGAATTACTAAATATAAGCCTTTAATTTCCATTTGAGGTACTATGTTTTTAGATAAAATATCCTAACTGTAACTCAAAGTGATATTTAGGTTACATGGAGTTCATATATCTATTTTATTTGACTGTGATCCTAGTTCCACTTATATTTTTTTGGAAATGACTTTAGAAGTCATTGGGTACTAAATTAAATTTTAGTAATGTTTTTCACCCTCAATACGATGGATAGTATGAGAGAATGATTTTTAACTTAGAATACATGCTTTTTGATTATTTAATGGATTACTAGGGGATTTTGGATCATCACAATTCATAAGATGAATTTTCATATAATAATAGTTTTCATTCTAGAATAGAGATAAATATTATTGGGGTTTTATATGGAAAGATGTGTTAGAATGAATGTTATCAGGATAAAGTAAGTTAATGGAAGTTGCTGTGACTAGAATTGGTTAAAGAAATGGTTGAGAAGGAGAGGATAATTCAAAAATATATGAGGTTGTCTCATAGAAGGGATTATATTTATATGGATAACTATTGGAAAGATTTTTATTCTGATGTAGGTGATCAGGTTTTTCTTAAAGTATGCCCATGGAAAAGTGTTATGCATTTTTTGAAAAAGTAGAAGTTAATTCTGTAGTTCATTTAACCATATGAAATCTTGGAGAAATTTGGGATAGTTTCCATCTAAGTGGCCTTTCATCTAAGTTTATCATAATTACAAGAATTATTTTATGACTTTTTGTTATGAAAATATGTGTGAGATGCATATAAAGTTTTGAGATCTATATAGTTAAGTTAGAAGAAAAACTATCATATGAGGAATAACCTGTTCAAATGATTGACCACAAAGAGTATGTGTTATGGAATAAAGTGATTCACCAGGTTTTGTTTTTTGTGAAAAAACTATATGACTGTTGAAGAAACATGGGAATCAGAAAATTATATGAATGGAAAATATCCCCACTTTTTAGTAAGGAAAAAAATTACGAGGACACAATTTCCAAAAGGGGGAAGAATGTAACAAGAAAGGTAATGATAATATTGATAATTCTGGTTATTATTTTACTCAAAATGGTGAGAACCATAGTCTTAAAATCACAATGGACTAAAAATTTACTTAATAAAAAGACAAAGGTATAATAGAGGGGTTTTGATGTGAAGAAGGTGTTACACACACCACAAAAAAGAAAAAAGAAACAAAAAAAAAGTCTATTCCTACAAAAAAACTGAAAAACAAGGTTATTTCTCCTAATTATCTACCATGACCTTGTTTATCATATCCTCTACTCTATTTTGGAGTAACCCATGGTCCAATTCGATGGTAATTAACAATATCCTCTTTATCCCTCAATTCCTCTTATTCATAAAGCATGCTAGAGGGTTGAGCTCCATCTTTAGTCGCCTTGGTTAAAGATTAGGATACATCTGCCTGCACAAACAACTTCATTGCTACCCTATCATGCTATAACCTAGTTAAATATTCATCTAACTTGTATCCTCCCATTTCAAGTGAATCCTAATATCCAACATTATCACCCAACTACCACCTATTCTCTAAATCACTGCTTTCCACATGTTCCAAAGGACCACCATCAGGATTAACCAAAGTATCCCACTACCCAACAATTTCTCAAGGATGACTCCTCCTATTCACCTATATTCTTTCCATCAAGAAGACCCAAATTATCATCCATAAGAAATTTCTTGGGACCCTTAACATATAAACATGTACTAATTCCTTCAACAACTTTCATATTGTATAGATCACCTTGATTCTTCTTGATACATTCTGAATAGAAGGACCCAACTTTAGGTGTAATGATTGAATCCATCATAGAAAAGAAAATTGCGGGGACACAAATTACATACTTACAACAATGACTATTATCACCACCTATGACCCCATAAACGAGTTCATACAATGGTTTTTTATTTCTATAACAATAGGATCTTCAAATCCAGATTTACCAAAAACCTGATACTCATTAGAAACACCCGTGATTCCATCCATATGAGTGGAAAAAAATCATACTTGGGGCCACACACTTCAGGTCACATCCTCTCAAAGGACACACTAATTTCTAAGATCCCATCCCCTACTATCTTCCTAGCCACATATCTCTCAACATATTCTGGTTCCTTAAATATAGAATCCACATTTCCACGATTTTCCTTAGGCTATAAAAGAAAAGTCCCTGAATCATGATCCACCTTTATAGTGGACAAGAACTTATCCTTCAACGAATAAAAATTATCACCTCCCACATTACTGCCAAAACCCATGTATTCATTAATATCACTTCTATCAACCCATTCAAAATGAGTCTGGTCCACTTCAATTCCTATAGCATTAATCCCAAGTTGTTCAGGGCATAAAAACATAGTACTGGTAAACACATCAGAAAAGGAAATCGGTTCAAGTTCCATATCCTTAGATTCATTGAGATCACTCATGTCACCTGATTTGACACAGGCCCCATACAACCAACATTTATTAGAAATTATATATTTTTTTCTTGGATAGGGGTTCCAAACATAAAACAAGAAACCACATCAGAAAGGACCTTGGATCAAGTGGAAACTATGATGAAACAACCCTATAGTCTCCCATTATACCCTCATCATTTCCATCAGTAGTTTCTCACCTCCTCTCCACATGTATAAAAACTTTAGAACCAATAAATATATCCCTTCCAAAAAGGTCAGTATCATTCCATGATTATATATTCTCCTTGGAAGTCCTAACCTCCATAATTAGCAGTTAAAATTTATAGTTTTCCACAGTATGCCCAATCTTCTTAAAATTAGATCATCTTAGGCATTTGAGACACCTTTTCATTGGGTTCTTAATGCATGGGTAATTAAATTAAAACTCAAAAACATGATAATAATAAATATATTGTTAAAACTTGAACTTTTCTACAACCATATATATAGTCTCAATCAAAGTAGAATAAAGATCAATCTAAACAGAATTTTTGCATAATTACCAAAAAACTTTATCTCATTTTCTTTATAAAATTTGATAGGTATTAACACACACGCAACAAAATCCCAGAGGATATAAGAGTTCCAAAATAACTAATTCAGTCTCCAAATCTGGATCCAAGTTCGAAAAGTGAATTTTTTTTCCTTTTACAGATCAAACACCAGATCCAAATCATGAAATATTAGGGTCACTAGTTTAATAAATATATAACCAAAACTCTATAAACTTTTGTTTAGAACTTATAAAGGGAAGATAATATGAAAAATCCCATTCTGATTGAAATAATTCACCTCTGAGCAAAACCCCACACCTCACAAAGATGAATATTTAAATCCTCGATCATCAATGTGTTACTCTTAAGTAGTGTAGATATATGATAAATAAGGGACTTCTTGAATTCATCAATGCACTCTTGAAAAAATTTAGTGTCAGTTTCAACATTTTCTATGGAATCGTTCTTCATAGTGTTCTTCTTTGACTGTGCGCCATCACCACGATAAATAACAAAGAACTTGAAATTAGTAGATTTTGAATCATTGAAATTCAAATTTATCCTCAAGATACTAGATTTATTGATTGGATCAGAGGATATTTCTCCACAGGAATCTTTATCCATAGAATCCACCACTACTTATTCCAAATTACAATTTACCCCATCCACTACAACCTAATTGTTGTTCTTCTTTGCAGGACCGATAAACACTTCACAATGATAAAAACATCTATATTCGAGGCCATCAAAATGATGACCTAGTCTCCATGAAGATAAATAGTCTCTCAAGAATCCTATATAAAATCCCCCAAGAATTATATAATTATTATTAATTAATAAGATTCTATATAGTTATATTCCATATACGAATATTAGTTAATTTTTCAATCGAAAGAAAAAATCCTTATTTCTATCCTATATGGATTTTCATGAATTATAGGGGTTTATTTAAAATATTTATCTACTAATTATAAAATTTAAATTTTAAAATAATGAAATTAGTTTTTTAAATTGATATATAAAAATTATCTTATGGTGATATTCTAGTATTTTTCTGAAATGATTTCTTTTTCAATGGGTTGTGAAAAATACTTATTTTTATAAAACTATCATTTATTTTTATTAAATATAGAAATTTAATAGACACATTTTTATTTGAATTAGATATAAAAGTAGCATATGCATTATTTTTTAAAATAAAATCCAATTAATTAAATTTGAATAATATTAACACTTGATTTTTGTATAAGTACAATTTTGGGCTTAAAAATGAATTTTTCTAAAATCTTTTTACAACATTTTGAATTTTAATCATAAATTATTTGATTACCATTATATAAATTGAATCTAGAAAACACTAATTCCATATATGGAATAATTTTTTAATGAATTTGGTTTTTTGTTCTATTTTATTTTTGGTTTTTATTAATATTAACCTGAGTAAATATTTTTCACCTCGATAATGGTAAATCAGGAAATAAACTTTAAAAATAATGTGGTAAGACATAAAATCCTCCATAAAATTGTTATTTATTTTATTAGATAAGTGTGTTTATACCTTTACTATCAAATATTCCAAAAATTATAAATTTATAGCCACTTTCCTTTGATTATAACATTTATATTATTTTATGTAAATATAAAGATCAAAATGTGTCTCTCTTGCTTTTAACATCTATAATATTTTGTGTCAGAGATAAAAAAACTTAATCTTTTTAATTAAATGTAATTTTAATTATAGAAATTTTTTTATCAGGATAATTTATTTTTAATTTTTAGTGATGAAATAATGACCTTAAATGCTTACATAACATTGAAATAGTGCTCATGCAAGCAGTATAAGAGTCATGTATATTATTTTAAAAATTCTAAATGTAATATTTTTAAGTGATTTTTTGTTTAACAAGAAATTTATAGATAAAAATAACGCATTATAGATTTTTTAATGGATTATATTTTAATTTCAATGTTGTCATATTTTTTTCAAATTCAAATTAACTAAATAGTACGAAAAATAAAATTAACAATATTTTATAACAAATAATATTTAATTAAATGATTTAAAAATTATTAAAAAAGTTTTATTCAATAAAGTGAATGGGATATAGTTGAAAATGTAATACATGATAAATTTATAGCACACTTTTCATTTTATATTAACTTTCTCTACTCCTTTAGTGTAAAAAACATTGATGCAAGGATAATAGACAAAAGGGTTAACAGGGTGTTAAAACCAAAGAATGAGAGTTAAAACATCACCTAAACTTTTGAAAATTTTATTGGATGAGAATATTAAGAATAATACTCATGTTTTATTTTAATTATATAATTTTTGGGTTATTTTACATTGATAATTAATTTATATTAATTTAAGACTTTAATAGAGTCCTTGAATTCACCTCTCCTCACTTATAAAAGGGAACCTCCTCAACTATTTTATGAACACTTTAAAAGATTTTTTTAGAAATAACATATATATATCCTATACATGCCTTCCTCCTCACATACTAGAGTCCCCAGTCTTATCCAGAGGCCAGCCTAGGATGGAATTATGTCAAAATATAATGTGGTTGTCTGAAAAAGAGGTATAGTTCATAACAAAATAATTTCATTTTATTTATTATTCTAACTCATTTAAATATTCTTAAACCAAGGTGAAATAATAAAATCAGTATATTGAATATACTAATATATTATTGTGCTCATATAATAAACCATACTAATCTCTTATTCCATGTAATGGTTAATAAAACCATCATTCCAATGTACGACATACTACCACCTTATGAATCAATGTAATTCATTTTCCATTACTGCCTGTCACATCTAGTAAAAATGATGTATTTAATATATATATATATATATGATATTCATGGAATATTTATCATTATAAAAATTTAATATGTATTCTAATTTTTTACCTTTCCATCCATTGAAAAAAATAACATCGTTCATGTGTACATGTGGTTTACCACCTCAACAAAGCGATGTGATTCATTTTTCCGGGCCACCATATGGCTGGTATATTTAAAATTATTTTAAAAAATAATTTTTTTATTTATGATATGGTACTAATTTAGTAATGGTAAAATAATACTTACCTTTTTTAAATCATGATCATTAAAACATGGAAACATTAGTCATGCATACATATGGCCTACCGTCTCCATGATTTTAACATTGTTCGTTTTTTATAACCATTATTTGTGGTTAGTTCTAAAATTATAATGGATGTATAAAAACTATAATTATTTCATGATTATTATTCTAAATATGATGAAATAATGACATATTTGACCATATTCAACCTGGATTATTGTTTTTTGACTTATGGGTTGAATATAGTCAAAACATCAGATGAGAGCTCAATTAATTATATATTGAAGGTTCTGGGAATAATAGAAGTTCCAAGGGGGAAATAAACTAAGAATTTTTTTATCGATTCTATGAATCATTTAAATTATTTAACATGACATGAATTCCATGACTAATAAAAATTTTCCATTTAATATTGATATCGAGAAACCTGAAACTACAGAGAGTATAATTGAATGTTAAATTTATAATTTATTTTCTAAGATTAGTTGAAATGGTTACCTCATCATAGAAAATTTCTCTGATGATGATGTTTAAATTTGAAAAATCAATTCTTATTTTACCCTCACTACTTTAAGAGGATCCAAGTATCGAATCCCTCTATCGGTGATCCACACATTCTCCATTGATCTCTAAGCGATGTTGATTAATTTCTGGTTGGTAAAATAATGAATCTGTTGTTTTTTGTTATTCATGTTGATCACTTATAGTTCTGTCAAAATTAAAGGAAGATCTCTAGTGTTTATTAGTATTTAAAATAATATAGGAAGATGAAGGGATGTAGAATTTCATTGGGAGAAACAATTCTCAATTCATGATTTTCCCTATATAATAGACATAACCATATATTTATAAAGCTAGTGTCTAGCTTAAATTATTCTTTAATTAAATAATAGCCCTAAAATAATATAATAATCATTATTAAACCAATGATATTTTATAATAATATTAATAATAATAGTAATAATAATAATAATAATAATAATTTATTGTATGAGATAACTTTCATAATGATAAATATTTTATACCAGCATGAAAATAAATATTTATCACCAGACAAAATCTTCCTCTACCCAAACTTCTTATCTTCTGTTGAACACCTGAATAAATATTTAACATCTGATCTGATCTTGGTCCACTCAAAATCTTGGATATAAATTTTCTTTCATCATGAGTCTAAGGATACATTTTCATGGATAGATTAAGTCCATGTTAAAATGGAAACTATCCCCTCTTGGATTGTTCTATACTGAATCTCTTTAGTATCTCATCAATACACATTATTTGACTTATGTTAATTAGTCTTTAGGATCTATAATGGTGGTTCTTTATCCCAATGACATATGTTTCCTAACCTAAGTCGTTCATGGAAATGAATTTATTCAATATGTATTTAGCTGACTTTAATACTGGTATTTCAATTCCAATAGGTAATATGTCATCAACATATACTATTAAGAAAATGACTATACACTGACTAAAAACATACCAACACATGGATAACAATCATTTTTTCTGAAACAAAATTCCATTATGGAATCATCAAATCAAATGTTCTATGAACTAGATTCTTCCTTTAGTCCATAAATGTATTTTGGAAAATTTCACACTATTTTGACATCCTTTGGGGTAAAAGAACCCCAGGTTTCATCATATAGACATATTCCTAAAGGTTCCTATTAAGAAACTCAATTTTGACATCCATTTTTTGAAATATCATAGTCATTAAAGGCTGTAATGTAAAGTAGAATTTTGATGGATTTCAACATTACTATTAGTGAATATGTTTTGTCACAATCAATTCCTTGACATTTTTTGTACCATTTTACAATCATATGTGCCTTATAGGTATTTAATTTCCCATTAATGTCTACTCTTTTATTGAATACCAACTTAAAAACTATATTCTTTACATCCACTGGAGGATATACCAAAATCCAGACTCGGTTTTTGTATATAAAATCCCTTTTAAAAATCATGGATTCGTGACTCTTGGAAGCATTTTTTCCACTTACTATTTTCTTGAAGGTTATAATGTTATTATTATCAACTTATAATGAGTCACCATTATTGGAGAATACAAAAACATACTATTTTGGTTATTTATTCTCTCTTATAATCCTATGACCTATTTTTATATCTAGAACAAATTCTTCCATAGGGATTTGTGGAATTTATTTCTATGACCACTATTATGTATATAGAGCTGATAATTCATTAAATTATATATCTCTCCCACTATATATTTAACAGATATGATCCTTTTCATGAAATATTCTATTCCTATCAACCAAATTTTCTTTCTTGAAGTGTTGTATAGGTAATTTCCTCTTGTTTCCTTGAGATACCCAATAAAGATACACTTTGTGCCTTAGGGTAAAATTTATTTTTATCTGAAGTGTCCATAAAAAACACCTCAATTCCCCACACATGTAAGTTATACAACACAGGTTTATTTCCATTTCACAATTGGTATGGAATACAATCTTCTACTTTAATTGGAACTCGATTTATTATATATATAGTTGTTTTTAACACATATCCCCATAATAAAATGATAGTTTCACATAAATCATCATTGATCTCTACATGTACTACAAGGTGTAGTTCCTCCTTTATCTTTTACTATCCTACCAAGATGTATTATGTGGATTGAGTTGGTAGGAGATCCGAAAAACTCATAAATAATTAGTGAAGTCTTTATTGAATTATTCCCTACCATATTCTGAGTAGAGATTGTTAATATTTTTACCAACCTATTTCCCAAATTCATTCTTGTATTCCATGAGTTTATTAAAGGAAACTGAATTATAACTAATTAAGTAGACATTTACATGCCTAATTAAATTATTAGCAGAAGTTATGAAGTATGATTACCCATCCCTTGCTTAAACTATAAATGGTCCACACACATTGGTATGATCTAATTCAAGGAGCTATGTATCCCTTTCAACTTTTCCACTAAATTTTGGTTTGGTCGTTTTTCCTTATAAGGATGCATAGCATACATGAAGTGGTTTTAGTTAAAATGAATCACAATATCCATATTTATATAATTTGTTCAATTTTGTTTTGTATACATGACATAACCGGTGATGCCATAGTTTGGTGTGGAATGATTCATTAGTATAAGTTTTTTTATCTATTTATGTTACATTTTTTATGTAATCCAATACATAAAGATTGTTCTTTAAGTGTGTCTTACAAAAAAATTATATCTATATAAAAGAAGAATATTTTTTCAAGAACTTGAAAATTAATACATATTTTTAAAGTTTTAATATAGATACCTTTTTTTGTAACAAATAGATCATTATAACAAATTTTTCATACTCATACTTTTCGTACTGATATTTTTCGTACTCATACTTTTCGTACTGGGATTTTCGTACTCATACTTCTCGTACTAGAGTTTCGGTACTCAAAGTCTTTTCTACTTTATGTTTTTCGTAGTTAGTTTTTCGTTGTAAAATTTTTCTTCAAGAAGAATATCACTTATTATGAATAAACTTCCTGGCCAATCCGAAAGGTATGATTTCCTTACTTTTGTTTTCCTAGTCATATTTTGCTTGCTGATATTTTCCTTTAAGTTTTAAAATTTCTCGAATTCTAGTTTTGTTATGTCTGATTGTTTTTCTTAAAACCTCAAAAGACCGGATTCAAGATTTCCTTGCGGGTATGTTTTTAACCATCATATCAGATCAGAGAGTTTTTCAACCATTAGATTGTTTTTGGAAACTCAAAGGTCACATTCATTGCCTATATAAAGGGGACCCCCGATGGTTGTCCCACATCGATCTTGAAGCTCTCGCATGTCGAAGCTCTGCATTTGTTGTTAAAGGCCGTTCCAAATCCTTATGAGGTCCTCCATTCCGAATGTCTGTTGAAGCTACTTCCCAAGATATGTCTACCTCAATGCCAACTTCTAAATTTTAAGTGTATAGAGAAAGACTGGTCCATCCAAACATTTACATGTAAGACTCTATCATCTCTAAGAATATCAAGCTGAATGGTTGGGAAGATGTATGTATATCCAAGACAAGTGATCAAGATGATTTCTATCCAGAGTTACTTGTAGAATTATATGAATCAGCAAGATTTTATAATGTATATGGAAGATAAAATTTTTCTTTCAAGTCTTATGGCAAGACTTACAAACTTACTTACACCAAGGCGGAAAGCTTAGTGGGGATAACATACGAAGGAGAAGCTGAATTTTATTCACACAAACTCCCAGATTCTCAAGGTAGTTTTGTTAAGGTTAAGGCCTTACAATGTATTGGACTTGGTGATGTCAAGATAGAAAAGATTTCTCCCCTATCTTATAATAATCGTATTTTTCAGCTTTGGGTACAAGGTTTCTTGGTTCCGAGAAAGGGTTATAAAGATACCCAAAAGAAAAGTGATATATATTTCTTAATTTTTTTTGTGAATCTAAGAAAAATTAATCTGATGAGGCATGTCCTTATGACGATCAAGAACATCATGGAAGGAAACTTGAGAGCTCAAATCATCATGTACCCTGCCTTACTATCAAAGCTGATAGTTTGGTGTCTGGATTCTTTCAAGATTTCATGTAAGTCTAAGGTCCAGAATTGCAAGCTTATGATTGTCAGTGATGACATGATGAAAAGAATGAATATGGATTTTTCTAAGGAAATAAGAGAGTTTTTTAGTTTTCTAGAGGAAGAGGATGAAATAATTTCGAAAAATATGGAAAAATCTGAGCCAGTGAAGAAAGTTACTAAGAAGAGGAAGCTTAAGGAAGTGGTTGCTGAATACAAGACCCCCAAATCTAAGGAAACCAAATATGCACCTCCCAAGGTAAAGAAATAGAAAGCATATCCAGATGAGGTATCTTCTAAATGGAGAGAAGACAAGGAGAAAAGGAAAGAAGGGGATCCAAAGTTCGGATTGGACCCTGCTGAGGCTAAGGCCTTAAGAGAAAAAGTTGTGGATGAGTTATAAAAACAAGAAAAAGATAAAAAGATGAAGAAGAAGATATCAGAAGAAGATATTGTTAAATATCTCTTAAAAGCCACTGAAATAGATTCTGAGAAGACTCCCATTCCGAAAACCTTTGATGTCCAACCATCACCAGAGACTCATGGGAAAAAGTATATCACTCTGGAAAGGTCCAAAGGGAAAGAGGTTGTTGATGATGTAGAGAAAACAACTGGTGAAGAAATAGAAGAAGAAGTTTTTGAAAGAGAAGAAGAAGTAGTAGAGGAAGAAGAAGAAGAATAATGAAGTGCAGATATAGATGACCTAATTAAACAAGTTGAGGATTATTAGGAAAAGGCTGAATCTGCAAAACTTGTCACTCTGGGAAAGGGAGTTGAGAAAGAAGGTAGGAAGGATGATGATAAGGAAGAGGAAGAAAAGGAAAATGTTTTATCTGAATTAAGAATCCTATGAGAAAAATTTTATTGAGGAAGGAGCAGAAAAAGGGAAAATAGATGAAGACAAGACTGTTCAACTATCAGAGAGTGAGGAAGAATCTCCAGATGATCAACCCATTCTGAAAACTGATAAAGGTAATAAAGTTCTCATGAATACACTAAAAAAAGATGTTATAAGAAAGAAGGAGGTTGGTGGTTCTTCTAGAAGGAAGCTGGTGCAAATTGAATAAGAACAATTCCCAAGTAAAGTGTCTAATTCGGAATCATCAACACATGGTCATGACTTTGTTGTTGAGTCCTTGAAAAAGTTGGTGGACACTATTATTATCTTTCCAACAATAGACTCCAGATTCCAGATGCTACAACACAGTCTAAATCAGAAATTGGAATCCTTATACATGGTGATGGATAAGTGTGTGAAAATTGAAGCTGACCATAGAAATTTTGTCATCAATTATGATGTTCACAGAAAATCTTGCAGCAAAATCACTCTATAGTCAAAGAAGGTAGATGATGACATGGTTGAGTTTGAAAATTTTCAGAATGATGTTAAATATGCCTTTGAAATAGAGGATACCAAGATTAAGAATCATCAGGATGAGCTAATCATTGAGAAAAGTTCTCAGAATCAACAATTAAAGGACTTGAACAGAAAGGTTAATTCTCTTGCTCAAAATTTTAAATGAGATAGAGATCTCCGGATTGAGCTTGAATAAAATCTTGTAAAGAAATATGAGTTACTAAAGATGGAAGAAGAGGACATGAAGGCTCAGGCAGAAGTCTTGAAATCTCAAGATGAAAGGACAAAATATTTGGAGAGGCAAGCTGAGGAGGATCAAAAATATTTGAAGAAGCTGAAAACCTTGTTCAAAAAGCTAATCCCAAAGAAAAAGGAAGACAAATAGACTCAATCTGATCTTTTGTTGAATTTTTATTTCCTTGTAAAAAATACTTTCAACTCTAATGAAATCTATGGTTGTTTTTATCTGGTTTTATTATTTACTAATGTTTCGGGTACTTTATTTTTCCATGCCCACAATTCATTTTGAAAATCACAAAGGGGGAGAAGGAAAAAGAACTTCTCCTAAGGGGGAGAAGGAAAATTTCTAAACTATGAAGAACTATTCTTAAGTAAGGGGGAGTTCTCATTATGATTCCTTCATTCTAATGAAAAATCTATTCCATAAATTCAGAATACAATCCTTAGAGTTCCAAAGACTAAGGGGGAGTTAGTTGTATTCACTATCATCTATGAACAAAGGGAGATAATTTTTAATTTCAAAGTCTAAAGTAATTTTTTCCGAACACTTTCATATTCTTTTTCGTAAGGTAGTTTGTGCATTTCAAAAAGGGGGAGATTGTTAAGTAAATAAGGCTTCATTTATGCCTGTTTCTATTCCTTCTTGATTTAAAAATCCCAAACACCCTATACTTAAGAAAATCTACATTTGATTTCTATAAGGAAAATTTCCTTCCCAAATGAATTTACCCTACCATGTTTTTATTGTTCATATCAATATTTTTCTTTTGTATAAAAATCGGATTCATATCAAAAATTTCGGAATCATATAATACTTAGATATAAAGCATTCTATTTTAGGATCTGAATTCTGGATATGAACTGTAATGAAGTTCCACTCCGAATTCTAGATATGAACTTTAATGAAGTTCCACTCCGAATTCTAGATATGAAATGTAATGACGTTCCACTCCAAATTCTGGATATGAACTGTAATGAAGTTCCACTCCAAATTCTGGACATGAATTGTAATGAAGTTCCACTCTAAATTCCGGATATGAACTGTAATGAAGTTCCACTCCGAATTCTGGATATGAACTGTAATGAAGTTCCACTCTGAATTCTGGATATGAACTCTAATAAAGTTCCACTCCGAAGTCTGGATACAAAATATCATGAAGTTCTATTCAGAATTATGGATACAAACTCTCATGTAGTTTGACTCTGAATTCTGATTATGAACTTATCTATCTTCTGACTCCAAGTTCTCTGAATTCGGACTCCAAACTCTTATGAGTTTTGACTCCGAATTCCCATGACCTCTAACTCTGAACATTGTACGTTCTGACTCCGAATTCTGAATGAAACTAGACTCTGGATTTCTACAGAATTCAGGTTCCGAATTCCTAGAAAACAGAATACGAATATCTTTTTATTATAGACTCAAAATTTCATTTTGGTTAGACTCCGATCTTTTATTTACTTACATTCCAAATTTCAATTTTTTCTTATGATTACACTTGTTTTATTTTAAAATGATGTCGTTCCTTCAGTTACACATGTTTTGTTATAAAATGATGTCGTCCATTCTATTTCTAACTAACTGTTGGTTGAGTGACTTGTGTACAGGTCCCTCAGAAATTGAAGGAAAATATGACCGTTGGATGAGGGAGCTGACCATTCCAACTGAGCCTATAAATAAGAGCTCATTTGAAATATCTCAATACTGAAGTTAATCAATCTAGAGACCACATTATGTTAAGGTGATTTCTAGAGAGAGAAGTTTTTCATGGATTTTTCGTACTGAACTTCTCGTTCAGATTGATTCGTGTGACTCCGAATGTTTGTGATTAAATTCGAGGGCTTCCGAGGATAGGAAGACAGAAGTGCAGACTACCTTGAAGTTTGAGGGATTCCTTGCTAAGGAAGAAAGAGGTTCCAACTACCTTGAATTTGATGGATTGCGGGGATAGCCAGACAGAGAATCTGATCTTCGTATCAAGGGCTTACTTGGGTGTGGGTAATATAGAATTTCTTGAATGTATAAATCAAGGGACCTTTATCCAAGGTTGTTGGATACCCTTCGATTTGGGTTAAAAGATTTATATCTGGTTAATTGTTTTTGTTACAAGTTTTTCCCCTACATTGTGTATTGTAAGGTAAGTATAATATTCTTATATTTCCTTACACTTGTACTCTGACTTAGTTAGATTCTATACACTTTAAGGTAGAATCTCATATTGTAAACTTTGGTTAAGTTTCATTTTCCCGATCCATATTTCCAGAACCAGTTTTTCAGAATCACTTTCCAGATTTAAGTAAGTGTATAGAACAAGAAGTTTGTGACTTCATAATTTGTTCCAATCTTTTATTGGTGTTAGAGGTGTTGTGAATTTTCTTAGTTTAACTTTTTTAAACTTAGATCTTTCCTTGTTTAAGGAATTTTTTTTAAAGTGTACAATTCACCCCCATCTTGTACATTGAGAATCTACATCAAAATTTCGATCCTAAATTAGTATCAGAGGAAGGAAACCTCATACCCTGTACCAATACTACAATTGGTATCAAAGGAGGTCTCTGAAATACTTATATGCACATATAAGTTTTTCTTGCTCAGTTTTTCATTGTTATATATTTTTCCTTACTTAGGAATATTCTCCTTGAATCCGAACTTTTGTTATTAACAAGTTTTGTGTAGAAAGATTTTTTTTAATATGGCTGGAATCAATGTTGGTCCATTGAAAACTTAAATCCTACAAGACCACCAATTTTTGATGGAAATGATTATGAGTATTGGAGAGATTGTATGAAGACTTTCGTTATCAGTACTGGGGTTGATAACTTTGTCATGCTTACCGGTGGATATAAAATTCCTGTTAAGAAAGTGAGTGCTTTCATTAATCAGGAGAAGCATGAATACCAACTCAACTATAAGGTATGCAATACTATACTGTGTTCAATAAATTGGAATATATATAGCCAAATTTGTTCTTGTGAAACAACCAATTGTATATGAAAGAAACTCAAAGTAACATATTTTGGTACATCCAAAGTGATTGAGATTAGAAGAGCCATGCTCAGAGCCAAGTATCATGGTTTTAATTTCCCTTATGGAGAGCCAATTTGTAAAGTGAAATAGAGATTCATGACTATTGTAAATAGCTTAAAATATATAGTAGAAAAAGGTCTGGATGATGAAGATATTATTGAAAAGATAATTGATATTATGCCAAATGAGTGGGAATCAAAGAGAACAACAATTGACGAGAACAGGAATGTTACTCAAATTTCCTTAGATGATCTATTTGGAACTCCTCTCCAATATAAATCATGGATGAAGAGTGATGCTGACAGCATCAAAAAGAATAATGGGAATGGTTATGTTGCTTTTACTACAATGTCAAATCACATGAAAGCTAAGACTCCTGAGAGAGTAACTAGATACAAGTCTAAGAAGGTTCCTATCCAATCTGAATCTAGTGAGAGTGAAGCCGCAGAGAATGAGTTAGCAAATCTTGCTCGAAGGATGAACAAGATAGTTGGTAAAAGAAATTTCCAATCCAATTATAACAAGAAGGAAAGGAAAGATAAGAAAGATTCAGAGGTCACATGCTATGAATGCAAGTGAAGTGGACACATAATACCTGATTTCCCTTTGCTTAAAGAGAAAGAAAGAAAATAGATGCATTCTGAAAGGAACATGAAGATGTTTTACAAATCTAAAGCTAAGAAAAGTCTGAAAGAAAATTCTACTTGGAGTGCTAGCTGTGGAGACTCTTCAGAAAGTGAGTCTTCAGAATATGATTCATCAGCTCAGAAGAATATGGGATTCTTTACTAATACTTCTTTTCCACATACATGTCTTATGGACAAGGTATTCTCTGCCGGGGCTTTAAAAAATATATCTCTTGATAAGAACTACTATTATAAAAATTGTACTTCTAATGAAGATACATCATCTTCAGAAAATGAAGAACTTTTATATAAAGAAGTATCCAGATTTTCCAAGTTACTTGAAGAAAAAAATTGTATAATTTCTAAGAAATTAAATAAGGAAAATACTTGGGAAGAAATTATTACAAAAGAAATTTCAGATCTTAGTACGAATCATAGAGATAAAGAATAGCTTTAAAAAAACATTCTAAAGACCCTAATAAAGCAAATTATGATAAAGAATAACTTTCTAAAGATCTTAAGAATGCTATTTTAAAGATGAAAATATTTCAGGAAAAATCTAACTCTAAGGAAATGATTCATAAGGATAGGAATTTAGTCATTAGACTAAAGTCTGAAATATTATCTCTAAAGAAGCTTCTTGCAAAATTTAACTCTGAAAATGAAAATTTTGACAAGATGTATTCTCAAATTTATCCTCAAAGAAACACTACTGGAGTAGGTTATACTCACAAAAAACCAGTTTTCAAAAACAATTATTTTGTTCCTTATAGAGCCCCTTTTTGCACTAAGTGTCAAAGTGGAGGGATTGGAAGAAAAATTGTTCTTTGAATAGAGTTAAATCTATTGGATTTCATAAAGAATATTTATCTAAAAAAATGTGGATACCCAAAATTTTGTGATCTAACAATTCCGGATCCAAGAAAGTCTGGATTCTGAAAACCTAACTTGTTTCTTATTTTCAGAAAAATAGGGAAAGTACCAACAACAATACTTGGTATATGGATAGTGGATGTTCCCAACATATGACTAGTAACAAAAACTATTTTGTAAAGATTATCAAGATGAAAGGAGGAAAAGTAACTTTCAAAGATAATGCTCAGGGAGAAATCGATGGTATAGGTAATTTTGTTCTTCTTGGTAAAACATTGATTTCAAATGTTTTTTTGTTAAGGGTATTAAGAACAAACTCATTAGCATAATTCAATTATGTGATTAAGGATACATTTTGAATTTTAGGAATGATATGTTCTTAGTACACAATTCCAAGGAAGAGTTTATTCTCAATGCCAATAGGCAAGAGAATGTTTACACCTTGAAATTAGAAGACCATCGGAGCCAAGACTTACCTTAACAAAGTGCAATGAAAGATCATTCTTGGTTATGGCATAGAGGACTAGGTCACTATAACCTTAGAAACTTATGTAAACTCTCTAATAAGAAACTAGTTAAGGATCTACCAGATCTTAGATTTGATTCTTTGAAAGTTTGTGATCCTTTTCAATATGGAAAGCAACATAAATCTAGTTTTAAATCAATAGGTGAAGTCTCAACAACTGATGCATTACAGTTGGTACACATGGATCTTTTTGGTCCAACAAAAACTGGAATCATTGGAGGAAAATACTATTACTTTGTTCTAGTTGATGATTACACTAGATTTACATGGGTCAATTTTGTAGCAAAGAAGTCTGAAGATTTTTCTTATTTCAGAAGTTTTAGAGCCCAAGTTAAAAATGAGAAAAACCATCCACTGAAAACTATTCATAGTGATCATGGATGAGAATTTCAAAATTATGATTTTGAATCTTTTTGTAGTAGAAAATGTATTACTCACAACTTTTCAGCACCTAGAACTCCTCAACAAAATGGTGTAGTTGAATGAAGAAATAGAATTCTTCAAGAGATAACTAGAACCATGTTGAGTGAATATTCTATAGCTAGAAATTTCTAGGCTGAAGCTGTAAGTACTGCTTGTTATACTATAAATTGAGTTTTGATTAGACATTTTCTTAATAAAACTTCTTATAAGTTATGGAATGGTAGAAAACCTAAACATTACTACTTTAAGGTTTTTGGATGAAATGTATTTATTTTGAATACTAAAGATAATTTACACAAATTCGCACCAAAATCTGATGAAGGATTTTTTTAGGCTACTCCACAACTTCTAATGCTTATAGAGTTTTTAATAAAAACACTTGTACGGTTGAGGAAACAGTACATGTAAAATTTTATGAGTCTGATCCTTTTGTTTTTAAACCATCCCAACCTACATCCTCAGATGTGTTTTCAAAAACTAATTATCAACCTTTTTTAAAAGATCATTTTGATAAGGAAAATGTTCAAGAAGATACTCCTAAAACATTTACCCCAGAAGATTTCCTACCCTATGTTGATGAACAAGATTTACAAAACCCAAACTAGTTGTTTCAAAAGAATCATCCCAGTGATAGTATCATTGGTGATGTAAATCAACCTGTAAGGACTAAAAGTTCCTTAAGGAATGAAGTAGAACATCTTGCATTTCTTTCCCAATTAGAACAAAAAAGCACTGATGAAGCTTTAGGTGATGATGATTGGATCATATCCATGAAATATGAGCTAAATGAATTTGAAAGTAATAATGTCTGGACCATAGTTGAAAGACCTAAGGAAACTTCTATTATTGGAGTAAAATGGGTCTTTAGAAATAAGTGTGATGAAAATGGAGTCATTGTTAGAAATAAAGCTAGACTAGTTGCTAAAGGCTATAATCAGCAAGAGGGAATAGACTATGAAGAAACCTATGCTCTAGTAGATGGACTTGAATCTATTCGTATTTTACTTTCCTTTGCAGCATTATTTAATTTTAAACTTTTTAAAAAGGATGTGAAATGTGCTTTTCTTAATGGTTATGTTCAAGAGGAAGTATTTGTTGAACAAACTCATGGATTTGAAGACACAAAGTATCCGGATCATGTTTTTAGACTTACCAAAGCTTTGTATGGCCTTAAAAAAGCCCCTCAAGCTTGGTATGATAGACTTATAGGATTTTTTCTTCAAAATAACTATGTTAAGGGAAATGTAGATCCAACCCTTTTTATAAAGAAAGATACGAAATATGTTTTGATTGTTTAAATATATGTTGACGACATCATATTTGGTTCAACTTGGAAATATCTAACTGATGCCTTTGCAAGTCTAATGAAATATATGTCTGAAATGAGTATGATGGGTGAGTTAACATTTTTCCTTGGTTTTCAAATTTCTCAAAAACCAGAATGAACCTATCTATATCAACATAAGTATATTAAAGATCTTCTTAAAAAGTATGGATTTGACAACACTAAATGTATTAGTACTCCCATTGGTACCTCAAACACATTTGATCTTGATGAAGCTGGGAAACTAGTACATCAAACATCTTTTAGAGGTATGATAGGAAGCCTACAATACTTGACATCTAGTCGTCCAGACATAAGGTTTTCAGTATGCTTATGTGTAAGATATCAATCCAATCCTATGGAATCTCACTTAAAGGTAGTGAAAATAATTTTTCACTACTTAATGGGAACCATGGATTTAAGACTCTTTTATACCTATGAAAATGATTTTATCTTAAAAAGTTTTTCAAATGCTGACTTTGGTGGGTGTAGAATGGATAGAAAAAGTACATCTGGAACTTGTCATTTCTTAGGAGATTCATTAGTTTCTTGGTCCCTCAAGAAGAAAAACTCAGTAGCACTCTCCACTGCTGAAGCTGAAAATGTAGCAGCTGGAAGTTGTTTTTCTCAAGTGTTGTGGATGCAACACACACTCACAAACTATGGCTTGAGTTTTACTAAGACTCAAATTTTGTGTGATAACACCAGTGCCATATCCCTTAGTAAAAACCCTGTACATCACTCCCGTGCAAAGCACATAGATATTAGGCTTCACTTTCTTATAGATCACACACTAAAAGGAGATATTATTCTACAATTTATAAGAACACAAGATCAACATGCTGGCATTTTCACAAAATATTTACCCTCCGATAGATTTGAATAAATTAAACAGAAGTTAGGAATGATAACCTTAAGGTAATCTTTCTTCATTAACTTCTTGTTGAAACAATTCTACTTACAATAATAAAATCCTTTTCATAGGGGGAGTACATTTGTTTGTTATAATAATCACAATTTTCGTATTCAGTTTTTTTAGCTCTTGTAATCAAAATTTTCGTAGTCAGTTTGTTTTCCAAGCTTTTGTAAGAAAAATTTTCGTAGTCAGTTTTTTTTCAATCTTTTGAAATCCAAATTTTCATAGTCAGTTTTTTTTCAAGCTTTTATAATAAAAATTTTCATTGTTAGATTTTCAAACTTTTGTAACTAAAATTTTTCGTAATGAGTTTTTCAAAATTTTCGTATTGAAATTTTACTAATGAAAATTTCGAACTGGAAATTTTCGTAATGATGTTTTCGGAACTGAAATTTTCGTAATGGAAATTTTCAGAACTGGAACTTTCGTAATGACAATTTTTCATACTCATAATTTTTGTACTGAAATTTTTCGTACTCATACTTTTGGTATTGGGATTTTTGTACTCATACTTTTTGTACTAGAGTTTCGGTACTTATAGTATTTTTAACTTTAAGTTTTTCATAGTTAGTTTTTCATAGTCATTTTTTTTTCATGAAGAATATAACCTATTATGAATAAACATCTTGGAAAATCCGAAAGGTATGATTTCCTTACTTGAGTTTTCCTAGTCATATTTTTCTTACTGATATTTTCCTATGATTTTTAAAATTTCTCGGATTCTAGTTTTCTTAAATCTGATTGTTTTTCTTAAAACCTCAAAAGATCAGATTCAATATTTCCTTGCTGGTATGTTTTCAACCGTCAGATCAGATAAGAGAGTTTTTAAACCGTTATATGGTTTTTAGAAACTCAAAGGTCACATTCATCGCCAATATAAAGGGGACCCCTGATGGTTGTCCCACATCGATCTTGAAGCTCTCGCATGTCGAAGCTCTGCATCAGTTGTTAAAGGCCATTCCGAATCCTTCGGAGCTCCTCCATTCTGAATGTCTGTTGAAGATACTTTCCAAGATATGTCTACATCGAAGCCAATTTCAAAATGGAAAGTGTACACAGAAAGACTGGTCCATCCAAATTTTTACATGTACGATTCTATTATCTCCAAGAATATCAAGCGGAATGGTTGGGAAGATGTATGTATATCCAAGAAAAGTGATGACGATGCTGTCTATCTAGAGTTACTTGTAGAATTTTATGAATAATCAAGATTTTATGAGGAAGATGGAAGAGTAAAGTTTTCTTTCATGTCTTATTGAAAGACTTAGAAACTTACTTACACCAAGGCGATAAGCTTGGTGGGGCTAGCATACGAAGGAGAAGCTGAATTTCATTCACACAAACTACCAGATGCTCAAGGTAGTTTTGTTAAGGTTCAGACCTTAAAAGGTCTTGGACGTGGTGATGTCAAGATAGCAATGATTTCTCACCTATCTCTTAATAATGGAATTCTTCAGCTTTGGGTACAAGGTTTCTTAGTTCTGATAAAGGGTGATAAAGATACCCTAAAGAAAAGTGATATATATTTCTTATAATTCTTTTTGAATCTAAGAAAAATAAATCTGATGAGGCATGTCCTTGTGACGATCAAGAACATCAAGGAAGGAAACTTGAGAGCTCAAATCATCATGTACCCTACCTTACTATCAAAGATGATAGTTCAGTGTATGGATTCATTCAAGATTTCATGTAAGTCTAACGTCCATAATTGCAAGCTTATGCTTGTCAGTGATGACATGATGAAAAGAATGAATATGGATTTTTTTAAGGAAATAGGAGAGTTTTATAGTTTTACAGAGGAAGAGGCTGAAATCATTTCGGAAAATATGAAAAAATCTAAGCCAGTGAAGAAAGTTACTAAGAAGAGGAAGCTTAAGGAAGTGGTTGCTGAAGACAAGACCCCCAAATCTGAGGAAACCAAATCTGTACCTCCCAAGCCTAAGAAATAGAAAGCATATCCAGATGAGGTAGCTGCTAAATAGAGAGAAGAAAAGGAGAAAAGGAAAGAAGGGGATCCACAGTTCGGATTGGACCCTGCTGAGGCTAAGGCCTTAAGAGAGAAAACTGCGGATGAGTTAGAAAAACAAGAAAAATTGAAAAATATAAAGAAGAAGATGTCATAAGAATGATTGTTCAACCTCTCTTAAAAGCAACAGAAATAGCTTTTGAGAAGACTCCCATTCCGGAAACCTTTGATGTCCAACCATTACCAAAGACTCCTGGGAAAGATTACTTCACTCTAGAAACATCCAAATGGAAAGAGGTTATTGAAGAAGTAGAGAAAACAGCTGGTGAATAAATAGAAGAAGAAGTTGTTGAAAGAGAAGGATAAGTATTAGAGGAAGAAGAAGAAGAAGAAGGAAGTGCTGATCTAGATGACCTAATAAAACAAGTTGAGGATTATGAAGAAAAGGATAAATCTGCAAAACTTGTCACTCTGGGAAAGGGAGTTGAGAAAGAAGGTAGGAAGGATGATGATTAGGAAGAGGAAGAAAAGGAAAATCTTTTATTTGAAACCAGAATCCTATGAGAATAATTTTCTTGAGGAAGGAGTAGAAAAGGAGAAAATAGATGAAGAAAAGATTTTTAACTGTCAGAGAGTGAGGAAGAATCTCCAGATGATCAACTCAATCCGAAAACTGATAAAGGTAAGAAAGTTATCATGGATACACTAACAAAATATGTTATAAGAAAGAATGAGGTTGGTAGTTCTTCTAAAAGGAAGCTGGTGAAAATTGAAGAAGAAAAATCCCCAAGAAAAGTGTCTGATTCGGAAGCATCAGCATAGGGTCATGACATTGTTGTTGAGTCCTTGAAAATGTTGGTGGACACTATTATGATCTTTCCCACTATAGAATCCAGATTCCAATTGCTGCAACACCGTCTAAATAAAAAATCAGAATCCTTATCCATGGTGATGGATAAGTTTGTGAAAATTGAAGATGACCATAGAAAATTTGTCATCAATTATGATGTTCACAGAAAATCTTTCAACAAAATCAGTCTGTGGTCAAAGAAGGTGGATGATGACCTGGTTGAGTTTGAAAATTTTTAGAATGATGTTAAAGATGCCTTTGACATCGAGGATACCAAGATTAGGAATCTTCAGGATGAGCTAATCATTGAGCAAAGTTCTCAGAATCAACAAGTAAAGGACATTAACAGGAAGGTTAATTCTCTTGCTCAAAATTTTAAAAGGGATAGAGATCTCTGGATTGAGCTTGAATAAAAGCTTCTAAAGCAATATGAGTTACTGAATATGCAAGAAGAGGACATGAAGTCCCATGAATAAGTCTTGAAAGCTCAAGATGAAAGGATAAAATCTTTGGAGAGGCAATCTGAGGAGGATCAAAAAGATTTAAGGAAGCTTAAAACCGTGTTGAAGAAGGTAATCCCGAAGGAAAAGGAAGACAAATAGACTCAATCCGATCATTTGTTGCATTTGTCTTTCCTTGTAAAAAATACTTTCAACTCTAATGAAATCTGTGGTTGTTTGTACCTAGTGTTATTATGTACTAATGTTTTGGGTACTTTATTTTTCCATTCCCACAATTATTTTTGAAAATCACAAAGGGGGAGATGGAAAAAGAACTACTCCTAAGGGGGAGAAGGAAAATTTCTACACTATGAAGAACTATTCCTAAGTAAGGGGGAGTTCTCATTACGATTCCTTCATTCTAATGAAAATTCTATTCCGAAAATTCAGAATACAATCCTTAGAGTTCCAAAGCCTAAGGGGGAGTTAGTTGTGTTCACTATCATCTATGAAAGATGGAGATAATTTTTTTTCAAAGTCTAATTTTTTTCTCCAAATTCTTTCATATTATTTTTCTTAAGGTTGTTTGTGCTTTCCAAAAAGGGGGAGATTATTAAGTCAATAAGGCTTTCCTTAAGACTTTTTCCACTCCTTGTTTTGAAAATTACAAACACCCTATACTTAAGAAAATCTACATTTTACTTATATAAGGAAAATTTACTTCTCAAATGAATTTACCCCAACCATGTTTTCATTGTTCATATCAATATTTATCTTAAGTATAAAAATTGGATTCATATCAAAAACCTCAGAATAATATAATACTTAGATATGAAGCATTCTGTTTTAGGATCCAAATTTTGGATATGAACTGTAATGAAGTTCCACTCCGAATTTGGGATATGAAGTGTAATGAAGTTCCACTCCAAATTCTGGATATAAAATGTAATGAAGTTCCATTCCGAAATCTAGATATGAACTGTAATGAAGTTCCACTCCAAATTCTGGACATGAACTATAATGATGTTCCACTCCGAATTCCATATATGAACTATAATAAAGTTCCACTCCGAATTCTGGATAAGAACTGTAATGAAGTTCCACTCCGAATTCTGGATATGAACTCTAATAAAGTTCCACTCCAAATTCTGGATACAAACTCTCTTGAAGTTCCATTCCGAATTATGGATATGAACTCTCATGTAGTTCAACTCCGAATTCTGATTACGAACTTATCTATGTTCTGACTCCATGTTCTCTGAATTTAGACTCCGAACTCTTATGAGTTTTGACTCTGAATTCCCTTGAACTTTGACTCTGAACTTTGTAAGTTCTGACTCCGAATTCTGAATGAAACCAAACTCCGGATTTCTATAGAATTCAGGTTCCGATTTCCTACAATATAGAATACGAATATATTTTTATTATAGACTCCGAATTCCATTTTGGTTAGACACCAAACTTTTATTTGCTTACATTCCGAATTTCATTTTTGATTATGCTTACACTCATTTTATTATAAAATGATGTCGTGCCTTCAGTTACACATGTTTTGTTATAAAATGATGTCGTCCATTCTGTTCCTAACTAACTGTTGGTTGAGTTACACGTGTACATGTCCCTCTGAAATTTAAGGAAAATATGACCATTGGAGGAGGGAGCCGACCGTTCCAACCAAGCCTATAAATAGGTGTTCATTTGAAAGAGCTCAATACTGAAGTTGGTCAATCTAGAGACCACATGCTGTTAAGGTGATTTCTAGAGAGAGAAGCTTTTCATGGATTGTGAGTACTGAACTGCTCGTTCAGATTGATTCATGCAACTCTGAATGTTGGTGATTACATTCGAGGTCTTCTGGGGATAGGAAGACAGAAGTGCCGACTACCTTGAAGTTATAGGGCTTTCTTGCTGAGGAAGACAGAGGTTCCAACTACCCTGAAGTTGAGGGCTTGCGGGGATAGCAAGACAGAGACTCCGATCTTCATATCAAGGGCTTACCTGGGTGTGGGTAAGACAAAATTTCTTGAAAGTATAAATCAAAGGACCTTTATCCAAGTTTGTTGGATACCCTTCTCCTTGGGTTAAAAGATTTATATCTGGGTACTTGTTTTTGTTACAATTTTTTCCACTACATTGTGTATTGTAATGAAATTATAATATTCTTATATTTCCTTACACTTGTTCTCTGACTTAGTTAGATTCTATACACTTTAAGGTAGAATCTCATATTGTAAACTTTGGTTAAGTTTCATTTTCCGGATCCATATTTCCAAAACTAGTTTTTTGGAATCACTTTCCAAATTTAAGAAAGTGTATAGAACTAGAAGTTTGTAACTTCATACTTTTCTCCAATCTTTCATTGGTGTTAGAGGTGTTGTGAATTTTCTTAGTTTAACTTTGTTAAACTTAGATATTTCCTTATTTAAGGATTTTTTTAAGTGTACAATTCACCCCCTCTTGTATATTGAGCATCTTCATCATTATTTTGATCCTACATATATCATCTTGGAAATCAATTTATATAATTATATTGACAACATGAGGATTGGATGTCGGTCCCTCCCTTAGTTTACAATGAAATTGTGACTTGGATATCTCAAATTGTTCCTATCTACCTTCCTTTTATGATAGAACATTGGGATTATTTGGCATGCTATCATTAGACATATTTTAATGATAATTCACGATTTGACTATACATTTATGATATCATCAAACACTAAATATAGAACTTTTTGTTTAAGAGTTTTTCAAAGACAGAGAACTCTTCATCACTTGTCTTATTTGTAGGCGGATCAGGTATTAAGAATTATAGAACACAATATTTCTGTTCATGGTCCAACACAACCTGAATGATTCTGAATGAATCTTGTAAGTTTCTATTAGTGGGGATACGGTATATCTCTAATATTGATTATAGGGATAGTGTGGATGATGAACTTTCCATCAATTATATAATGTAAAATATTATATTATTATTACTTTTTCTGATTACAAATAATGTGAGAAATCATAATAACAAATTTTCTATTAAATGTACCACTATTTTATCAAGTATCAATAAACCTCCCCATTGAATTTTAAAAATCTAGTATCTAGGAAATTATAGTAGAAAAGATCTATATTTCCTTTCATATAATCATGTCGAAGGCTATGAAAATTAATGTAAGGTATTTTGGTAGGAGTTCTTTCCAACTACAAGATTCTAACACCATGATCTATTGAGTGGACTCCCCAATATATAATCCACAACATATATTTCCTCAAAAATTTCCTCCAAATTTTTATTTGATAGACAGAGGCCATTAAAACAAATAAAGATTCAGTTTAGTGGACCCACAATCTTTGTTAAGACTTCATGATAATTAAAATTTCCCTCAACCATGGCCGAATCAAAACTTAAACAACGGGTTTACCCAAATTCCAGTGATTTATGTAACGTCCCAGACTCGGCCAGCCACCCGAACAGTGCCGAACGGGTCGGGTGTTACTACCTTAGGCGCACCTCCCCGAATGGCAAAGGCTACGGACTAGCAGCGAGGGTCTGAATAGGTATAGTGGGGAGGCTATACCCTCTCGGAGGATCATAGTAAGGGTACTTGTCCGAGTATAACAGTAAAGATGCAGAGGAAAGTAAGACTCAGCAGACTCGAACCAAACCCGCATAGCAGAAGCACATACAATAACAATATACAGTGGAAGCAATATGGGAAACAACTGCAGCGGAGAGTAAGCAGAACAATATGACAACAATCAACTACTGTAAAAAACCAAGCATGCATTCAAAGCAGGTCATACACAACTGAATATAAAAGGGGCACCAATGGCTAACCAACAGTAGCTACAATAAGCATTCCAACACAGAAAGTAAACAAAACAAAGTAAACCCAGCTAGGCATGACCTCAAGGTCCATACCATCTCCATGTAATAACTAACGCAACCCAGCTCCTGAATCTGACCTCTTTCCTGCACGTAAATCCATAAAGTCTACACGCGTCCCAAAGGGCCCATGTAGGGTGTGAGACAAATCTTAGTAGGATACCACCCAACGGTGCGTACCAAATATATGTGTTTAAGAAGTCATGCATTTACAAGGAAAGCAGTGAATATTACGATGCAAAAATAAATACAAACTCCACTGGTGCTCAATTGCCACCATGTAGTGTCACCTGCTTCGGCCAACGCCAGAATATCTGTCATGTAACCCGACACCATGTGGCACCTGACACCTCATGTCACAAGTACCGACGTCCCGAAGACATGCCTCAAATAGTAACCTGGCACCAAGTGCCTCCAGACACCTCGTGTCTCAAGTACCGACGTTCCGAAGGCACGCCCAAAAATAGTAACCCATCACCAAGTGCCTCCAGACACCTCGTGTCTCAAGTACCGACGTCCCGAAGGCATGCCCACAAATATTAACCTGGAACCAAGTGCCTCCAGACACCTCGTGTCTCAAGTACCGACGTCCCGAAGGCATGCCCATTTCCTGAAGGCTCCTCACCTCCCACGTGGATTTCTACGGCAAGCACCCCCAACCAAAATACCTAACCGCAACTACGGGGGCCTCTACCCACACGAGTGGTCAAAACCACGTCATCACGGAGTATATCTGTGTGCACACTACTCAAGTCCTAGTGAGCAGTAATCACCCAAAATAGACCTAGGCCACCAAAACATCTGACACCTCGTGTCCCTGTGACCATGTCGCTCAAGTCCGATGGCATCGCCACCCTAGTATCTCGGGCCATGCCCAACCTGACAGTCATACTGCCTTAAACTAACATCCATGACGCCCAATCCCATGGTAAAAACCACCCAAAGTAACCCAGGTAAAGCCCCAACCTGTGATCAGCATCACTCAAGCGTAACCGGGCCAAGCCCAACACAACCAAAAAAGGGTCTATTAAATGCAATTAAGCAGTTTCATATATAACATATTTAACCAGAAAACATAACTAGGAAAAACCAACTAAATAGTCGAATTTCACTATACCAGGTGATGTGCCATACTAGCACAGAGGTCTTAAAAGTCTCCCACAATTATAACAGGCTTAAATAATTTGATCTAACAGTTTAAAACAATCATATTGCAATTAAAACCATTTTGGCATTCCCTGGCCAAAATGTCCCGATGAGCCACGACCCCTCACCTGGCCCCGCTCACGCAAAACTGGTAACCGGGCATACACAAAGGCATCCCAGAGGTCGCATAAAAAATTCAGTATGCAAAAGTAGATAAAATGGGTCCCGCTCAAAAATACCCGAAAACGCGCCGAAGCCGCGTTACCCAAACAACCATGAAAACACAAAATGAGGTATGCACCACCTACCTGAGACTCACACGATGCTACTCCTCCGGTAACACCAACCAATTTGGTCTAAAACGTGGTAAATCTATAAAAGATTAAAAACCTCTCAAAGGGATATAACTAGTTCTAGAAAGAAAATCAGATAAAACAGCCAAAGAGGAATCGAGGCCTCACCGAGGGGGTTCCAACGCATCCAAATGAGTTCGAATCGGAGTTTGGACGAAGAACCGGGAAGCAAATGAAGATCTGACCATCTTGGTTCATTAAACCCAGCCAAAATATTGAGGTTCTGCCTCAATACGAGGCTACTGCCCAATTTAAGCCAAAAAAAAGAAAGTACATGATGTGTACTTTGGGACTACATGCCGTGTATGGTTCATTTAACTGTTCATAAGACGGAAAGGTCCCACCGACTTACTTTCCGAGCCTTCTGACATGAGTACACGACGTGTACCTAGGGGTACACGGCGTGTACTTGGTTCCTCCTCCTTTCCTCGCCATTGGACTCACACGCCATGTGTTTTCCTTATACACAGCTAGACTGCACGGTGTGTCCAAGGGGAACACCGTGTGTCCTCGATTTTACCCGGCCAATAGGCCTACACGCCATGTATGGCCTCACACGGTCAGGGGTATACATGACGTGTTCAAAACTACACGCCCTGTAGTAAGAAAATTCAACATGGTCACTGTACGGCATGTACTCGGTGAGCACATGGCTGGTCACTCGCCTACACATACACGGCGTGTACTTAAAGTACACGGCGTGTAGTCTGGAAATTTCCAAAAACTTATCATTGAACCCAATTTCCTCAGAAACCTGTCAAAAATTTAAACAGGGTCGGGATTTTGACCTGTTCTAAAAACCCAGGTTCTTACAAACTCCCCACCTTAATGTAGCTCGTCCCCAAGCTACCAAACGAAACCAGGAGATGGCACCGAACACGCCCACCCCAGTTAAACAACCCGGACTACCCCAGTCTCAAAGGTTCCAACCAAATTCCTCAAGGGGGATCCCCACCGTAGGAATTGCCTTACCCAGTCTCAACCCAACAAAACGTAAAACAAACAGGGTTTACTAATCTATTTTCCAGATGCATAGTCCTCCCGTGACGCATCGTCACCCCTACACCTCATTGGTGCTCCTGTTTCGCTCCCGACACACAATGTAGCTTACAACGCATCGGTGTCCGCCTCAATGAGGTCCTGGTGCCTAGCACCTCAAGTAACCAGCATTCACTATGCACTGATGCCCACGACACCTCATGTAACCCGCATCCACGATGCCACGATGCCCCGATGCCCATGACACCTCATACATATATATAGAATATATCACGCACCAGATATGGTGCCAATCCCACTAACTAGCATCTAGTCAGTCCTAAAAGATCTTGTGCACCATGTGCACTCAAAACAGACATACCTCTATAGGTCATGCCAAAAAGGAAACATGGAGATCACGGTCACACCGCGGTGTACCTCTAACTGTCATAGGCTCACCGGCCTCCTCAGCCTCTGGAAGCTCCATGGCGTGCACCTGGCCTGAAACACGGTTGCATGATGCCTGGCCTCCCTATGGTGCTGCTCTAGTCACTGGACACTGACTCTTGAGCTGGGTCCCACTGTCTCTGTCACGACCTCCGTGCATAGATGAACCTAGACTACCCTCTCCGGGTACCGAACCTGAACCAACTCCAGACGCTGCAGTCTGTCCTGGTCCCTACCTTCCGGCTATCTGAGAAGGCTGCCTGCAAAACCTCTCCAGATGCCCGTCCTGTCCACATGCCCAGAACTCCTTCGAAGGCCTGTCGCACTACGCCCGAACATGTCCCGACTGTCCACACTGGAAGAAAATCACCGAATAACTCCCACGAGGTGGTCTAGCTAAATCCCTAGCCTGACTGCCCTACTGGAACTCATCTCGTCCTCGCTTCCTGTTGTCCGAACCGTCAGCTGAAGTTGTCGTCCTGCCCAAGCGATATTTCTCCCTCTCGTTGCCCTCAGCTATAAGCGCCTGATTCACTGCCTCGGAGAAAGAACTCAGCCTGAAAATGTTCACCTGGACCTGAATGGCGTGTCGCAAGCCATCCTCGAAGCGCCTCAACCTAGCTGCATCATCGCTCACCATACCAGGTGAAAAGCGAGACAACTCTGTGAAAGTAGATGCGTAGTCCATGACAAACATGTCCCCCTGCTGAAGACTCAAGAACTCCCGAGCTCTCTCTTCCCTCAGTGTATCCGGGTAGAAGTGCTCAAAGAATCTGCCCTCGAAGTCCTGCCATGCAAGTCCCTCGTGTCTACGAGCCTGAACCTGTACGTCCAACCAACACTTCTCCGGTCCTCTCAGCATGTACGTCGCCCGCTTGACCCTCCTCCCTGGAGGCGTCTCGAGCTGCTCGAATATCATCTGCATGCTCTCTATCTAGTTCTCAGCCGCCTGCGGACCACCCTCACCCTGAAAAAGCGGCGGGTGCTGCGACTGGAACTCCCGCATAAGATACGCCATAGAAGGCTCTCTAACCTGCACGCCTCTGTCAAGCCCCTGCAAGACACTTACCAGGCTAGCTCAGAGCTGCTCGTTGAGCCACGACCCGAACGATGCCAAACCCGGCTGCTCTTCTGCCTGCAGTGGATCCTGAACCTGATCCTGTCCCTGAGCCTGTACCTGGAGCTCATGCTCAGCCTGTACCAAAGTTTGACCCTGGTCCTGCGGCACTGTATCATCTCCTGCCTGATGCTCAATCGAGCCGTGAAAGAGTAACCCACTGAATACCATAAATGGCCCGACATCCCATATATATATAACAATATATTCTACGCAGATAAGGAAATCAGTAAAAGGCAGTGCATAACAACTACCCTTACTCCCCCTCACCGCAACCCATGCCCCACGGCATCCCGGCCTCACGGCCTCCTTACCCGCCCTCAACAGAGCCAAGTATCACAAGTACCTCAGGCTATTCCCATCCCGACAACTCACGTTGCCTCAAACCGACGACCGAGTCACCCAATCCTAACAGTTACACTACCTCACCCATAGTACCTGCCTGCTCTCATAAGAGTCAGACGCAATTATCCTACAGCATTCAATTTTACAAAATATAAATCATGGAATACAAATTTTCACAACTAGCAGTTCTATCAGGAATTTCACCAATTCACATTTTAAAGCAGATAAAGCATGGAAATTGATTTATTTTATTCACATAGTATTATCACTTCACAAAGCATACATGCAATTATAAAATTGAAATACCCTAAAAATGTTTCTATCAAAATCCAAGCAACAAGCCTTGCCATACCGGGCCAAGGTCCAATTCTCCCTTACCACACTGGGTCAAGGGTCACATATCACAATGCATAACATCAAACTTCAAGTGAGCCACCGAGGTGGAAATCATATAAACTGTAATCTGAGAAAAAGCAAACAGTAGTTCCCACCTGTGGAAACATGGTCCTTCCCTCGTACCTGGGGCTGCAGGCACCCAAGAACAAGCTAGAAACCCAGTTCCAGTTACAACAACTTATCCCCAGTCTACCATATCACAAATAGTAAAACTAGCAGAAAGAAATGAGAAGCCTCAAACTCATTAGTAGCCAGTAAAACAATTCTTCTAAATCCCTGTCAAGAACTCCTTTGATACCACTTTGTAACATCCCAGACCCGGCCAACCACCCAAACAGTGCCGAACGGGTCGGGTGTTACTACC
The DNA here is from genome assembly GCA_963277665.1 of Viscum album. Classification (NCBI taxonomy): domain Eukaryota; kingdom Viridiplantae; phylum Streptophyta; class Magnoliopsida; order Santalales; family Viscaceae; genus Viscum; species Viscum album. The sequence goes on along the minus strand of OY728136.1, from coordinate 1,753,622,940 downwards.
TTAGGCGCACCTCCCCGAACGCCAAAGGTTGCCGACTAGCAGCGAGGGTCTGAATATGAATAGTGGGGAGGCTATACCCTCTCGAAGGATCATAGTAAGGGTACAAATCCGATTATAACAGTAAAGATGCAGCGGAAAGTAAGACTCAGCAGACTCGAACCAGACCCGCATAGCGGAAGCACATACAATAACAATATACAGAGGAAGCAATATAGGAAACAACTGCAGTGGAGAGTAAGCAGAACAAATGCCAACAATCAAATACTGTAAACAACCAAGAATGCATCCAAAGCAGGTCATACACAACTGAATATAAAAGGGGCGCCAATGGCTAACCAATAGTAGCTACAATAAGCATGCCAACACATAAAGTAAACAAAACAAAGTAAACCCAACTAGGCAAGACCTCAAGGTCCATACCATCTCCATGCAATAACTAACACAGCCCAGCTGCTGAAGCTGGCCTCTTTCCTACACGTAAATCCATAAAGTCTACACGCGTTCCGAAGGGCCCGTGTAGGGTGTGAGACAAATCTCTGTAGGATACCACCCAACGGTGCGTACCAAATATATGTGTTTAAGTAGTCATGCATTTACAAGGAAATCAGTGAATAGTACGATGCAAAAATAAATACAAACTCCACTGGTGCTCAACAGCCACCATGGAGTGTCACCTGCTTCGGCCAATGCCAGAATCTCTGTCGTGTAACCTGGCACCGTGTGCCACCTGACACCTCGTGTCTCAAGTACCAATGTCCCGAAGACACGCCTCAAATAGTAACCCGGCACCAAGTGCCTCCAAACACCTCGTGTCTCAAGTACCGATGTCCCGAAGGCACGCCCACAAATAGTAACCCGGCACCAAGTGCCTCCAAACACCTCGTGTCTCAAGTACCGACATCCCGAAGGCACGCCCACAATTAGTAACCTGAAACCAAGTGCCTCCAGACACATCATGTCTCAAGTACCGACGTCCTGAAGGCACGCCCATTTCCTGAAGGCTCCTCACCTCCCACGTGGCTTTCTACGGCAAGCACCCCCAACCAAAATACCTAACCGCAACTATGGGGGCCTCTACCCACACGAGTGGTCAAAACCACCTCATCACGGTGAATCTCTGCGTGCACACTACTCAAGTCCCGGTGAGCGGTAATCACCCAAAATAGACCTAAGCCACCAAAACATCTGACACCTCGTGTCCATGCGAACATGTCGCTCATGTCCGAGGGCATCACCACCCTAGTATCCCGGGCCATGCCCAACCTGACAGTCGTACTGCCTCAAACCGACGTCCATGACACCCAATCTCGTGGTCAAAACCACCCAAAGTAACTGGGGAAAAGCCCCAACCTGTGATCAGCATCACTCAGGCATAACCGGGCCAAGCCCAACACAACCCAAAAAGGGTCTAGTAGATGCAATTTAGCAATTGCATATATAACATATTTAACCAGAAAACATAACCAGGAAAAACCAACTAAACAGTCGAATCGCACTATACCAGGTGTTGTCCCATACAAGTACAGAGGTCTTAAAAGCCTCCAACAATTACAACAGGCTTAAATAATTTGAACTAACAGTTTAACATAATCATATTGCAATTAAAACCATTTTGGCTTACCCCGGCCAAAATGTCCCGATGAGCCACGACCCCTCACCCGGCCCCGCTCACGCAAAACTGGTAACTGAGCATTCCCAAAGGCATCCCAGAGGTCCCATAAACAATTCAGTATGTAAAAGCAGATAAAACGGGTCCCGCTCAAAAATATCTGAAAATGCGCCGAAGCCGTGTTACCCAAACAACCACGAAAACACAAAATGAGGTATGCACCACCTACCTGAGACTCGCACGATGCTACTCCTCCGGTAACACCCACCAATTCGGTCTAAAACGCGGTAAATCTACAAAAGATTCAAAACCGCTCAAAGGGCTATAACCCGTTCTAGAATGAAAATCAGACAAAACAGCCAAAGTGGAATCGAGGCTTCACCGAGGGGGTTCCAACGCACCCAGCCGAGTTCGGATCAGAGTTCGGATGAAGAACCAGGAAGCAAATGAAGATTCGGCTGACTTGGTTCATTAAACCCGGCCAAAATATTGAGGTTCTGCCTCAATACGAGGCTACTGCCCGTTTTAAGTAAAAAAAAAATAAAGTACACGATGTGTACTTTGGGACTACACGCCGTGTATAGTTCATTTAACTGTTCATAAGACAGAAAGGTCCCGCCGACTTACTTTCTGAGCCTGCCGACATGAGTACACGACGTGTACCTAGGGGTACACGACGTGTACTTGGTTCCTCTTCCTTTCCTCGCCGTCGGACTCACACGACATGTGTTTTCCTTATACACGGCTAGACTACACGGTGTGTCCAAGGGGAACGCGGCGTGTCCTCGGTTCTACCCGGCCAACAGGCCTACATGCCATGTATGGCCTCACACGGTCGGGGGTATACACGGCGTGTTCAAAACTACACGCTGTGTAGTAAGAAAATTTTACACGGTCACTGCACGGCATGTACTGGGCGAGCACATGGTCGGTCACTCGCCTACACATATAGGGCATGTACTTAAAGTACATGGCGTGTAGTCTAGAAATTTCCAGAAACTTACCATTAAACCTAGTTTCCTCAGAAACCTGTCAAAAATTTAAACAGGGTCGCGATTTTGACCCGTTATAAAAACCCGGGTTCTTAAAATGCAAGTCTTAATGACATAATATTTTCTTGAGGTATGTTGTTTTATTATGTATTAAATTATTTTGGTTTTATCTTTTACATTTATTTTTGATATTATGTGTATTTTACATAAATAATTAACTATGTTTTGATAAAATATTTATGCATAATAAATTTATTTATTTTACATCTTTATACATGAATTCATTTATTAATGTGATCACAGTCTTGGATGAAAAAATAAATAACACAAAAATAAATAAATAAAGAGATAAATACACTAATTATATGTTTTTCTAATGGTTGATTTATTGAGGGGACAATAAATCAACCTATGAACTAGGGGGAAAACTTCTTGTGTTAGTCTTGGTACAAGTTACAAAATTACACCTTTCCATCTATACATCATTTGGGTTGAAAACATTTTGTTTCCATCTTGAACTAACTCCACATGCATTTGGATACTCCATTAATTATAAGTATTTATAAGTTGGTGGCATGTGAGGGGATCCAAAGTATTTGTTAAGGGGAATTACAAAAATAAATTTGGACACACAAATACTTCATAATAAGGGAATGAGATATGAATTTTAGACCATCAATTTAATTTAGTAATTAATAATTGAAAACCCATGAATTAAATTAAATTAAATAATTCAAACACATACAATAGTCTTGGTCAAGCTCATGATTGTTCCTAAACATGAAATGATTTCACATTTTAAATAACTATCTAACATTCATTTAAATTAATTCAATGTTATCATAAAATGTGAGAAAATTAATCCTATTAATTTAATTATTAATCAATCAATTAATTTTTTTTTTATTTCATCCAATCATCCTTGAATTCTTATTTATCATGAATTTAAATAATATAAATTATTTCTTATTTAAAAATCATTAAATTAGTACATTGTATTTTACTTGCAAGAATCCTGTCGATTACCTATCTAAACTACTAATTATGGTATAAATTATAAATAATGAACTCATGCGATATGTTGTGTACATGACAGGAATCATAATTTCATAATGTGAATGGAAAATGTAATCCCACATGGAACAAATGAAAATTACATTTCATATACAATTTAATGTGTTGATTCTTTATGTTACAACAACCATACATGATTCATGATGTTGAATATTACACAAAATTAACAAATAAGTTAATATAATAAAAAACCAAACGACTAGAATGTACTATCAACTTAATATCCAACATAGAATATGGTCGATGAGGTTTACTAGAGTGATAAATTAAATTTAATATTTACATGAACATTGGTAAAGTATAAAATGTTTTCAATCCACCCACATGATGATTAAGTCATTTCATTGGATATCCACAATACATGCCTAGGGACTCAACATGTACTTCTCAAAAAGATTTATAAAGTACATGAAGTTTATAAATGAAACACGATGTGTACTTGTAGTTACATGACTACTGTGATTTATGTGTCATGTATTAATTACATGACACGTTATGACCCTATGTTTTTGGTTTTGAAAGTATTTGGAATACATGGATCATAGTAAAACTACACAGCGGTACTCTAGTAAATTTATTTATAACCCTAGCTGGTCTACAAATAGTTATTTTTTTGCACACGGTGTGTATTAATTAAACAACATCCCAAAATCTATGTGGTCATATTTTTTTAATGTACAAGGATATATAATGTGTAACAAATGATTACACACCATGTAGTCTTGTATTATCTATCTAAGACCCTTGTCAGTTATATGTGGGATCCTTTTATGAAAACATCATTAATCATTAATTTATAACAGTAACATTTTCAAGAAACAAAGAAGTGGAATATGATATTTTAATGATTGATCGAGAATGAATTAAAACTTAAATTGAATATTTGCTTCTAAACACAAAATTACCAATAATCTAATAAATAATTATAAAATTTAATGTGACTCCATTGATACCACTTAAATATTCTAGGTGCATCTGAAGCACCAAGGTAGGGGATAATCCAAGAAGGATTTGTCAATTTGAGGGATCATTCACATTAATTTACATGATTTGAATCCCATGAACAACAAAATTACTTCACAGAATATTGACTTAGAGAAACCTATAATCCTAAAGAAGAAGTTTTCACATTAAATTTATTATTTATTTACTAAATATCATGAGAAATGGTTACCTCATCTTAAAAATTTTCTCCTATGATGACGTCTATCTCCAAAAACCCTTCTCAAATTACCTTCATTCCACTAGGAGGATCGATGTGTAGAATACCTCTATTGATGATCTGTACATTCTTCATTGATATCTGAGTGGTGATAGTTGATTTCTGGGTGATAGCGTGGCGAATCAATTTTATTTTATTGTTTGTGTTGATAGAGTATAGTTCTTTTGATGTTGATGGAATCCCACTAGCATTTCTCTCTCTTGGGAGGAAGAGAGGTAGAAGAATAGGGAAAGATTTAATTTAAATGTATCAATTCTCAAATATCGATTAACCCTACATAATAGACATAATAATATATTTATAGAGTTAGGGTTTAGGTTAAAAGATTCTTTAATTTCACATCATCCCTAAAATCACATAACGATCATTTTTAAACCCTAATTGATATAATAATTATAATTTGTTAAATTTATGGCACTCACTAACCCAAATAATGGTAAATATTATTTATCAGCGAGAAAGTAAATATTTATCACTAAAAAATATCTTGGTCTCCTGTAACTCTTTGACATTTATTAAATTCTCAAATAAATATCCATTCATTAATATATAAATTAATTATTTTTTCCACAATTAAACGAATAAATATTTATTAAATATTCACAGAATCAAAAAAAATTCTTTATGAATAAATAATTATTTATTATATTGTTAATATTAACAATCAATAAAACCAAAATAAAATTATTCCTCAGTCTTGTGAAATATATTATTTTAAATAATTAAATTTAAATATAATTTAATAATAAAAACAGAAACACTTAGTGTGTGACCCTATTGGATCCATTCTCCCTAGTATTAGGTAAATTTAGAAAAAATCCATGATTACTATCTAGCAACAGTTCAAGGAACCCAAGAGATTGAACATAATGTCACAACATGAAAAACCACATATGAATGGTTATTGTATAATATAATCCCTTTATCACAATATCTCATCAAGAAGGTTGCAAATATATGTCCTCAACCAACATTTTTAATACATATTTCAATAACTATTTGAAATAAACTGGTCATTACATCGTGGCCATGTAATTTAATGAAATAGTTATTTTTTAATAAAAGAGCCAAGGTATCAAATTCCATAATGATGGAAGGGAAAAAATAATTCCTTGACATACTCATTAATAACATGTTACTCATATCACACCCAACATGTCCAACTTCAATATGAACTATATCATCAATGATTATAAAATAAATCTAAGTGTGTGAGTTTTAAAATACATTAATAATGATGTTAATGTACAAGGACCATTATATTTTCTTATGGATAATGAATATATGATGACACAACAACATGAAAAATTCTTACAAGTAGGTCTGTTATCTTAATAATATTTCTTGGAGATGAACAAGTGAATACTACATGAGAAATACTATAATATGGTTTTGAGTACTCTCACTTGATAGTCACATTCTTTGTTTCCCATCATATAATGTTATTCGACCATTGAACTATATTTCAGAATATCATCATGAAATTTAAAGGTTCTCATCATAGAAGGGAACTGATATGACTTTTTCAATGTTAAACATACTATATGAAAATATTACATTAAATCCATGAAAATCAATGACCAATACATAATATAAAATTTTATTAATATTAATATCATCTAATATACATGTAATTAAATTAAAAACAGTTGATTCATGGAAACCAACTCTAAAAAATTCTCACTTAGACTAGAGATAACTACCTATGACTTTTAGTCTTCTATACCTCACATGAAAATCATGTTTTGTCTGAGTCATGTATTGAGTCAAGGGGTCCTCCTTGTTGTCTTCCATGGAAATACATCTCACTAAAATGTAACCTCTCTAAGAAAAATCCACCAAAGTTTACTCTAGGATCTTGGACAAATTTTAATTTCCTAACTTCATTATTAGCAACATTAGAAGTCATAATATACTCAAACTCTACTATTGAATTTGTGACTACTTATTTCATTGTGCTATTCTATCCCACAACACCTCTATTGAATATGAACATGCATACCATTTATGATTTCATATCAAATCTATCAATTTGGAAACTAGAATCTATATATCCTCTAACGAGTAGTTTCTCATATCCTCCATAGACTAGGAAAATATCTTTAGCGCACCTCAGATACTTAAGGATCATTTCTTCACAGAGTCATAACCGAAGTGGTGGTTCCAAAGAGGTTTTGGGAGGTGGGGTTTGATGGATAACAATGCTCCCCATGTGGCCGAATTTGGTTTTCTTATTTGTTATCATTATGGTTTCTCTTTCTATTTACCAAGGGAGTCTTTCATATTTTCTAATGGAAACAATAATGGAAATGTGTTTATTTTTTGGATTTATCCCCCAAGCTATCGTTGAAGCTACGGTGTAGGCTGTCAGTTCTATTCACAATAGCATAGTGTCATCGATATTGCATTTTGATGTTATTTGTTTACTTGTGTTAGTGGTTTAGATATTTATGTTTCACGAAGACATGATGTGGATATTTTATGGTGGCTATGATGGACTCTAGAGATTAGGGTGGTGTTCATATGGAAATGATGATGATGATGAGGATGATGATGTCAAATTTGATTACTCATGATGCTGATGTCTAGTGATGGGACTCCACTGGCACGATTGATGATGGTGTAAAATTTGATGGGAATGATTGCTTAATGTATGATAGAGACCCGATGTGATGTAGTTGGTGGCTTGTGGATTATAATCTCGTGGCCTATGGAATTTTTTCAAAGAATGATTTCATGATTTTGGGTGTCATCCTTTCAAATTTTTAATTCCATTGCATGGTGGATGTTTTTTGAATTTTAGAATATGTTCTATAGTGGTTTGGATTTTTGGTGTGTGTGGTTCCCACTAAACCATAAAGTTGTTTTTATAAAATAGAAAAAAAGTTTGGATATACTTATGTATAGTCTTGACTTCCACCCAATAGAAGCTGCCTAGGTCGACTTGATTTTTACCTATCACTATTAAGGTGTTGGAAACATCTGGCCTAGTATATAGAATATCATATATTTATGAGCCAATCAATGATGTGTATGGAAAAATTTTAATAATTTTTATTTCCTCATGTGTCTTAGGACACATTATCATGGAAATATAAATGCCATATGACACTAGAAACAATCCTATATTAGATTATTCCATAATAAATCTACTCAATATCTTGTAATTATATGTAATTTTACTTGGGTAGAGTAACCTCTTGGATCTATCAAGATGTATCTTGATCCCAAGAATATATAATGCCTCTCCTAATTCCTTCATGGAATGGAATTTTTTGAACTTGGATTTAATAGAGTGTAGGACAAGTATTTCATTTTAAATAAGTAAGATGTCATCAATATGTACTATTAAAAATACAATGAAACCCCCAAAAAACTGCTGATAGACACATGGATCACATTCATTCATTATGAAAAATTCCATTATGGCCTCATCAAGAAAAATGTTTCCTTACCTGAATGCTTTCATTAATCCATAAATGATTTATTTTTCAATTTTCACACTTTATTGGAATTATTTAGAGGTAAAAACCACTCAGGTTGTGTCTTACATAAATCATCTATAAGGTTACCATTAATGAATATTATTTTCACACCCATTTTCCAAATATAATGGTCATGGAAGGCCATGATGGAAAGTGAAAAAATGATGGATTTCAGAATTGAAACTCGTGAAAAGGTTTTGTTATAATGAATTCCTTGATACTATTTTTACCATTTTGCAACATTCCATTCATTATAGGTACTTATTTGATATTTCATGTCCATTTTCTAATTGAATACGCATTTATAACCAATATTATTTGCATCCACTAGAGGATCCACAAATATCCATACTTTTTTTGGAACATGGAATCCATTTCAGTAGTATAATTATTATAAATTAATAGTTATTCACCATCCTTAGTGACTAGAAAAATAATATTTTTTGGTTCCCTATCCTCTCTTGTAGCCCTACAAATTATTTTTGTCTCTTGAAAAACTTTTACCATGGGGGATTTGTAGAATTTATTACTATTCTAGCTCTTGTGTGTCTTGATCCCAGTGTGCATCAAATTCTATATCACTCACATGATCTCTTTTGGAGATCTGATCCTTCTCAAGGAAAATGGGATGAATAATTACCACAATTTTTTTCTAAAAGATTATATATGCAGTATCCATTTATTGCATTAGGATATCCTAAAATGATACACTTTTCTCCTCGGGGTAAAATTTGTTACCCGAAGAGGACTTAAAAAACACCACACATTACAAGACATGTAAGTATGAAAACATGAGTTTCTTTATATTCTAAAATTTGTATGGAATACTATCACCTCCCTAGTTATACCACATATTCGTATGTATGATATTGTTTGTAATGCATATCCCCAAAAGGATAATGGAGTACGTGTAGAACTCATCATTTATCTCAGCATTTCCAATAAGGTGTGGTTCCTCGTTTTAGTTACCCCATTCCATTGAGGTGTATAAGGATGAGTGAGTTTGGATATGATCCCAAACTACATTAATTATAAATTAATTATTGATTAATATATTATACACTATGGTCTAAGTGGGGTGTCTGAATCTTCTAACCATGTTTGCTCCCAATATCATTCTTGTATTACTTAATTTTTTCAAAGTAATATGAATTGTAACTTATTAAGTATACATTTATATACTTAATTAAATCTTTAGAAAAAGTTATGAAGTATTTTTACCCACCACTTGATTCAATTGAAAATGGTCCACTCACATCAGTATTAACTAATTGAAGAATCTATTTGTTCCTTCCACCTTTTGCACTAAATGTAATTTTTTTTCATTTTTAATTTGAAACATTCATGATGTATACCAAGTAGTTTTATTTCAAGGGACTCTAAAAATCCATTGTTGTTTCATTTTTTCAAACATTCTTTGATTGCATGACCTATCCAAAGATACCATTTTTGGGTGTGATGTTAGTGATGTATAGAAGATTCATTATAATTTTCCATTGCTTGTTTCATGTAACCCAACACATAACGACCTTTATTAAAATGTTCCTTTCTATAATAAATGATATATTTATATAATAAGAAACATATATTCCCAAAAAATTATGTAAATAAATCCTTATCAATTTTGGGTACAAATATAATTTTTTTCTAATGGATGGAAGATAATAAAAACTTTTCAAAACAAAGATCATTACCGTTAGTAATGTGAGTTTGTTGTCACTGATACATACAAAAAAAGTTTAGTTTTATTGAATTCACATAGATCTACCTTCCCTAAGTCAATCATTAAGAGTATACTTGGTTCATATATTTAATTACATATATCCACACCACAAGAAATATCTAATAACCAACTTTTAGAAAAAAATAAATTACACTTTATAACAAAATAACCTGATGCTTCCCATTACTTCTTTGGCTAGGTGATGTTTATATTCCAGTGGACCTTCTCAAAACATGTGAAAAAGAGAACATCCTATTACCTTACATTCTCCTTGAGTGTTCTATTCTTAAAAGGGCATTGCGAAGAGGCTTTAGTCTTATAGATCTTCGCTTGACCTTTCCATTTATTCACAATAAGGATGGGGGGATTTTCATGATTTGTCTCCTTATATACTTGGAGAATAAGAGAAAACATAACTCATAGAGACTTTCTAATGGTGTTCATATTAAAATTAACAACAAAATTAGATAATCTCTAATGTATTTCTAAAATAATTAGATCTGTGTATAGTTCATCAGGGTGTGTAAACCCAAAATACTCTAGGTTCTCAACGTATCCAATGTTCTTGATTACATGAGGACCAACCTGTGCTTCCCCTACATGTTTACCCTGAAATAGTTTATCATATATCTCAAAACATTCATGTTTAGATCTCTTATGATATTGACAGTGAAGATTATCAAGAATTCTATTAGAATCCATGTTTTCATGAGACTTCATGAGGTCACTATATATTGATGATATCATTAAACATTGAACATTGAGCCCATCGTTCAAGTGTTTTACCAAGATAGTGAACTCTTCATCACTCGCATCCATGGAAAGAAAATAAATTATTGAGTATTATATCCTATAATATTTCTATTCATAGTGTAACACAACCCAATGGAATCTAAACCACTAATAGATGTTACCTCCAATGAGGAGAGAGTTTTTCTACAATATTTTTTTATAGGGATTGCATGGTTAAAAAACATTAATTTGTGATTAAATTTAAAATAGAAGATTATTAGTACTTTTCTTGATTGGAAATTATGCGAATAATGATAAGAAAGAATTTTTAAATCTCCCACTATTTTTTCAAGCCTCAATATCCCAAAGAATTGAATTTAGAATGCTCAGTTTCTATGAACTTCTATGATAAAGGATTCATATATCCTTTCTTATAATCTTGACAAAGGCAGTGAAAATTACTATAAAACATTTAGTTATGCGGTGTAACCAACTATGGTCTTGAAACTCCTTGATCTATTGAGTTGAAATCCCAATATAGAAACCCTGACTCAGATTTCCTTAACAATGGCCTCAAAATTTCTAGTGGATATACAAAGGCCATTAAAAACATTATAGATTTTTTTTAAATGACCCAATATCTTAGTTATGACTTCTTGATAATTAAAAGTTCCCCTCATGGAGGCCACACAGAATCTTAAATTATGGGTTCATCTTAATTCAGGCAATACAAAGGCCTATTGAGTTAATATTCACTTGTTGGATTTTTTTATTATGCATAAAATGTTTCTTGTTTTAAAATTAACATTCCTTGTTATTATTAAGTGGATTTTACATAAGTTACTGACTGTGTTTTGATATAAAATTTATACATAACTAATTTTTTATATTATATCATTACATATTAATTCATTTATTTATGTGCTCATGGTCTTGTATCTATAAATTAAATACTTCATTCGTCATAAATAAAGAAATGAACTGATTTTGTGCTTATTTAATGGTTGATTTAGTAATAGGAGAATAAATCAAACAATGAAATAGGGGAAAAACTTCTTTATCTGGTCTTGGAATGAGTTAAAACATTCCATCTATCCACAAGTGCATCATCCAAGTTGGCATCATTTTGATTCTATATTGAACCTCCTCCTCAAAACTTGGGATAGACCATCTATTAAAAGTATTTTTAACTCACACACAATTGCGGGAATGAAAGGATTTTCTAACTGGAATTACATAAATCAATTTGGAATCATAAGACCAACATATTATTGGAGGGAGAGATGAATCAAAAGCCATCAATTTAATTTTATATTTAATAATTTCAAACCAATGTGTTATATTAAATTAAATAATTCCATCACATATACTAGTATTGGTTAAGCTCATTATTGTCTGTAAAAATGCAGTAATTATACATTTAAAACAACTAGCTCACATTTATTTTAATTTTTTCTTTGATATGATAAAATTTTCATCAATGAAATTGATTAATTGTCTTATTAATCAATTAATTCATTTTATATTGTTTCTTCCTTTCACCCTCAAATTCCAATCCACTATGACTTTAAATATAATTTATTACCTTATTTTATTTAAAACTAAATAAAATAGCACACAAATTATACTTGGAAGTAAACTTGAGATTACTTGTATGAAAAACTCAGTATGGAATAAATTTTAAACAATGCACCCATACGAAATGTTTAAAACATGACATGTAACATTATTACACATTCTAAATGAAAAATTTAATTCCACATTGAAAACAATAAAATTACATATCATATAAAACTTATTATGTCAAGTCTGTAGTGTAAAATAACTATACATGATTCACAACATCAAATATTATGCGGAATTAATTAATATAATATAATAACTCATGAACGATGTGTACTATTCACTTAATGACCAAGAAAAAACATATGTCTATGAGGTTTAATGGAGTAATAAATTAAATAAAATATTTACATGTAAAGAGGTAAAGTAAAAAACCTGTGTAAACTAGCCACATTGAGTGTTCTTCTCTACATAGCATATCTACTATACATGACAAGGGTATCTTTGTGTACTTATCATGAACATTTATATTTTACATGATGTTTATAGTGGATACACAACATGTATTTATAGTTAAATATATTTCAATATTTACATGACATGTATTAAATACACATGGTGTATTAATTACATAAAGTGGTTTGACCCTATATTTTTAGTTTTGAATGAATATGGACTACACGACCTGTATAAAACCTACATTGTATGTACTCTGAGAAAACATATGCCAACCTATTAGGTCTAACCATGGTGCATTTATTTCATGCAATGTTTATTATTGAAATTATGATTAAAAATACACATAGGTGTCCTTGTTTAATGAACAAGGACACATGGTGTGTAAAAAATTAGTATATGACTTGTCGTCTTGAATTGTCCAGCCCAAATCATTGTCACTTTCAGATGGGATATTTATATAAAAACATCATCAAACATTAACCGATCTTGTTAATATTTGTGACAAATGAGGAAGAGGAAGATGAGATTTAGATGATAGATCAAGTAAATATTAAAACTTGAAATGAATATTAACTATGTGCAATGATCAATAATTAAATAAATAATTATAATTTTTAGGTGATCCCTAATATACCATATTAAGGTTCTATATGTAATGAAACTGTTGTGGTGGTTGATATACAAAAAAAGTTTTATCAATTTAGTGTATCATTTCCAATATTGTACATCAGGTGATTTCTATGATCAATTTTTTTTTTGGCTGAATATTGACAAAGAAAAACTCAGAACCTCAAGGAGGATGTTTACAAGTAAAATTTATAACTTTTTTATTTATGATTTACAGAAATGGTTACATATTCATAGGAACTTTCCCTAAAGAATATGCTGATCTACTAAAAAACTATTCTTAGCTTACCTTCCCTGTGATGAGAGGAATTAATTGTAGAATCCCTATAGTGGTGATCAACAAGTTCTTATTTGATCTATGAGAAACACCAATTGTTTTCCTGGTGCTAGCACTGTGATTCAATTGTCTTGTGTTGTTCATGATAATCATTCTTAGTTTTTTAGATCATGAAAGAATCTTTCTAGTGATTATAGTTCTTAAGAGGAAGAGTGAAAGATGAATGGAGAGAGAATTATATTGTATGCAATGATTCTCAAAATATCTATTTACACTATATAATAAAAATAACTTCTTATTAATAGAGATAGAGTCTAGATTAGAATATTATTTAGTTTTTTACCATCCGTTAAATAATACAATAATGATGACTAAATACCATGTTATATAATAATAATAATATTATTATTATCATTACTATTTTATGGTGGGAACCAACTCATACGATGATAAATATTTTTTACTCACTTGAGAATAAATATTTATCAATAGACACAATCATGGTTTTCTCCAACTCCTAAACATTTTCTGAATACCCAAATAAATAAATAATTAAATATTTCATTCATGAAATAATATATATATATATATATTACTCAAAATATAGAGAATACATATTTATTAAAAAGTCATGTCGTCAAATAAATTATTTATTAATGAATATATAATTATTTATTACCTTTACAAAATTTATGATCAATAAAACATTAATAAAACTATTCCTAATTCTAGAGAATAATATTTATTCCAATAATTAAATTCAAATATAATTTAATTGAGATAAATGGAAACCCTTAATACATGAACCTCTAGGATGTTTTTTCATTGGCATTAGGTTTTATTACCTAAAGTCCATGATTATTGTCCCACAATGGGGGAAAGAACCTAAGATAAAACTTAACATCATAACATCAACAACCTGATATGAACAATCAGTATGTAATATAATCCATTTATCACAATATCTAATCTAGATGGTTTGAGATCTGTGTCATCAACCTATATGATCAATACATCTTTTCATGAATATCTAAAATAAACATGTCATTACACCCTGAACACCATATTTTTTGTTAAAGTTATATTGTTATCAAAGCATCGACATATCAACTTCTATAATGATGCAAGGTAAAAATACTTCCCCAACTTATTCATTAATAAAATGTTAGTGGTGACACACACAATGTATAAAAATTCTTCATGAACTGTATTTTCAAGGTTTATGGAATAAATCTATGTGTGTGGGTTTCAACATGCATTAACAATAATCTTAAATTATATGGACTATTACACACACTCACAGATAGGAATATACGATGACCCAAAAACATGTACAATTTTACTGGAATGCCTATTACCATAATATCCCATCTTTTATATTACCAAGTGTGAAATATTTGAGAATATGTCTCATGTACTTATGATTACTCAAACCTTAAATTCACATTCCATGTCTCCCATCATAGAACTTTATCCAACTGTGAAACTATATTTAAGAACATTGTATTGGAATTTTAATGTTCTCATTATAGTGGGGAACTACTATGACCTAATCAATGTGATAGGTACCCTAATACATTATTACATTTGGTTCATACAGAACTATGAATGATATGTAATAATATATATCATTAATATTCATATCATCAAACATACCTGCAATCAAATTAGAAAAAGTAGGTTGTAGAACAGAAACTCTAAAAAACATGACCTGGTAATAAATTAGGTAATTGGAATAATAATTTAAATTGTATCTTTATAATGTCAATAATTTATATAATTTTAATATTTTTAAAGATACAGAATGCTTGTGATGAGTTTGAGTCGAGTTAAGAGATATTTTACTTTAAAAACATCATTTTACATATTTTAAAGATATATTTCATAAATATATTTATTATATGTCCATATTAATGAAATTGTTTTATTTATGTATTTATATTGACATTAATTAATTATAAAGGATATTTTTTATTTTCTTATAAAGTTTTTCAAAATAAATCTTCTCACTGAACTTTTTTGCTTTCTTCGTAAAAGGCTAAAAGAATGGCCTATTTTAACTGAATCAATTAATTTTCCCATCATCATAACCAATATTTTATATTATTTGATTTCATGACAATATTTCATATTTTCTTAAATGAATATACCATATTCCATTTATTCTATGAATTTTAGTTTTGAAAATTGGGGTTTAAATGGAATTGAGATATCAATATCTGAAAATGTTTTAATTATGGGTTTAAAAGAATATTTTAATGAGTTTAATAATTTAATGAAATATTTTATGTATTTAATTCATGTTATGGTTTTTATACATTATTTATGATTATGGATGAGTTCAATATATCTCATGATGATGGGTCATATCGCTAAATCTCATGATAGTGGGTGATCCTGATATAACTCTCCAATGCATTGAACAATGATTACGTTCTACAAATAATTTTGTTAGAATTAAACCTTAATGGTTATTACAACTATGATAGTTATTTTAAGGGTTACATAAGGATTATTTATCATTAAACATACATAACTTTTCTATGCGTTCAAATTTGTTTTCACAGAAACCAATTGATTTCAAAAGGTAGGAAATTGATCTTTTATTTTAAAGGATTGATTATTCCCTTTTAGGGTAAAAATGTATTTTTTTAAGAAATTTTTTTCATGGATTCATATTATTTCAAATAATCCTTCATGATTATGATGTTTCCTTTATGTTTTTTTATAAAGTTATTGTTGAAAAAATTTGAGCAGTAATCATGATTTTATATAAAATTAATTGATTATTTGAGATGAATGCTTATTATGTTAAATGAAAACTCTTTATAATATAATTGTTTTAAAATTGACCTAAAGATTGATTGATTTATTTTTATATCCATTATTATGCTTTATGTTCTCATCTAATGCTTTTAAATTTTTTTCATAGGTTTTAAGGATGAGTAGGAAAGTAGAAGAATTGATGTTTAAAATCATTAATATTTTTCAAGAAAAGAAAACATGTTTATTATTAAAAGTTTTTCAGGGTGGAAAAATTGGATACTTAGTAGAATTTTCCAATATGTATTGTATGGGTTTGTTTTGTACAGTTTATGACATAATTATCTTAATATATAAATCTAAAAGGATTCATGAAGTACAAGAAGGCGAATTATTTTCTAACAAAATGAAATTAAGGGTGGAATAAGAATTAGTCCCTTATACACATACTATTAAAATAATTAAAACCCCTCCCCTTGGAAAATAACATGTTCTAAAACCTCTCAAAGGCCAATGTATTTGAATTTTATAGAGACTAGATGTCCCATGCCTATGTTTGTAAATTAATAAGTAATTACTCCTTTTTTGATATAATAACCACATTTTCGAAAATTTTTCTTCACTCCAAAACCTTATAGCATAAATTTATTCTCATATTCCATATCTAGATACAATAAATAGAGTTTCTAAGGGTCCTAGGTTATATTCTAAGCTTGAAGTAGAATCCTCTCAAGGAAACAATTCTGAACCTCCCTTTTTAAAAACAACAACTTACTTTGTAATAATAATTTTTATTTCAATGTTGTTATTTTATGAAGTGTCCATAATCATCCCTTACTATTAAATTGATTCCTTATAAATGATATAGTACTCTTATCTATTGTTAATCCCTTACTTGATCTTTCATGTATACCCATTATGTTGCTGATATTATCCCTTGATTTTCCATGTCATACCCTTATTTTTTGAATATCCAACCCTATGTTCATTAAAGTTCATTCACCTAGATACATATATCCTTCATTGATTTGGTAAATACATTAATTGAACCAACATTCCTTTATCATTATATTGAAATAATGTAATATGTTTTTATGTTATATGATCAATGTGACATATATAAAGTTGTACATTTGTATGGTGAACCTTGATAGCTCTATAATAGATTGGGTAATGTTTACATCTCATGATATTCGATATATTGTTCATGTATGGTTATCATGAGTGAACTATACTATTAGACCATGGTGGCTAGCCTCAAATTATTCTTAAAATGTCATGTTTTATATTTTTTCCAATTTCTTAGTATACATTGTTTTTTGATGTCATTTTCTCATAAATAACCTCCATGTGAGTCTATATGACTTTTACCACTTTATATCATCAAGATATGCCTCTTGAATAACATGTATTATCTATAATTATGATATGATTTGATTATCCCTTTATTGGGATTTATAGCTCACCATTTTTTTGTATGCCCCCAAGTTATCTTGTGCTATATTAAGAGTTAAAAGGAAAGTTGGGGTCCATCATGTAGTTTTAAATAAATATTAAATTTTATTTTATGTTAATGGTTTATGTATCTAGTTTCTAAATGAAACAAAGACACTTGATTGTTTGGGGTTGTATTATTTGGATAATTATGTAAAAAATCATGAAATAAAATGTGTTAAAAATATGCATTATTATATGGATAGAATCAAAGAATGTGGATACTGAGAGCTTATATTTGGATAATATATAGAAGAAGGTACCCCAATCAATACTAATTAATTTATTTTATGTTTAATTCCTTGTAAAAACGAACATCATTGAGGATATTTCTTGGATTGAAGGTTTATTACCTACATAACTAAGGAAATAATATATGATATTGTTTTAGAGAAATTAAACCACATAGGTATGATTTAGGTGATGAATGATAAGTGGATTCAGAACCTATTGATTCAGAAGATACTATTGTTTGAACAAATCCATTAACATTAGGAGTTGAATGTGTTTCACATATAGAAGATTCCCTAAATATAGGTGTATCCAAAAATTCATGATAATCCACCACAATAGATCTGGTCTGCATTAGGTGAATTTGAGAACTCACCCGATTTATTTAGTGTGGTGAGTACTGTTCATCTACTAGGACCACCACCCTAACATGCCCTTATTTCAAATTTCATAAAATCTATTTTAGATGAGATTCTAAATGGGAACTATGTATCAAGGGATGTTTTCCATTACATTTACACAAGTCTTTATAGAGTTAAAAATAACAAGATGGATCTATCTTCATCATTTAATATACTTGGTATTCACATATACACTTTTTTGGAGGCATACCCTCATCATCCTACACCATCTTCATTCATAAAGTGATCATCCTTGTACTGAAGTGAAAAAATATCGATGATCATTTTTTAGTACTTTTAAATGAGTTAGTTTGATATATTTATTTATCTTTATCATCGTTTTTATAATACATTATCAAATTTTCTCATCAAAGTAACTAATATTAAAGCCAATAAGATTCATATAGTGATGTATTAAATAACACAAACTCATATGTATGATGAAAATATAGAAATTTAATATTGGGTTAAAATTATTTTAATCTACATGATAAATGATTATTTTATATTTAGATAATTTTTCGTAACTCTGAGAAATTATTTTTGAGTTGTTTGTTTTATTTTTGAAACCACTATTAACATTAATGTTCATTAGTGATATTTAAAAATTTAATTCCAAATACGAGAGTAATTTTTTTCATCAATTTATTTTCCTCACCTTCTTAAAAAATCTTGGAACAAGCTATGAATTTCAAAATGTGATTTGTATTTTCTATCAACAATCTTTTAATCTTTATGAAGTATATCTAAATGAGTGAGAAAATAGGTAACAACCAATGTAAAATAACGATCATTATTAATAAAAATTATAAAAATTTATTTTTACATCCAACCATATTGTAAATATTTTATGAAGTGGAAAGATAATTTTATTTTAAAGTAATTTTGAGGTAAATTTATTTTATTAACCTCGTGATTTCATTTAAATAGTAGATCATTTAAAAAATTACATTTTTTAGGAATATAATTTTTTTACTCCAATAGTATGTACATTTGGTGGTTATTTATGGAGTAAAACTAATTTTTTTATATTTATAATTCTAATAATACATTACATAAGGAACTAAAAAAATTTATATAATATATAGAAATAAATTTTAGTTATCCATTCATTATCTTGGTATAGGTTTCTAAGTGGAGATACATTATATTATCAGGGATAAATAAATATTTTATTAAAAGGGATTAATATTTTAGGGAATCATTTATTTTTTCCTCAGTTTTTTGATGAATTTCCACTCAATTATATTTCTAAAAAAATCCCCATTATCCCACCACCTTTGAAAAGTTTTTAGCTTTGTGTTTCATTTTCATCATTTAATTCAGTCTTTTAAATTTGAATAGTTGGAATAGAAAATATTTGAAAGCCAATGAAAATCATCCATGTTTCTAGGAATTTATAATAACATTTAAAATATATTTTCTATTAGACCAGAGTTATGGTGAGGTGGGTCATAAAAATATATGGATAAATATATTTTCTTCATAAATAACGAAAATGTAATAGATTTTATTTTTAAAAATTGAATTTTTTATGATGTATGATATTATTTGTGTAAATAGATTAATTATTTCTCAATTGGTATTTTTTTTAATAAAACCATTGTTGTTTGTTGTGTTTTTTATTATCTTTTCCTAGGTGTACAGTGGTTTATGCATTAAGGAATTATATATAGTTGAAAATTTCACTTATTTTATATAGTTTAGTAACACAAGAATTTTTTTGTTTATTTTTTATGTTTTGAATAAATATCCTTTAGAGGAGTGAAAATGAGTTATCCCCAAGAAAGGTAAATACCCTAGGGGTGAATTTGAGTACATAGATATTTTTAAAGGACCCTTACTAATGAACTTGTTCCATAATTTATAGGAACACCTCCCTATCTTCTCATAGATATAAATAGATAAATACTATAAAGAGACACATAATAAATTTTTTCATTGGTTCACCAATTCTAGGATATTCCTAAGATCCTATAATGGAAATGTGATAATGTACTGGAATCACTAATTGTACTACTTTGTTACAATATTTGGAGTGGACTCATTATCTCCTTGGTTTATACTTAATCAGGATTTAACAAAAACTTACTCTCTCAAACAAAGTGTATTAACCATTAAATTATAATATTCTATAGATATAGTTTATATATTAAGTATACACCATAATTTATTTTTCTTTAAACTCTTATTTTATCAAAATGATGAAATCAACTTTACTATAAAAATTCAGAGAAATATCATTAAGTTTTGCATAAATCCATTTTTGTACAACTAATGTTCACATTATTCATGTTCCAAAAAATAATTATTCATATAATTCGATTTTTAATTACATATATTGTTACCATACATAGATTTTAATGACAAAATTTTTCACCTAATTGTTATTTGAAAACAGGGCACTCAGTTCTCCCAAAAATACTTTGACTATTATTTTTCTCAAAAAATGATAAAATTAGTGCCCTATTTATATGCTAGTTAATATTTAAAAATTACTTCATTAAACCATTAAATAATCTTGAAAATTAATTTCATATATTTCATGAATTTTACCTTGTTTTTTCAACATCCTTTCAATACAACTTTATACTTTGCTTGATATTCTTCTCTATTTGTATAATAATTATTTCTTTGCTCTAAATTACTTCACAATATTCGTAAATAAACATTAGAATCCACTAGATATTTTCATTCATTAATACCTCATTGTTTTCTCTACTTTGTAACTTTATGATATAAAACAACATAAAATATTTAAAATATAAACATAATGTATTTCTCCCAACAATCCCCCCCTTGGGTTTGTTGATAATACTTTAGAAACCTTAACCATTTTGTTAACAAATATTTCTCACTTTAGGAATCAAACACCATACTCTATCTTCAATTATAGATGGAAATAAAAGACTCACTTATAATATACTATAAGCCAACATGAGTCAATCTTGACAATTGAAATAGAAGTAAAATTAAAATATTATAAATGGATATATTTATTCCAATCGACCGGCTCAACCAACACTTGGTGCATTCCAACTATGCCTACATATTTTCTACCTATTATTAAATTTTTAAAAACTCTCCCTTGCTTTAGGGTTTTGGATATACTTTCACCTTCAAAGAGTTTGATAAATATCTCCCAATTTCTTGAAGAATATCTCCCCTTTTCCAATAATGTAAAAGTTCAATCCTTTGTGAGTTGAAAGTAGAAATATAATTTATGATACATGAGGGATTCTAAAAAATTCCTTGGGGAGTGGTGGTAATAAATCTATACTTATTTAAGTGTTGGTAGTTAACTATAATCTGTGATAAAATATATGATTAGGAAATATATCTTTAGATATGTCCTTTGTCAAGATATTCATGAATTGTTATTAAGTAGGAACCTACTCTAATTTCACTGACCTATGCTCAAAAGTCTATTTTTGGAAGTGATACTGGATTTAATTTTCTAATTACTTGAATGTTCTATGGAATTTTATTTATGGTTGATAGAACATAAATTTTCACATTTGATCCTGATAGGTGACTTCACTTCAACTCCCATAACCTCAAGCTATTTATGCATCCTTAATAGTTTCATGAAATCATGAGTTTCAATAATATAATAATATTATATAGTGCTCAATCAAATGTAATATTATTTATTACTAAGCAATGATATGAATAGTCCTCAAACATGGAATACACTACTGGATGTTTAATTTCAATCATCCACCAAATTGGCTAATGAACATTTTTATAATCTAATAACTCTCTTTGTAATCTTGTATTATATAGTAGAACCAAAACCCATTATACCTGTTATATTTAAATTATTTTTTTTACCTATTACAAGTAGATTTACTTGTGATTAATCTGGTATCTTGAGGCTTGAAAAGTGGGAAAAATAATTTTTTTCACTATTATGTACAATAGACTCTCTGTGAACTTTATATACTATGTGATATTGAACACATTACATTATAATCCCTTGAAAACTTTATTTGGGTAAAAACTAGTAAGTCATTAGCATTTAATCTACAATACTAAATATTTATAAAACCACTTTATCATATTTGAATTATTAAATGAATTTGTCATTCATTCCTGGAATAAAATTCAAATAATAGAAAAATATTAACTCTCCAATCATTAACATTTCGAACTCACACCTCACGAATTTTAAAAACTACTTGCATTATGATTTGTTCGAACTTTAAAATATTCTTATATATATATATATGAGCACAAAAATTCATTTAACACTCTCCTTTTTTGATATAGTTACTATGATCAAATCCTTCACTTTGAAAACCAATCTTGTTCAAATACTGATGAAGTTAAGAATACCATGCTCTTAGTGTTGATTTAGCTCAAAAGTACCGTATTCCACTAAAAAACATTAATATCATATTCATGAATTATTAAAAAATCTAAATACTTGATGTATAACTCTTATCCATGTAATTCATTTGGGAATGATGATTTTATACCCATGTAAAGATTCCCTTGTATAGAAGTCATGCCTTTTTTTGAATCACCATGCCATCTCAATTTAGTTTTTTATAGAAAACACATTTATCCCAGATATTTTTACCCTTAATCCTAGAAATAATATTCAACGTATGATTCTTATCAACTTCTATACGATCTTAATGCAATAATTAGAACCAATTCTCATATTTAAGAACCACAATAAAACACATTAGATCTAACTATAATAAGTCTACTATTCGACGTATATATTTATTCCCCTAATTTTTGTCGGTACTTTGTAGTCATTAATGATAGTTTACTAAAAAATTCTAGACCTTTTTTCTTATATATATCTATCAGTGTAAAATAATTCTATTCATCCTTGGTTTTTTATTTTGAATAAATATCACTTCTTATGCTCCCCATGAGCTACTTAACTCCTCATCACATTCTTCCAAAATCTACTCACTATTTTGTTAATGATTATTTTGATTTCCATTAGAGTGATTTCATGGATTTTGATAATCATTCCAAGAAATTTTTTGAAGCAATTATAAGCCTTGATCATTAATGAGTGTCCTATGAAAACTCATTTAAATCTAGGTGAGTAAAACTTCCTATGTTTTTCCCTATTTATAATAAGTCACCCACTTTCAAAAAATGTGAATGTTTTTAAATGATATATTTTTTCAATAACATTACTCAAATGAAGTTTTATATTCTCATAGATATAACAAAGATCTGTTAGAAATTGAGTCCACTCTCAAGACTCACTCTTTTAAAATTTTCTCTCATAGGTATTTCTAACCGATTGTCATTCAATCTAGTTTTTTTATAATCTAGTTCCTCCTCAAAATAAAACCATTTTATTAAGGAGTTAACACTAAAAATAATTTGTACCTTATCCAATATTTCTATAAATGGTCCTCTACTTGTATTTTCGTAAACTCCTTACCATTATCATTTTACAATTTTTTAATTTTTTCCCAAGAATGTTTTTAGCCCTTCGTCAAAACTGGGTAGTGAAATTGAACACCATTGACTCATGGGTAATGAACATCATCCATAACTTCTTGTAATAATCATCAATGAATAACACATAATATCTATTCTCATCAATGGATCTTAGTGATATTATTTCACACACATCAATGTTTAGCTATTCATGCTCTCTCATTTAATTATTTTCTTTCTTTCTTCTTCTTTGTTTATTAAATAATATACCCATTTTTAAAAGCATCACACATGTGTTTACAAACATGTGACAATTTAGGAATTCTATAATCTTTATAATTATTTTTGAAATATTCCAAGGACTATTTATTTATCTTTCCAAGTCTTTTATGCCAAAATTTATTTTCTTCTTCCTTAGATAGAAATCATATATCTTCGTATCCACCAAGGAAGTAGAGTTTTCCTTTTGAGAACTTTCATTTCATTATAATTATACCATCATTACAATTATTCATATAATTATTCTTGTTGAAATTCACTGCATGTCCCGATTCACACATTAGACTTAATCTTAGAATGTTATGAAAAATACCTTCAATAACCTTGATATACTCACATATCATGTCTTTTCCTTTAAATTTTTCTCTTCCTTATCTAGTGATCATTAGAATATAATTATTTCTAAATATAACTTCACATTTTTTCATACTCATTGCCTATGAATAGATCCATGTTTATCATTGTATTTGAATTACATCCTATATCAAGAATCCATTCACCAAAACAATTTGATTATTTTGTGGAAATATTCACAGTCAAATCATTATCATCTATTTTAATTTGGATCCATGTGTATGAATTTACACCTAGAGATGATTGGTACATTTCAACCTCCTCTATATATGATAGATCAACTTCTTCTTAAGAACATGAAAATTTATTTTTCATGTTCTTCTGTCTTGATGACCCCTTGAAGTAACGTCCCTTGATCTCGTAATCTCTCATGTTTGAAAATATAGTTTATTATGAGACCTCAAGAATTCCTCCTCATATTCTAGAGGTTGCAGACTAGCAGGGGGTGTGATGATATACTAGGGAGACTACACCCCTATTATGGAGTTACATAGCAGTGAAAATATAAAATATAAATAAATATAATTAGATTAATATAATAGATGAAACATTATATAATACAAGTTGGAAATCAAATGATTAAACAATAAACGAATAATAATGAATCATGTAATGTCTGGTTGAGATGTATCTAAATTTCAAACCGAAATAAATAAAAATAAAAGAACAAGCTGGTGTAAAATAACCAAAAAAGACCCCAGTCCCAAACCCCATGTGAGTCCATCTCCAAACTTCAGCACAAAAGAATGAAATAAATCAGTAATAAGGTCCCTTAACTAATCCAAACCCGCATCCATGAAATCAGCTCAGGTACCAAATAGTGTCGGAAAAGGGGTTGAGTATAACTTAGTAGGTCAATAAAACTATGTAAAAACAAAACCAGTATGATAATAAGTATATGTAGTAAGAAATTAAAAGGTATATTAATTAATAAATTAATACAATATAAAAATCAACTTGCTTCAACACCATTACAGAATATATATGAACATGTAGCATTACCATGCCAACCAATAACCTTATATACATGGAAAAATCACAAAAATATTGAACTATCCCACAATATAATCATTTCAGCATGGGAATGGGTAGATACCACTAAATGTAATCATTACAACATAGGACTAGGAAGATCCAACTCAATATAAGCATTACTACATGGGATTGGGTAGATCCCACTCAATATAAGCATTACAACATACGAATTAAAAAATCCAACTCAATATAAGCATTAAAGCATGGGACTGGTCATAGACCGCTAAATATAAGCATTACATCATGAGAACGGGATTATCCTTCTCAATATAAGAATTACAACATGGGACTGGGAATAGATCAGTCAATATTAGCATTGTAGCATGGGACCGGGCATAACCCACTCAATAACAGCATTAGAAAAAGAGTTACAACACATGTCATTTCAATGAGGATATCAAAATATTACATCGTAATCCTTAGTTATTAATTATGAAAATTATAATTTTCCATTCAATTTCATTTTCATTTATGCATCAATTTATCAAAATACATTCCAATATACAAGAATCTTTTACCTGATTGATTCTACCTAAAGTAATCACCTAAGTCTCATGATATTCTAAATCAACATTATGCCATTAGACAATTCATTATTTGGATAGTTTTTGCTCACCCAAAGGGGTATCCATAAGCCAGGTCACACCAACAATTTAATCCATTGGGATCCAACCAATATCCCATTCTGAAATTTACTATTAATAAATGATTCAATTAATTAGAGTGAACATTACATCAGTTCAATCATAATATTACATATAATATGCACTTAAATAGAACATTGGGTTAGTCTTAGAGTCCCTACCTTTAAATGGTCTATTTTTCCACACCAAAAATCGGTAAAACCATTAGAAACAGAGTTTTTAGAGATAAACAAAGGAAACCAAGATCAAAAGGAAATAATACCAACATTATTCCATAGCAGAGACAAACATATGACACCACTTCAATGTAAGAATGAGGAAAAAGGGAAGAATACCAAAAAAATGTTCCCTAACAGGGATCAATCACCTAATCATGACATCTAGAGGTGATGAAATTAACTCATAATATCTAGAAGTGTTTTAGGGATTAGGAGGATATGATTAAAAAATAGTGGTATGAGAATCAGCCACACGACACTGGATAAAACTGCAGCTCATGATATATACATGACATGTAATTCATTTACACATCATGTATTTATTTTTAAAGGGATATGGAGAAAAATTCCTCACCTTGGGTTAACATTTAACCCTAATCTAATTTTACAAGGAATGAAAAGTTTACACAACAAGTAACCATTTAATTCCTTATAATTGTTGACAACACGAGATTTAGTGATATTTATATGTCAGGTAACATGTATACGGTGTGTAAATTCTACAGTGGAATTTTTCATCCCAAATTCCACATAAGGACCCAAACCACCTACAAATCCTTCCAAATCATGGAAATCCAATATAATATCATCTAATAATTTTATAACCAAACTCTATTAATTCAAAAAAATATACATCCTTTAACTTTAGGTAATTTTCCCCAACAAAGCCTCTTTGTCTCTGTATATGACTTAACCACTACGGATCAATTAAAACTCAAAGAGGGGCATACCTAAAAAAAGAGGAGATTTTATAACCTCCCCACCATATAATAGATCATCCTTGATCTTCTCCAAGAATTACTGTGGGGTCTCAGTGAAAAATTATTGAAACTGTGATTGAATATCAGAATCCTTCTCCTTGGTCTCATGCTGAACAACCCCATGCTGCCACTACACTTGAACAAGAGGTATAACCCCACCCAAAAAAAATTATCACTATGGTCCATAATCCATATCAGATTCTTCTCACAGTATGTATCATCACTAAGTCATACATCCTCAACTTCTTCCACATGAGAAGGGTGGGGAAAACATCGCCAATGGTGGGACACGTGAAACTTGTCATTCATGGAATTGTACCACTGTATAAGCGATAATCAGTTCACCACTGGACTGACCCTTTCCAATAACTGAAATGGATTGAAAAACCTAGGCACTTGATTTTCCTATTTCCTAGTATAACATTTCCCCAACTTGGGAGACACCAAATGGAAAACTTGATGACTAACCTCAAACTCTAGTGGTCATCTCTGATGGTGAGCATACAATTTCTGCCCTCTTTGTGTGGCCACCAACCACTTCTTGATCAACTACACCTAATTAGACAACTTCTACACGTGACTAGGCCCAACATGCACTGACTCTCAAACCTCTAACAAACAAAGATGTGAACGTGATGACCGAGTATAAAAATCCTCTAAAGGTCCCATATGGACCGATTCCTGGAAGTTTTAATTAGATAAAAAATATATGAGTTCCATATATTTCTCCCATAGACCACCAAAATATAAAACATGAGCTTATAACATATCCTCTGTAACTTTATTTACCTATTCAGTTTGAAAATTAGTCTAAGGATAATATGTTGTTCTCAAGATAATCTATGATCCAAGAGTCTTTTTAAGAACCTGAAAAAATTATGATGTCAGATTATGATCTTTGTGTGAAATGGTACTCCCTGGAACACCATGAAACTGAACTATCTTGCACACATAAAGACTAAGAAGATCATTGATGGTGATGTTCTCCCTCGTAAGAGAGAAATATGATTCTATCATCAGTCGATCCATGATCATCCATACAACATTGTTCTTATGGGTTGTACAGGGTAATAATATCACAAATCCATAGAGAAATTATCTCATTTCCACTAAAGAATTTGCAAAGGCTGAGAAAATGCAAGTTGGCCTCTAAGGCTCAGCTTTTACCTGCTAAAAGGGGAAACATCTCACTAAAAATCCCTCTACCACCTTCTTTATTCCTAACTATCCATAACATATACTAAGATCACGATAAATCTTTTTCAAATCAGGATGTACCGCCCATCTAGAGGCATGAAAATCCCTCATCAACTTCTCATACAGACCAACAGGACCCCATACTCATAAAAATAAAATAATATAATTTTCACTGCCAAGAGACCATCCTAATGGTGTCTTCCCACTATATAAGTTGTATCTCAGAACTAAGTCCTTTGGATCAGATGAACACTCTATCTTGATCTGGACAATAAGAACGAGTACAATAGATGTTGAAGTCAGATCTAATCATCCTTGTTACCCTTGAACATCTAAATGCATGTTTGAAAATAGATACGTCAATTTCCACTGAACACAAGGTTCCTGTACTACCTGCTTCTATGTGTTTTAGCTCAAGGTATCACCCATTAAATTTTTACTACCTTGTGTACAATCCAACTAAAAGTCAAAATATTACAAATGCTCGACTCACCTCCTCTACCAATGTTTTAGGTCCCACTAAAAAAATATGTACATAATAATCTTATGGTCCATGTAAAACAAAAAACACTCACCCATAAGGTAGTTTATCCTGAATATCAAGGAATGTACCACTATGGATAACTCCAAATCATGAGTATGGTAATTTCTCTAATGAGAACTTAGCTTCTTGGATCTATATGCAACCACTTGATCATCTTGAATCATAACTACATTGATCCCAAATATGGATACATCATAGTATACAATAAATTATTAACTTAGCCCTGATAAAGTGAGGATAATTGTTTAGGTCTAACTTCACCTAAACTCTTAAAAATATATCTCATAATAATTTGACCAAAAAAACTTCATTCCCTTCCCATTCATCTTGTCAATTAGTGATTAGTGTTTATAACAACATAATAAACCTAGAATGATATGAATCTCGAAGACATTCTTCAGTCAGTCCCAAGATACCAAGACTGCGACATTATCTTATTCTACTGACAATCCTTTCGACGAGATGACATGGACCAAGAAGTGAACTTCATCAATCCATAAATTGTATTTGGTTTTCTTGGAATAAAGCCGATGCCCTCCCACTATAATAAAGATGATTTCAAGATGTTTTGAATGATATTCAACTTGTTAGGAGTACACTGATATTTCATTGAAAAAACCCACTAAAAATGATCTAGAAAAGGACGAAATATCTAATTCATCAAGGCCATGAATACTATCGGTGCATTATTAAATCCAAATGACATCACTATGAACTCATACAAGCTATAAATAATCCTAAAAGAAGTGAGAGGTATATCTGATGGTATCACTCTCAACTGGTGGTATCATGATCTCAAATTTACTTTGGAGAAGATTTTATAACCTCTCAAATAGTCAGAGAGATCATCTATATGAGGAAAGAGATACCTATTATTGACATCCATCTAGTTCAATCTCCAAATATATACATATAACAACAGAGTTCCATGAGCCTAAATAGTGGAAAGAACTGGAGAAACCCCTAGAGATGTACTAGGCCATATGAAACATTCAGATTAAAAATCTTTTAACTGATCTCTAAACACCCAAAGATATAGTAGTTCCATTCTATAAAAAGGGATAGAAAATAGATCTACTCCTGGAACCAAATTGACCCTGAACTCAATCTCTCCCTCTAGTAGTAATATGTATAACTCACTATGAAAGGCATCCTAAAAATACTTTACCATTTGAGGAAAAGAGTCCCAATAAATTCCACCAACATTTACAACAATATTGGCTATCTGAGACATGAGAAAATATAATTTCCACTAAATTATTCCTACACGATGAGCCTAAAGATACCACTCACCCTAGTGATAATAGATTCCTCCTTCTGACAATAAAAAGTTAACAATAATGTCCCATTCATTTCTTACATAGATATTAATTTGAAATAGAAGAATATTTATTACACAACACCAAAAAACATGCTAGGACCATATATGTTTAATGTCTTTAGAAACTGGGAAACATAAAAAATTGGTCCAAAAAACATCTACATCATCTCCCACTTATTCCTTAATTTATAGAACACTTTTTGACACATCTTGCTTAATACACTTCTTTATATCCTTGGGAAAATAAACATAAGAAATGGTGAGACCAAATTCTCAGTAAGGCAGCTATCAACATAATCATAAGACATAAGAACATAAACAAAAAATTTAAAATTTTAACCCTGTATATCAGAGATCATGATATCATGTCAAGTGATAAATCATAGAAGTTTACCAAAGTGCATATTCCCAGAGAGCAGAAAATAAGACATAAAATTTTTGGTATACACATAAGCATATAAAATAATTTCCATATTTTTCAAGGATCATTTCCAAGTCCATTATAGTGGAAAAATTATTTTACTAAATATGGTTCACTCCTCATTCCAGCCTAGTATTACTGAACCAAGATCATTTCCTGTTTTAACATCATATTACTAAACCACGAACATTTCCTATTCTTTCCCTATCTATCTCGCTAGATATAAATCTTTTTCAAATGAATTAGGAGAATATATAGTACCCACTCATCACATAATGAAAAATATATATATATATGTTCCAATATAACCTAAATCATTCCTCATATTAGAACCCATGAAAAGAAATGGGTTTCATAAACATCATTCCTCCATAACATAACCCAATACAGGAAATGAGTTTGATAAATATCATTCCATAAAAAAAATAAACCAAACAAAAAAATATTACGGATAAAAAACTTTAAAAATATCCCCATTAAAACATAAGTAAAATTTTATATATCATAAGAAAATAATTCTTGTGGAAAATATCATTTCTTCTTTAAAAACATTTTCTTTTCATAAAATTCCACACAATTTTAAAAGAAAACATTTTCCATGAAAATTAACTTATAATATGTAAAAGGAATATTTAAGTCATTAATGTTTCATGAAAGAGTATAAATCTATTCATCCCGTTTAAGTTAAATAAACATTATTCTCATTCATTTTACAAAAAATTCAAAAAGTACCTTGTTAAGAAAAATGTAAAAAGATTCATTTGAAACCTTATAGTGGAAATTAAAAAATGGGAAAAAATGAATTTAAAAGTTATAGAAAATTAGTTAAAATTTATTGGAATTTTTTTAAGAAATATGTACCTGGAATATAAATATTCCCCAGTAGATACTTACATATAAACAATCCCAAATAAAATGAGATTGTGAATTTAACCCTTAGATTATGACTGATTTCCTTCATACTTATTTAAAACGCTTTTATGATGGATTATATAATGTTTTTAAATTATTATAGAACCATGATATTTTATATGATTCTATTATATCGTCTTATCACATGTTTGTTGAAAAAATGTTTCATTATTACTATTCTTTTGGGTGTTAAGTGATTCATTTTCTTATGCATGTTTTTTTTGAATAAGTCTTGGTTATTATGTATTGGATATATTTTCATCATTTATAGGGTAGTATAGGATATTAAAGTCCTAGGTCTAACCCACAGAGATAGGTTTGTAGAAAATTTTAATTAAATAAAATTAACCTAAACTATTCACAATTTGAAGAAATTAAATCATAGTTATTAATAATTTGATTTGAAGAGAAAGTGGGACCTGAAAATACAAAATGGGTGTTGGGAAGCAATTAATTAATGTTTATGTGATGAAAAGGTATAAAATAACTAATTAACCACCATGTAATTATCAGAATTGGGTCTAAGCGAGTCTAATGGTCATGATAAACACACTCCATCCTGAACTCTCATTTTATCAAGGTTAGGTACTATGAATTGAGAAGGATGGGTAACCTGAAACATTATATAAACATAGGGCATGGATAAAATTGATGGTGGTTGTGGAAGTATAAATCCTAAATCTCATATCAAAAAAATGTATTCAATCAATTCAGGTAATGATCAAGCTCAAATAATGAAAGAAATTGAACCCAATACCTAACCCCACTCACAATGGTAATGCAAGAAGAAATTAGAGGAATGATAGAATTGAACAGAAAATATTAAATACCAACATGAATTATTTTAAAATATAATATAACTCTTACAGTCAATTATCATTCATCATGCATGCCACGACATTAATAAATCATTCACTCGTGCTCAACATGAACGACTGTAGAAAAGAATAAAAAAAAATAGAAAAGAGGGAGAAGAGACCTATAGTGGTGTGAATCTCAAGAGTTTTTCCCTTGTCAAGATCCCTTCCATATCTCTTATAAAGGTGTGGATGAGTGTGGCTTTTACATGGATATTGGTCAAACCCCCGACCACATTAAAGATTCGGTGAATCTCATTTTTTTCTATTTTTTGACACCATCACGATGTGTAAATTTATTTCTCATCAAGTAATCATGATCTGTGTTTACCTCTATGTTTTGTCGAGTCTATGTGAATCTTGTATGTAGATTTGAAACTTTTACCCCTTTCACAACGTGTAATTGGGACTCATAACGTGTAACTTATTTTCATAGTGTGTAACCTCTTCGTGACTTGTCTTATGAAGAACAACTTCTATTGATGAATTCATGAAATTAAATTGTGTTATATGATGTGTAATGGTTCTGATCAAGTCTTCCAACTCATAAAAATCCTCAAAAATCTCATGTTTCACCGCTTCACTCACAGTACAAAGTGTCTTTTTTCTATAATTTCCACCAATTTTCACTGATTTTTCTAATATTTATTGTTTTCTGATAACAAATATAAAATAAGTTAGTCCATTCCAAAATTGGAATTATTATTCAATTATATATGAAAATAAATATATTAAAATAATCTAAAATTTATCCACGAAATACACTTCTCAAAAATAGAATACACAACAGCGTGGATATGGTAAGCCATACG
Source organism: Viscum album (assembly GCA_963277665.1). Lineage (NCBI taxonomy): Eukaryota > Viridiplantae > Streptophyta > Magnoliopsida > Santalales > Viscaceae > Viscum > Viscum album. The sequence continues at coordinate 1,753,589,515 of OY728136.1, read as the reverse complement.
TACACATTCGTGGTACTTTTGTTTTTCATAGGATGGATGAAATATCAAATTTGGTTGTTCGATAAACATAATAACATCTCAAAACATATTTTACACTAGAATTATTACTTTATAACGGAAACAACACATGAAGATAAAGTAGAAGAATAAATAATCTTGGAAGAGTCGGTGTAGGAGATTTCCTCTTCTTCGTTGAGATCCGTCTAGATATCTTCTTAGGGACACTAGATTTGGTGTTTTGAGAAGACCAATAGCAATATAATATGACGAGGGAAGTTGATAAGGGAAATTTTATGAGGATGGTCAAAATTTAAGGCTTAATGTGATGTGAATAAGTGAGTGAGAAGGTTCCATTTTATAATTGAGGTGATGAGCCCTTTTGAATTTTTTAAATATATTAATTTATGATGCCTTAAATATCAATAAAAATACCTCCAAAAGGCCATGGATTAAAAGTTAATATGATATAATGTTGTAATCTCATAAACCAATATATTTTTTACATTTTTCTTTTATTGTTTTAAACCTTATCATTTTTATTAACCCTTAGTTAACATAATTTAATTTTTTACTATCGTAAGTAATTTTCAATACTAAAAAATTGTAAATTTTACTTATTTGAAATAAATTAGACCATAAATAAAAAATATAGAAAATTTAAGATCATATTATAATTATTTGGTATTTTTAAAGACGTTTTATAATTTTTAAATAAATTAATAAAACATGATTTTGACAAAATATCAATAGTCTAAATTTTGACACTATTCATTTTTTTGGATTTTTACGAATATTAAGATAAAAAGTTAACTTCAAACAAAATATTTTATTACATATCTAATAGGTTAATGTCACATATTTAATTCTTCTATCACATTAATTACCTCAAATTAAATTTATTTTAATATTTTTAATAACATTTATTTGATATTTCCATTAATAAAATAATTACTACATAAGCATTCTGTAATTATTAAATATTCATCTTTCATTACTAAAATTTTTAAAAAATGTGTTTAAGAAGATAAATATTCTAGATTTATAAAAAATATTTATAGTTTAATTTATCTTTTGTATAACCCTATATTAAATATCATATAGTTATTAAAAAATGAGTATAATATCTTTATCTCTTCTTAAAATAAATTATAATTAATATCACACTCTCATCCAAGTGGCTTTCAAAGGATATGATTTAATAACAAGTATTATTTTGGTCAAAGAACACTCATCCAAAGAAATTAGGATATGTTTAAGGTAATTTCATCATATTTATAATATTATTTTTACCCTTAATTACTTGATTTACCTTTTACCATGTTAATAAAAATTACTAAAGTTACTATTTATAATGCACAAAAATAAAAAATACCATTCAAATAATTTGGAACTAATATTTGAAAATATGGAATCAATTTTTAAAATTCAAAACATAGAATTTACATTAGTTAATTTAAAATTAATCTCATTGGCAGAATGACAAAATGAGTTTTTAAAGTGAAAACATTCAAAAGATTGAAATGTTTTTATATCACAAGTCAATGTGAAATTTATTCCAATGAATTGAATTAGATTAAATGATAAAAAATTTATCCAATTATACTTTAAAACCACTTAAAAATATATTTTCACAATATAAATTATTTAGATGAAATAGTTGTTTTCAATTAAGATGAAATATTTTATTACTATTAATCAAACCATAAAAATTATTAGAAAAATACCAAAATTCCATCCTTAGTAAATTTTTATGTCAAAATTTCAAAGAATAATTTTATTTTGTTATATAAAACCTATAAATGTTTCAAAATTTTGATTTAAAATCTATTCTCCACTAAAAGTTGGAAAAATTACCCATTTGAAAAATATAGGTTTTTATGAATAATATTGGGTTTATTCTTATCTTATGCCTATAAAATCTATTGGAAGAATATAAAAAATATTAGATAGAATATATAAAATATATATTTTAGTAAATCATTCATTAATTTTAATTTATTTAATTTATTAAGACAAAATAAATTTGGGATAACAAATAATATTTTTTATTATAATCAATTGGTATATATTTTCAAATATAATTAATTGGTAACCAATGAATTATTTTGATATTTTCATAAAAAATATATGTTCATATTTTAGTTAATATTATTCATAGTCCCTAATTTTATAGCTATGTTATAATGGTCACATTATTCTTGTAGCGTCTCGAGGTTTCATTTAAACTGATAGTTGTGTGAAATGCAAGCTAAAAACGAATTAAAATTAGATAAATGTTTATTAAAATATAAGAGTGTTATATTATACCCCACATAAATGAATTTATTCCACAAAATTATTCACTTGGATACAAATAGATAGAGATAAATCTCTATTATCACATTCGCAGATTCCCTTGCATCTTCATTAAGTTGGTGGTTCTACCATAAAACTTTAACCAAATGAGTGGTCTTTTTGGATAAAACTTTTTCACAATGATGCAGAATCTCTAAGAATTGTTCCTGAGAAGAAATATTATTATCTAGTACTATGAAATATATGTTTCTTACATGTGAAGGACCAGGTATGTAATTTTTTTGGAGAGATACATAGAACAGATAAGAAACTTGAGAGATTTTTTTGAAGTACCAGTTGATAAGATACCATCCCAACATGATCGAGAATTTCAAAAGGACTGATATACCAAGGGTTTATATTTCCCTACTTTCCAAATATAATCACTATTTTTGAGGGATATATTCATATAAATACCTTGTCATCCACTTAATACTCTAGGTATCTTTGTCGATTGTCAGCATATCTCTTTTGTCGACTCTGAGAAGCTCTTATGAGTTATTGAGTAGGTCTTTCCTTCTCTGTCATCTGCTCAAATATATAAGGACCCAATAGCTTAATTACCAAAATTCACACTATAATGTTAGAGTTATTAACTCCTTAACATATTGGGCTTTATAAGGAGACATTTGAATACTAGAGTTAAAGCTGTTATCGTAATAAAATTCAGCCAAAGGTAGCTGTTGATGACAACCACCTTTGAAATCCATTAAGAAAACCCTCATCATGTCTTATAGAGTTTGATATTTCCTCTCCGATTGACCATCTGTCTGAGTATGATAAGTATTGCTAAAACATAACTTTATATCTAGAGAAAGATGAAGACTTATCTAGAACATCAAGGTAGACCTCTGATCTTAATCATATATAATAGAAATATGCACTCCATGGAATCTTATAAAATCCTATATATATATATACATATCCTGGAATGCTGATCTAGAGATAAATATTCTCTAATAGCAATTAAGTGTGCCAACTTCATAATTCAATATAATACTCAAGTAATCTTCATGTTCTTACAATCTATTTGAATATACAAGAATGTCACCTGTAAAGAATACCAAGAAATGATCAAGATAGTCTTTAAGGAATATGTTCTTGACATCCATGAAGATAACAAGGGCATTAGTAATATCAAAGGCACCACTCTAAACTCCTGGTGTCCATACACTATCAGGAACTATTTATTGGGTATATCCTCCTTCTTGACCATTAATTGGTGATATATAGAGCAAAGATCAATATCTAAAAAGTATTGATCTCTACATATTTGGTTGAAGAGGTCATCAATACAGGGGATAAGATATTTTATATTGATGATGATCTTGTTATGTTATTGATAATCTATGCAGAGTTTCATTGATCCATCATTCTTCTCAACAAATAGAACATGTACTCACCAAGGTGGCACACTAGTGAATATTAAAACCTTGTCAATATTATCTTGGAGTTTCTTCTTTAATACCTACAACTCAATTGGGTCCATTCGCTAAAGAGTCTTTAAAATAGAAAAAACACTTGGTATAATTTATATTGAAAACACAACTTCACGCTTTGGTGGGAGACCTTCATATTATTCTAAAAATACATAAAAAAACTCCCATAAAATATATATATTCATAATGGTGTGTTTCTAACCATCCTTATTAAATAGATAACCTTCAGTTATAGAGATTAAAACCCACAAGATGGAATTAATTTCCACTGGAATATCATATTATTCCTTTCATTGATAGATGATCATAGATTCATTTGGAATATGAAATGTGACTCCCCATACTTAGAAATTGATATAAAATATATATAGAGAAATCCAATCCATGGAAAGAATCACATTGAGTACCACTAAAGGAAGGATCATACGATTTAATGGAATCACTTACCCATAAACTTCAACCGGAGAAGAATTAAAAACTTGTGATGAAACCATTGGGACCTTAGGGGTTTTCATACCTAACTCAACATAAATTTTTTAAATAAATGAAATGATAACTTTAGAAAATTCTTTAGAAACAAAATATTGGGTGGATCCATAATAAAAAAACATTAGCTGCTTTAGATTTGATGTTATGTGTACCTTTCCCCACTTCATTATCATACTCCACATCACCAGTAGTGATCACATGAGATTTTAATTTTGAATTTTCCGTAAGAGGCTTTTGATATCAATCATCATTGTTAATCCTTATATTTGGGCATTAGTAAGGATAATGCTGATTTTCCTTGCACTTTTATAATATAAGTGTGGGAGGTGCATTCTGTCTATCCTTTTCTCTATTGGCTTCATTAGATATATTTTTTCCATAAATTTGAAATTAAAATACCTAAGGACCATTTCCATACATAAAACACTTACTTGTACCCTTAATAAATTTTTCTCCAGGTTTATTTCTACAGCATGGTCATAAAGGAATGACCTTATTATTTTCACTAAAGTTTTTAGATTTTCTCTTGAATTACATTTTCCTCTTCTTATCAAACCCATTATATTTATGGATAACTCCAATATCTATCTTAACCATGAGAACATATTGAACCATTTTCTCATGGATACTAAAGTTCATTATGGATAAAACCCTTCATAAAATTGGTTTTAATCCACTAAAGAATGAATCAATCTTACTCTTAGGTTGAATGGTAATTCCAAAGAAATTCCTTGAATGTATTTTAAAATTTTCTTCATATGTACCAATAGATTCATCATAATTTTTCTTAATCTCAAGGAACTCCTTATCCGTTTTCATTTGAAGAAGAAACAGAATATACTTATTGAGTAATAAGTTCTTGAACTTTTCCCATTCCATGGATTCAATTTCAACATTTTACCTTGTATTATTTATCTAATTCCACCATTAGTTAGCTTCATATTCCAAAAAATAGACTTCCATGATGGATTTATCATCTCTAAACATTGGATAACTGAAAATATCTTTTCATTGGTATTTTTCCATTTTTCAACCACTATTGGATCAGAAGACCCACTGAAAGAAGGTGGAAGCTACCTCTTGAATGACTCAACAGAATGTTATTTCATCCTTTCCTCATTTGTAAGTCCTTCATGATTCATAGATTGAGAAATTTATGTGATTATGGAAACATTATTTTTCATTTTGACTCCCATTACATTAAATTGACGATGAGGGAAATCATTACATTTCTCATCACATTTAGCATTAATGTGGCTCCTATAGGTTTCATCCATTGACTAAAACAAAGAACCATAGTGTAAGAAACACTAATCATAATGGGGAAACCATATAATTAAGATAAATTACTTATAAAATTTAAATTCAAGACATCTTAGGTTTTATTATAGATTACTCATGATCGTTAATAATACACTAGGATTATAAACTATACATAGACTTATCCATTGGGTTATTAATAATATTTCCCCATCCTAGCTTCCAAAGGTTAACTAAACATTATCTATGATACCAAATATAATGAAAAATAAATTTCACACAATGATATTACTTCTATATAGAATAATATTTATTAAACAACATTATAAACCAATGTTAGGACCATATAGGTTTTATGTCTTTGGGAACCAGGAAACAAAAAAACTGGTTCATTAAACATACACGTGATCTCTTGATTATTATTTTATATATAGAAATATTTTTTACACATTTTACTTAATAAACTTCTTCATATATTTTGGAAATAAAACAAAATAAATGGTGAGATCATATGCTCATTAAGAGAGATATCAATTATATCAAAATCATAAGACATAAGAATATAAATATAACACTTTAAAATTAAATCATGAATATCAAAGATAATGATATAATGTAATGGGATAAATCTATGAATTTTACTAAAGAACATTTACCAGAGATCATAACATAAGACACAAAAGTTATGGCATACACATAAGCACAGAAAATCATTTCCATATTTGTCAAGGCTCATTTCCAATTCCATCCCTGTATTACTGTACCGAGATCATTTCCTATTGCAGATCTTTCAATATCATGAGATATTAATCATTACCAAATTCATTGGAGGAATATATAGGTTCCACCCATAAAATAATGAAAATCGTGAACATAGGTTCCAAAAGAAGATAAATTATTCTTCATATCAGAATCCAAAAAAATAAATTGGTTTCATAAACATCATTCAATAATAACATAACCCATTGAAATAAATGGGTTTCATAAATATCATTCCATAATAAACATAAAAAACCATATAAATAATATGGATAACTTCCTTGAAAAATATCCCCATTAAAACATACATAAAACTTGAGATATCACTTGAAAATAATTTTTGAGGAATATATCTTTCCTTCTTTGAAAATGTTTCCTTTTCTTAAAATTACATGAAATTTTATAATAAAATATTTTATTTGAAAATAACCTTGTAATATAATAAAGGATTATTCAATCCATTAAAGTTTCATGAAATTTTAAATATATGTTCATGTAGTATAAGTTAAAAAATTATTCTCATAATTTTTCAAAAAAAGTAAAAATGTAACTCATTAGGAAAATGAAAAAAGGATTCATTTCAAACCATTTAGTAAAAAATAAAACATGGGTAAAAATTACTTAAACAATTAAATAATAATATTGAATATATTTTGGAAAACATTATTAAGAAATATGTACATGGAAGGCAAATATTTCCCAGCAGATATTTACATATAATGAATCCTGAATAAAATGAGATTGTGAATTTAACCCTTACCATAGGCCTAATTTCCATCATGCCAATTTGAAACTCCTTTATAATGTTTAAAATAATGTTATTAACTTATTATAGAACAATTATATTATATATGATCCTATTATATCATCTTATCATACATTTATAAAAAAAGTATTTCATTATTACACTTATTTCTAGTGTTAACTTCGTCATTTTCCTATGCATGTTTTCTCATATAAGTCTCGATTCTGAGGAATAAGATATAGTTCCATAATTAAAAGAATTATATTAATTCAATATATATCGTATTTATTAAATATATACATAAATATAATTATTATTTAGTGGTGAACATATAATAATAATCAAATTGCGTTGTGGAGATGGTAGGACGTACATACACACGAGCAATGGTATCTGTCCTTTAATGATAAAATTGTAAAGAAGTGGCCGGTATATATATTTTTTACAGAATAAATATGATTTTATAATTATAATATATATATATATAGATTATTTTCATAGTTTCACACATCCTTTTAAAGTGGTAATGAAAAATAGATTACACCATGGTGTAGAGAGAGTAAGCCATACATACCCTCATGTGGTACATTCATTTTTCATAGGATGGGAAAAAATATGGAATTTTTTTGTTATAAAATCATAATAAAACTTAATAATATATGTGATAATGTAATTTTAACTTTATGATGTGAACAAAAAAATAAGATAAAGCTAAAGAAGAAATAATCTTGACAAAGTCAGTGAAGGAGATAGCCTCTTCTTCAACGAGTACCCTCTAAATCTCTTATTAGTGACACTAGAGTTGGAATTTTGAGAAGATTCACAAATCTATAATTTTACTATCGAATTTTATAAGGGAAATGTGCATGTGATGGTTGATATTGAAGGCTAAAAGTGATGTGAATAAGTGAGTGCGGAGTTTCCATTTTATAATTGAGGCGAGACATAGTTTTGGAATATCTAAATATATTAATTTATAATAAATTAAATATTAATAAAAATAACTATAAAAGGGAATATATTATAGGATACGATGAGATAATATTTTAAAACAATCAACCAATAAATTTTAGAAAATTTTCATTATTATTTTATACCTTATCATTTGATTAACCCTTAGTTAATTTATTTTAATTTTAACTAAGGTAAAAAACTTTTCTATAATAAAATATTTTAAATTTTACTTATTTAATGTAAATTATAAAATAAATGAATCATTTATAAAATTTTAGAGCATATTATAATTATTTTGTATTTTTAAAGTTGTTTTATTATTTTTAAAAAATTTAATAGAACATTATTTTGATAAAAAAATCAATAGTGTCAATTTTTACACTCTTAAAGTTGCAGTTTTAAAAATATCAAGATAAAAATTTAACTTTGAAAAAAATATTTTATTATATACCTAAATGTTTATGGTCTTATATATAATTAACTGATCAAAAAAATTATCTTAAATTGAATTTATGTTTAATTTTTTAATAAAATTTATTTGATATTTCCATTAATAAAATAATTACTACGACAACATTGTGCAATTATTTAATATGCTTATTTAATTACTAAAAATTAAATATAAAATACCTTTATGAATATAAATATTCTATATTTGAGAATAATACGTATAATTGAATTTATCTTATGTATAACCCTATATTAAAAATGAGGTTGTTATTAAAATATTAGCATGGAAACATTAAAGTTTCTTTAAATAAAATTTAATAAATGTCATACTCTCATCCAAGTGGATTCCAAATGATATAATTTATTCCCAAGGATGATTTTGGTCAAAACAAGGCTCATCCAATGAAATTATGAAAAATGTTATAGAAATTTTATAATATTTATAATATTATTTTTACCATTAATTACTCGATTTACCTTTTACTATATTAACAAAAATTACTAAAGTTACTATTCATAATACTCTAAACTAAAAGAAAACTATTTACATAATTTTTAACCACTCATTAAATTTATGAAATCCATTTTAAAAAAATTAAATACACATAAGTTGCAGTACTTAATTAAAAATTAATCTCACTTATGGAACAAGAGATCAAGTTTTAAAAGTGAAATTCAAAAGATTGAAATACTTTTATATCACGATTTAATGTGAAATTGATTACAATGAACTAAATTGGATTAAATAATAAAAAATATATCTAATTATATATTATTTTTTAAAAAATACTGTTTAACACTATAAATTATATAGACGAAAACCCTATTTTCTATTAAAGTGAAATATTTTATTACTATTCATCAAAAAATGAAACTTTTTAGAAAAATACCAAAATATCAACCATAGTAAATTTTTATATCAAAAATTCAAAGATTATATTAATTTTGTTATATAAAAACTATAATTGTGTCAAAAATTTTATTTAAAATGGTTTTTCCATTAAACGATGGTAAAACTACCATTTTAAAAAATATTGGTTTTTATGTATAAAATTGCATTTGGTTTTATCTTATACCCATAAAATCTATTAGATGAATATAAAAAATATTTGATCAAATATATATAACATATATTTCATTAATATAATTCACTAATTTTAATTTAGTAATTTTATTAAGATAAAAAGCTTTGGAAAAATACAAATTTTTTTATTATAATAGTCAGTATATATTTTTATTTTTAATTAATTGGTGACCAATGAATTGATCTTATATTTTTATAGAACATACATTTTAATATTATTGTAAATAATATTCATAATTTTAAATTTAACAGCTGAGTTATATTTGTAATTTTATTCTAATATAGTCATGTGGTTTCGTTTAAACTCAGAGTTCCGTGAAATGTAAGATATTGAAGAACTAAAAATAGGTAAATATTTATTAAAATCTTAGGGTGTTATAGTAACTCTTTTATGGTAATTGTAAATATGCGGTTGGTATAAGACTAACCAATCCATACCATGAATCAATTCAAAACCTTTCATTTTTAGCACAAACGGTTCCCAAAAGAAATAATAACCACCAATATCTAGAGAACACACCTTGCGAAAATTGATATTCTCTAACCACACTCCTATCAATGGTCCAAACATCGTCCAATATTTAAAAATCCAAGATCAAACTATTCTAAAAAAGAAATGATAAAAAGGAATATGGTGCTTCTGTATAAAAAAACAAAAGTAAGGGTAGATGATACAATAATAGTAACTTTGACTCTAGATTGTCCTACATCCACAATAACCAGTGTAGTCTGTATAATATGAAACTGACTAGCTCTTCTGCATTGGAATTTAGTCTAACTTCCCTGATACTTTCCTTCTAACTAAAACTATTTCTCTTGTACTATGATACCAAATCTCCGGCCTTGTCTTGAATTTCAGTTGAAACTCCAACAACTAGTATTATGAGGAGTAGATAATTACTTCCTAGACTATGGTACCTGCTTTTGTCCCATTCCACTACATTTCTATTGCATTCCCCTTTAAGTAATCTTTAGGTGGTCCATCTGACTACAAGTGTGACAGTTAAAAGCATGTATGAACACTGAGGCCACTTCTGTACCATTTTTCCACAAAAAAACACAACAATAGAACACAGTCAGGATATCGATTCCCACTTCCCTAATTTATCTATGCACTTTTTCCTTGGATATAGCTTTCACAGTGATGATTCATGACTATAGAATAAGAGTTCCCTTTTGACCATAATAAGATTGTCTCACTACTGCTTGGGGACTTTCCTAGATCCCCTTCATTGATGATTTCTTGGTCATCATGAATGAAAATATACTAAGACAAATAACATTCACCTATGAAATGACCTCGTATCAAAGGCCATCCTAAAAACACCTCACCCTAGAGATTTCAACAGCTTCCAAGATCTTTGAATGTGTTTTAGGTAAATGAAATATTCAATGTACTCCATCACTAACATGACCTCATGTGTCTGACGAATGAAATCACGACCCTTCTCATCCCTCAATGTCTCTTGATAGAAGTGGCTTAATGAATTATCCTTTAAATATTTACAGCATAACTCCTCTTTCTGCCTGACATTCTCTAGAATATCCCACCAATGCTTGGAAGGTCCAGAGAGGATATATGAATAAAGATTCACCATCTTGTTTGGGGGTGTATCTATAGTGACTAAAGCCTAAAATACATAGAAATTACATCATTTCTTATTAATATTTATAACATTACATAAAAACATACATGAGGAACATAATATGTTGGTGTATTTTGAAACATGGAAACCTAAACACTAGTCCATAAGTGAGCTACACCATCTCCCTCTATGTTTTTCAAAAATAGAATAATTATTAGAAATATCACACATAATATATATCATCATAAACATGGGAAATAAAACACTATAAATGTTGATATTAGAATCTCAATAAGGGTAAACAATGGATAATCGTATCTATATCAAGAACATAAGGGTATAGGAACACATGTATATCATTTGAAAACAATACAATGCATATCAAAAATCATATACGTGAGTCCAGTAATAAATAATGATAGGTTATAAGAATTGAATCATAAGATAATAAAAGAATATGTGCAATATGAGCATAAAATTGGCATAAGGCATGAAATTTATGGTATTCACATAAGTATGGAAAATCATTTTCATGTTGTTCAAGAATCATTGTAAAGGTAATCATAGTGGAAAAAGTCCTTTACTGTACTAAGTTTTCTCCTAATTCCATATCGGTCTTTCTAAACTAGGTTCATTCAACATTCTATCCTTGTATATCTCATTGGATATGAAAATATTTACCTAATTCATTGGAGGGGGATCTTGGTCCCACCCATCTCATAATGATAACCATATTTATACATGAAAAAATATCATCAATATTAATCATATCACACCCCATGAAATGAAATGGTTATCATATACTTTTAATCATATCAAATCATGTGGAAAAGTGACAAGTTTCATAATCATTTCATCATAGAATCCGTTGGAAGAGAAAGTATTTTCTTTAAAAACATTCAATGAAAACATAAACCCTTAATATAATTCATTTGAATGGTATCCATGTATAATATCCCAAGAAAGTAATAGGTAACACAAATGGATTCTATCTTATATGGAAACTATTTTTTACATATCATTTAAAACATTTTTTGATGAAAATAACCTTTCCCCTTCGAAAAATAATTTGTTAAAAAAATATTTTGAAAAACTTTTTTTTGAAAATAAATTTGAAAAAATACAATGGAATATTCAGAGAAATGATTTCCCATGGATTTGGAAAATTCCATTCAGGTCATACATGATAAAACAAATATTCCCTTCACATTTACTGTAAAATTTAAACATGCATTGTTTTTGAAAATTACATAAAGATTCCGTTCATTTTTTTTATCAAAAAGTATATATGTGTAATATTTTTTTTTAAAAAATATTATATTAATTAAATATTTTTTAAATAATTTTTGAAAATATTTTTAGGAAACATGGTTTTCAAAGAAAAACTATTTCCATCCTAAGAGAAAAATAATGTCATGTTTTATTAAACAAATTTCTTAGAATTTTTAAGTAAAAATGAGTGAAAAATGGTATGATTAATTAAATATATAATTAATAACTATATGAGAATAATATTGATGAAGAATAATTTAGATTTTGATCATTATAATTCAACATTTTAGACTTGATCATAAACTATCCTGATAAACAATGATATTGTAACATAAAATCATTACCACATTGGTAACCTTGAACCATAAACCTAATGAGGGATGAAAATAAGATTAATGTTAAAATATCACAAGGTTTAATAAATTCATGATATTCTTTGTCAATGGGGCTATATTTTCACCTATTAAAATAATATAGGTGCATAACATAATGTACGTCTCAAAGAAGGAAAACTAATTCAAAAAGCATTTATTTTTTAAGTAACTTTTAAATCATTATCCCTATATAATAATAAAATAAATGGGAAAATTAATTATAATTAAATGTGGTATATTAATGATATATCTTGTTATAAGATATTATATACACCACAAAAAATAAATGAGTGGTGAATATGGAATAATTCTCTAAGAAATAAAAGTGAGACATGAAATCCCCTTACCTTAAGTATTGAATTCCATCGTACTCTTTGAACAAAATCCTATATAATAAATATAAGTTTATTATACATCTATCATAGAATAATTTTAATATATATTTACATATATTATTTTCTTATAACTTTATATTACCCATTTTCCAACAATTCTATGTTAAAGTTAAGTTATGAGTAATAATCGCTTTTATTTTTCATATATATTTTTACTTGATATTTTTTTCCTGTTACATTTATCATGATTTCATAATTTACAGAATGAAAAAACTATTATAAATATCATATATATTTATTATATATGTATTTATAGTAACCCATAAAATTTTACTAGGAAAAAATGCACCATTCATGGAGACTATAGGTTTTACGTACACATGAACACAGATTTTCATTTTCTTATCAGTTTCATAAAAAGAAAAGTAAATGAAATATTACAATTAGAGAATAGTTTAAATTTAACATATGTGACCTATTAATGTTAAATTCAGAATTAATACATTCCGTGTAAAGCATGAATGAATCACATCATTTCGCGAGGCAGTAGTCTCCCGTACTCACGAATGACGTTATCATATTCCCATAGAAATGAAAGTAAGAAGTTTTGTGTTATATAAAAATTGTAGAAAAATAATAATATCATTAAGATAATAACTATCATATATCAATATTATTTCCATCATTATGTCCAACCTTGAAATTTGGTAACGAAAAAACGAACGACATCGGTTCACGAGACGGTCATCCACCATACACACAAATGAAGATTTCGTAACCAATTTGATGAAATTGTTTGTGGTTTTTAGTTATAAACATAAAATAGGAACATATAATTATATTTAATATACTAATTATATTACATAATAATTATATAAAAATATTTTATGGGGTCTGGGGAAGAAATAAAAAAAATGTATGTTGATGAACATTACCTCTTCTTTGAGTATCCTCCTTAGGGTTTCACGAAAATCCATCCTTGGTTTAATTTGTGTCCAATATAATGCTTCTTGGATAATTTTAGTGATGTTAATAATATATTTTTGTAGGTATTTGATGATTCAAATAGGTGTTAAGGTGTGGGGAAGTTAGGAGAGGGGTTGCTTTTTAAAAGTGAGGTGAGTGGAAAACATGTAAATTTTTTATAGAGAGAATTATAAAACATTTTTGATATGTAAAAAGGATCCAAAATAGAAAATTTTAATTAATAATATTTGTAATGGAATATATATGTTTATAAAATAAGTTTTATACATGTTTATAGTGGATTTTTACCCTTATCTTTTTAGTTTAACCTCCTGGTAAACCAAATTTTACTTTAACCATGTTAATTAATTTTTAATGCATTCATTATTCATTTTGGTTAAAAATGAAGTTATAATATTAATAAATTAGAGATTATACTTATTAAAAACATGTAATACATTTTTTTTTCAAAATAAAATTACATAAATGTAAAAAATTAATTGAAAATTAATCTCAAAAATGTGACAAGAAAACATGTTTTTAAGGTGAAATTGAGAAAAAGTTGACAAATTTTTTATATTACATTTTAATATAAAATTGATTAAAACAACCTAAATTGTATTAATTGATATATAAATGAACTAATTACACTAAAAAAATTAAAATATAATTGAACATTATAAATAAATCAAATGAAAATACGGTTTTCAATTAAAATTTAGTATTTTTCTTTATTCATCAAAGAATGAAAATTTTATGAAAAATCAAGAAAATACTACCTAAAATAATTATGACCTTATGCATTAAAATTTAATATTATTTTATAAAATTTATTTTCTAAAAGTTTTGGAAATTAGTTGTATTTTGTTTTTCACAAAATAAATAAAAATCATTTCTATGAGAAAGTAGTATTTTCCAAACAAATAAAGACATTACTAACAATTATATATTTTATAATTAATATGTTTTCTTTTATGTAAAACCATTATAATTAATTTTTAAAAATCAGTTATTACTCATAATTTTTCTAAGTCTAACGTCTAGGTTATAATGGTCATGTTAGAATAATATTAATAATATATCATATTTTTGTTATAACTCAGTGTCATTTGTCATGCAAGATAACTAAGTGTTTCATGTAGTGAAATATTACCTTGTGTTTCATGTAAGGAAAGATTGAACTGGTGTTTCATGTAATTCAATCCATCATGGAATTTCAATCTATTTTAAAAAAATTATTTCATAAAAAACTAGGGTGGTACAATATGAAAATGATTTAAGATCATTTAGACCAACTAAGTCCATAACCCGACAGCCTGGCGTCCTCCCTATGTAGTAAACATATGAAAATTGTATATATGGAACTCTCTCATTAGATAATATATAGAAGGAAAAATGTGAATATGATCCCTTTCTATAGATTGTATGACCCTCTAGAAGTTTTCGCGAAGCTAAACATCCTTATAATATTCTAGAGCTAATGGAAGGTCTCGTTCAGCTACTTTCGGAATATAATGATTACCAATCTCCTAACCCTAAACTAGAAGATGACGATGAGGCATTTTCTATACTAGATAAAGAAACTCATTGAACGTATGTCTATATAAAACAAGGTCAACCTCAAAATGGGACAAAAATAGGGAACCAATTCTCATGGTCTCTACAAACATGAATTACAAGTGTTTTATCATGACATATTATATAGGACCATTTGAGGCATTATATGGGAAGCAGTGTCAAACTCCAGCATTTTGGGATGAAGTGGGTGAAAGGAAGCTGATGGGACCAGAATTCCTAGAAGAGATGGCAGAAAAAGTTCAGTTGATTCAGAAGCACATGAGCACAGCTCAAAGCAGGAAAAAGAGTTATGCGGATAACCGGAGGAAGGATCTATCTTTCGAGGTAGGTGATCATGTTTTTCTCAAGGTTTCTCCTTGGAAAAGTGTGATGAGATTTGGTAAGAAAGGAAAGCTGGGTCCAAGGTTTATTGGACCATATGAAATTCTGGAGAAAGTTGGACCAGTTGCTTACTGAGTGGCTTTACCTCTGAGTTTATCTCAGGTACACAATGTTTTTCATGTTTCAATGTTGAGGAAGTATATGCCAGATCCGTCTCATGTTTTGAGTCCAGAGGTAGTTCAGCTGGAGGAGAACCTATCTTATGAAGAACAACCAGTCCAGATTCTTGACCACAGGGAGCAGGTGTTACAGAATAAGGTGATTCATCAGGTAAAGGTTTTGTGGAAAAACCATGTGATTGAAGAGGCAATGTGGGAATCTGAAAATTCTATGAGGGATAAATACCCCCACTTATTTTGATAAGTGAATAAAATTGCGAGGACGCAATTCCCAAAAGGGGGGAAGGATGTAACATCCCAGGTAATTAAAGAATAAATAATTTTTATATTTATTAATATTTACCAATTAAATATTAATTTTAATTAAAAGGGGTTTCTACGTTCGATAGCGTACTCGATACGCAACGATGAGTTTCTTTGAAAACTTACGTTGCACACAAGTAATAAAATAATATTATTCTAAATGTTAGTTAAGAAGTAGCCATTGTACTGGAGGGAATGGATAGAAATAACTAAGATATGATTATATATGTTTTTAAATGTTTTTACATTTACCCAATAAAAGTTAAAGGCTTAAAATATGGAAAGAGTTCAATTTTAGGCATTTATACCCTAATTTTCACTAAGGGTTCACTTATCACCTTTTGACGGCGAACCGTCATTAAATATAGTTTTGATCAATCTTATAAATTCTATTGGACCAAAAATAACTCTTCTTTAGAATCGGGACATCAAAATTTACTTTGTGTAAATTTTTGGTATGTTTCCGATAAAGTTCTTTTTTTAATGAATATGTAAAATGTTGTATTTTAATTCAAAACCTATTTTTAATCTAATTTATTTATATTATTAGATTCACTTTTGAATTGGGTTTAAAGTGAAATTAGAAAATATTTTTACCATTAAATCCAATAGTGGTCGTTGGAATTAATTTCACTTTGAAATCAGACTTAAACTAGTGTCAATCTTTTGATACGTATTGTTTCATAAAAACACCATATTTGCTCTGACAACGGGAATTAATTATTAAATTAATTAATGTGACTTATATGTTTTGAATTTTGTAAAATAGACTTCATTTTTAAATTCTTAATATCAAATATAGCTTAGGTTGAATTTTTGGTAATTTTCTGAAAAACATCAATTTTTGATGAATAGTGAAACCACTAAGTGGTACTTATAAAAACTGATTTTCCATTTAAATGAAATTTTGCAATCATTGTGTTTTGATTTTCAAAAATCCGACATACATGGTTTTCATTAAGAAGTAAAATGTGGTTCAATGAGAATAAAATAATTTTTTTGGTGAATAGTAACTTATTAAGTTTTTAATCACGATTAGAGGTAATTAGTGTAGTTTAAGGTAAAAATAATGCTTTAATAAAATGATATGAGCTTGACACATGTCCTAACCCTATTGGTTGTGTCATGGCCGACCAATACAACCCATGGGTCGATTTAGGGGACCCCATGGAGCAACTTGGGTGAGATAATGACTTTAATGCCTTTTTTTAAAATAAAAGTAAAAATGACACAAACATAATATGTTTTACGAAAACAATTTTTACATGGGGTTATAAAGATAAGATTTTTGATTATAAATATTAATTGGAAAGTTAAAAATCTTTCCTATATCATAGTATTTTTTTTATAATTTTTAGACTTTAAATATATTAAATTATTTATGACATCATTATGATGCAGCGATGACTTCATTATTTAACGATTTAAATAAAATGGAAAGATAATGTAATATCTAAAACCTAAACATGTCCAAAACCTATTGGATGGGAATATTTCGAAGCCTTATCATCTTATCATAGAAATATATTAATGTGGGACCTTTTAAAACCGAAACACATTTTCAAATAAAGTAATATTTCTTTACTTTCCAAAAGTGTCCCTCCTCTCCTCTTATAAAAGGCCACCACCTCTACCTCATTTCTCACACTCCTCAAGCCTTTGGATCGGCCATCCCCTGCCCATTTACTCTCTCCACATCCCTCTCCTCATCCTAGAGGATTCCCTTTGGGCAGAATCCTTTCATAGGAAGCCTTTAGGCTCAAATCAAAAGGAGTTACACTTTTAAAGGTAATTCATTCTCTCTTGTTCATTTGTTTTATTTTGCTTTTACAACCCCCTAAACTCTTTTTATTTACTTATTTTGTAACAAAACCAATATCTTCAATATACTAGGATGTTGTTATAAGATTTATTCGAGCTACACTCTCACACAACTACATCAAATGGTTAAAGAACATACGGTTTCCGTGGATGGTGAAATTCTGCCTCCCAAAACAATGATTGTTCAATACTCATTTAACACCTTCAAAGGTGGCCATTATGATGTCACTATTTTTATATATGATATATAATATGTTTATGTTTTCCTTAAGCTTCTGTTCCTTTCATTTTGGGCATACCTTTATGGTTTCCATTAGGGGTAAACACGATATCTTCATTTAAGGAAGTGCGGACTACCGCCCCTGAAAGTGATTTGATTCGTTAATACCATATGTGGGATGTGTAAAGGATAAAGTTAATGATATTATATATGTTATTATACTGTAATTATAATATACTCTTATATCATTAGGATTCCATTCTATAAAATACGAAATAGAAATGAAAGTAGCGTTCATGCGTACGTACGGCTTACCGTCTCCATGAACGGTGCATTTCATTTCTTACCTCTAAATGATTATGTAATATTATAAATACATGTATATGCTGGATATATATGATATATATGATATCCAAATCAGGAATGTCATTCTTGGTATAAAGAACTTTTGACCACATGAACAACATGTAATTGTAAGAAGTCCACTTTCGACTTAAGAACCAAATATTGACAAAACAAACATTATTAACTTGAATGGTTACATAATGTTTGTAACATGGAAATAAGTGATATAAAAGGAATAATGAACTTTAAAAAGGTTCTTAATCAAGTATAAATTAACTCAAGTTTATTATTCAGGACGTTAAAGAACGATCGAGTCAAGTCGGACCTGAGGTAAGGGACTTCGTCTCAATCTCCTTCCATTGAGGCATATTTCGTTTTATACACAACTTTCTTTTATACGGTGTATAAACCCCTTTGACTTTTAATTTTATACAAAAGGAATCATTTTCTATGAAGCTTTTTACTAAACGACAAAAAGGAATGTTTTTTTACGTACGCGGTGACAACGACCTTTTCCGCTGCCGCGAGTATTATTTGGTCTTTGGCTTCCTCAACAAGCCGTAATGTTTTTAAAATAAAATAAATACCATATACTCTTTTATGTATTTTGGTATTGAAAATGGTTTTGATAAAGGATTCTATTATGTCAATATATTTATGATATATTGTGATTGAAATGTGGAAATGTTATCATTCCTTTATATTGGTTTTATGTTTTATGATTTTATATTGGTACTTGGACATTTTACGGGTGGTTACGTGATAAACCATATGATGGGTGGTGCCGTGAATACCAGGACAGGTGGTTACGTTATAACCTCCAATGCATTGGGTATGGAAGTCGGCTGTATGGCTATTCCATTAAGTGATATGTGTGGAAGTCGACCGTATGGTTATTCCACTTAAGTATGTTTATGTCCCAAGTTACCTTTATATATGTTATGTGTTCTTTATATGGGTTTTATGGTAATCCTTTGGTTACAAAAAGGTAAGTAATGATACTTTATTCAGTGAAGAGTTTTTTCTACTTCATGAAGGTGAATGTATTACTTTGATAGAGTATACATGGTTTACTTGATGTTTGAAAAACTAACAGTTTTCATTCTTTATGTATCCCTTACTGAGTTTTTTTTCTCACCCCAAGTTTTTTTGAAATGTTTTTCACATGACTTAATGTGGAATAAGGTCAAGGATGGGATCAAGGGAATGTCATGCTATATAAAACATGGAACTAGACATGTTTCTTTTTAAGAGTTTTTTTTATTATGGAAACATAGTAGAAGTGTCTACTTTGTAATCTTTTGAGATGTAATAGTTATGTTCTAATTCTCTAAAACTCTAAACCTGAAAAGATCCTCGATGTGAATTATTCATTTAATTCAATATTAAGTAAGGTTTAAGGCCGAGGCCTTATAACAATACCACATCACAATTCTCAAGGGTTAATTACAAAAATTACTATTTTTATTTGAATTTTTCATTCAATTATACTTGAATTTATCAATATCCATACCAAAAACCTAGAAGCTATTAACAGAGTGATTCTATATAAGGAAATCACCTATGTCTCATGTCTTTATAAACCAACTTTAATCCATTAGCCAATTCCTTATTAAACTCAGGTTTGCTCAACCTAAGTGGTACCCATAATCCATGTCACATCAGTAATTGAAACTAATGATATCCAACCAATATTACATTACATGATCTAACAAATAATTAAATTAATCAGAGAGCATGTTAAGCCAGAACAATCACAATATTTCATATACTTTACAATTAAACTGACCATAGGGTTAGGTTTAGACTCCCTGAATTTAACCAGTTGATTTAAACACTCAAAATATTGGTAACAACAATGGAAATTGAGGGGAGAGAGATTAAAAAAGGAAACCTAGATCAAACAGAAACATGATCAACATGATTACACATCATAGATCAATAGAGAACACAACTCCAGTGGAAGAACTCAGATAAAGGGAAGAAGAACAAAGCAAGATGACATACTAGGGATAAATAAAAAACAATGATGTTCAAAGTTGATGAAATTTCATTAGAATCACTATAAGTCACATAGAGATTGAGAGGAGATGCTATAAAAAACAGTGGTATGAGAATCTGGAATTTGACATTTGTTAAAACCTCTACTCTTAATACTTTCATGGCTTGTAATTCACTTATACATATTGTATTTATTTTTTAAGGGATACATCAGAAAATGTATCACCTTGGGTTAATATTTTACCTTGCTTGACTTTTACATGATATTAAGAGTTTACATGAAATATAACCACTTCATTCCCTACACTGGTTCATGAAATGTGTCTGGTTGTATTTATATGCTTTTTTACCAGTACATGATGTGTAAATTCATTGCACAAAGTTTTCAACCCAAATTCCACATAAGGACCCAAACCTCCTCCAAAGACTTATAAAGCATGGTAAAGAATTATAATACAATTTAACATGTTTATAACTAAATTCCATTAATTTAGAAAAACCTAAATCCATGAACATTAGGTCATTTTCACTAATATGGGTACTTCTTTTCGAAACATGACTCAACCACCAAGGTTCATCGAAAACTCAAAGAAGGAAATACCTCCAAAAAGATGGTATCTTACACTTTAACTATAATTTATAACCACTTTGGTTATTTATAAGAACATTACTCTATATCATTGATGATAGATACCTATCCATTTATTGATATCCACCCTACCATAAGTAGGATCCATCAAAAGCATTCCTTTAATATTATAATTTTCTCAATTTCATTTGTTTCTCGTGTATCCTCCATACCCATTGGATTTGGAGAACACATTTTTGATAATGTCACATATTTAATTCGCAATAACACATAATGTTTAGTGTAATATTATATGTTTTATATTTTGTTCCATGGGTATTTTGGGTTATTTAATTATTTTACTTTTGAGCCACAATGAAATCAACCTTATAATTTGGATTGAGTTCTTATGGGTCATAATCGAACAATATTTTATTATTATTATAATCAAAAAGTATTTTAAAATTTTCATTTTGTTATGTTTTTTGTTTATATAGAAATTTATCTTACTATAATTTTGGACCTATAGGTTTCTGCTTCACCTTCTCTGTATCCTATTCAATCTGATTTCCCAATGTCATACAGAGAGTCCAGAATTTCTATAGAACCTCAATTTTTCAACATAGGATAAATATTTCTCCCTCTATATCTTTGATATAATTTATTAAATAATTAAATTTATTCATCATGTAATTAATAATATGGTTTTATTCTATGATATTTATCTTTTACATAGTAACCTTCTATGATATTTTGGCCTTTTCATATTTGAGTTTTTAAATTTATTCTTCCGACTCAGTATTTAATTATTCCTAGTGTTACATCTAGATATTACTATTAAGAACCACACCATTTGATTTCTTTAGTTTGGATCTCTAAAACTCTATCTCATCTTGTTTATCCTGTAACATAACTTTGAGATCAACTCCCCCTATACTTCTTCTTTTTCACCACTACTGTATTCCCTACATTATGTATTGTCCAAAATAAAAATAAGGATATTTTATCTAAGATATTTATAGTAAAAAAATTCTTATACTTCTACCTCCTCTATGATATTATCTTATTTTGATGTTATGTTCTTCTTCTTGAATATTTTTTTCTTATCACACCTCCTACCTTTCCCATTATTTTAATTTTTCTTGATGATAAATTTATCATCCTCATCGCCCTGTTGAATGTTCATGGAACACTTTTTGTGAAGTTTTTGAATTTTCCACACTGAAAGAAAAATACTCTGATTGTCACTTTAAACTTTCTTTTTAATATTCTAATGTTTGAAGAGAGGAATTAAATTACCTTATCAACTTCTCCTTCTTTATAAATATCTTCCATTGTGATCTTATTCCTATCTAGAAATACTAGTTCTTAAGAATTCCTTTTTTCGAAAACCTATTTGTATTTACTGATCATCTCATATAAAAATTGAGTAATATTAAGACTATTCAACTTCAGCTACTTTGAATCTCTATCCTAGACTATATAGACATTTGGATTAAATTGAGGTGGAAATATTCCCAGGATACACACACCTATATTCAAATCATTGATTCTGTCTCCATGTCTATGAAAATATTCAAGAATCACATTTTCCCAACTGAATTCTGAATCAATAAATTCATTTTGGTGTATAATTAAGTCCTTATAATTATTATATATAATAAGAAATGGTTTCTTTTCAAAAATTTGAGTCACCTTCAAGGATACTAATAAAATTTTCTTACATGGAATGTGAGTTTTTACATGACATCACCATCATGTAAATTTTGTTATCAAAATACACCTTTGACACATTGATTTGCTTAAAATAAATATCCAACTTAGTGTGATCAATTTTTAATAAGTCTAATATTCGTACTATATGAGGTCCCATGAATATAATAATTGGAAACTTTTATCACTAAAGATATTAATACATCTAAT
The DNA here is from genome assembly GCA_963277665.1 of Viscum album. Classification (NCBI taxonomy): domain Eukaryota; kingdom Viridiplantae; phylum Streptophyta; class Magnoliopsida; order Santalales; family Viscaceae; genus Viscum; species Viscum album. Next base: position 1,753,566,209 of record OY728136.1, on the reverse strand, counting down.
TATTCAAAAAATGAAAAAAAATTCAAAGTATATCACAATCCATTTGTAATTTGATGCTTCTATGAATTTAAATTAAAAAAGAGTTCCACTAACTAATTACTTTGAATCTGATACCACTTATTATCCCCATGAAAGTTAATTTCCCGAGGGAGAATTAGGGTATGTCAATTTCATTAGATAACGCTCAGTAATGATTTTTACACTATCAATAGGAAAAAATATCTCCATCCTGATAGATATGAAGTGATATAGAACTTAGAGAGAGTCATAAGTAATTTTTAATTAGTTCACCTACCCTGAGATAATAGAATTATAAAATTACAACATGATGTTGTACCATAATCTCAATGTTCACTACTTGTTTAGAATGTTTTTAGTGTAATTATTGTCCTCTAGTTTATAACCAATCACAATTTGAGAACTCACTACTCTCTCAGATAATATTTACTCACTATTACTATAGAATATTCCTTAGATTCACTAAATCAATTCTATTTACACCATAATTAGATTGACATGAAGCTCTTCCTTTATCAAAATGATGAGTTCCACTTTAGTGAATAAATTTTAGATAATTTTATTATAGTTAAAATAATCCACTTTTGTGTACAACTAATGTTCACATAAACAATGTTCACATGAATTCTTATTCTTACAACACTATTTCTATAAGAAAGTAGTGGTTCTATAAATTCCTTGAAGAATTTTGTGTGTGTAATTATTACATGAAAACCAAGATATTAACTCTCTCAAACTTTCTATTAGCCTGATTATTTTCTATAAATGATGATATTACTATAATATTTATAAGAAAATCTATCTGGAAAAGCTTTGTAGTGAATCCAATAATGATTTCAAAAACCAAAACACCTTGAGTTTTTGAATGCAATCATGTTTGTGAAAATTCATTTCTATGAGGCCATATACTTAGTGTGATACATTTCCATGTTTGCATATACATTCTTCCTTTGCTTCAAATTTCTATGATATATTCTCGAATAGATTATAAATTCTTCTAGAGACTTTAACTCATGAATACATCAGGGTCTTATCTAATCTATAAAGTTTTTAATATTCCATATCAACAAACACAAGAAGAAATATTAAAAAATGAAACTGAATGGGGTTTTCCAACAAAATGCATAAATTAATCAATTTAGAATAAAGTTCTAGGGACAAGGTCTAGTTTTACAATGTAACCCTACTAAAATAAGAGATAGGTTAAAAATGATTGAATGAAATTTGAGGGGTAACATTTTCACAATCCATGCCAATTCACATCAACTAGCTTCTGATATAGGAGTAATGAGGGGTTTTATATGAGAAATATTTATGGAATTAATTGAAGGACCAATCTAGTTTAGAATTCCCCTATGCCTAAAACAGTCAAAATAAAATTGAAGCAATTATTATGGATGATTATGATAAAGGGAATAAGAGTTCCACTTTTTTAAGGAGGGATTCATCAATATGTTGAGAATACACCAGGAAAGAATAATGGATTCTAATGATAGAGGTTCATTATAGGGAGGTAAAGGTTATGATATATATCTACATCAATATATATTATATTTTAAATGAATCAATTTCTAACTATGCCATTTGATATTGAGTTTATGGTGAATCTAAAGGATTTTTTCTCAATATATGATGAATAATTAATTATTATTGTTAGATTTATTTTAAAAAAGTGTTATTATGGTTTAATTATCATTTAATTTTTATAAAACTAATTATTGTGATGTGTTTTTGATAAGTTCCATTATTATTAATTCTAAATGATGATGCATAAGAAATACTATGAGTGGATGTTTATGTGGTTGAGAATAGTTTTTATGGTCAATGTAAACCAAATATGTATCCTTATATATATATTTGAGAAATTAAAAATAAAATTTTAAAAATTATTATAAGTCATAAATAATTAAGAGTTTTTTTTGAATCTACAGCCTTAACATTTCTCTTCTCTAAGAATTTATCTAAAACCATTTCAAATTTATATTCTTTCATTGATAATAAATATATAAAAAAATCATCCACTTAAGTTAATTTAATACATAATTTTACTCTAAAAAACTAATTTCTATGGTTTGACCCTGCCGTTTGGGGATTATTGGAGTTTTAATGGTACCCCTTAATCCGTTATGAAACCTGGGTTCAAATCATGGTAGAGGTGAATTTCAATGGTACTATACCTATGTGAGTAACATATCAATTACTATATAGGGTCAGTAAAAATGATATTATTAATCTGAAATTGTATTTTAGGACATGTATTTTTTTTTCACATCTAAGACTTGGTTTTATCAATGTATATTTGGTCGTAGGGCTTCAGAGACCCCATTTGTGGGCCTATGGTCTGATTGGTGTAGATTCTACTAGTCGATAATATGGTATGACAGTGGTCAAGGTTGAAGTAAGAGAAATGTGGAAGACCTATGTTACCAGTAATTGGAAGTGGTAGTTGAATTTTAAGGAACACTTAGAGCTACATCCCTGGTTGGAAGACAGTAGGATAACGAAGCGGTATCGTATAATTAGGTTGGTCAACAACAATAACATGGGAATGACAATTGTAGATTTGGTCTAAGTTCTTATGAGACTTAGGTTCATTTACTCAATAGATTTTAGGGAATTTATTATGTGGATTTTACCAATTTAATCCTCATATATCACCTAGTTAAAATGTTCATTTATTGAAAAAATAAAATAAAAATACAGATTAAAGGTAGTTAGAACCTGGACTTCAATATTACTACCAATTATTAAAGAACTAAGGATTATTAATTTCAAAACATATGGGGCACGCTTGTGATTACCAAAAAACTAATTACACCATGACCTTACTGTCTAGACACCAACAAATTTATGTCAATTTATGAAATGCTACAATGTACATCGGATAAAATTTACTTTCACCCAATCATCCTTGAAAAATAATTCTATGTTTTAATTTTTCTTATCACACTTCTTATTAAAATATTCCCTTATAGTATATAGTTTAACCATAATAGATGGAGAAGATAGTGATGAAAATTAACACTTTTTCTTAGGGGTTTTGGGTCCTATTTTTCACTTCCCTTTACAATGAGGTGGCCGAGACAAATATTTAATAACAATTTTGGTTTTCACCCTAATATATAACCACATATAAATTAATAGAGATATTTTAAGGAATATAAAAAAAATATTAGCAAGATTTTTCCCTCTAAAGTACATAAATGGATCTTCTATAACTTTACTCAGATGAATATGAATCCCCTTATTAATTTGGAAATAATGTTATTGAAAATCATGAACAAAAATACACCATAATAGATCAATCCAAGTTTGGAGGTATCATTAAAATATTATCATATAATGATGTTTTCAAGAATTTAACATGACACAATATGATTTGAAATGATACTCCACACATCTAAACACTTTGACCATTATAAAACCCATGTTTCAAAAAACTCATTTTTTGTCCAACTTGTTGTAAAATGGAATATTGAAGTGAAGATGAGACCTTTCACATTGTCATGATACTCTATTGTGTCACAATTGATGGCCACTATGGTATAGTGTCACTAAGAAAAGTGGGTTTGTTATTTTTATGAATATTAAATAAAAAAGGTTGTTCTAACAGTTCCATGAACTTACCACTCCCAATGATATTAATACCAATGGTATTTAACTATGATGAACTTTTTTGTCCAGTTGTATCCAATGTTATATGAATTTCACTATTCCAAGAGACAATTTACCTGGTGATATCATCTTACCACTATCCTTTTACAATCAACACATATATCATATTTACTATTGAAATATTGAATCCTTTCAGTTCTAAAATAAGTAAAAAAAACTTCGAATTAGTTTCTATTATATTAATATAGAGTTTTATATTATCCAAATTTCTTAGATATAAGGGCTTCTTAATCAAATCTAATAAATAGTTCTCTATAACTATAAACTCTAAAAATATAAAACAATTGTATGTAGCCTTGAATGTAGTGATTCATAATATATATATATATATATATATTTAATCCTTAAATAATATAGAGAGTTACTATATATATTTTTAATAGATTAATGACATAGTTAACAGTCATATTATCATAAAATATACCAAAATCATATATATTATCTTATCGAAATAGATTAAGCATGACAACTTACAAAAAATATGTATTAATCTTCCACAATAGTTTGATAAATTAAATGTTTGTATTTAAAAATATATGACACTAGGAATATTTCATGAATGATACACATGGAACATATAATCATTTTCTGTATCTTTCATCCTCTAAAGTCTGTATTATTTTAGCTAGAAATTTTAGAATATATACTATAGCCGTAAAACAATTCCAAATCTATTGTTTTTCAACATACTTTGGTATCCTTTTAGGAATATAAAATTGAGGTTCTTTTGGGTGATCTTTAAATTTTTCACATAAAAACATTGAACTTGATATCTAGCCTATTAGTAGTCAGATATAATGGCATTTTCATCAGGCCTCTGTATGGTTTTTTATCGAATTACATTCTATACAAGCCCTAATCATGACTAAAATAAGTAATCATGGTTGTATTAACAATCTTGAAGAATCTAGTACAAACCTTTTAATTAGAAATTTTAATATTAACTATTCTTTATGAAAATTCAATTTTATTTGAGTGATTTTAAAATCAATAAATAATTTGAGTACTTTCATTAAACTCATTTTAAAATCAATTGAATTTATTTTAGGAAACTCATTTAAAATTGATTGGTTTCCATTAACAAATATAATTACATCTAAATATATGTTTACAGGTAAGATATCATTTGAAAACATATTTAAACAATAATTGACCCATTTTCCCAATTTTACTAGAATAGGACAATCAAATTTGAAAAACTTATAACATTGAAATGGGGAATAATTTTATCCAATGTATACTCATTATTGTTAACAATATCCCTTTACTACAATAATACTTGGTTCGTCACAACCTATCACAAATCATCACGATTTTTCCTGAAAATTCATTCTATTTCAACCTCCTTTTGATGATCTAGAGAAATTAATAATTCCTATACCATATTCCCAGAACACATGTATTGTTCCTACACATGGAAATTATAATTCCCCAGCCTTAAACATTACTTAATCTTGAGTTATTACAAGATTACACATTGAGGATCTTTTCAGGTTTAGAGTTTTAGATAATTAGATCTTAAATCATGCATTACCTTCCAAATTTAAACAAAGTGGTTACATAAAAGATAGTATTCATTTTTTCCCATAAACGAAAACATATTTAAAACAAAACATGGATTCTTTCATGAAACTTCCTTGACCCAATCATCACATCATGTACCTTTCCCTTGACCTGTGAAAAACATTTCAAAAACTTGGGATGAGCATAAAATGCTCAGTAAGGTTATAAAAGTATGAAATGAAAACATTAGTCCATGTATGAAATCATACATTACTCATAAAACATAAGCATTTTAACATACCTCATAAAATCATGAATAAATCATAGAAATCATAAGACATAAAGGTAACTTGAGGCATTCATAACATTCTTACGTAGGGAGTAACCCTCATGGTTACGTTTGGAATACCCATCACAGTATATTCCTTAAATCTCTTCGGAGAAACCTTAACGTTTAACTCCTTCGCGTTACCCAATGAATTGGAGAGCTATATCGGGTTCACCCACCATTCGTTTATCACGAAACCACCCATCTTCATAACAATTTCCAAGAACCATAAAACAATCGTATCACATAAAACATGCATAAAGGAAACATAACATTTCCACTTTTCAATCACAAGATATCAATATAACACATTGACATAAAAAAATTATGAAAACCATTTTCAATACCAAAATAAAAGAAAATTAGAACATGGTATTTATTTGTTTTCATTTTTTCTAAAAAGTTATGTCTTGTAGAGGAAGTCGAAGCTCAAATAATGGTCACGGCGGGGGAGAAGTCGTTGTCGCCGCATACGTACGACAAAAAAACATTCCCTTTTGTCGTTTAGAAAACGCTTTGTATAAAAATATTCCTTTTGAATAAATGTAAAAGTCAAAGGGGTTTATAAATAATATAAAATAAAGTTGTGTATAAAACATAATATGCCTTAATGAAAGGAGATTGAGACGAAGTCCCTTACCTTGGGTCCGACTTGACTCGATCGTTCTTTAACGTCCTGAATAATAAAATTGAGTTAATATTTACATGCTTAAGAAAATTTTTCAAGTTCATTATTCATTTTATATCACTTATTACCATGTTATGAACACAATGTAATTATTTAAGTTAATAATGGTCGTTTTGTCGATCATTGGTACTTGAGTAAAAAATAAACTCTTTATAATTACAAGTTGTTCATGTGGTAAAATATCCATTATATCCAGAATTATATTCATGATGTAGATATCATATATGTAATATATATCTAGTATATAAATTCATTTAAAATATTACACAACATTTAGAGGTAAGAAATGAAATGCACCATTCATGGAGACCGTAAGCCGTACGTACGCATAAACACTACTTTCATTTATATTTCGTATTTTATGGAACGGAATCATAATGATATAAAGTTATATTATAATTCCAGTATAATATCATATACAATATCATTAATTCCACCCTTTATACTTCCCACATATGGCATTAACGATTCAAATCTCTTTGAGGGGGCGGTAGTCCGCACTTCCTAAAATGAAGATACCGCATATACCCATAATGGAAGCCATAAAGGTATTCCATAAATGAAAAATAAAGAAGATTAAGGAAAAAATAATCATATTATATATCATATATAAATATAGTGACATCTTAATGGCCATCTTTAAAGGTGTTATAAGAATATTGAACAATCATCGTTTCGTGAGGCAGAAATTCGCCATCCACGGAAACAGTATGTTATTTAACCATTAGATGTAGGTGTGTGTAAGTATAGCTAGAATAATTATTATAACAAAATCCTAGTATATTTTAAATACTGGTTTTTTACAAAATAAATTAATAAAAATAGTTTAGGGGGTTGGATAAGAAAAATAAAACAAAAGAACATTAGAGAAGTCTTTACCTTTAAATCGGGTAACTCCTCTTGGTTAGAATCAAAGGGGTTCTTGAAGATCTTTCTACCCAAGTTAAGGCTTATAAGATTGAGAGAGGGATGTGGAGAGAGAAAATGAGAAGATCTTGGCTGATCCAATGGCTTGAGAAGTGTGGGTAAGGAGGTAGAGGTGGGGGCCTTTTATAAGAGGAGAGGAGGGGCACTCTTGGAAAGGTATAAAATGTTACTTTATTTTCAAATGAGTTTCGTATTTTAAAGGTCCCAAATTGATGTATTTCTAGGATAAGGTGATACGGCTTCTAAATATACTCATTCAATAGGTCTTTGACAATTGTAAGGCTTATATGTTAAATTATCTTTTCATTTTATTTAAATCGTTCATTAATGAGGTAATCTTTGCATCATCATGATGTCATAAATAATTTAATTTATTTAATGTATAAAAATTATTAAAAAAAACAATGATGTAGGAAATATTTTTATCTTTCCAATGAATATTTATAGTCCAATAGATCATTTCTTTAGACAAAATTAAAAATGTTTTACTCAGGTGATACATTCTTTGTTATATTTAACATTCTTTAAAAATAAAAAGATAAAAAGTCATTATCACACAAAAGTGATTCCATGGGGTCCCCAAATTTGGCACAAGGCATCCCATGGTCGGACTTGACACAACAATTAGAATTAAGACACACTTTGGGGTCATTTTTTATAATTATGATATTATTTTATTATCCTTAACTACCCGATTACTAATTAATCAAGATAATTAAAAATAATTACAGTCGTTACTATTCATAATGTCCAAAAAAAAATTGTATTGATTAAATAATTTGGACCATATGATTACAAATATGTAATCCATTTTCCCAAATTCTGAACACAAAAATTTGCAATAATTAATTTAAAAATAATTTCCGTTGTCAAAACAAATAGCGGGTTTTTTAGAAACAATATCTATGAAAAGTTTGGAACTTGTTTATGCCCAATTCCAAAGTGAATTTAATAATAATGACCACCATTGGATTAAATGGTAAAAAATATTCTAATTACACTTTAAGATCAATTAAAAAGATAATCTAACCATATAATTAAATTAGATGAAAAAACAGTTTCGATGTAGAATGCAATATTTTTCACTATTCATTAAAAAATGAACACTGTCAGAAAAATACTGAAAAATTATCCAATGTAAATTTCAATGTCCCAATAATAAATAATATGTTTATTTTTACAAATAGATCTTATAAAATTGTCAAAATTTTGATTTTAAAAATGGTTTTCCATCAAAAGGCAGTGAAACAATCTTTTAAAAATATTAGTGTATTCCATGCTTAAGATTGGATTTATTATCATTTTAACCCTATAAAACACTATCTAATTCATAAATAGACATAGATAAAAATATATATTATTTATTACTTACTTGGGATGTTACATCCTTCCCCCCTTTAGAAAATTGCGTCCCCGCAATTTATTTACTTATCAAATAAGTGGGGGTATTTATCCCTTCATTGCATTTTCAGATTCCCATGTTGCCTCTTCAATCATGTGGTTTTCCCATAAAACCTTTACATGATGAATAAACTTATTCCACAACATTTTCTTCCTGTGGTCAAGACTCTGGACCGATTTTTTCATCTTAAGATAGATTCTCTTCCAGCTGAACTACCTCTGGACTCAAAACATGAGATGGATCTGGCATGTACTTCCTTAACATTGAAACATGAGAAACATTGTGTACCTGAGATAAACTCAGAGGTAAACCCACTCGGTATGCAACTAATCCAACTCTCCCTAGAAGTTCATATGGTCCAATGAACCTTGGACTCAACTTTCCTTTCTTACCAAATTGCATCACACTTTTCCATGGTGAAAACTTGAGAAAAACATGATCACCTACATCAAAAGAGAGATCCTTCTTCCTGTTGTCCGCATAACTCTTCTGCCTACTCTGAGCTGTTCTCATGTGTTTCTGTATCAGTTGAACTTTTCTACCAACTCTTCTACCAATTTTGGTCCCATAAACTTTCTTTCTCCTACTTCATCCCAAAAAGCTGGAGTTCGACACTGCTTCCCAGATAATGCCTCAAATGGTGCCATCTGTATACTGGAATAAAAACTGTTATTATAAGAAAACTCAACAAAAGAATGATTTTGGTCCAAAATTCCCTAATAATCCATCGAACAAGCACATAGAATATCCTCCAAAGTATGAATCGTTCATTCTGACTTCCCTTCTGATTGAGGATGAAAAGCCGTACTAAAATTTAATTCAGCACCCAATGACTTCTAAAGGCCTTTCCAAAAGTTAGAAGTGAACCTAGGATCACGGTCAGATACAATGGAGAGAGGAACTCCATGTAACATAACTATCTCTTTAAGATTCAAATGGGAATGTTGATATAGGGAAAAGAGATCTCGTATAGCAAGGAAATGAGCATATTTAGTCAAGCGATCAACTATAACCCAGATTGCATTATTACCTCAAGGTGTTTTCAAAAATCCCAAAACGAATTCCATGGATATATTCTCCCATTTCCACTCTGGCACTGGTAAAGGCTGAAGCATCCATTTCGGTAACTGCCGCTCTGCTTTAACCTGTTGACAAGTCAAACACTTAACAGTAAAATCAGCAATGTCTCTTTTCATTCTGTCCCACCAGTAATACTCCCGAAGATCTCAATACATCTTAGTACTGCCTGGATGAACTGAAAATGGAGAACTATGAGCATCACATAACAACTCTCTCTTAAACTGTGAATCACACAACACACACAATATCTTCCCAAATCTCAAAACACAATAACTATCAATGTTTAATTCAGGAAACTTACCCTTCGGAACCAGCTCTACCCTTTTCCGCAACTCACTGTCTTGCTTCTATGCTTGCTTAATTCTGTCTGATAGAGAAGATTTCACTGATACCTGAAACAAAACAGAAGAACATCCTTCACCAAAAACTTCTATGCCAAAGTTCATCAAATCCTTATCCAAAGGATCACGTTCCAAACACGACATCGTTATTGCAGCATTACTTTTTAGACTCAAAGCATCAACCACTTTATTTTCTTTTCCCGGATGGTAATGAATTGTACAATCATAATACTTGATTAATTATAGCCATCTCCTCTGTCTCATGTTAAATTCTTTCTGAGTTAATATATAATTTAAACTTTTGTGATCGATATATATTTCACACTTTACTCCATACAAATGATGCCTCCAAAACATTAAAGCAAAAACAACAACAGCTAATTCCAAATCATGTGTAGGGTAATTTACCTCATGTGTTTTCAACTGTCATGAAGCATAATCAATTACCTGATCAATCTACATTAGGACGCAACCAAGTCCTTTCAATGAAGCATCACTGTAGATAACAAACTCACCATTCCTGAAAGGTAGTGCCAAAACTGGAGAATTCACCAATCTTCTTTTCAGTTCCTGAAAACAATCATCGCATTCTTTTGTCCAGATAAACTTAACACCCTTCCGAGTTAGCTTAGTCATTGGACTAGATAACCGTGAAAATTTTCTAAAAAACCTTCGGTAATAGCCTTCCAAACCAAGGAAGCTATGAATCTCAGTTACATTTGTGGGTCTTGGACATTCTTGAACAAACTTTGTTTTTGCAGGATCAATAGTTATCCCTTCTTAAGAAACAATGTGACCAAGGAAAGAAATTTTTGCAACCAAAACTCACACTTTCTGAATTTCCCATAAAATTTATTTTCTTTTAAGGTTTGAAAAATAACCCCTAAATGTCTTTCATGCTCCTCTTTACTTTTAGAAAACACCAAAATTTCATCAATGAAAACAATCACAAACTTATCCAAGAACTCATGGAAAATTCTATTCATAAGGTCCATGAATATAACAGGTGCATTGGTTAGCCCAAATGGCGTTACAACAAATTCATAATGGCCATATCTTGTATGAAATGCGGTCTTCAGAATATCTACTTCCTTTACCTTCAACTGATGGTTCCCCGATCTCAGGTCAATCTTTGAAAAAAACTGATCTCCCTGGAGATGATCAAACAAATAATCGATATGAGGCAAAGGATGTTTGTTCTTAATAGTGATGTTATTCAAGGCTCTAAAATCAATTCAAAGTCTCTTTGAACCATCTTTCTTTTTAAAAAATATAACAGGAGCACCCCAAGGTGATGTGCTAGGTCGAATGAAACCTTTCTCTAATAAATCTTGCAATTTCTCCTTCAACTCTAAAAGTTCAGTTTGAGCCATTCGATAAGGTGGTTTTAAAATTGGATTAGCATCAGGAACTAAGTAGATGGTAAATTCAACTTCCCGATCTGGTATTATTCCAGGCAACTAAACAAGAAAAACATCAGGATACTCATTTACCACTGACACATCATTAATCTGAACAGTTCCCTTGTTTTCAACGATATGTGCAAGGTAACATTCATTTCCATCTTTTACAAGTTTCTCGGCCTCTTGATATGTTATCAACAGTAAGGATTCATTCTTGTACACAAACTGAAAGTCTTTCTGAAAAGAAACTTCTTTAGCTCTACAGTCAATCTTAGCATGGTAAACAGAGAGCCAATACATACCCAGGATTACATCAAACTCTACCAGAGGTAAGACAATATGGTTTGAAAGTAGGTTCTTTCCACAGATAAGGATATAGAGATTATTATAAATTCTTTTTGCCTCAACATTTCCCCCAAGTGTTTTTACCACAAGTTTAGGAGTCATTTCTTGAGATGGTATTCCAATTTTACTAGAAAAGTTTTCAGATATGAAAGAATGTGTATACCCCGAATCAAACAAAAAACTGCCATAATCTGAAAAAACAAAGTACCTAATACAACTTCATTTGATGGCCCGATATCTAATGATGTAGTTGCAAAGGATATCACCAACCGTTTCTTCTTGTAGTCTAACTGCTTCCCATCACTCAAGATCTTTGTCGGACACTCGTTTGCTTAGTGACCCATCTCATTGCACTTAAAATTTCACAAAATATAAATCAAATTTGGTCTTACCATCACCCTGATCTTTTTCAGTGCAATCACGAGCCTTATGTCCCATCTTACAGCATCAGTATCACTTTCCAGAATTCAGAAGACATTCCCCAGCATGCCTTTTACCACATTTATCACAAAATGGAAACTTAGTTTTCTTACCATCAGAACTTTTTGAAGAATTGTTTCCTTTATCCTGTCACCTCGGTCTCTTCTTATGCTGGTTGTTATAAAACACTTGATCATCGACAAACTCCATTTCCACCATCTCAACACATCGAACAAGATTTTCATAACTCTTTAAATCTCGAGAATCTAAAGACCTTTGATATTTTGGATTTAATCCTGAGTAAAAACGATTGATTTTACTATCAAGGTCTCAGATAAAATTTAGAGCATACCTTGCCAATCGAGTGAACCTTTCTTCATAGGCAGCCACTGTGTCTTCCTCTTGCCTCAATTCCAGGAATTGTTTTTCCATCCTAAGTTGAACAGCCTTAGGAAAATACTTGTCAAGAAACATACCTTTGAATTCATCCTAGTCGAGAGCATCAATCTAATCAGCATCCCTGATATTTTTAACCATCGAACACCACTGATCTGCTTCAACCTCCAAACAGTAAATAGCAAGACTAACCTTTTGATTGTCTGAACACCAGATGACATCAAAAATCTTCTCCAGTGCTTTAATACACCCTTTAGCTAGCACGAGGTCATATGATCCTCTGAATGATGGGGGATGTTGCCTCATGAAATGCTCCACCACTAACATGTTCCTCTGTGGTTGATCTGGCTGATCTTGTGAATGGATACCACCACCATTTATCGCTTTAGTCAACAGTACCATTACTGCAAAAAACTGTTCAGTTCCAATTCAACCATCTCAGGATGTTAATTCCGAAGGTTATTTCCTTTTGTATGCCTTCCTAGCACTGCTTCTCTATTTCCTCTGCAGAAAACCATTCTGAACAAACATGTCTTAGATAAAGAAACATGGTAATCTTCAAATGCTATATCATTTCAATTTGACCATAAAAAAATATTTTTGGATAATCATTTAATAGAATTCCAACTCCTAAAGTTATCTAAACTGACCTCTGATACCAACTATAAGGCCCCAGCCATAAACATTACTTAATCTTGAGTTATTACAAGATTACACATTGAGGATCTTTTCAGGTTTAGAGTTCTAGAGAATTAGATCATAAAACATGCATTACATTCCACATTTAGACAAAGTGGTTACATAAAAGATAGTATTCATTTTTTTCCCATCAACGGAAACATATTTAAAACAAAACATGGATTCTTTCATGACCCTTCCTTGACCCTATCATCACATCATGTACCTTTCCCTTGACCTGTGAAAAACATTTAAAAAACATGGGATGAGCATAAAAATCTCAGAAAGGAATATAAAAGTACGAAATGAAAACATTAGTCCATGTATGAAATCATACTTTACTCATAAAACATAATAATTTTAACATACCTCATAAAATCATGAATAAATCATAGAAATCACACGACATAAAGGTAACTTGAGGCATTCATAACATTATTACGTAGGGAGTAACCCTCATGGTTACGTTTGGAATACCCATCACAGTATATTCCCTAAATCTCTTCGGAGAAACCTTAACGTTTAACTCCTTCACGTTACCCAATGCATTGGAGAGATATATCGAGCTCACCCGCCCTTAGTTTATCATGGAACCACCCATCTTTATAACAATACCCAAGAACCATAACATAATCGTATCACACAAAACATGCATAAAGGAAACATAACATTTCAACTTTTCAATTACAAGATATTAATACAACACATTGATATAAAATCATTATGAAAACCATTTTCAATACCAAAATAAAAGATTAGTAACACATGGTATTTATTTTTTTCATTTTTTTAAAATGTTATGGCTTGTAGAGGAAGCTGAAGCTCAAATAATGGTCATGGCGGCGGAGAAGTCGTTGTTGCCGTATACGTACGGAAACAAACACTCCCTTATGTCGTTTAGTAAACGCTTCATATAAAAAGATTCCTTTTGAATAAATATAAAAGTCAAAGGGGTTTATACACCATATAAAATAAAGTTGTGTATAAAATATAATATGCCTCAATGAAAGGAGATTGAGACGAAGTCCCTTACCTCGGGTCCGACTTGACTCGATCATTCTTTAACATCCTGAATAATAAACTTGAGTTAATTTATACTTGATTAAGAACACCTTTCAAGTTCATTATTCCTTTTATATCACTTATTACCATGTTATGAACACTATGTAATTAATTAAGTTAATAATGGTCGTTTTGTCGATCATTGGTACTTGAGTCAAAAATAAAATCTTTATAACTACAAGTTGTTGATGTGGTAAAATATCCATTATATACAGAATTATATTCATGATTTAGATATCATATATGTCATATATATCTAGAATATACATTCATTTACAATATTACATAACATTTATAGGTATGAAATGAAATGCACCATTCATGGAGAGGGTAAGTCGTACGTACGCATGAACGCTACTTTTATTTCTATTTCTTATTTTATGGAATGGAATGATAATGATATAAAGGTATATTATAATTATAGTATAATATCATATATAATATCATTAATTACATCCTTTATACATCCCACATATGGCATTAACGAATCAAATCACTTTGAGGGGGCGGTAGTCCGCACTTCCTAAAATGAAGATATTGCGTATACCCATAACGGAAGCCATAAAGGTATGCCATAAATGAAAAATATAGAAGCTTAAGGAAAAAATAAAAATATTATATATCATATATAAATATATTGGCATATTAATGGACACCATTGATGGTGTTATAAGAATATTGATCAATCATCGTTTCGTGAGGCAGAAATTCGCCATCCACAGAAACAGTATGTTCTTTAACCATTAGATGTAGGTGTGTGTAAGTGTAGCTAGAATAATTATTATAAAAAAGTACTAGTATATTGAAAATACTGTTTTTTTTACAAAAGAAATGAATAAAGAGAGTTTAGTGGGATAGAGAAGGAAAATAAAACAACAGAACCTTAGAGAAGTCTTTACCTTTAAATCGGGTAACTATTCTTGGTTAGAACCAAAAGGGTTTCTTGAAGAGCTTTCTGCCTAAAGTAAGGCTTCTAGGATGAATATAGGGATACGGAGAAATAAAATGATCCGATATTGGCAGAGCCAATGGCTTGATAAGTGTGGGTAAGGAGGTAGAGGTGGGGGCCTTTTATGAGAGGAGAGGAGGGGCACTCTTGGCAAGGTATAAAATGTTACTTTATTTTCAAATGTGTTTTGGATTTTAAATGTCCCAAATTGATGTATTTCGAGGATAAGGTGATAAGGGTTCTAAATATACTCATCCAATAGGTCTTTGACAGGTGTAAGTCTTAGATTTTACAATATCATTTCATTTTATTTAAATCGTTTATTAATGAGGTAATCGCTGCATCATCAAGATGTCATAAATAATTTAATTTATTTAATGAATAAAAATTATAAAAAAAATAATATGACGTAGGAAATATTTTTATCTTTCCAATGAATATTTATATTCCAATATATCGTTTATGTAGACAAAAATAAATTTTTTTTACTCAGGTGATACATTCTATGTTATATTTAACTTTCTTTAAAAATAAAACGATAAAAAGTCATTATCACAGTAAAGTGATTCCATGGGGTCCCAAAGTTTGGCACAAGGAAATCCATGGTCGGCCATGAAACAAAGAGTAGAATTAGGACACATTTTGGGGTCATTTGTTATTATTATGATATTATTTTATTATCCTTCACTAACCAATTACTAATTAATCAAGATAATTAAAGATAATTACCGTCGTTACTATTCATAATGTCCAAAAAAAAAGAGTCTTGATTAAATAATTTGGACCTAATGATTCCAAACATGTAATACATTTTAACAAATTTAAAACACAGAAATTGCAATAATTAATTTAAAAATAATTCCCGTTGTCAAAACAAATAGCGGGTTTCTTAGAAACAATATCTATGAAATGTTTGGCACTTGTTTATGCCCAATTTCAAAGTTAAATTAATCCTAATGACCACAATTATATTAAATGGTAAAAAAATATTCTAATTACACTTTAAGAACAATTAAAAATATAATCTATCCATATAATTAAATTAGATGAAAATCATTTTTGATGTAAAATGCAGTATTTTTCACTATTCATTAAAAAAATGAACATTGTCAAACAAATACCAAAAAATTATCCAATGTAAATTTAAATGTCCCAATCATAAATAATATGTTTATTTTGAAAAATAGATCTTATAAAATTTTCAAAAGTTTTATTTAAAAATGGGTTTCCAACAAAAGGAAGTAAAACAATCTTTTAAAAGTATTAGTGTATTCCATGCTTAAGTTTGGATTTATTCTCATTTTAAGCCTCTAAAACACTATATAATTCATAAATAGACATAAATAAAAATATATATTATTCATTACTTACTTTGGATGTTTCAAAAATGACCCAACTAGGATTATCTATTGTTTTAGTCTTATTCTCTAGAACTCACTATAAAACAAACATAGCACACACTCATATTTCTCACAATTTTTAAGGTCTAAATCTAAGAGTATGTAACTCAAATTATTTTATGAATTGTTCTATAATATAGAGTTATATATAATGTATATTGAGATTTATTAGGTTCATTTAGTTTGAGAAACCGCCCTATTATCAGCTCTTTAAATATGATAAATTTCATTTAATTTTAACTCTTCAAAATAATCATTCTTCTTATACAATATATAGGTTCTATAAATAATATTTTTATTGTCAAACTTTACATGAAATTACACTTTGAAAAAAATTGTTATCTTATTTTACATTTTATATGACTTAATAAGAAATGAATATTGAAAAACCCGCCATTATCCACAACATAAAATTTAACCAAACGATATTTTCTGTTTAAGAAAACATATTTACAACCAAACACTCTAAAATATTAAACCCAAGTATTTATTCATTTCCATAATTTATATTTTTTATTATTCTCAATAGTCCAAGGACTATTTTTTAAAACAAAATAACCGATTTTAACAAATTATTCAAAAAATTACCAAGGAAGGTTCTACCCATTAATATTGTTTTTTCCTATCTTTTGAATAGCCCTATTTAACTTTCTTAAAAATCCATTCTTCTAGGTAGTCTTTAGAGTGAAAATATTATATGAATTTTTATTTTTATTATAAAATGTTATAAATACATGATTTGATAATTATAAACTATGAATAATTATTATAGTTATAATAATAATTTTTTAAAAAAATTTGAAACAAATTATAATAGGATATTTTTAAATATTTTTTATTTTTATTAGATAAGAAGAAATCCCATGTAAATATGGTGTAGTCATCTTCTCAAGCAAAATTTGTTTTTCCACCCATAATAGTATCATGGGAAGGTATAAAAATTCCAAAGGAACAAAATATAAGGGTTTTGGAAATAATGGCCTTATTTAACAACTTAAAAGATTCCTCATACACCTTACCACTCTTACAAGGATTAAAATACGTGAATCCTTCCACTTTTGTATTATGAAATTTGAAAATATCCAAATGATTTGAAATCTTATAAAGTAATATCAAATTATATTAACCTTATATTCTATTATATAATAAATTATTAATATATAAATCATGTAGACATTTCACATTCATCATGGAAAGATCATTTATATTAATAGATTAAAAAATGTAAAGTCTAAAAGTAATAAACAAAATTAAATCAATATTAAAAAATAGTCACTTATCATTATTAAATTTTAAAAGTTAACCATCATAATATAATTGTGAGATACATAAATGGTTATTTATTAAACAATTAACATGGAGTACCATTCTTGTTATTGTAGAATTAATGATGAATACTTATCAAAATAGTTTTTCATGAATTTTGAAATTATAATAAAATGTTACCTTGAATCAATCACAACTATTGAATATTTTGAATTTTTATGGGTTGGTTATCATTTTTCATAAACACTAACTATCCATGTTTTAGTTCTTATTCTTCATATTTTGAAGGCATCTTACTCACAATTATTAAATAGAACAGATTTTTAGTACCCATGTGAATTTGGTTGAAACTGGACCAGTTAAAAAACATTTTGTTACCCATATTGATTTAATTGAGTAAATAAATAATTTTTTTCAGGATAAAGAATTATAAAAAAATTATTTTTTATATCCCAATGATTTAAGATATCTCTTTGAGAACTTACTATTATAATTACATCTCATACCATAGGTAAATATATTTATAATATAAATCCTTGCAATGTTACTTTTCATAAAAAAAATTCTCTAAAATTTATGGCCTTTCCTACTGCATCCAATATTAATCTCAATTTTTATAGTCTATTATAATTGAATGATCTCATTTGGATTCTCGTTTACATTATTTAAATTATAAAAAAACTTTATTCTATATATCAATATCAGTTTTAAGAATCAAAATGTCATTAATTTTAAAAGGAATTTTAAAAAAGGAATCACCCTTTAAACTTTTATGCTATTTATTTCCATTCTTATTTTCTCTACCTAATTATTTTGGGTTTTACCTTATATTTTAAAAAAATATAGTGACACTCTCTACTTATTATTTATATATTATTAAGAAATTAATTTGGCACTTAAATATTAGGGATATCAGGTATATAGTTTGATTTATAAAAACATACCTTATACACTCCTACCATCAAACAAATATTAACTGAATTATTTTCTTGAACATTTTTTCCTTGAGTGAAATATTTTCAATACATATTTAATAATCCTTTAAGAATTTATATTATTTCTATTTTCATATCCCTTATCTCTATTCATTTTTTAGAGTTGGAAAATTTGGATTTATGAGACCTTTATTTATCCACTCATAGAATTTCATATGAGAATAAT
Organism: Viscum album; assembly: GCA_963277665.1. NCBI lineage: Eukaryota > Viridiplantae > Streptophyta > Magnoliopsida > Santalales > Viscaceae > Viscum > Viscum album. Next base: position 1,753,547,167 of record OY728136.1, on the reverse strand, counting down.
TGAAATTAGAATTAGATGCATTACATTTACCATGATTCTTATTTTTCATTCAATCTTATCCTATTATAGAAACTACACATTTTCTTGAAAAGGATCTCGATGAATCTAAATATATGGGATATTACACGATCAATAAGTTTTAGAACACAAATAACAGAAGAGTTTGAAATAATATTTTAGAATATTTGAAATTAACTCATTTTTATCGATATTCTCCTCTTCAGTTATATTCTTTATCTCAAGTTATTATTTCAATAACGAACTAATAATTTCTTATAATAGATATTTTAAGATGTTTTTTCCTTTATTAATGGTAACCTTCTTGGAAGGTTAATTCTTTCACAGGGATTTTATGATTCCATAAACCATTACTAATTCTATAATGTTTCCCCTATTTAAAAAATCCTATTCACTGACTTCGTGAATCAATGATATATATTTTCAATAGTCTTTTTTATTTGAAGCATAATGTCTTAATATTATGATCTCAACATTTCAATACTTTTCCTTTATAATTTTTTATTACATGATGCGTAATTTGTAGAATCCTCATTTTTTCATATTCTATCTCACGCACTAAAACTTTTTCAAAATCATTTCTACTAATTGAAAGGTAAAAAATATTTATATATTTATAGTTTAATAAATATTTTATTTTATCATTATAATCAAGCATATCTAGATAAAACTAATTTTTTATATGGTTTTACCATAGGGGTTTAGTGATCAATGCTATGGTGTTTTAGTTAATCCTCCATTCTAGTTTTCTAGTAATTACAATCATTCTTATCAATGTGTGGTGGGATACATAGTACCTATCCATCAACTATTTTCTGACTAACCATAATATAATATGTTTCACTTAGAATGTTAGTGTCCCAGATAAATGGTTAGTTTAATAAAAATATCTAGCAAATGAAATTATCTGATAACAAATACTTTACCAGTTTCAATGTGTATGAAAATAAAGAATAGGGGGTGAAATAAAAGTAATAAAAATATAATTTATTAAATCAATACTATAAATAGCTTAGATATTTATAGTGGTTTAGATCAACGTGATTCTACTCTACTCACCACAGCATATATAACTCCTTAAGAAGTGTTGGTATGCACTAACAAAGATCTTGAATTTTATAATTCAGTCACAACCTATTAAATCCTTTTGGTTATGAGTAGATGCTCAAACTAAACAACTCAAATTTTGATCCTATTGTAGAACTAATCACATAATACCATTAAAATAGGTATAAACCATTACAATATCATTTATTTTATACAGTAAAGAAAAAATTGTAATATAGATTCAAGATAATGGGAATAAATATAGAATGAGTTATAATTGTACAAATAGAGGGCCGGTTGAAAATTCATTCCCACGTTGTAGTGTTGTCGAAAAGTAAATTTCTAAAGAACCAAAGAATCAATTTTCATTATGTTTAAGTTCAATGTGTCAGTATCCAGTTATTCTATAGTCTTATTATTTAAAAAATAGTCTCTCATCTATCATCTCATTTGGTGTTTCCATTCTTATATATTCCCATTTCTTCATTATTATTAATTGATAAGGTTTACATGACATGTTTTTACCATTGCAATACTGATTTCATTATATGAATCGCATCATCAAAATAATACACCATTAGATTTAGTTTGTTGATCGTAATATATATTTGAAAAATAGTATCATCACTTTATTTTACCCATATTAAATGATCATAATAAATTAAATTTATGTTTATATCTATATCAACTTAATCAAAAAAAAAATTCTTACCTTAATGAACATGTTACAATATGGACTGGCATTAATTTAGTTATGATATCTTAGCTGAATTATAATAGAGTACAAACAAGTTAGTGTGAATGGAAATATTATTTGTCTATATTGGGCTTCGATGCATTCATTATTTTCATTATAGTGTTCTATGTGATATTTTTAACCTTCTTTTGAGAATCTTGATAAATCTGAAATGTGAATGTTTTTTGATTTAATATTTCTTAAATACATAAATACATATCAGGTATAAAAATAATCTGAGTTAGAATTATATCACAATCCACACATATGTATGAAAAAATCCATGATGAAATATATAAAAAGAGAGAATTGTGATGGATATAGGTTCAAATTATTTATTTTTTGATTTCATATATTGAATAAAACTACAACATAGGTAGAGTTATGGACATAAAACTTTCCCAGGGTTAGAATGATAGGAATTGTTATCCTAAATATTTGTTAAAAAAATAAAAAATTAAAAACAATAAAAATAAAAAAATGTATTATTATTTAATATATGTTTTACTTATAAAAATGGATTATGGATCTAATAACCATTACCCAAACACCATCCTTTTAAATTTAATGATCTAAATAACTAATAAAAATATAAAATCTCAGTTGTTTCCTCTTTTATATTGTCTACTTTTTATATAATTTATTATAACCTCTAATGATGCACAAAAATATAGTATTCACTTTGATGTGATGACTATAATATGATCCTCAGTAAGATAAAATTATTGGAGTTTATGATGAGACAATATCACACTCCATGAGGAAGACACAAATGTGATCTCTATATTATACCTGATTGTTCACATACCAAGTGATGAAGTTCTTTCAAAAATAATTTACCAATCTGGTGGTGTGGTGTTAACAAAACCCCTACTAGAGTAGGAAATGGGTTTCGTCTATTATTTGATAAATGGTTATTCTAGTCTTTTGATTCATTTAATATACCCTTTTAGACCAATTTGGACCTCATAAAACACTTAATATAGATAAATACCACTGCCAGCATCATATTTCACTTCACAGTCTTTGATTTCAATGTTCTTGGAGAAAAAAAGAGTTACAAAGTAAACATTATGGACATTTGATGTTGTAATTCTATATGGAAGTTTTTTCTAAATTCCACACCCACAACAAGACAATGCTTGTACACCCTGTATCATGACCATACATTAATTCTCAAATGGTTTTTCTATAGATAGTTACCTATATCACACCCAAACTTATGTGCCTAGATGGACCTCACCCAACCTTCTACCTAGATGTTTCATTATAATACATATACCTATATGGTTCATGCCTTTTCTCAAACCTAGATGAAAAAATCCTAAATATATCACCCAAATTCATAGCCCTAGAATATATAGAGTAATTTTAAAGGGTTATCTGGGATCCCATGGATCTTTTTCCTATGAAAGGACATATTATCTATCGATTTTATACATTGAACATGGATTAAAATAGAAATGATAGCTAAATCACATGAACCCACATAACATAGTCCTACATGTAAAAGTATCTTATAACTTTTATTCAGGTGTATTAAAATGTTGAACTAATCAGAAGTGAAGAAAAGTAATCTTTTCCCAACCCTTAATGTATAACCTTGGAATAATAACATTTCACCCAGCCTCTTTAAATATGGATTCACACCCCTCCCTCAAGGGATAACTAAGGAAAAGATTCTTTATGCCTGACTAACTTTGATATTAAAGTTTTCTAAGGCTATCCCACATTAGAATTATCCTCAATTTTCAAGTTTACACATGGTGTGCCACTCTCCCATTTCACTTACCTTGACACCCATTTATCAAGGAAATCTACCTATATACCCATTTCATAGGTCACTTACCTAAGAACCCATTCAACCTAGTGCATTGCATGAATGCTCTAACCCCACACCTCTAGTTTGGATCTATGATGGGATATAGTCTAGGGTGTTCAGATCAATCCCTCCTCTTCTATCATAGAACCAATAAAAAATAACGAGTCTTACCAAAATCTTTTGATTTGGATCATATAATATTTGGTTAGTGATACCCACATCCAAAACATTTATTACAAGAGTACATTAATTCAAAATACTCTTCTTATTTTCCTTAAATACCTTGAGTTGATATTCTCCTCTTGGGTTCCTAGAATACATTGTGTTGAGATCCACCTCTTCATTTCTTCATACACACTGATTCAGGATCCTTTTCTTGGTTTCCCATAATTTCTGAAGTCAATATCATCCTCTTATTTTCCAAAAATTCCTTTAGTTGATTTTATCCCATTTATTTCCTCAAATTCCGTTAGTTAAGATACCTTTATGAGATTTATCAAATACCTTTACTTGATACATTCTTCTTGGTTCCCAAAAGATGCATTGATTTGAGATCCTCCTCATGTTTTGTTAATGTTTCCTTATTTGAATCACCATTTACATTTAAATTTTAAGGGGTTTCATTAACATAAATAAAAAAACATTATTAGGTAAATTTCATTAAGTAGTCAACTTCCTTTGAGGTTAAACTACTTAGAAGATGTCAAGAATTCATGATCTTGAAAGGAAACAGTACAGTCGTTACCACATGGCATTAAAAGTTACAATATACCTCATTAAATTCCACTGAAAGATATGAGTACTATTTCACATAATAGAGATTCATTGGATCCACTTTTATAGGATAAATCCAAATTCTATTATTCCTTCTATATCCTTTCACAAGAGTCAAAAACCTCCTTATATGGGGATAAATTCAAAAGTTTCTTCCTATATGGATTTAAAAAATAGAGTTACCAAATACATGGATCAAATAAAAGACCATATAATTGCTCTATATAGTTTCATATTAGATGAATGTTTTCACTAAATTAATTTTATTAAATTGTAACCAATTTTTTTATATGTGTTTTATGAACATGTATTAAATCTATATGAGAGTATCAGAATAGATACAAGATCCTTCGTTGGATGATTTTACAACCAATCCTCTCAAATGATAAAAATAAATTTCAGTTCTACTTGACTTCACCAAAATGGGAAATAGGCAGTGTAACATGCTTGAAATAACCAAAAGAAGCTGATAAAAATGAAACATCATAAATCAAATAGTGAATCCAACAGGAAATGTTTTACATCACTAAATAATTTTACTTCTCATGTATTCTCATTTATGGTACAATACTAAAGGTTTTCCTATTTATCTATAAAAATTAAAATGTAATATACAATGAAAATATCATGAGAGATTATTTTACCCATCCATCTTGATAGTATTAAAAAATAGTGATAATTTCCCTGAACCATTAGAAAATGGAACCTTAACCATATTTGATATTTGTTACTTCAACAATCTTAGTTTTGATGCAGTAACCTATGTTATCACCCACATAGCACTTATTATTCTATATGGAATATGAAATGGTATGATATTACATTTATGGATGGATAATTCCATCTGTAGAATCATCACACAAATGCATGGAAGGTTTGAGGATATATATTGTATTTCGATGTTGACTTTCTAATTGGTGAATGGTGAAACTGGTCTTGAAATCAAATCACTTTTTTATTTTCTCCTCAGAGTGGGGAGATACTTATCTTTACTACCTTGAGGAATTTTAGGAGGATATTTCATACATCTATATAACAACCCCAAAGCCATCGAGGAGGAATATAATCAATAAAAGATGTTTTATCAATCACTAAATGAACCCAAATTCAATAAGAAGTTAGAGAAGAAGATGTTCCAACCCCAATTATCTATACTAAGGGATAGATAAGAAGAGCTCACATGGGGTGGCTAAACACTGAATATATATAGAGGCTTTACACCTATTCCACTATTAAAATTCATAATGCTAATAAACATTTTTCGATAGTGTCATAATGGAAATTCTAGAAAAACATTATCTAGAATACTTAGACTTTAGAAAATCCATATTTGGCTATTTCTTCAATAGTCACCTCACGAATGAGGTAGAGATTGAACCCAGATAGAGGTCCTTGATATGGAATCCCACAACATCTATCAGTTAGAAGAATATGGTCTGGTGAAGTGAAGGAACCTTCTTCCGCAATTAAAAAACTATATAGAAAAGCTAACCCATATGGTTTTTGGAATTATTCCCCAATAATCACCTCTAATGTCATTTATTAGGGAAAAAAATAAACAAAAATTGAATATACCACCCCATGGAAATCTATAGACACTTCATAGTTTTCACAAAAGTTATTTTTGTTACTATTTATTAAACCAGTGCTACATTACATTTTATGATCAAATAACATAGTAAATTGGGGGAATTTTTAGTAAATTCCACTCAATGAGTGGTATAAAAATAAGGACTAGGTTACCAACATTAAAATAAATCACATGATTTTGTATCGCCTCATAATATTCCACTACCGACCCCTAATAGTCTTAGTGCAACAAAAAAAAGGAAAGGGGTTCTCATACCCACAACCCACCCACAACCTAGGGATGGTTATTCAATTTTAGTTTATGGGAATATATATCAGTTCATAGAATGAATAAAGAGTATTGAGTATATTAATTCTGAATTGGATTAGGGAAACACACCTACTGAGCATAATTTTTCGGATGAAGCTTCTACACCTCCTTAAGCAAACCATATTCAATAGGAGTAGATTTATCAACCTATAAACGTATAATTGGTCCATCCCATAAAATTGAGATCAAATCAACAAAAATATTTTTTAATTTACTCTTTTGGTTCATAACCACTTAACTACTCTTGAACTAGTGGAGTATAAAATTGGCCATAAGCATAAATCCCCATATACTAGAGGTATTCGACTACTAGTTGGGGTCTAGGGTGTTATGATGGAGAGATTATACCCCCATATCATAGTTCACAATAACAAAATAAATACACCAAAAAACATCCATAGTTATTATAATTAGATTAAATAAGGGAAATGAAAAAATATAATAAACAATAAAAATGAAATGTAGAAGTATACAGTCACATAGACTCATGGTCATGACAACATACATTACCCATCTCCCACTCGAACGATCAGATATAAAAATAAATAAAATAATAAAATATTATAATTGTTGTTGTCTATCCATAGGCATCACCTAATCCTAATAACTAGTCCTATTTTAACTATCTCTCTTGATCATTCTACATTAGGCCTTCTCCCCAACCCGAACCTATAATTAGTGATGTTTTTCTATGAAAAATATGTTACAAGGACACTCATGTAAAGTGTGCATAAAAATTATTATGGAACCACCAATATAGTCATAAAAGTAACTAAAACATTTAGTGTATATGTACATGACATGATTAGATGATAAATAAAATATAGAGAATAAGTATAAATATATTAGCAGTATCGATCATCATGTTCTCACTGAAACACAAGATCTTCCCAAACCTATTTTTTCCAGTTCTGGAGTGTCTCTAAGGACTTCACATAATCATGTTAAATGATATTTGGCCCATGGAAAATTATATAGTGTAATTCCTAGGAATTACAATAACATCATGTTGAAAAAATGGTCCCTTAGAGTGTGTTCTAGGCAATATAAATAAAGAAACCACTAGCGGAATTCAAGGAGTGTTTCTAAGGAATTATAACTCAAATACAGATGACATGAATCCAAGGAGTGTATCCAAGGAATTGAAAACCAAAATAATTTAGAGTTAAATCCAAGGAGTGTGTTGATGGAATTTTAACACCAATATACAATTTAATCTAAAGAGAATGTAAAAGGCATTTTAAACTCATCTTGAAACAGAGAGGATTATAATTTAGGGAATATAAGTCATCCAGAAACATAGGGATATTCCTTTTCATAAATCCAATTCAAATAGTAGTAGTAATGAAAGTTGAATCTATGGATAACATCCAAGTAGCCCATATGTGTGTCATATATATATCATGGGTAGAGATTTCCTCCTTAATCATCTCATATAACAACTCTTTATGGGCCAGTCATCTGCCAAAACTTGTCCCAAAAATATGTAGTTATCCTTTTTAGTGCATGAACTTTCACTATCATGAACATAAAAGGCCCAAACCATAGATTCAGAAACTAAGTAGACACCCTCAATAATATCTACCCATTTCCCTTATGTATCCCTTCTAGGGTAGATATTTCATTGGGAACCCACCAGGGTCCCTTAGGTCTCATCATAGCTAGGAAACCCTTCCTAGGTTCTTCTATCATGTTCTTATCATTCAGGATGAGTCTTAAACCTGAATTGGAAAAACATACCTCAATTACATCATAGCCATGTCATTGATTAACCAGTCTCTTAATCAATATTAAACCAATGTTACAAAAGAGAGATGTCCTCGAGCCCATTCCATTCCCAAGTCAACCTAGGTTTTTCAGTACAAGAAACATATCCAAAATAAGAAAAGGACATATCCTCTAGGTACTCAAATCCCAGTGGAAAAGGAATAATTTCTCCATGCTCATATCAACTATCCTGAAGGTGTCAATGAATCTCAAGGTTCTCAAATGGAATGCCCCTAGGCAATCCATCTCAATTGGTTACTCACTTCTATGTAGAATTCACCAAGGGATCCTACACTAGGGAAACTATGTTTATATATCTATTAACATCAATCTAGGGTCTATCTATCTTAGAGAAAACATGTATAATCAATGTTTTTTCCATAGAAGGTTGAGGAAATAAATCCAGTGCATAGATATCTGTTGTATACCATAAGAAAACTTTCAATTTATACTGCATTTTCTTTTAATTAAAAAATCATTAAATTTTAAAAGGGATGCTCACCCTTGGTGGAAGGACTAAAAATATAACATGATTTATAAAAAAATCATAATTACTATAGGGAAATTAATATGCAATTATTACCTTAAACATGGATTTTTTAACCTTTTAAAGATATTCTGGAATTCTTTTCTCGAGACCATCCACGATCAACTGACCAGCTACCATCATCACGCATCACTAACTAATTCAAAATAATCTAAAAAATTAATTATAAAATATTATACTTAATTGAATTTTTTAATTCAATTTTATTTAAAAAAAATTTATGTCACTAAAACACACCAGGTGATATCCACTAGCCAAAATAATGGGCAACAGAGTTTAGTCCCCTCCCGACATTCACCCGTACATATTCTAAATGAAATCCCTAATACACGACATCAATTCAATAGAAAGTTTTTTCCAATTTCTTTGAAAACTGTAATAAAATTCATATTAATAAATAACTCAATAAAAATATCTAGAAAACGCTTCTAAACGTCAACTTATGAAATCGTCAACCCACTAAACACAAAACCCTCATCAATATCAACCAATTCCATCATGTTCTATAAAATTATCACGCAAACCCTATGTTGGACCATATCCAAATTAGAGGGGATCAAAGGTAAATAATAACAATAGATTTGGAAGAATATTCATACCTAAAAATACTGTAAAATCACAAAGTAAACCACCATAGATCATGATTGAAACAAAAGAGTAATAGAGGGGGAGTCTAACTTGAAATGTACTCTCACAAATGATTTTTTGACAAAAAATGAAATTAGGGGGGAGAGACCCTAATATTATGGGTCTTCCCCTTAGAAAAATCCTCCAAACATCATTCAAGGCATGAATATAAAGTTCACACTATAAAATATTTAGAAGATGGATCCCACCCAAAAAAATCCATTCATAGTATTAGCCAAGGTTTATGTCATGAAATCCTCAAGAGGCGAAAACCACTTTTCTAGCTCCATTCATAGCATGAAACCCATGGGTTATGGTGTAAATGGTTGAAGCTATTGAAAATTTATCTCTTAATCACCCTTCCCTTCTCTGATTCCTACCCACAAAACCAAACCATACACTGATCCTCAAACCGAATCCAAAAGATACATCTTGATATATCCAACCTCTTAAAACTAAATTATTAATATCAATTTTCAAAACTACCCTCTCAATAAATAAAAAAAAAATAAAATTTATTTTGAATATCATATTCTAAAAAGGCATGGGGTTTTAAAACCTCCCCAACATATCAATTATCATCCCCAAAAAGCTCCAATAACCTTTATATATAAATTTTGATCGATCATGTACATTAATTCATGGTGAACACAACATGTTATACAACAAAATGATAATCAATATTCCATTTCACAACTAAAAATATAAAGCAAAAAAATTATCAAAACACGAACCAGTTCTCAACACTATCACCATAGTTAAAGGATTATGATTACCTGCGATGGTCTATCCTAACACACTAATGTGTTCCAAATTGATTCATCCTTGAGCTTATAGTGTTATATGCCACAAGTCATCAATCATATAGTCCGATTACAATCCATTTTTCCCCGTGTAGAGACCCAAATTTCTCCTACTTATATATCACATCATTATAGGATAATATTCATTTCATTTCAAAAATACATTCCCTAAGAATGTAGTGGTTTGGTTCCATTGGATAATAGGTACACAATATGATTTTTTACGGAAATATCTTCAATATCTCCGATAAAGATAATCCCTTTATGTACTCTTTAAAAATATACGATGTTTAAAACCATTATTTATATCCTGGGAAAGTAATCATATGAAAGGGTGATATCATATTATCATTAAGGTTAAAAATGGAGAATACATAAACATAACATGAAAATAACGATATAATAACATTAGAATAACATATGAAAATGACATCCTATATATCTTAGATCAAAATATTGTGTCATGGAATAAATATTGGTAGTTAATAAGACATAAATCATAATAGAAACAAAGAACATGATTCTTGAGAACATAACATTGGGATAAGACATATATTTGTGGAATACACATAATATTATAACATTTTGAACATGCATAAATATAAATAGGCTCACTCATTTGGTTAAGGAAAATAAATTAGGCCCCCACGTAAACTTATGGACATGAAACCTTGTCCTCACATAATGTTATGAACATTAAAATTTTTCCCATGCATAATACTGTGAACATGTAATTAGGTTCACACATAACTTTATGAACATGTCATCAATTTCACAGAAAACATTTTGAACATGTAATAAAGTTCACACATATTGTATTTACTCATGAGTTATCCATCCTTACCCAATGCATTGAGGGGTAGGGTATATAGGTCCCACCCACTATTTTTTACACACATTCATGTTCTATAAGATCATAAAACATTTATCATATTGTAACCCATGAAAAGGGGCCTGGTCCCATAAACATATCATTTTAGTATAACTGATGGAAAGAAACAGGTTTATGAACATATTTTTATCATAATCACAAAATATCCAGATAAAGAATAAAGATGGTATCATTAGATCATATCATTGCTAAATCTTAATTCATATAAAATTATTTCGTCCTAGTTGGAAAGTGATTTTGAAGAAGTCACTTGGAATATATCTTGAGGAAAATAGAGTTTCTACTTTGAAAAAAACATTTCATATAATATTTTTTAAATTCCTTTAATTTGAAAATTAAATAAGATACTTATAATGTAATCATTAAAATATTTAGTGTTCATGATGGTGCCAAATACCATACATGTTAAAACAATGATTCCTTTCACATTTTTAGTAAAATCCAAATGGGCCTTATTTTGAAAATGAGATGAAGATTCCATTTAAAATAATTTGTAAAATATAAAATACGGGAACACATTATTTTATAAATCCTTTTTGTAATGTTATTTTTTAGAGAACATGGATATGGAAGAAAAAAGGTTTCTGACCGAAGAGGTAAATGATGTTTTTTTATTAAAAACGTTCACCTAAACTCTTGAGTAAATAATGAGAGGAAATTGAAGGGAAAATGTTTATTCTAATGACTAAACCAGATGATAATTTAATTCATTAGTTTCTTGAGATATGGATCATAATATTTCATACTCATAAGAATAAACAAAAACAACACCAATAAACAATGAGATTTTATCATTAAAACCTTACCACTTTGGTAACATTAAATTATAAGTATCATGAATGAATAAAATTAAATGAAACTTAAAATATCATTAGAATAAATAAATTCATTATATTACATTTAAATGTGTTTATATATACACCTCATAAAATAATATAGGTGCATAACATAACATATGTCTCAATGAAGGAAAATTGGTATAAAAATCCATTACCGATTTGGTAACTTTTGAACTATAAACCCTATGAAATAGAGATCCATAAATGGATACTTAAATCCCCATAATTTTTTAAAAAATAATAATAACATAAATTATTGTTTACTATATACACCATATAAAAGAAAGAGGTTGTGAATGTTGCATGGGTTTCATAGTGGTAAAAAGTGATGCATAAATCCAATACCATAAGTATCGAATTCCCCCCATAAAAGTTTGATCCCAATGTATAATAAATAAAATTTTATTATACATATATTAAACAACTAATATTATATATATCATACCTTATATGATTTACTTATAACCTTTTATTACCCATTTAATAACAATTCCTTGTTAAAATAAGGTCACTGTTAAAAAGTGCTTTGTTTTTCATGTATGATTTGATTTTTTATTTTTGGTCCTATTAATTTGAAAATGGTTCCATCATATCATGATTTTTAACCATTATATAAATATCGTATATAATCAATATATATGTATTTAGATTAATTTGAAAAAATTGAGATAAAAAGTTAAATACACCGTTCATAGAGATGGTAGGTCATACGTACACATGAATGTGGTTTCAATTTTCATTGATGGATTGATGTGAATAATGGTAAACAATATATTAATATTTAAAAATAACTTTCTTCATATATACCACATGATTTTATTTAAACATTATCTTATTATCTTCCATGTAATTTGAAAATGAAGAACAAATCACATTGCATCGTGAGGTGATTGTCCTCTGTACACACAAGCGATGTTATCATATTCCCATAGAAGAAATAGAAAGAGGGTATATGTGATGAAATAATTAAATAAGTATAATGTTTTTAAAAATATAATTTAAGTTAATTTAATATACCATTATAACAATTCAATAAAAAATTAAATGAGAATCACATCTCATCAGTTTATAAGGCCGTAGTCCGCTGTATACACGAGAGACTCTATTCTTTTTGAAAGGGTTGGGAGTTAAGAAGGTAAATGTGGTATTGTAATTAAAGAGTTGAAATAATAACATAAATACCATATATAAACATTAAATATATTATTATATCCGTCCATGATAGGTGGTGATAAAAAATGAATAACATAACTTCGTGAGGTGGTACTCCACCGTACACATGGTCAGCTGTTTCATTTCCCATTTCAAGGAAGAAGAGATGGATATTTGTTATTCCATTAATAGAATAATAGCCAAGTATAATGGAGATAATTTTGTTATTTTACCAACACTAATTATGAATGTTCTAAGGAGTTATAATAACAAGTAAAACAAAAACATATAGTTAAAAACTTTACCTCTTCTTCGGACAACCTCTTTAGGTCAAAGCTAAATCCTTTATAGATTTGATTTGTGAAATGAAAAAAGAATATAGTATATGAGTATGGATGTAATAAATATATTTGGGTTGGTATTGGATGAAAATAAAGGGTTTGGAAGTGAGAAGAGGAGAAAAGAGTGTGTGGTATTTTATAAGTAGCGGGATAGGAAATACAAGAAATTTTGGAAAAGAATAAAGTGTACCCCTGTTTTTCAAATGAAAAAGATATACTAAATGGAAAATTATCTAATATTATAGGTTGTAAGATTTAAATATGACCATAAAATTGGGGTTTTTACAAGTTTATAGTTGATTTTAACCCTTTTTTTTTATTTTAACACCTCGGTAAACCGTTTTATCTTTAACCGTGGTAATTGAATAATATTTTTTCCATTTTTACTATTCATTTTTGACCAAAAGTAAAGTTGAAAATATTTTATGATTTTAATTATTATGACTACAAATATAGAGTCTATTTTAAAAAATTTGATTCACAGAAGTGGAAAAAATTAACATAATATTAATCCTTTAGATGTAATGAAGAAATTAAATTTATTCAAAAAATATTTCATAAAATCTCAAGGTGTTACACCCAAAAAAAAATTTAACATAATCAAGCATAATTATAGTGGTCGAAAAACATTGTTGTTATAGTTTCTATTTTAAAACAACCAATTACTCATGAACACAATGGAAGAACATCCTATACCTAACCATTCTCACAAACTCTCAGTCTTACCTATCGATGCTTCATCAGATCACATAATCCCAATGCATTTACTCCTAAAGAAGTCTCATTATTTTATGAGACTAAAAATGAAGTTTGATATCAAATTTCAATGTAATTCCAAAGTAAGTACCTCATTTATCCAAAACTAATGTGTTGCAATTACTTATGAAATGTTGATTTTTTTATCTAAATAATTCTTGTATCAAATAAAAAAAACTTGGTCCCTATAGTAAAACATGGACACCATTTAACTCCGCATATGAATCCTAAATTTGGTATTTACAATGAAATTTAATAAATAAGATTCAATCGCTCATCAGAATCTAAATTCCACTTGGACTATCCAATAACTAGTCTCATTCCACTCACTATCATACCCACATGAGCGTCATTCCTCCATAGACCATTATTCATCCATTAATGTATGTGATGACTGGTTTTGATTGTACTACACATACTAAATCATCACCAAAAGACATCAACTACTTTCCATTCCCATGTCTCAGGAATTCCACTATCATTGCCTACTAAAATTTATCCTTAATTAAGGTCATAACCTCAACTAGCCAATGTTTCACTACATTGAATATTTATTCACATATACAAATTATTGAGTGTAACCTGAATCAGTTCCATCATCACACATGTTCCGCTACACCCAATCCATGACCCCTTAATAAACTCCCTACATCACTCCATTCATTGTTTCATCATCATCATAGTGGTATCACTTGTCATCCACATCAAAACTCTGGGTCACCATGCCCAAAATCATTCCATCCTAACACCTTCATAACCATACAAGAAAAATTCATAACCTTGGTTAGACCACATCATGGTACCTTAATCCATCTCTAACATCACCATCCACCCTAGAGGGTCATTTTCCATTTTATCAAAATGCTCAGGAAATCATGGCTCTAGTGATTCGTCATGTCCATTGGTCCTAATCTTGCACATGACCCCTCACAAACTATAACTAATTTAACATCATATAATCCCCCTATATAGTAACTTTGTGTTGTCTAAAACCAATGGGAGTACACTCCCATACCACTAGAACACATAACCTGAATAACCCTCTTATGAGTCACATGTTTCTTCAAAGATAGGTTCACACTCCCACACCACAGATCATAGTTAATGGGGTATAAGTTATATACCCATCACTAATATCACATAGCAAATCACATCTAAAACACTTTATCTAAGGTATCACACATTGTTATATTTATATAAGGAATCACATACCAAATCATCATCCTACTAGGTTACTAATTCTCACTTATAATCCACATATGGGACCTCCACATTGAGAATCAAAATCTCAAACTAATCTTCATTGGTACTCCACATAAATAAGAAATCCCCTTGAGAATAACATTATCATCTAGGTACATGTATCCAACTACCTCCCCTTACACTAATCTATGTCATGTACCATAATCAAATGGTTTTATTACATAGACAACCACCAAGACACTGTATATGAAAAAACCATATAGGTAATTTTTTACCAATCAAATAACTAAGCATATTTTACATAGAAATAATAACTAAATAAAAAACAATGGGTCTATATATATGGAATTATATGCATATACCAACCTTACAATATCAATATACATCCCTTATATATTGAATTTTATAGTGACTCTCAATTATAATATCACAATAGATCATCCTAAATTTTCATTAGTAGAATCGTATCTTGGTTTAGGTGTGTAGAATTCCACAAACATTTTATATGAGAAAAAAAAATATGAATTATTCTTGACATTTTAAAATGATAAACCCTCATCATTAGTGTTATAAATAACACACCATTAGGTATATGACTTGAAAATCCTACATGCCAACTATGATGATTGTACATTGACTTCTTTCCAATTAGAATAGATACAAAATCCTCAATAAATCATAAATTTATAACTTTATATACATGATGAAAAGTGAAATATTATAACCCTAACATCAAAATCCATGAACAAAAATGTCATTCCCATTTTTACGCTGATTTTCTTCTCAAAATGGTGATCACAGTACACCAACCAAATAACCATCATAGGCTATAACTCATTCCTATATCACCTGTCTACCATCTATGAAAATAGCAGGACAACAAAACATAGATCCATTCTATGGTATTAGTCAAATAAATGATCCAACACCACTTGTTGATATCCCCATCCTGATACCACTCATCAGCGTCTGAACCAAAGATAACATTGGGAACTCAGGCACACATCCTCATACACTAGAGGATTCTATTTAGAAACAAGGGTCTAGAGTGTGACCATAGAGAGACTGTAACAACTTACCAAAGTATAAAATGACATCCTAAGTAAACCAAAATAACATCCAAAATAATTATAATCAGAGTACTGAAAATGAATAAACATGAATCATAAATAATAATAATTAAATACATAAGCATAAATTCATGTTGACTCACATTAATTATATCATACAACAATAATCACTCAATAAACATATCATATATAAAAAATAAAGGTTTAAAAGACACTAAGGCTCTACTACCATCCCATAGACTCACATCATCCCAATACCAGCTACCATCCATGATATCTCACTTGAACATATTACATTGGGACTCTTATCATCTTGATCCTATAGGTTGTGGAGTATGATAAGGCACCCATGTGGCATTGATTTACACACAGGGTGTGAGTACAAATTAGTAGGGAACCACCAATGAATCCCCATAAGTAAACAATAAATAAAGTATATGTGTATGTGAAAATCTCAGAATATAAATAAGATATAGTGTATAAGAATAAGTAAATAACCATGGTCAATCCTTGAGTTTTCATATGAAATGAATTATTTATTCAAACCTGTTTCTCAAAGTACTATACTATCTTTGAGTACATAACATAGTTATGAAAACCAATATCACCACCATGGCCAATTTGGAGGAAATAGTCCTATGAAATCCAATAATCTTATTCCCAACAGACCATTCAAATGAGTGTGTCGTAGGATATTAAAATCAAGTAACCATGAGATGAATCTAAGGGGTGTGTCCCCATAATTCCAACACAAATAAACGTGAGTCAAATCCAAAAAGCGTTTCCATGGAATTCGATCCCAAATAACCCGGATCTAAATCCATGGTGTGTGGTGAAAAAATTTAATACAAGTAACTATGATTTCAATCCAAAGAGGATATAAAATGAATTTAAACACAAATACAAATTTTTTGATTCCATAGTGCTTGTCCAAGTAATTACAATGCAAATAAAAAGCCAAATTAAGAGCATGTATAAGGAATTTCAATATCATCCTCATACTCTGAGGATTACCCTTCCAGGATTATAAGTCATCAAAAAACATAGGGGAGTTCACTATTGGGAATCTAAGTCACATATTAGGAGTCATTAAGGCCGGATCCATGGATAATATCCAACAAATCACAAGTACCACATATAAATCTCTGTGGGTAGTGTCCCCACCCCGATCATCTCACATAAAATATCTTGATGGGTCGACCAACTAACCATATTTATCCAAAAAATACAAGGATATCCTATAAATTTCATGAGTTATATATATATAACATTATCAAACCATCAATTCATTTTATAAGATGAAAACCCACAATTATCTCTACCCATTTCCAATACACACCCTCACAGGGGTCAATATATCATTGGGTACTCATCAGGTTCCCTTAGGTCTCATCATAACCATAACACCCTTACCAGTTTCTTCTATGATGTTATTATATATCATGCTCATTCTTAACCCTGAAATAAAATAACATCCCTTGATATCATCAAAGTAATTTTAGGACCTCAATTGATCCATAAGCTATCTCATGTAGTTATAAAACAAGGGATACAACCTCAACCCAATTCCATTCTCAAGTCACACTAGGTCATTCCTCACATAAAAAATAAGCAACATAAACCCAATACATACCATCCTAGGTATTCACATCCCAATAGGTAAGGAAAACTCTCCCCATTATCATCCTAACTAGACCTAATGCTTTCAAGGAATCTAATGGTTCTCACATGGAAATTAACTAGGAAACTCATCTTAATTGATCACTCAACTCAACCTATAGGTCACTATGGGATCTTACACATGGGAAAATACATTAAAATAGTTCATTTACATGCCTATATGTTCCAAGTTTCAATAGGAAATCATTTATAATCAATTCCTTAACAATTAGTGATCGAGGAAATCAAACTAATGCATAGGGATCCATAATGAATGTCGACACTTTGTACAATATTTTTGGATTTTAATTTTAATTAAATAGTGTATTTAATTTTAAAAGGGTCACCCTATAATATTTGGGAGACCACATATATCACATAACATATAAAAAATTGTATCATTACCAAATGGAAATTCATAGGGACAACCTAAACTAACCATGTAATAATCACCTTTTTTAGCACTTCCCAACCACTCTCACCCAATCCTTAGAAGCTCAACTGGATACTAACCATCATTGTGAGTCCATAAATAATAAAAAATAATTAAAAATATTGAAGAATAAATATTTATAATTATTAAAACAATATAATCCAATTTAATATAAATATTTATAAATTTCTGACACTAATCGGGAAACATCTGTGCACCAAAACTGTGAGAAATGCGGTGTAGTGCTTTTTTAACACACACTTGAACCCAAGACACATTATATTACCCTATACTATATGAATATGAATATTTATTAGACTACACCACCATGTAAATTTTGCAAAATATCCTTGAATTCCAAAGGCTTCCGAATAGCAGCGGGGGTCTGAAGAGGTATCATGGGGATTTTGTACCCTTTGTATTAGAGTAATCATCAACCAAAAAATTACCAAATATTTTTAACCAAATATATATGAAATGAGTGGAAGAAAAAATTATATATCTCAGAATTAAAAATTAATATACAACATAAAAGTGAAATGATTATTTTCATAATATCAATACAAACCTGGACTACTTCTCATAAGGGAAAGAACATATAAAAAATAAATAAATTAAAAAATAAAAATGTGATAATGGTCTCCATTTCTTTTTCATACCTCTTTACTATCACCAGATATCATCTGAGCTATACCAATCAACCATTTCAGCCTAGATCCATGACCATAGTTATACTTGTTCCTATAATATCAAAGTGAGATCTTCTCGGGTACCCCTGTGCAATGGTTGTCTGAGAAGGGTGTGAGTACAAAACTCCATAGGGAACCCCCAAAATAGCCAAATATTAACTTGTATAGACAATATAAGTGAATTTAAAATAATTATATGATATTAATAATTACTATAGAATAATTAATAAAATAAATTAACAATACCAGCTACATATTGATGAATACATATCTCTAAGTACATCACTTGGACCATGCTAATCAGGTACTAAAACAATACCGATGTCGATCCTTAGGCCAATGAACCTGATTGAATATACCATCTTCATCCAATGATGAGTTTTCTATGACCACATCAATATATCATTCAAACCATATAAATACGATATCCTATGGGGTAACCCAATAAATCCTCATATTCAGGCTCAAATGACCAAAAAATTAGAATAAATGACTCAATAGGAAGATCTCAACCATCTAGGGAATCTCCCTAATCATCCATATAATAAATTGATCATATTCAATCCATATAAACCTCAATAATTCACTAACCTAAATGAAAAACTCCATGACACTGTGAAAATCAGTTAGAACCATAGCATCATGGGCATCCCCATCAAGTATAAGTAATGTTAACAGTCACTAGTGAATGGATCCTAGGTATGACCTAGGAATATCCTAAAAATAAAAGTGATCACAATTACTCAATCATAAATGCATGGATCCTAGAAATTCTAAGAATCCTAGGAATCCATGGTGTTTAGGGACTCCCATACAAACCTCTGGTCGATTCCCTGCATCTCTGTTCAAATCACACCCCTTCCTAAAGGTGTATATGGATTCTAAGAGAGATACACTAAGTCATATTCATTATACTATGATTAAGAATACCCATAAATGGGTCTAAACAAATAAGAAACCTATTTAAAAATAATTACATAACCATCAATGAATGAGGAAAAATAAGCTGGTGGCCATGTTCAATCGTGACTTTATAACTTTGTGTTTCCCAATAATGCACATTTAAATTTAATTAATTAATATAGTTAATTTAATTAAAAAAATTCAATTAATAATTTTTAATTACACTGCTAATTTTATTTAAACATATCAATCACCTTAGTGTCCATAGAACGTAACACAAGTCTAAATCAAGAGAATACATACCATGATGGAAAATATTCACACCAGTGGGATCATTACAATTCCCTTTCCATTTTTATACCACCTAAAATCTCAAAGAATAGCCTCAATCAAGCTCTCTATGGATCAACTAGTAACCACCTACACTCTCGAGCACCTATGTCACACCAAGGGAAAATGTAAAATTAATTTAAAAAATTTATAATTAATTAAACCATTTTAAAAAAACCATAATGCCTAAATTGTCACCTAATTCCATCAAAATATATGAAACACATGTAATGGTACCTTAAGGATCCTTCTCACATCAAAACCCTACACCATGACAATGAATTATCAAATAATTCCAAATCAATTGGAAATTGTAAATAATTTGAAAGGAAACCACTAATAAATTCATATAGGGAAACAATATTAATAAAAAATAATGGAAACTTACATAAATCCTCTTAGTATGAACTAATACAAAGAAGAAATTATTCCACTTTAGAGTCAGGCCATTCCACCATGCATTGGTGGAATCAATAATGAAAACCTAGCTAGAGAAAATGAAAATCTAAATAAGAGGAAGTTAAGGGAAACTGATAATAACATAGTCAGACAAATACCTTGAATCGATGATTTAATCTCTTGAGACACCCTTCTTGAATATTAATGAATCAGATAGGAAGGTAAGGGATCCCCTTGGTTATATATGAAAAATATTGGAGGAGAAGGTAATCCCCCCTTATACTCGATGGGAAAAGTTAATTTTGACCATTTAATTCCCCCACCAACTAGAGGGTATGGGTATACTAAGGAGTTGGGGGATACCCTTCCCATGGGGGTACTTTTGGATTGGAACAAGATAGTTGTTGGATAGCCAGAGGCTAGGTGATATCCAGCTAGTGAATGCTGTAATTTTCTATGGCAACCTAATTGGATCCTCCACTATCCATACAACCTATCTGAGCATTCCTTGTCAACACCTAGGCCCAGATATATATATAATTACACAAGTATGAGGGGTTTTTACTCTAAATATTCGGTTCTAAATTCTTGATAAAATCCCATTTTTTTAACTAATTCAAAAAATTCATATTCCCTCCGGAAATTTCAACATGTATGGAAATTAGGTTTTATAATACCTAAACCATAACACTTCTATTACCTAATATGTTTTAGAGGACACCCATATGCATCTCCCACCTTATATTGGTCTTCCATTCACTATTAAATGGACATGTTCTCAAATTAAATGCAAAACACACTTCTAAATTAAAACCTCAATACTAGGGTGGTTACACTTTTGAACCATGAGCTATTACATGTTACCATAATTGAAACATTGGGTTTGTACTCACCTAAACATGTCTATCTTAAGAAATGATCATTCTATCATCTAACTCACCACCCTATATATGGTTTATCCACCACTATATTCATAAAACTAAGGACAATTATAACTCATAGCACTCTGCACCATGGGAATCTCTTATTGAATCATAACACCTATATCCCAATGAGACACACAGTGAAGTTTCAAACACACCATACACAAACATGCATGAGAACATCAATAAAATGCAAGTAGAAACTCTAAATTCTCCTTAAAAAGACAAAATTAACATTCCCCGACTATACATAAAAAACCCCAGCATTCCATATTTACCAATAAGATCCTTATAAAGTGCTCAAAACATACCTATCATAACCAACGTGATGTACTTGATATGGTTCCCGCTTACCACATTCCTTCTCATGAAGTAACATCGGTCAGACCTCCTATAGACAACTCTTGTCTCATGCTCTTGATATCCAATATCCGTGCACAGATGAGTCACTCTATCATGATGAATTTATACATAGATTCATATCCTTGATCAGAGCATCAGTTTACTAAATCCATTTCCTTCAAACCATGCCTCAAGCACAAATATATCTCCAACAAGATCATGATCATATCATCTCAAGTCATTTAGAGTTTGATCCCATGTTCCTACCCCATATGATATTAAATACAAATTTATACGCAACATTCACTAAGACTTTGGATGGGTTTGGTATCACTGCTCACTAGACTGTATGTTTCTAAATGATCATCAGAAAACTAATCCCATACTATGATGACTCTTATAACATGTTGGTTACACACATGTGACTGAAATATCAATCCTTAACATACACGATCCCTTTTAATCCCATGAATAGTCTAAGAATTTATCTCACAACCCATATCATGCCCTTCATGGATCATAACAGTTATAATTTTCCAAAGCAACTCATACTTGCGTACCATAAAGACATCAAAATTATATCCATTATCAACTTACAGATATGCTACAACAACATATTTTGATAAAAAAAACGTGGGTCATTCCCTCCAAACGGCCAATAGAAAACTTTTCACCATATAGACTCTCTTATACCACTCATTGAGAATAATTATCACCAAGACCAATCACCACCACATGCGTTCCAATCTTCTCGGGCCGCACCTATTCCTACCCAAGCACTACACCTAATCTATTTCAATAATAAACCACAAAAGATGGGTAAATACACATTTTCCTCAGATATTATACAGAAAATAATGTTTGGGTTTCCCTAATATCATTAGTATTCGGATTGCACAATACTAATTGCTGATTTACAATTTAAAACAAGTAATACACACAGTAGTACAAAGAACTTTTTCCCATGTAGTTGGTGTACAATCTCATACTTGTTAATCCATCACCAAAATCACATGACCATGATTCATATATCATCAAATTTTTTTGACCATGCTCCATGACATGTCAACTCATCAATCCAAGATCTCCCTTGGAACTCATCTTCAAAATCAGAGATTCAATCGTTCCAATTTTCAACAAATGGCCACCCATCCACTGGGATCATGTGAGAACCTAAATTCCCACCCACACCCTCATGACACACTTTTGACAAAACACGAAACAACTCGGACAGGAATATGAATGAGCTTTGCCCCAAAAAAACTTGCATCGACAACATTGTAGTCAAACTACATTACATTCCAAGGAATACCACACAAAGGGCATGATCCCACAATACCCAAGGAATCACCATGTCTTCACGATAAACCTGATTATAACATTCATGTATAAATCCCATACCCAAGGCATTTACCCATGCCTCCTACATCAAGGAACCAAAAAACTATAATCAATCCTCCGTAATGGGTTTCCCTCAAATAGTCAAAAATACAGTCTCATTATGATCCCTAGTTGAATATAGGGGTTTCTAGGACTTCCATCTTTCCCATAAACCATGTCTCATAAACTTACACTAGGCCCAACAACCAAGTACATGGGTCCTATCCTGTAAAAAAAATTTCTCATGGGATATCACCCATGATCCCATTTAAACAAACAACACCAACATGCTAAGACACTCATCTCTAGTGTCTCATTTATGTAAAGGTTAGGAAAATTGTTCTAAGTCATCATCCCACCAAGACTGATTCTCATTGAGCATCGACACACCTTGAGAATGATCATCTCATTAGTCAACATGTATACACAAAATGGCATCGCCTAGATGACCCATGTCAAGAAACTATTTCTAAAGTGTTGTGTTATGTAGTATTCCATTTCAAACTATAAGTAAAATCACTCTATAGGATGTTACTTGAAATTTACATTACCAAACCAAGATATAAGCTACTCCCATGTGTTTTGTACCTAAGACATTTAATCTCTTTAAAAACCCCTCAGGGGTTGTATTCATCCCTTGTTGATGGGATTGTACCAACTTTAATGCCCTCATTCATCTTACTATAGGATGCATAAGAGCCACCACTTGAATAAAATACATATAAAAAAGTAGGCCCGACTAGTTTAGTAACACAAAGTATGCATATGGGAAAACATAGTATGAGTAGTTGTTAACACATCAAACAAAAGAACCTTAGTCATTAGTGAATACAATCACACTAGAATTGCAATATAATTTGAATCCTAGTTGACTAATTTAATGCACGAAAAACATCTTTACTATAAAATCCAAGTTCCAAAATAAAGGAATGGATTATTGAAAATGATTCATGAGTTATAAATCTAGTAACCCATCAACCATAACCCTCAAGCCTCATATGTGTCACACTAAGTTAATATCACAAATAACCATTACATTGTAATAAAAAACATCAAACACATAGCCTTGTAAACCATCAGATCCAATAAAAAAGGTGTTCGAAATGCATCCAATTTGGGTCCCATCATAAGCCCGAACACATTTATATGTCTCTTGTGAACCATATCCCCAAATAGTAAAACAAAATATTAACTTATATGATACAATGTTTTAATTCCATGGTCCAGTTTACTCTAAATGGTAACTAGACTTGGCCACTATCTGACCTTACGCATACGAACCCAAATTATAGAGGATTGAGACTAGAATTGGGGGTCAGAGGAATTATTATGGGGATGATATAAACCCTATATCAGAGTGAGAAACAATTCAAAAACTTACTACGAATCTCACATCACATAAATATATGATAAACAGAAGTAATAACTATAAATCGTGACCTTAAAAGTGAGATGAAACATACAACTTGAATGGCCATGCTAAGAATATAAATACAAACCTAGATAACAATCAAACATTCCAATAGACAAATATTCTAGGAAATAAAAAAAACATGAGGCTCTGCTCCAGCTCAAATCGATGCCTCATCCCAATCCCCATATCTTATCCAAGGCATAACGTTAAACCATGTTAGGATCAGTATAATGCCTCATATGTACCTTTATATAAAATATCCATATGAGAGTATTTTGGGTACCCATATTCAATGGAAACCTGAGTATGGTGTGAGTAAAAAACTCATTTGGAAACCACAAACATTGTCCTGTTCTA
Source organism: Viscum album (assembly GCA_963277665.1). Classification (NCBI taxonomy): domain Eukaryota; kingdom Viridiplantae; phylum Streptophyta; class Magnoliopsida; order Santalales; family Viscaceae; genus Viscum; species Viscum album. The sequence continues at coordinate 1,753,522,044 of OY728136.1, read as the reverse complement.
ACTGGTACTTATAGTGACTTGTGCATGTGAAATAATCATCTAAATTAAATAAATAACCAGAAAATAGTAAATAGAAGAAAATAATAATAACTGATTTGTATTGATATTAGAATGTCTCTGAGCACCCCATATGGATTGTGCCAATGCACATAAAAAATCCATACCATTATTGATCCTTATATTTGTGACCATGGTTTACCATGCTTGGTTCAACCATTGTTAGGGTGTCTCTGGGAATCTCCTAATATCATGAAATCCATATAAATATAGAAACCCATGGTGTAACATATAAATTCAGGATATGAAAACTCTATAAACTAATAACATAGCATATAAAACTTGATATACCAATCCTAGGGTCCTAGTAATATCAACTCTATTATAATATATAGTTCAAATTCAATCCCTGAGAATTCCAGAAAGTCATTAAATTTAAGGTCAATCTCTACATCACCATGATAACTGGTCAGATCCAAGGCATACTACTAATCCCATTATATATGAGTAATTTCATCATGATCCACTAGATGGATGATTTTACTGACCTAGTCATCTCATCAAAATAAAAGTGATCACAATTCCACAAGACTGAATGGATGGATCCTAGACATGATTGGAATCCTATATACATGTGGCACATTTAGTGTCTCATGAAGACCTGGGGTTGAAACCCTCCATCCAACACATTCTTTAGGTGTATCAATATCTGAATCCTTAGATACACACTAGGGATTCCCGATGACTTCACTATGTCTAAGATATATCACAATAGTATCATATGAGGCCTAAAGTGGGATCCCAGGTAGTACCTTTTGGAATCCACCATAAAGTCTTCCCATCTTGCCCATAGGCCCGATCCCAAGAAGTATGTGTGGGAATGGTAACTGTATTTGATATAAAAATATAAATGCCCAAATAATGATCAAGGGTTGGATGGTTGCCTGAACCTATCACTACATTCTATATCCCGACGAGATTACTTGTTTAGTGTTGGTTCTAAGGTGAAAACTACAACCATCTCTACCCAAAACCATACAAACTTTCATAGGATTGGTCTGTCATTGGGTGCCTTCTTAAGTCCCACAAGTTATTTCATGTTAGAGGAACCCTATTCAGACCCTCTATGTAAAGGCATGGGTGAAGGCATACTGGTACAAAATGGGGATTCAATGTTGATTTTTTTTAGTTTTTGGCATCGGTTTTCAATTAAATTATATAATGGAGACATTAAAAATAAAATTTCATCATTGGTTTTATGAAACTGACATTGATACCCATCCTCATATTATTTTTGGTGTCAGTTTATAGGATAAAGGATTTCGAATCAATTTTTGGTGTGGTCTTTGGAATTGGTTATAAAGGTGATCGATGCCGAAAGCTCTGTATTTTCGATCTTCGAAGTCGGTTTTTATTAAAACCGAGGAAAGGCACATTGTTTTAGGAGGATTTCAGTGTTAGTTAACACTAAAATTGATGCTGAATTGTTTTTCTGTGGGGTATTTGGAATTAGTTTTATAAGATAACATAGGATGAAATCGAAATATATTTGGCTCGACGTTAGTTTATATATAAAATTAATTCCAAAAAAAAACATTCAATGTTGGTTATTAAAATTACTGATGTTGAAACCTATAATTTTTTTTAAAAATAAATAAATTAATACTATAAAATATGAGAATGTAAAACCTATAATAGATAGAAATAAAACTAAAAAATGACCAAAAAACATATTATGCAAATTAAATCAAAGACTTTAAATGTCACAAACCATAACTAATAAACCAGTAAACTAATACTCATACCAGCCTTAACATAGCCTCCTAAATTAGTAACCACCACCTGAATCATCCAAAATTCAAAGGAATGGTTCTTTCATTAGAATAGAAAACATCAGAACATAAATAAATAAAATTTTCCTGTCAAACATTCCTTAAAAATAAAATTATCACAATTTCCATGTTAAAAATGTCTTTTTCATTTTCATTCCAAATCAGTAGGTTTCCGTGAACATTTTGACTTTTAAAATCGATTTCCATTTTAACAAAATTTTCTAAAGAATCAACATCAATTAATAACATGAAATCAAATTAAAATTCAACCCATCACTTTTCTCAAAATCTATAAAAACGACCATAATTTAACAACTAAATAAGAATAACATTATCTATATAATTATATTTTAAGCTAGAATTAAAAATCACAAACCTACTAACTTATAAAATAGCTGGTCATGAATGTTTAATCATTATATTGGGATCATTAGGATCAAACAAAAATGATAAAAAAATAAATAGTTTTTGAAAACATTATTAAGAAAATTTCATATTAATCATAATCATTAAAAGATACATACCTGATAATTTAATTCTATAGCAGACACATCAAATAGTTCACAAAAAAGATCAAATATGGGTAATCTCATCATTTATATACAGATCAACATCATTGAACATCTACAATGGAATTGAAATTAAAATATTGAAAACTATGATATAAAATATAATATAATTAATAAAACTAACCTTATAAAATTCAATCAAAACCATAGTTGTGATTATCTCAGAAGTGAATCATAGAACATAACAAACTCATTACAATATTCATTTTTGACAACCACACAATGGTTATACAACATTAACATTATTTTAAAAACCAACACACACACACATATATAAATATAAAAAATCAAAATATTATGAAAAGTTAAAATATTTACCGTTACATCCACATATTTGATTGGAATTGGCTTCTTTATCTTTAACTTATTTTTGTTCAACTTTTTCCATGACATGAATTTTCATTTATATCAACTAATGAAACATGTAAAATAATTAAAATTACATGTAATGAACTTATATAAAGGAAGATAACTTATTCATTTAAAAAGGTGTTAAAATCTTCACGAACATGACCTAATAATTTGAAAACCCAGTATAGTGTTCATTCCCTTGGGAAGAATATGCCTAAAATAAAATTCCCTCTATAATATGAAATGTCAACATTTAATGACATTATAAAAAATGTTGAATAATAATTATATTAATGTCCTTAACCATCAAGGAATGGAAAAAAACAATATCTAATATCTGTCTTTAACAATATCTTGGTTATATATTAAATTCTACGAGGATGTTTCACATGTTTCATATCTATTGAAATTAATTCTAGATCAATATGAAAATAAAATCTTGTAGTATCATTTTCTATCAGAATCACGCATAGATAACTAATTAAATATATTACATAGTCGGTCACTTAAAATCATATTTATTTACCAAATTAAAAACATAAACTTAAATTTACTTATGTGGTGAAAAATTCCAATATATCCACACTAGGATCCTTAAACTAAATCAGATAATTGATATATATTTTTTAATATTATCAATATATAGGCTCTTCCACATATTTTAGTTTTCATCTGAAACTCATATAAATTATCCAATGAATAAACAATCTGGTATAATCTTTTTATCTCCCCAGAAATAGAAGTATCTGCAGATGTTAGTTCCTGAACATCCTGTTTCTATTTTCTTTGTATCATTTATTTTGATTTTACATAATACTATAGAAATTAAATTTTATAAAACATTATAATTAATTTCCAATTAAATGTAATTAATTTTTAAAAACAAATCATAACTCATATGATATATAACATAGAAGTTTATATTACCAAAATAAAAACTAACATAAATAATCCCCTACTTTGGTGACCTCGTCGACATGAAATGTTAACATAAAATTAGGATATGTAAAATTAGTCACTAACACTCTGATAGAACCCAACTATAAAGGCTGGTGATGTATAGAATCCACAAAAACATGTACAACCTTTTATGCTACAATACATACATGAGTATCTCCAGCACACAATGTACAATATAATGTGAGGTCAAAATGAGATGGTGGAAGATCTTAGTAGGAAAGCTGGGTAGGCTAGGAGGGATGGGACAACTAGGTGGGTTGTACAAGTTGCACAACTGACTGGGATGGTTTGGAAGACTGGGCATGCTGGGAAGTCTGATCAGGATGCGTAGATTATCTCATTAATCGTTCAAACATCTCCTGCACAACTGATTGAATTTAATCTCCCATTGAATATTTCATTTCTTTTAGCTCAGTTTTAAGGCATAGATTTTTGGGTCTCTTGACTGCTTAATATGGTTACCAAAGAATTCTTATTAATAACTCCTGCTGGATATCCTCTAATGCAGCATGAGTATTGTGTCTTTCCTAAAGTAGTGGCTAGGATGTCTATCCTACCCTCAACGATAAAAGTTCCCTAGGTCACTTTCTTGTAAAGGATATCTTGAATTATAAAATGATAAATGGTATGTCAGTGTTAATTTTTAAAATTAAAAAATAAAAAAAAATTCAAAATTATTTACATACAATTCTTTCAGGTACTTCCTTATCTTTCTCTATAATATATATTTCATTATTATTCACTCTGTTTTTAATTTTTTGTAATGACTGGGGAGAGATGGAGGACCAAACTGGACCTATTCAGAACCACTACTAGATTGAGCTCTTAATTCTTGAAACTTTTCTCCAATAATTTTATTCTCTAATAAATGACACCCACCCCATGATAAAATATAAGGGTACACATTCTGCAACACAATCTCTTGATGAGATCTCATCGATTTCTATTACATTAAAATAAACTAATGAGTAATTATAGAAATATTTTATAATATTTATAAAATAAAATAATTATCATACATGATATGACTCCTCATGTTTGTTGTCAACAAATTTCATCCATGTATCTGAATCTAAAAGGTGATAATTTAGAGAATGGTTTTCATTTTGTTTTATTCTAAAAACATAACTTTTTGTCAATTTTGTTTTGAAATCACTCCCTCGAATAACCTATATAGTAATACATATTTTCTTAATTACTTTTATTTATTAGAAATTAAATGCCATCTACATATGAATAAATTAAATAATAGTCATTTAAAAAATTTAATATTCAAAAAATAAGATAAAATAAATCAATTAAGATATTTTTCAATTGAAGTATCCCAAAGATGTTGTTTCTCTATCCCATCAATGGACTTCTAATCAGGATATAAAATGTTAATTCTAAAATGGCTCTACATGGTGATATAACTAGTAAAATGAGTTTCATTTGGGATAGTTGCATTATTATCATCATCAAAAGTAATATAAAATCTTCCACCTCTATGAGAAAGTGACAGTTTTTTTAAATGTGAAACACCATGTTTTCTAACATGAGAACTAATAGGGGAAGTCTCCATCACTAAGGATGCATCAGTAGTCCTACAAATATTTTTGATAAAGTAAATATTTTTTTCATTAAATAAGTATATTAATATATATTTAATAATATAAAAAATATATATACCTATGTAAATATTATTCTCTCACTATATCTAACTTTGAAATCAAATGTAATGAAATTGTTTATACCTTCATATTATTACATAAGATAATATTCAAAAACATTGATTAAAAAAATATATAAGTAATAAAGTGATGCATTTGGATTTTTTAAATTAAATAATGAATTATTTTAAAAAGTGTTTTCATATGCATAAATATAATTGAATCATAATAATGCACATTAGCTATTTCAATGAAATTATCCAACCATATACGTGGAATATAAAATTTAATAGAAAAATCATATAAATTATCAAATATATATAATTAAACATCCAATAGTTGTTAAAAAATAGATTTTTTACACATGTAAATTTATAAAAAGAAATAAAATATAAATATTTACCAAAATAATTTGGAGAATGAATTATTGTTTTCCCATATACATTCAGAATGATCATTTCGCACCACATTCATTGTTCCTATGTTAAAGTCATTGTCATTATCTGGAAATTTTGAAATAGATGAATAAAGATCATGTAAATAAAAAGAATTATCACCAGATGAATCACCGCATGAACCATTATATCAAAAAACCTAGGTGGGAAATACCTTTCATGTTGAAAAATTATAAAAGTAGCTTCATTCTCCAACAAAAATAAAAAACTTTGATCAACAACTTTGATACAAGTGGATTTAAAAAACTTACATAACCTGATGATAGTCTTTCTGATAGTTGTCGGAAACATACCATGCAGTGTGACAGGTAACAATTGTCGCATAAATACATGACTGTCATGAGATTTCAAACCTATTAATTTACAATCCTTCAGTCACACTAAATTACTCATATTTTAACAATATACACCTGGTTATTTAATGCCTAAAAGGTACTTACAAAAATTCATTTTCTAAATCTTTTTTAATATGTGACAAGATAATGGTAAATATGTTCTATTTCCTTTCACAATGGGACCTAACTCCAAATGTATTTCATTAATATCAAATCCAACCCCACATGAAATAAATCTTTTTTATTTCCCATTATGTATAATAAGGTTCAAATAAAACTATCACATATGTTTTTCTCAACATGAATCACATTAATGTTATTTTATTCTCTAAAAATCTCTAATAACATAGTTCAAAAAAGATTGACTATTTATTTGAGATTTTTTTTGAATAATGGATATTCTTTTCTTTTGAAATTACAAATAAATATTTCAACCTTTCGTAATATTTTTAAATTAACAATGGTTGTGGGGGATGATTGTATTCCGGTAAACCATTAAATTCTTTTTCAATCGATGATTAGGATGATCTGTTTGCAAAATTCTATGGGGTCCCATGTAAACTATCTTTCTTTCATTTCTAAATTGATAATATGAAGTCTCTTATTCACAAATTGGATGAGATTTATGTCCCTTAACACTATATCCAGTTATGTTTTTATATGTAGGAAATTTTTTTTATGGTGAACATTATCATTGCATGTAAATGAAAATACTATTTCTTGTATGTATCAAAAACATTGACAGTTGTCTCCCATAGTAGTTTCAAATCATCAATCAATGGTGAAATATAAACATCAAAATCATTTCATGACTATTTGGGTTAAGAAATCATCATGTTCATCATAAAATATTTATTCTTCATACATATCTATGGGGAAATGTTATAAACTACCAACAAAATAGGCTATGAACTATATTATATACATAGGCCCTGATATAGATTCATTCCATTAGTACACAATCCCATTTTAAGATTTCTAACTTTACTTCAAAAATCAAGAATTTTTTTGTCAAATCTCTTAAAATATGGTGAATTAGAGGGTGACATAAGTTACCAAAAAAGATGTGATCATCTGAATTCCATCTTATTTTATTCATCAATTGTTATTGAAAATAGATGATTCAAATGAGTAATTATTGGACAGTACCACATTGATTTAACAGAAGATTTGATTTTGGTACCTGTGAATGAATCAGAGTTGAATTATTGGAATTATATGAAGGAATAATTAGATGGGATTATTAGAAAGTAACAAATTTATTTAGCATGAGGTTAGATGTTAGTACTCGAGAATGAATCTGAGTTGTATTTTCATCCATATTATACCTTGATGTCTCACATGTTGGACATTTTGATAAATATTTATATTCATTTTCATAAAACACACAATCATTAAGGAAATTATGTATCTTTTTATACCCCAATCATATTGGGCATAATATTTTTTCACCTTATAATTGGAGTTTGGAAGTTTTTTTCCTTCTAGAAGTAGCTCTTTTAAAAGATCAAGTAAGTGAGACAAACATTTATCACTCCAACCATTTATTTCATTCCTGGTAATGAATCTCATCACTACTAAAAACACTATATATTTACTACAAAATATGAATAGTAGTTTCTCAGAATATCCATATAATCGTTCAACAGTTGATGTTTTTATAATGGTTTGAACACTTAAATCTTGAATAAATTCTTTAATACGATCTGTTGCCTCATTATGAATACTTTCATCATCATTAGATATTGAATGTTTAGTTCTTTCACATTTCTAGATCCAATGTGTATAATTAAGGTTAAAACCATAGAAAATGAAATGATCATTGATTTCTATGGAATTTAGATTTCTCATACTCAAACAATTCACAAAAGGACATAAAATCAAATCTATGTTTTCAATATTTTGTTTGGAAAATTTTATGAAATCATTAACTCCTTTTTTATATTCACTTGTTGTTCTTTGTAAATTAATCCAATTATGATCCATTGAATGCCTAATATCGTAATATAATCAGTGATATTTTAAAACCTATAAACCTTTATATATATTTATATATAAATAGATAAAGTTTTAACATGAAAACATAAAATAAAATAATACTACCTTTATGTTATATCATGTTCATTTTTAACTATAATGATATTTTGAAAATAGAGGTGAAAAAGAGTCATTGAATCAACAATAATTCACCATTTATCATTCCAAATTCCAATCACAATTTACCCTTACTTAATTACATTATAATAACATTAATTAACAAATTTATTGTATAAATTCTTATAAAAAACATGACAAAAAATTATTAACATGTAAAAATTCTTTATTCATTGTCCATAATTTTGTAAACTATAAATTCTTTCATTTAATAAAAAACTACACCATTAGGTAGATAATACAATATATATATCACACAACAATTATGAAATTAATTATTCTTAAATGATAAAAATCAATTTATCATTAAATTTCTCATGAACAAAAAAATTATAATCCTTGTAATTAATTTCACAATTGAATTTATATAAATATCAATAAATTCATAAAAATGAGTGTTAGAATCATACACAACATGCATGTTACTCATAAAAAAGTATTCAAATAATTTTAAAGTATATGATTGAAATCTCCGACCATTAAAATAATTAGAAATCTATGACAGGAACAATCATAAAATTACTCCTAAATTATTTGAAATCAATAATTTCATCAAAATAAAATGATATGAATGAATTAGTTAATAAGAGAATAAAAATCCCCATAAATTGAGTAAAACCCATGGAAAAATGACTCATTTACTACTAAGATCTAAACATGTAAGGAGATATGTCACTTGTAGAAGATCAAATATTACTAATGGAATATAATTATACTAGTCAAAATAAAAAACATTTAACAATAAATTTCATAAAAAAACCACCTTATAAATTTATCAAATAATAAAATCAATCAAAATAGACAAATTTTAAAAATAAAGTTAATAATTAAAAATCAATTTAAAAAAAATAAAGCAATAATTCCAAATTATAACTGAATAAAAACTAATTTATTTCTAAATTTTGAAAAATAACTTACAATATTCATATTTGAAGATGATAAAATGAGTTGCAATATGAATGTTATCCTTAAAATTGTTTGAAATAATAAAAAATAAAAGATCTAAGAAAAATAGTTGTATATATGTATGATAATCATGGACAAAAAAAATCAAACCTGATAGATGTGCAGTTGTGAATAGGTTTTGAAACATGAAATAAAAACTTAAACACAAAAACAAAGATAGTTGATGAAATAATCAGAGACAATGGTCATGAAATGAATATTAAAATGGAAGAAATCGAGAAAAATTATTCATCGAGGTAATTTGGGTGGCCATCAGAAATGTCATGAGTTGGGAGAGACAAAAGAAAACGAAATACTTTTAGGGTTTTGGGTGGTGGAATGCTCGGGTTATTTTATTAAAAGATTTTTCTGCATCGGTTCTCCAAACACCAATTCCAGAATATATATATATATATATATTTGGCATCGATGTTTACATAAAATAACATTGAAATAATTTTTTTTGTTTTAGGCATCAGTTGTTAGGAAAAACAACATTGAAAAGCATACATATTTATGTTTTTGGCAGTAATTATAATTAAAACTAACACCGAGAACATTTTAAAAAAAATCCTAAATTAGTTTCTTTAAAACTGACATAAAAAACACAACTCCAAATCCTTTATTTCCACAAATTCCTACAACATTGGACCTCTATCTCAATTAAATAACACTAGTCAAACAACTCTCCAGCCAAAGAAAATAAGCATACCGAGTATGGTGAACTCCCCAATACCTCACATGGACCACTATGGCCTCCCATATCTAGTCAACTCACACCCGCTTCTTGAAAATGTCTAAAGCTCATATAAAATATCCACTAAGTCATAACCATTATACTATAATTAGTAACACCTCTATAGATGTCCACATATCTAAGAAAACTATTCACATGGAGGGCCTCAGCTATCGGTGGATGATATAGAAAAATTATTTACCAAGCTCCATCCTTGAGTTGATAATTTTATTATCTTGGTCATGGTCATTTCAATTTTATTAATTAAAATAATTAACATAACTAAAACCATACGATTTATATATTTTAATTATAATGTTAATTTAATTTAAACTTGTTGATTACTTTAGTGGTGATACCACATGACACAATCAAAAACCAAAAACATTAATATCATGAGGAAAAATTTTCAAACGACCTACCTAATTTTAATTCCCTTTCCATTTTCACATTGTTTATCCCAAATAAGATCAAAATGGCATGACTGGTCACCACATATGCTCCCAAGAAACAATGCCACATTGAGGCACCATACAAATTCAATTAATCCATTTGTACCAAGTAGGCATAATGCCTAAATTCTCACCAAAAGTTGTCTCCATGCCAGAACCACATCTTACAGAAGCCCAAGGGTCTGTCTCACATCCATGGCCCTATACTGAGAATAATCCCAATAAGAAATTTCAAATAAATTGTAAATTTAGATTAATTTAAATGGAAACCCTGGTGAAATTTAAATAGTAACACACCATTAATGAAATAGACAATGTCTGCATAGTAATTTTATCTTGGGATGACCTCTTTCTAGGAATAATATAAGATTCTTGATAATTAGGTGATTCCACCATTCTTGTAACAACTCTTTTTTGATACAATTCTCCATTTTATTATGTTTTATAGGTTACATTATATTTACTTTGAGTTCTGGGAACTTCTAGTTAGTTTTGTGTGTGTTTTGGATGTGTTTTCAATGGTGCACTATAGTGACCCATAATTCCAATACATAAGTATTATATCTTAATATATGAATATTCATTATATAACATTATTATCTATACTATAACAATTAGGGTTTTATGTATTTGGAAACATGGATACATAAAATAATGGTTCCATAATTGGACTACATCTTCCTCCATTTATTTTCTCATATCTAGAACCCTTATTAGACATGTAGAACCCCCAATTCGAGGTATGGAACATTTTCTTTGCCTTTTTTATGTGGTTTAAGTGCATGGGATGAGTTCGGATGAGGTAGTGAGAGTGTGTAAGGGTTTTCAATAAGGTTGGAGGCTTTTCTAAGGACTCACAGTTTGAGCACAGTTAGGAAAAACGATGAGGATTCTCTAGGTAACCATGTAGGGGGAGAAAGTGGGCTTCACATGGCCTGTGCATGTTTTTCCAAATCGTCTGAGGAAACTATGTCTACCAATTCTCTCGAGGATATGTAATGCGCATGGTTAGTGCATAGTTTTCCAAACCATGCGGGCTAACCGTGTGGCCACTTAAAAAGACGGGTCTAAATCTGCGCTCCCTCAGGCTTGATCCATTTCACTCTAAATATCCAATAACTTGGGAATACCTTGTGATTTTCAGTTCTTATGTGTTTTAAAGGATCTCTCACTCTTTTTTGGATGCAATTCAAAGGGGTTTTAAGGTGGTTTGAAGGTGGTTTCTCCTGGGTAAGTCTCTTCTCTTGGTTTCTCTTTGGTTTTCTCTAGATATGCTCTTCTCCCATTATTTGTTTTCTAGATATACATCCATTAGCTATAGATATAGGGTTTTTGTTTCCTTGGGTGTTGATTATAATTCTTGTGGATGTTAGTTAAGGGGATCTTGAGCGGTTTTGGTGGTGCGTTTTCCCGGATTGGGGTGCAGTTGCATGTGAGTCGAATTTGTCAGAATCGTAAGTGTAGGTGGCTTCTCTCTCGATTCCACTTTTTTAGAACATGAAGATTGTTTAAAATTAGTTTGCCTTCTTGAAATTAATTGTGGTTTTATTATGCCAAATTTTTTGGAAATACCTTCTGGTATGTTTTGTGTATTTTTGGGATAGAGGGGTTTTACGGTCGAATGTCATTGTTGTTAAATTTTAAAATGGGATGCTTGGAATGATTTGTAAAAATGGTGGATGAATTATTTTCAATAAAGATGTTCTGTATTAAAATTTTGTTTTTCAAGGTAAAATTATTAAATGGTGATTTCAATAAATAGGTGATTTATCAATGTAGTATAGCATGTGACAGAAATGGTTATGTGTGTAATGTTGTGGCCTTGGTGAGTTGTTCTTGGCTATTACTTGTTAAATTATGTGTAATATGGGCAGGAAGTACCACTATAAAAAGAGGATGTATAGTGGAAGTAAGGGCCACCATCAAGGATAATTGGGTGGGAAGTGCCACTAAATTGGGAAGGGAAGAAACAGGTCAGAGGAAATGGTTGTCGTGAATATCATACCGGGTTGGGTTTGTGAAACATTGTTTTGTGTTTTGATTTTTTTGTGGCTATAGGAAGAAGAAATTGGTTATTATAATGTGTCATAGTGATATGGATTATTACATGTTTATGGATTTCCCTTGTTTGATATGTCTTGTTCAGGGCTTGTTGGGCATATGGAAATGGTTTCACTTGTATATGTTTTAAATAAACATCTTTATATAAATTTGCTAACAGTTTTATCCAAGTAGCCTGTGTAGGGAATTTATTTGGGTAAATCCTACTGAGTATTATTACTCACCCCTAATTTGGCACTTGGGTTCTTTTGTAGATGTTTTTTTCCAAGACACTGGTAAGAGTAAAGCTTCTCATTTTTCTATAAGTTTTTTATGAAGCTTCGATGATGTTGTAGTGATTGGAGCATGGAGCTTGGGGAGGATCTATGGATAGTGTCCACATTATTTTGGAGTCATGTTTTAGTCATTATCTTGGTAATCTGATTTTCGGTTGTTGTATTTGGAATGTGGGATCATTATGGATTAGTTGGTTTTCTTCTTGTAATGTATGGGTTTGGTTGTTCTGTTGACATGCATGATATAATTTTTGGTTTATTTGGTTGGTTAGTTTGTCTCAAGGGAAAATTGTTCCTCATTTTTTCTCAAAGCCCTTGGATTTTATTGGTAGCCTTTGATGCCTTGGAAATGTCGCTTAAGGAGAAGTCGCATTCCTCCGCCCTCTCAAGCCAATGCGATGGGGTGTTTTGTTACAAGTGTTATCAGTTTGTTCTGTCGTTGGATCTCAAGTGAGGGCAGTTCTTCCTTCCTTTGGTGTTGACTATTGGTCTTGCTGTTGACACTTTTTCTTGGTCTATTCCTTGAGTCGGAATTATACAAAGGCATACGATTTTTAGAACATGGAATGAATAGAATAAAAGGACGTAGCTAACCCTTTTTTTTCTGAATATCATGTCACCAGGGAGTTGGGTACATAAGTCTTTGGAGACTCTTATAGGAATTAGAAATCTCATTGTTTTGGGTGTAGCCAATGAGATGATAATGACATGCATGGTAGAAGTATAACTCCCTCTAGGAAGAATATTTCATTGGGGTTTAATGATTTATGCTGTGATATGAATGTGTGGATTTTGAAAAATTCAATTTGGGATTCAAAAAGGAAGGATGTGAAACATGGAAAATTTTGGTATTTTGAAAATGGGGTAATTTTCAAAACATGGTGTATTTTTCCGAGGAGTGCAATATGGGAAATGGTATTTTTTGGAAAAATTTGTTGTTGTAGTTTTTATGTACTTGAATTTTAAAATTGTATACCCTTTATTGTTAAGGAAGTGAGACCTATGGCTGTTTTTGTGTTGATAGAAATGGCATCAGGTAGGAGTCGTGAAGACCAACCGAAGGAAGCTTCTGAAAATGTGGTTTAACCTGATCCTCAGGTGAACTAGAGTTAGTGTAGATTATAGTGAAAGCTTTACAAGCTGTGGAAAGTGGGAATAAAGTGGATGAACCATCTCCCGTGAATCATGTGGTTCATTTTCAAAAGCATAATCCACCGATCTTTAGAGGTTATTCAAAGTCACAAAGGTTCAAATCTTTGTTGAATAAAATGAACAAGATCATTGAATTCTTGGGAACTCTGGTAGAGTTGGATGTGAAGTCATCCACGTATATGTTGGAAGATATTTCCCTTAAGTGGTGGGAGTTGGTGGTGAAAGATGGAATGGACCAATGTTTGAAATTGGAGGGATTTGAGGAATTGTTTAACAAATAATTATACCTTCATACATTCAGAATTTAGCATAAAATGGATTTCTTCGATTTGAAGCAGGAGAACCTTTTGGTAACAGGATATGCTACTATTTTTATAAACGTAGTGAGTTTTACACCTGAGGTGGAGGGTAATACGTCATTTAATGATTGTATATTCGAAGATAGTTTGAGGCAGTATGTCCAGTTCAAGATAGTAGTACTATGTATAGATGATTATACGGATATAGTGAATAGATCCTCGGTGGATGAAAGGGATATCTTGGGGGTTGCGAGTGGAGGAAGTGTTTTAACACCTGTCGTATATAGTTGGAACTCAAATTTTGGGTTCAAGCAGAAGATGGACACTTATTTATAGGGTGGGAGTACAACATAGAATCCAACAACAATATCAGTCTCAAGGGTAATATGCCTCATTGGGATGAGGGTAGAGTATACGTGTCACTCGCAAGGACAAGTTTATCATGATATATTCTGGGATCACCACATCTCCCTAGAAAGGAAAGTCTTAGTAAGGAATAAAATAACAAAGTGTGGAAAGAACTTAGTTTTTAGAGCTGAACATCTTGTGATGGATGATCAGTCTGGACCATCTACAGCTAGAGGTACGATTCTTGTAAATTATACCTTGATTCAAGTTTGGTTGGATACATGTGCTTCCCTTTCTTTTATTTCTTCTCGTATTGTTGATCTTTTGGGTTTAACTATGGAAATGATTCCTATGATTCTCAAACTTCAAACTCCTCTGAGTGAAAAAGTGTGTCGAGATTTACTCTATTGAGAATGTTACTTATTTGTGGATGACAATGAATTGATGTGGGATTTCTCAGTGCTTGAGATGAATAATTATGATATAATCATGAGAATGGATTGGTTGGTTATGTTTAAGGCCCACATTGATTTCAATGCAAGAACCGTTAGTTTTACAATAGAGGATGGGGTCAAACATCTCTAAATAGGGGAGAAAAATGAAAAGTTGGGTGCAATGGATTTGTTTTTACCAACTGTTTTCACGATCTTGTATAATTTGGAGGCATTGTAGTTGGAATTAGTGGACGGTGTTGATCATAGTGTTCTTCTAACAGATTTGGATCAGTTTATGGTTTTATTTCCCAAAAAAATCTCATCACTTCCACCCATGAGAGTAGTGGATTTTACAATTGATATTCTTTTGGGAAAAAGTCCTACATCACATCCATATTACCAAATGGCACCAAAAAAATTTCAGGAATTAAAGGTGAAGTAGGAAGAGTTAGAAAGAAAAGGGTTCATACGGACTAGCACATCTTCGTAGGAAGTGCCCATTTTGTTTGTTATAAAGGGAGATGGAACTCTGCGACTCTGTGTGGATTACCATAGACTTAATTAGGTTACGATAAAGAACCAATATCTACTTTCACACATTAATGATTTGTTTGAAAAGTTTAGGGGAGATCAATGGTTCTCCATGATTGACATGAGGTCAGGGTATCACCAATTGTGGGTGAAGATGGATGATATCCTAAAAACAATATTCAGAAGTAGATATGGCCACTACAAGTATGTGGTTATGCACTTCGGTCCAACGAATGCACCAGTGGAGTTTATTTAATTGGTGAATCAGATATTTCAGAGATATGTATATTCTTTTATGGTGGAATTTTTTCATGATATTAGTGTGTATTCAAGGACAAGGGTAAAGCATGAGCATCACTTAGAGATAGTTTTGGGAATCTTGAGGGATCATCGGTTGTATTAAAAATTATCGAAGTGTGACTTTTGGATATAGGAGGTTTGTTTCCTTGGACATTTTATTTCAGAGAAATATGTTTCAGTTGATCTGGAAAAGATAGAGGATGTTATCTCTTGGAAACCACCAAAGAACATTTTCTAGATACAAAGCTTCTTTGTCTAGCGGTGTATTATCGAAGTTCTGTTCATGATTTCTCTTGATTGGATTCTCTAATTATGGCTTGGGAAAAGAAAAATATCCCATTTCAATGGGATGAACAGTGTCAAAAATTCTTTAAAGAGTTAAAGGGCCTCCTTACATCAACACCAATCTTGGTTTTCCCTGAACTAGGGAAAGGGTACGTGGTTTATTGTGATACATCAGGATCATGTTTAGGGTGTTTTCTCATGAAAGAGGATAATGTGATTGAATATGGCTCACAGTAGTTGAGGTTTCATGATAAGATCTACCCAACACATGATTTGGAGTTGATAATAGTAGTTCATGATTTAATAATGTGGTGTCATAATCTCTTTGGTGAGAAATTTACAGTGTTTACTGATCAAAAGAGCTTAAATGATATATTATCAAAGAAATGTTTGAACTTGAGATAAAGGAGATGTATATAATATCACTAGATGTTTTATTTTGACTTAATGTACACACAAGGTAATGGGAATTCGGTGGAAGAAGCACTAAGTAGAAAATCATATGGTCAGGTTGTGAATCAAGCATCCAATCTATGGCAGTTGATGTCAGTAATAACCGACATGAATTTAGAATGTGAGGACCAGGGTGACAGAGCAGTCCTCTTTCCAGTTTCCTTGGTTCCTGACTTGAATAGTTTGGTTAAAGAGGCATAATCATTTGATTCCAAATGTGTGGTAATGAGGTCGAAACTCATTGGTGCGTAGACCATTGAGGATTGGGAAATGAATGAGAATTCAGTCGTGTGTTTTTAGAATCGGATGGTGGTACCAGTGAATTTTGTGGAGAAACTTCTCAGATCTTATCATCATTCCAAGTGGGTTTTCCATCCTAGAATTCAGAATATGTACAGGGTACTGAAAGTGTAGTTTTATAGGCTGGTATGATAAGGAATGTGGCTGAGTTTTTCCCGATATGCTTGACTTGTCAGAAAGTCAAGGGAGTGCATCAGTGGCTAGAAGACATGTTGTCGTCTTTACCTATCCCAATGTGGAAAAGGGAGAAGATATCAACAGATTCTGTGATAGGTCTTCTATGAATGGTCCAGAAACATGATGTCATATGGGTAATTGTGGATCAACTTACAAAGATGGCCCATTTCATCCCGATTTGTGACTCTCATACAGTGGAAGATCTATCCAAAGTCTATATAAGGGAGGTGGTAAAGAGGCATGGTATACCAGTTACGATTGTATTAGATAGATATCTGAGGTTCACATCTTGTTTTAGGAAATATTTGGATCAATCCCTTGGAACACAATTGACTATAAGCACAGCGTATCATCTGCAAACATATGGCTAATCTAAGAAGATGATACAAACCTTGAGTGATACGTTAAGGGCTTGTGTGATGGATTTTGGTGGTTTATGGGAGGAACACTTACCATTTTTGGAGTTCTACTATAATAAAATTTATTAGGATTTAATAAATATTGCTCTGTGTTAGGAATTATATGGGGGTCAATGTCGTTCTCCAATATGTTGCGTGGAAACAGGCAGGACGTCGATCATCAGACTGAGCATTGTCCAAGATACTACGAATAAAATCTTGTTGTTCAGGAAGAGGATGGAGACAACTCAATGTTTTCAGAAATCATATGCAGACTATCCTCGAAAACTGTTGTGGTTCGACGTGGGTGATCATGTGTTTTTGAGAATCTATCCTAGGTTGGGACATTGTTGGTTTGGGAAGCAGGTAAAGTTATCTCAGAAGTATATTGGGAATTTTGAGAAACTTGAGCGGATTAGGGAGGTGGATTATTATTTGGATTTTGCACTACGGTTTAGTGTGGTGAAAAATGTGTTTCATGTGTCTTAGTTGAAAAAGTATCAACTGGATCATGACCATGTGATTTTTGGGATAATGTTGATCTTGAACCAGATGCTTCCTTGGTGCACGTACTAGTACAGATTGTGGATAGGCAATAAAAAGTCTTGTATGGTAAAATAATCTATTTAATTGGTGTTTTGTGGAATCATGATTATATTCAAGAGGAGACTTGGGTGTGGGAAAAAATAAATGGATGAGCAATGGCCCAAGCTCTTTCGATAACAAGATGGTTCTCTACTTTCCGAGGATGGAAAGTACAATGGTGGGGAGAATTTTGAACCACCATTTTTTAGTATGTTATCTATTTATATGACTTTTTATGTGTTTTAAATTCTTGTAATGATTTGGGAATATGTTGGGAGAGTTTGGATGGGTTTTCAATAAGGTTGGAGGCTTTTATAAGGGCACGCGGTTTGAGTACAGTTAAGAAAAACCATGCAGATTTTCCAGGTAATAATGTATGGGGAGATAGTGGGTTTCACATAGCTTGCATATGGTTTTACAAATCGTGCGAGGAAACTCTGTAGATCCCTTATCCTGAGGCAGTGGCATGCGCACAATTAGCACACAGTTTTCCAAACCGTGCGGGATAACCATGCGACCACATAAAAATAGGGTTTTAAATATGGGCTCCTTTGGACCTGATCCATTTCACTAAATATATCCTCCCACTTGATCATCACTCCATATTTTCAGTTTTCAGAGGTTTTAGGGGCTCTCACACTCTTTTTGGAATATATTTAAAGGGGTTTCAAGGTTGTTTGAAGGTGTTTTCTCCCGGGTAAGTCTCTTCTCTTGGTTTCTCGTTGATTTTACCTAGAGCTACTCTTCTCCATTTCTTGGTTTTCTATATCTACATCCATTTCATGTATTTCTAGGGTTTTGGTTGCCTTGGGTTTTTATTTTATGTATTTTGGATGTTAGGAAAGGTTATCTAGAGCGGTTTTGGTGGTGTATTTTCCTGAATTTGGGTTCGGTTGCGTGTGATTTGAATTCGCAGGAACCATAAAGGTAGGTGTCTTCTCTCTCAACTCCACTTTATTAAAGCTTGAATATTTCTTACAATTAATTTGGTTTCATGAAATTAATTGTGGTTTTTTTGTTCAAAATTGGTGTGAAATCCCTTTGGGGGTGTATTATAGATTTTTGGGAAAGAGGGGTATTACAGTTGAATGTTCTTATTGTTAAATTTTAAAATGGGATTCTTGGAATGATTTTTAAATATGGTTGATGAATGGTTTTAAATGAAGATTTTGTTTATTGAAATGCGGTGAGGCATGGGAAAATGATTAAAGGGGGATTTCAATAAATAGTTGATTTATTGAAGTAGTTTGGCATGTGAAAGAAACAATTATGTGTATATTGTTGTAGACTTGTTGATTTGTGCTTAGTTATTACTTATTATATTGTTTTTAAAGTGGGAAGAAAGTACCACTATAAAAAGTGTATGGATAGTTTATAGAAGGTACAACATCAAGGATAAGTGTATTGGAAGTGCTACTAAATTGGTAAGGGAAGGAATGGGTCGGACGGAAGAGCCACTTTGAATGTCATACCAGGTTGTGTTAGTGAATCATTTTGTTGTTTTTTGATTGTGTTGTGGCTAAGAAAAGTGTAAATTGGTTTTTATGATGTGTGATAGTGATATGGATCATGAAATGTTTGTGTATTTCCCTTGTTTGATATGGCTTTGTTAGGGAATGTTGGGCCTATGGAAATGGTAGTAGTTGTAAATGTTTTAAATAAACTGCTTTATATAAATGTGATAATGGTTTTATCCTAGTGTTGTGTGTAGGGAAGTCATTTAGGGAAATACTACTGAGTATTATTACTCACCCCTACTTTGGAACTTGGTTGATTTTTCATATTTTGTTTGTTGGGACACAAGTAAGAGTGAATATTATCATTTGCCTAGCAGTTCGAAAAGAAGCTTGTGTGATGTTGTGGTTCTTAGAGCATTAAACATTGGGTGGTTCTATGGATTGTGTCCTAATTCTTTTGGAGTCATGATGTAGTCTTCCTCATGGTACTCTAATTTTGTCTTGTTGTGTTTGGAATGTGGGATCGTTATAGATTAGTTGGTTTTCATTTGGTAATGTATGGGTTTGGTTGTTCTGTTAACATGCATCATATAGTTTGTGGTTTGTTTAGTTTGTTAGTTTTGTCATAGGGGTAAATAATTCCCCATTTTTCTTGAATCCCTTAGAATTTATTTCCAGCCTTTGGTGCCTTGGGAACGTCCCTTAAAACTATTCTTCATATATTGGGGGGAAACATAATAAAATATGTTTTTGATGATCTGTAATGGCAAATAAGTGATATATCAATGATAATTAAATCATAAAATGATTTTAAAGGGTATGTGAATTGGATATTAAAATTTGAAAATCATACCAAACAATTCATAATTCAGAAACATGAGTCACCGAATAATTATTGGAAGTTAATAAGACATGATTCATAAAAGGATCAAATAACTTGAGCCCTGATAACATAACACCGACATAAGATAATGTCATAAAAGAGTGGAATAAAGTGTGGCATAATAAAAATCATAGGAATCCTATGTTAAGTCTACCGTCAAAGAATTTCATGACAAGTTAGTATTGGGACAACCGCCCATGTTCCAACTTCAGGCTTGGTATAACCTCCAATGTACCCACTTTTGGGATTTGGATAACCTCCCTCGTAGCCTCTATCATCATTTGGATAACCCCCATATTCCCTTTAAGCACATAAAAAACTAATATCTACCTAATTCATTGGAGGGATATATTATTATGGTTCCTCCCATCTCATAATCATAAATCCCTTCATATGTATTCCATATGATCATAGAAATATTCATCATGACATAACCCATAGAAAATAAAAAAAATTCATTGATATGTTATCATCGTAACCATTAACCATCAAGAGAAAGCATAATGATGGTATATTTAGATCATACCCATAGTAAATCATGTGTAACATTGTAAGACATTATCATATATGAAAAATTATTTTAAAAGATCATTGGAATATTTTTAAGGTAAATACCATTTTCATTTTCAAATTCTGTATTAATATATATATTTTTTAAAAAAACAAATTAATTTTTTTTTGTGAACATAAAATTTGAAAATTTTAAAGAAATATTCAAACATTTATCAGTCATGATAGTGGTAAATTCCATTCATTCCATGCATGTTAAAATAAATATTTCTTTCTCATTTTTGAAATAATTTAAAAGTACCTCTTTTGGAAATTTATAAGAAGATTACTTTTAAACTGTTTTCTAAAAAACAATCATGGGTAAATATGAATTTAAGAAATCATAGGAGAACAATTAAAACATTATTGAAAACTATTTTATAAAACATGGGTATGGAAAAAAATGTTATTTGTCCAAAGAGAAAAATAATATCTGTTTTCTTTAAAAATAATTGTTTCAGTCTCTTGATCTATAATAGAGAGAAGAATGATAAAAAAAAATTAATATCTAGAAATAAATAGAGGATAATTAAATTTATGGTATTCTTGAGAGATATGTTATAAAATATATTCACTGGAATTTTGAACAAAAAAATCGCGTTAAACAATAATATTTCAATATAAATCCCTTACCATGAGTTTGAATTTCTAAGAGAGCACATTAATCTATTGTATAATAAATTTACATTTATTTTAATTCTACACTAGAGTCATTCACATAAATTTAATAATATATATGATCTAATTATATCATTTTAACACCCATTTATTAAAAAATCTTTATTAAAATCATCGTTTCTGGGTGTTAACAGTTTCATTTTTCATGTGAATTTTAGTTCGATAGTTCTGGTACATGTATATTGATCATGGTTAAATAATCTCAATAATTATAATTATGATTATATATATATGTATATTCATACATAAATGATAGAGAATGAAAAATTAATAAAACCATTCATAGACACAGTAGGCTATATATACACATGAGTGTTGTTTTAAATTTTTGACAGATGAGATGAAAGAAAAGTAAATAGTAATTCAACATCAATGAATCATAATTATGTCAATATTTAGTATATATTAATTAAATATATCCTTATTACCATCAATTTAAATCTTAAATGAAAAATAAACCATGTCACTTCGTTGAGGTGGTAGTGCACATGTATGCTCGAATGACATCATCATTTTACAGCGAATATCAAGGTCAAAAATTTGATATTGGATTATTATTACAGAATAATAATAATATCATAAATATCATATATAAAATCTAACTCATTATAGAAACCATAAATGAATGTTAGTTATGAAAAATGAATTATATCATTACGTGGAGGCGGTAGTCAACCCGTACACACGAATGATACATTGGCTTATCATTTGATCAAAAAGAGGATGGATAATGGTAGTTACATAATGATTATAAATTTTTTGTATATTTAGTAAAATCAATTTATAATTTTATGATGAATATCTTATATTTCGATGTGGTAGAAGAATAAATAAATTGAAATGGGCTAAGTAGGATGATTACCACTTCTTCAATAAGAATCCATTAGATCCACTCTTAAAGACCATTAAAATGGCCTTTCTAGATGTATACTTCATGAATAGGTAATATTAAAAGATAATTGGGTTGGTTTTTGTTGATCTAGATGGATTAATATGGTATAAAAAAGAGATTAGGGGAGTCCTTTTATTAGAAAGGGAAAATATAGACTTTGAATTAGAAAAAAAATTAAATATAATTAATATATCTATCAATTATAATGGTTAAAAATATACATGAATTAGAATAAAATATTATATGGTTTAAGTATCATTATAATATTAAATTCAGATATATTTTTCTATCAATTAATAAATTATCATTTTCTCTAACCCTTTACTGTACTGATTTTAACCTTAACTGAGGTTACACATTTTTCAATATTAAAGGGTTATTATTTTTCTTATAAGTTAACAATTAGCTAATAAATTCTAAAGGGATGAAATTTTATATCATTTCCCATCATAATTTTTCTCTATCAATATTTTTTATTATTTTTTAATAATTTAATAAAATATTATTAAACATAAAATTTCATTAATTCTATTTTTAATAATTTTCATTTAATTTGACTTTAAATACAATAATATAGTAATATAATTTGAATATATACCTTTAAAACAGACCTAATATGTTATATTAATCTATAAGATTTCTAGGGGATTATAAATAACCAAAAAAATATTACCTTTAGAGATTTTTAAAAATATTTACAATATTTTTCTAAAGTATAAAAAAGCATAATGTTAGCATTAGGTAAGAATTTGAGGTAATAATTTCATCCCTAAAAATTAATAATAAATTATCATTTTAATAAAATTAATTTTTCAAATAAACCTTTAGAATTTATCTTATCCTTTTTTCTATCCTTATGTAAAATTTTAAGCGATATTAAAGTCAAGAGAGTGAAATTTTGGAATTTTATTTACCTTAAATAATATAAATTTTATTATCATGGGATAATAGAAGAAAAATGAAAATAATTATAATTATAGATGTATATAATCTAATGTATTCCATAAGATGTAATAAATTAATTTTTTGGGTTGATTTTGGGACCTTATGTAATGGTTTTAACCATGTTTTACCCATTTTCCCTTACTGAGGTGACAAAAATTTACCACAGTTACTATTCATAATAAAAAAATAAAAGGTACATATTTAGAAAATTTGAACATAATTATTAGTTTTTTCAACAATTTCCAAGATTCAATAAATAAAATTGAAATAAATCAATTTTAATATAAATGATTAAAGCACAACGAAAATCCATTTTTAGAGAAATGTGTTTTAATGTATAATAAATAACTTATACCAAAATCATGTAAATTTAAAATTAAAATGGAATTAATTATATTATTTTGAATAAAATATATCATATTTTACTATAATAAAAAATCAAAGACATAATGATAATTTTAAATTACTTGGTTTAATGAAAATAAATGAGGATACTTGAAAAATTGGTATTTTCACTATTCACTGAAAAATAAATTATTTATGAAGAATCCAAAAAATATTACCATTGTTAATTTTTATATTATGATTTTAAAAAATTAGTCAATTTTAAAAAAACAATTTCTAAAATTATATAAAATTAGTTAAAATTTCCATAATGAAATAACAATAAAATCAATCTTTGAAGAAAATGTGTTTTTAAAGCATAAAATTATTTCACCAAAAAATGAGTTATTATTTCCTAATTAATTATAAATAAATTTTAATTTGGTAGGAAAATATGTTTCAAAATTTTTTTACTCATATTGATAACCTATAATTTTATTACTAGTTAATAATGGTCACATTTAAATAATAATATTTATATAATAAACCTCAATTATCCTAAAGCTTAGTGTTGTGTGTTAAGGAATCTATTGAGATTATTATTAATTCTAAACTAAATTTTTGGGGTTTTAAATTCTACCCCATTAAATAAAAATTTCCCTCACAATAGTACCATGGTCATCAAAGGTTCAATATTTGAAAATAGATATATTGAAAAGCCACATTTTTGATCGTGATAATAAAATTTCTATTGAAAAGGGTAAGTGGAAAAAAATAATGGTTACCTAAAACAACACACAATCATGTTCCCAGATAAGGGTAACACAGGTGATAAGTAAAATTATAATCATTTATGGGAAAAATAATATACAATTACTAATAGTGAACAAAACATGGTCTTGATAATGTTAATGGACACAAAACTATAACTCAGTAAGGGGTGAAAAGACCATCATTTCTTCATAAATGAAGGTAAAAGGATAATTTTTTTAAAGTTCCATTTCAAAATGTTAATTGACTATTTTAGTATCAATATAGAGAATAGAATAAAATAAACTACATGAATACTTAGATCATATATTCTTTTAAAACATACTAATAACCTGAATCACCATTAACCTCAATGAAAACCCATATGATTCAATTTTTTTAAAAAATCATTATTCCAAAAATAGAATCATAGAATATTGAATATATTCCCTAAATTAAAAAATGTAATAAACTTCATCAAATATAATTTAAATTAATATTTCATTAAAACACTAATCATTTCATGTTCACCAATATTATCAAATTTACATTATCTATATCAATTATCTCTTCATCCAAAAAAACACTATTATATGAAAATCAAGCATATATTAAGGGTTATATTTCTTTGAATCATGGGTTTTTAAAATATCACCTTACCAATAAACCACCTTTCTTGTTTATCAGAACCATTCAAGATATGTTTCCAAATATTTAAATAAAAACTAATGTGGAACAATCATTATATGTTTCATGATTCTGATAATAAAAATATCATTAATATTAAACTTCTATAACATAATTATTGAATAAAAATTCATAATCACACATATACTTTCACCTTAATGACTAGAATATGATATTTCATTCCATGTACAGGGATTTATCCATTGTATTATGGAATTGAGTTGGATAATTATCAAGTCCACTACATAAAGGAAAGAAAATTCCTTGGAAATTCATTTCTATATGACATTCATTTCCACATAAAAAGTGTCTTACCATTATATTGATATATTCTCATAGGTTTTTATCCCTACATTATAGACCTAAAATAGATTTAAATTTCATTCCTCCATGATTATTTATACCTTATCTTCCATTAAATTCATTTTTATTATTATTAGGTGTGTTATGAAAGTCACCAAAGTTAGGGGTTTTAATTATATAGAGGGATTTATGATTAAGAATAATCAAAAGTTTCTTTATTCTGTCTCTATTTTCATTTGGATTCTTATGAGTAAAATCACTCCATAGTCTTTTACATTTAGAATTAACATGGTTCCTCCTAGTTTCACACATTGACTGGAACAAAAAGGCATATAACGATAAATAATAAACATAGTGGGAAATCACATATTCCTACAATTAATTCATAGGATTTCTAAATCATCACACCTTATTTTCAATATAATATTCCATAGGTTTAACCTCGCTCATTGATGACCATCATCCATTCAAATCCATTTTAAAGGTTCATAAGTAAAATATGCATTAACTCAAGAATATCTCTTAGGGGGTGTCAAACTGGGTGAAAAGTAAAGAAACACTCATCGTGAACCAGAATGATGTCCAAGATAGGGCCAAAAAAGTCTTTTTGGGTCAATACCCCTAGATACATTTATACCAAAACCACATCCACTTGTTATATCTAGAAATTGGTGTTTTTTAGGAAAACAATACAAATTTGTTTACCAAAACATTGGAGATTCTCCTATACATAGGATTATCCTAATGTATATCACTTGATATTTCTCATATTGTTTCCAAGATTTAGCAAAACCTTTCTTTGATACCAACTATAGTGACCCATACATTTCATAAATAAATATTACATACAAAAAGATGAGTATCCATTATATTAAATTACGATATACACCAAAATTGTAATGTTTTACTATCAATAGAAACTTCAATACATAAACAACTCATTTATAAAAGATCTATATCATCTCACATATAGTTCTTTACAACTGGAACCCTTCTTAAACATAGAATACTTCAAACGTTTCTTTATATCCTTGGGAAAATAAAACAAATAATAGATGAGATTAGATGATCATAAGGTTAAAAAAGAGAGATATAAATGATCATTTAAACACAAATTGAGTATAAATGAAATTAAATCATGGGATTGAACTTTTAAAACCTTTCCCATTAAATCTCAGTTCATAAACTCAATTAATGGAATAATGATTGATAGTTCGTAATACATGAATCATAAAGGGATCAAAGAACCTGAGCCATGGGAACATAACATTGGCATAAGATAATATCAAAAAAGAAAGGAATAATGTGAGGAATTATCATAATCATATAAATATTATGTCATAGATACCCACCAATACATTTATAACTTGTTAGGATTGGGCTAACCACCCATGGACCAACTTTGATCTTGGGATCACCTCTTATGTACACACTTTTGTGCTTAGGATAACCACTAATGTACCATGTTTCTGGCCTAGGATAAGCTCTTGTGTAACATTTAAGCTAATAGAACATTAATATTACCGAATTAATTATATTTATATATAATTTTGGTCCCACCCATTACATAATAGTAAATCTATTTATATGGATTCCTTAAGATCATAGAAAAATTCATCATAACTTAACTTGTAGATAAGATAATAGGTTTCATTTATATTTCATCATCAAAATCGTAAACCGTCCATAGAAATTATAATGATTGTATATGTGGATAATATACCAAGTAACTCCTATGTAGAATGAAAAGATGTTACCATAGATGAAAAATTCATTTAAAAGATCACTAAAATTTCTCTTTAAGAAAATACCCTCTTCTTTTTTAAATAAAATATTAATATTTAAAAAATAAAAAAATATTATGGTAAAAAGTTTCTTTGAGAATGAACTTAGAAACTTTTAATTTAATATTCCAAGAAATTAGTGGTCTTGAAAGCATGAAATTCTATTCATTTCATGAATGTTAAAAAAATTATTCCATTCATTTTTTTGATAAAAAGTCAAAAGTTCCTCATTTAAAAAGTGACAACAAGTTTTATTATTAAAGAGAGGAAAATGAAAGTAAAACCTGTAATATATATAAATACCAAAATTATAATAAAATATATGTTATTCAAGAGATATAGGTCAAAAAAATTCATCATTAGAAATAAGATGATAGAAAATTCTGATAAAAAAATAGATTGTAACATAAATCCCTTAACTCACGTTTGACTTGATTCAAAAGTTCTTTAACCTAATTTATATTTAATTTAACTTTATTATATATCTATTCTAGAGTAATTTACATACTTTTAACATCAAATATAATCCACTTATAATATTTTAACACCCATTTATTAATAACTCTTCATTAGAATCAACGTTTATAGGTGTTAACCATTTAATTTTTCATTAGAATTACAGTTCCTTAGTTCTAGTCCTCATCATTTGATCATGTTTCCTAAAAAACTACAATTTTAATTATGGTATAATTATTTTAACATCCCTGTTTTATGAGAAGGTCATTTTTTGGTAAATTTTAACTTTTGGGTTCAAGTGGAAGTCATGGGGGTTCAGGCAAACACAGGAGGATAGGAAACCTAGGATATTAAAAATAGTTTTGGCCATATTTACATGATGTTTAATTCTTTTCTAATGTGTACTTCATTTCCAAGGTGTACAATAGGGCATGAAGGCTCAAGGGGTCTATCGAAGGACTACATGACATGCAACTGGTTTACATGTCCTGAACCTAATACAAGATGTGTAATAGTAACATATCATATACAGTGTGGGAAGAGTATTTTTAAAAGGGAACCAAGGGTATTATACCCATTATTTTTTCTTTTTTCACTATGCCTAGAGGAGGTACCGAGTTAGCTCTCAACATCGACCTTCCCTTCTCCCCTAGGTTTCCCTTGTTCTTCTTTGTCTGAGCTCTGATATGAGCTCTGTCAGTCTCATTGCAAGCATAGAAGTAAGTCCATACTTCTTCTTGATTCGATTTTGCTATTCTATTTCTATAAAAAATTATAAATTTATTTGATATGTTTGCCTATCTTTTCATAAAATTCTCTTAAATCATTATTTTATTCCGATTCGGATCGATTTAAAGGCCTATATCAGATGAGTGACTTCCTACTTGTCCAAGGTTAGTGGTTCCAAGATTTCTCTATGATTTTGTAGGTGTCTTAGGTGTGAGATCTTTATACTCCATATGGGTTGTATGAGGGAGAACCTTAATAATTAATTAATTTTCTTTAAATTAATTAAATTGATGATTCAAGATGTCTATGAGAATTCCCCTACTACTCAACAAACATTCTAGCCCGGTGATGGGCTTGGACCACATTGGGAATTTTATTCCAAGAATTTTGTTTAAATTAAATTGGATTGTATATATTATATTTCTTATTTCCATGGGATCATGACAGGAAAGGATTGAGTATTGAGGGGAGGATAACCACCTAGACTGATTCAGTGGGGCTCATCATGATGGGCATGGCCCGAGTTAATTGGGTGATGTTGAGTACAGGTTATAGAAAAATGATCTACAGATTGAGATGACGAGGTCACCCAGATTGTGTCATGGACTGAATGTCTTGAGATGGTGTTGACCATCATCTTTAGAGATATGTTCATAGGGGAAAGTGGTGTCGAATGATTTGTCTTAGGTAATGTTTGGGTGATTTCCTCTCACTATTTGTTAGCCAATGCACCCTAAGATTCATGTGCACTTAGACAGGATGTAGAACGAGAGGGATTTGACTACTTGTTTTGGGTGGAGACCCACATAGACTATGATGATTAGGTGATGGTGTTGACCATAAAATATTTTTGGGGTGTGTTCACCAAATAAATCCACAAGGATGGTGATGGAACATTGGTTGAAACTGATGAGACCATCGTTTGGGGACTGTTTCTATCTATATATTGGGGGCATTGGTCCAAGCCTATTGTGGATGATAAATATCACTATTGCTTGGGAAATAAACTGTTGAGTTGAAAGTGGTTCTTTATTCATGGGTAGATATCAGTGTGCCTCAAATTTCTGGCATTCAGCTGATGGGGAATCCTAAAATGGGGTCTGAGGGACCAGATACCATTTTATTGGGCCTGTCGCATGGATGTCATTTTTTAAAATGATGGAATACAATTTAAGTTAACATGTAATTGAGGGAACTTAAGGATTCAACTGGGTTGATATTCATCAGGGGATTCCTTGGCCTTATTCCATGGATCCTTAACACTATAATTATATATATGAGTATAGGTTTTTTATTCTATATATATATATATATATAACTGGGGGCCCATATTATGAAATTACCAGTGATGGAATAATTTAGTGATCGCCTCCTTGTGGTTGTTAATCATAAGGGGAGCGGGTTATCGATATGATGTTCATGTTCTATTTTGTTTATTTGTGTTTAGTATCCCTACATTATCATTAAAGAATGATAGGAACACATTGGTGGTGGCCCACTAAGATTTATCATCACACCCCATGCAAGACCATTCAGACGTAAGTATACTTCATGTATTTGTGATCAAGTAAGGGACTGAGATTTGAAGATTGACCCTAGGGATCAAGTTGTACATTTTTCATGGGATATACGTAAAGGGATCATGATGGTTCTTGCATCAGCTAGAGTTGACATCTGAGTTTTATTATGATTAGTATACATTATATTTATATATAATGATGACTAACCATGGGATAACATAGATTTATTTATTTTGTATAACCTTTTATGACTTGTTAGTCTACAAATGGTATTTTGGTTTGTTTATTTTGTTTTTTCTATTTCATATTTCTCCCACTAATTTTTTTGTTTATTACTTATACTGTGTTATGGTCTTTGTTCCACTATTGTACATACATAGAGAATTATTATTATCCACATCTAAGGGAATAGTATCCCTACTATCACTAGTTTTTACCCTCTATGCTAATTGTAATCCTTTAGTATATAGGGATGTATGCCTCAAGCCTTAGGGTACTCCAGCTCAGAGCACAGTTTTAAGTGGAATCCATGTCGGGGCACTAGAAATGGTATCATGGGAGGTTCTTAATTGTGTTGTCTAGTGGAATCAAAAGACATGGATATTAAAATGTAACCATGTTCGTCATTTTTCAAGTGTTATTGTATATTTTCTTTTCTGTTTGTTCATACTATTTGGCTTATGTTTTACTAGATATTATCATTTTGTTGAAACTGGGTACACAACTCATGTTTGGGTGCCTATAACCCTATGAATGGGAGACAAAACAGGTTTCTAGGGATGATAAGCTGATGTTCTTCTTTCTCTCTTATATTTTATTTGATTTACACCACAAGTGGAACACTTAGGTGTGATGGTTGTCTATCATATGGATTTTGAACGACATCCAAGTTTGGAATGGGATGTCTATTTATGAATCATGATAGGCACCAAGGTTCATATGATGTCTTCTTGCATGTTATTTTCCTTGGAAATCTATATTTATCTTAGAGGGTTTGGGTTGTTTAATGTGTACATAAAGGATAATAAATATTGTTATTATACATAGCCTATTTTGGTGGCATTATACTCAACTAACCCATGCATGTGGTTCTAATGAAATATGTATGGGATGCTATGTGTTGTGTAACAAATATCATATATGGGACTAGCCTTAATTAGGGTAGCTATGGATGATGATGGGGGTTGAGTTGTTTAAAGTGTCAATAAAGAAGTTAACCAAAATTTTCCTATATAGCCTCTTCAATGGAATTCTACTAAACTAACTCAGATTAAATGTGATGCCTGACTCTGATGGGGTTAGGTAAGGAGCATTGAGGTCATATGTTAGATTTGAAAACAAACCATGATATGTGTCGTTAAGGGATTTGAGTCTAGATGTATTATGACATGGTGTGATAGGGGAGTGTAAGGGTGGTGAGCTCTGATTCCAATTAAGTTTTTTCCAATATTATATTATATATATGTATATAATGTTATGGATGTCTAGAGATGGTATTGGTATTTTTTGGTATGCCCCTATATGGAATCTGATGGAGTGTTTTGAGGGAAGTAATTTGGTGCTGCATGAGCATGCAAAGGATGAGGCCCTTGAGGGTTGGGATGAGACCCTGGAGGGTTAGGTTGATTACAACTCATAGGTACATGCACACATATAGGATTTGGAACAGGTAGTAAAACCACATGATATGGTTTCTTTTGGTCCATGGATTGATGATAATGTCTTGTAATGTATGGTTTAGGTTATCCATGGAATCTAAAAGAGAATATTTGAGAGCTAATCCATATATCCCACATCTAACTCATGAGTTCTAATCACAAAACCCATCGCTATTTCATGTTGAGTGCGGAACAAAAGTTTAAGATAAATTGGTAGAGTCACTATAGAATATCTTCAAAAAGACTGAGACTCCACCATGTTGGAGGGTAAATTTGGAAACATGCATGATCATATGAGTGGAAAATCACTACTGGGATGTATAGGTATATGTAGGAAGACACAAGAGACATTCCATAGAGGAATTCGAGGCTAGGTTCATCAAGTACATCTTTATAGAGACACTGAGGAAAAAACAATCCCGAGTGTTAATAAATCTCTTTAAGGGGATACTTCATTCATGGACTATGTAGAAAATTTCACTTACCTATCATGATTTTTACCTACTATGGTGGTTGATGACATCACCATGGTGTGCCTTTTGAGGATGTCTTGCAACATGCCATCAAAGTGTAGGTCAATATCACTAGGATTACATCCTTTTTAGAGGTTTTCAATTAGTCATAAATAGATGAGTGAAATCTAGTCGTCTGGTCTTGTACGAGTCGAGTAAGGGAATTAGGTGATTTTGGAAGTGATGCATTAGGTAGCTAGAATTGAGGGAGTGAAGAATCATAGTAGGTTAGTCAGGACAAAGATTCAAAACAACCACCAAGGAGTGTATTTTCAACATTGTTCTTCTGGTTTGGGAATCCAAGACATGTCTAGAATCAGAGTGAGTGGACTCTGAGGTGTTTCGGGAATGTGGAAAGATTGGGAATATCATAAGTTTCTGTTGGAATCCTTATCATATATCTAGAATCTTGGGATTGAAGGGGTATGAGGTTAGATCAGGATTTCTACAAGGAGATTGTATTTAAGAGGAGATAAATATGGAGTTAGGGTTTACAGATAGTGGGACCAAATAATGGGGTAAGTTGATAGTAGATTGTGCAGCTCAGTAGGGAGGCTAGGCCTCACGCAGTTGGGCATCAGGTCAGGTGTTTGCAGTAGAGCTTCCAGGTGCAGAGCATGATGGGGATCAGACTACAGTTAGAGGTATTCCATGATTATAGGAATGACTAGGTGTATTTTGTTTTTTAATGGCCATTTTGATGTACAAGGTGAATGTGTCTGGGTTTTAGACTAACCAGAAACTGGTTAGTAGGTTGGCACCGATTATGACACGAGTTATATATATGAGGTGTATTTTCATCAGGATATATTATGGGAATCGATTCAATGTGGCTCATACATGAGGTTCAAAGGCATCTGGGCATCAATTTGATACTAGTTTCTAATGAGGTGTATCCCAATGGGACTTCTTATGGCCATCTTTCGAGGAGTGGGTACTTTTGGGAATCTATTGAGATGCGAGACATGTGGGTTTTCAGATGCGACATGGGAATGATTTGAACACTTTATGAGGTTTAGGGACAAAAATTATTCATGGGATGAATTTTGAGTCCGACGATGGTCGGTGGACCATAAAAATTTATTGATGAAGGGTCAAGAAGATAACAGGTAGGTAATTACTATGGTGGCAAACATCGCTAGGGTTATTAAACTATGAAGGGATAGGGTAGACCATTGTAATATAGATGAGATTGATTTTTTCAGTACCATATTTGGTTAATTCCTAGTAGCTAGGAGATTATCTGTGCTAGGTGTGGAAATTTTATTATCTATTGTATTTTAGCTTGTTTTTTTGGTATATTTGAACTTTTGAGTTGTAGTAGAAGTCCATGTGGTTCGAGTCAACATCAGCGAAAGGAAGGATGACCTTGTCTATTGAAAATAGTCATATCTAAAAATACAAAACATGTAATTATTACATGACATATAAGTCATTTTTATGACATGTAGTTGCGTATGAAGGCTTGAGGGACTACTAAATTAATACATGATGCGTAACTGGTTTACACTTCAAGAACCTGATAGATGATGTGTAACTGTTACATGGCATGTAATTTTTGGTCAACATTTTTTTACTGAAAATGGGAATAGGGGGATTGACCCCCTTATTTATTCTTTTTGCTCCAAACACAGAGGAGGAACCCAGAGATCTCTTAGCAGTGACCTTCCCTCCCCCTAGGTTTCCCTTTTTCTCTTTCTTCTATGCTCCAACCTAAGATCTTCCAGTATCTTGGGATGTGTAGAAGTAATTCCATAACTCATTTTTCTTCCCTTTTCATGTTATCTCTCCATATGTAACACTAAATCAGTGCAATACATTTTCCCTGATTTTTAGGGTGTTTATGAAAATCTCCATTTTCTTTTGATTCAAATCTAGTTAGTGTTTAACATAATATGAGTGAGATCATAGTAGTCTAATGTACATGGGTTTTATATTTCTTTATGTATTTACAGGGGTATTAGGGTTGTGATCTATATGTGATGTGTGGGTTGTCTGAGGGAGACCCTAATTAATTAATTTATTTCCATTAAAATTATTAATTTGATTATTCAATATTCATGAGGGTAGGATCCTTCTACTCTACCAAAAATCTTTCCAAGTGAGGGGATTGGACCAAAATGGGATTTTTTGGTTGGGTGTTTGGTTTAAATTAAATTGAATTATTTATATTGAATTGATGACTTCAATGGAAATGTGATGGGAAAGTTTAAAGGATTGAGGACGGGATGGACACTTGTATAGAAAAAATTAGATTTGTTAGGATGGGATTGGATAGGTTTACTTGGGTGATGTTGACCACAGGTTGAGGCTATATTTTTTTTCTGGTAGTGATAATTTAGTCTTCGGGATTAGGGCATGGCCTGGATGATTTTAGATGGTTTTGAACATCGTGTTTAAAAACAAGGTCACAGGGGAAAGAGGTAATAGATTATGTGTCTTAGGTACTATTTGGGTGATTGAAACACTATGTTTATTGGATTATGTGTCGTTCGAGTCATGTGAACACAGATTGGAATCAAATTGAGGTGGTGTTGATCCCTTGTTGTGAGAGGATTCCCCTTTAGTATTTGTGTATTAGTTGATGGTGTTGACCATAAGATATGTTTGGGGGTTCTGACCATAGAAGGACACATTAAGGGTAATTTATCACTAGTTGACAGTGGTGAGACCATTGATTGGGGGCTATGGCTTGTTGTATGTTGCGTTGTTTGGGATTGGATTATTTGGGAACATAGATATCACTATGATTTTGGACAATAGATTTTGAGCAAAAAATGTTCATTTTTTGGAGGGTAGATATCATTGTGTCTAAGAGGTTTGGATTTCAGCCAATGGGGAATTTTGAGCTATGCTCTAAGGGGATAGGTATATTTTGATTGGATTTTTCGTATGGACATCAAGTGTTTTACAATCGACCTGTGGTGTCTAGTGAAATGTTATAGGTGGAACCTAGGGGTTCACCTGGGTTTCTATTTACAAGAGGATAACTTGAGATTATTCCCTGGATCCTCCACACTCAAATTATATATATATATATAAATAGACATGTTTTGTAAGCTATATATAACTGGGGGAATGTATTCATAGATTATTGAGGACGACAAGAGTAGGTGATCACTTCCTTGTGGTTGCTAAGAAAAAGGTAATTTTGTTATTGATATGATGTGCATGTTTTATTTTTTATTTTTATATTTAGTACGCATGCATTATCATGGATGTAAGATACACACATGTTGGTGTTGGCCAACTATAATTTATTCTCACATCCTATATGGGCCCCTCGAGACACATGTACACTTCATATTACTACGATCAGGTAAGGGAATGAGCTCAGAAGCCGGATCCCAAAGATCAATTTAGACCTTTTGCATGGGAAGGATGGAAAGGGACCATGGTTGTTCTTGCATAAGTTGGAGTTAAAATTTTAGTTTCCCTTTGTTCAACATTATTTATATTTATATGTACTTGTGGTTGACTATGGGAGACCGTAATTTTAGTTTTCATGTGTGAACTATTATGACATGTGAGTCTACAAATAGTATGTTTGGTATTTTTTATTCTATAATAGTTGTTTCATATTTCTCCCACCGATTTTTTTGGTTATATATATTTCTTCTACTATTATATGGGATTTATTCCACTGTTGTATATACATAGACCATTATTATTATCACTATCTTATGGTATAGTCTCCCCACTATAACCTGTTTACACCCTCTATTCTAGTTAGTATCCTTTGGCATACGGGGAGGCATGCATAAAGCCTCATGGTACTCCATCGTAGAGAAAAGTTTTTTTGTAGAATATGGGTATTGGAGATTAAAATATAATCTATATTCATTATATATATATATAAAGTTTTCCATAAGGGAAAAATATATGAAAATGAATTACATAATTCATGAAGAGGATATGTCGTACGTATGCGTGAACATTTTTTTATTCACTTTCTGATGGATGGGATGAAATAAATGTAAATAATAATTGAAAACTCATAAATCATTATAATATAATATAATATATATTAATTAATTAAATTCACCTTTATTACCATCCATTTAAAGAGAAAATTTAAACTGAATCACATCCCTTCGTGGAGGTGATAGTCTACAAATATGCATGAGCGATGTTATTGTTTTACAAACGATAGGTTGGTAAGAAGGTATATAAGACATTATAATTCTATAATAATAATAATTTTATAAATATAATATATAAAATTTAAACACATCATAATAACTGTACATGAAATATGGTGATGTAAAATGAATTTTATCCATATGTGGAGGTGATAGTTCACTCATACACACTAGAGATTCTTTCCCATCCCATTTGACAGAAAAATGGGTGGATAATTATAGTTCCATAAACAAAAAAATATTTTAGTATATTTATGATACTTTATTTATTATTTTATGATGAATAGTACATATTTGGAGGACTTTAAAGAAGAAATAAATTGAAAAGGTTCAAGTAGGAAGATTACCTCTTCTTCGGTAGACATCCTTTAGATTCATTATTAAGGACCTTTGAAATAGACTTTCAAGAAGACCAAAACCTAAAATTCATGGATATATATTTACTTTAGATAATGTTTTTTGTGTGGGTTGAGAAATGGGATTAGATAGGTGTAAAAAGAGAGAGAATGGATGTCCTTTTATAACGTAGGAAAATGAAACCCATGGAATTACAAAAAAATATTTAGTTATAAATAATGGATTCTTCAAGTATAATGCTTCCAAATTTCCATGAATTTGAATTAAAATTGAATATGTTCAAAATATCACCAGGAAAAGAAATTTATACATGTTTTTGTTTGATTCTAAACCTTATATATTTTGGATTCACCCCGTCCTTAACACATTTTAACCTTAACTATGGTAATGACTTCTCAATTTTAAACAGTCATAATTTTACTTATAATTTCAAATTTGCACATAAATGGACAAGGGATGAAATTTCGGACCATTTATCATCCTAATTTTACACTTTAAAGATGTTCTTAATTTTTAAATTAATTAATAAAAAATTATTTAATAAAAAATATTGTGATGTCATTTTCGACACTATTTATATAGTTTGATTTTAAAGACCTTAATATAGTAATATAATTAAAATATAAATCATTAAATATTCCTAATATATTATATTAACCTGTAAAATTCATGGTTCACTATAACTCATCTAAATAATATTACTTTTAATGTTTTCTGAAAACATTTACATGAATTTTCTGCTGCATGCACAAGCATTGTGTCAGCATTCAGTAAGCATTTTGGGTAATTATATCATGACAAAAAATAATAGAAAACTAACCATGATTAATGAAAAAATTATCCATATTACAAATAAATATTTCAGTCTTGAAATTATCCTCTTTTTTATTATGTAATTATTTTATTGATATCAAAGTCAAGAGGGTGAGATTCTTGGAATTTTCATTACTTATAATAATATAAATTTCATTATTAATGGAAAATGGGAAAAAAATGACACATATTAGAATTCTGATGTATATAATATAATTTCGTCTTTATAATTAAATAAATAAATTTTTTGGATTGATTTTGAGAGCTTATCTCATAGTTTTAACCGTATTTTACATATTTTACCATTACTGAGGTGACCAATGTTTACCATAGGTACTATTCATAATGAAAAAAATTAAAGGGGCCTATTTACCAAATTTTAACCTCATAATTCCAAATATAGTATCAATTTTTCAGTATTCAATATCACTATATGTCAGAAAATAGTTTTATTATAAATTCATAAATGGAAATGAAAATTAGTTTTTAGAAAAATTGGGTTTTAAGCATAAAAATTTACTTACATCAAAATCATAAAAATTACAGATTCAAATAAAATAAATAAGGTTATTATAAATCCAATTAATCATATTTCACTTTAAGTCAAAATCCAAAATATAATGTGAATTTTAATATACTTGGTTTAATTAAAATAAATGAGAATATTAAAAAAATTGTTACATTTCATCATTCACGAAAAAATAAATCATTTCAGAAAATCTAAAGCTATCAATCTAAGTTAATTTTGATATGATGATTTCAAAAATTATTTTCATTTTAGAGAATAGAATTTATAAATGTTTTATAAATTAATTAAAATTTACATACAAAAATATTAATAAACTTAATTTTGGAAGAAAATGATTTTTGGAAGCGTAAAATGGATTCACCAAAAAATGTGTGATTATTTTTTAATAAATTTTCAGTAAAATATTATTGTCTCAAACCATATATTTCATATTGTGGTTACCCATATTCAAACCCACTAGTTCAATGGCTAGGTTATAATGGACACGTTTAAATAATAATATTTTTATAATATATATCAATATCCCTAAAACTTAGTGTTTCATGTTAAGAAAGATCCTAAGATTATTATTCTCTTAAAAAAATATTATCAGGGTGTTACATGAATGATTTGACCACAATTTGGGGAAAATATACAAATTCTCCCACAAACCATGCAATAGTTTTTGGGAGTTTCTTATTAGGAACACACTTTTTCCAAACTGTGTGGTTTCCAAGAGGGAATGTGCCAATTGAAATAAAGGAAAACATAGTTGACAGATGAATTTTAAAATACTGTGAACTAACCATGTGATAAGGGTGTCTATAGATAGTATTAGGCACATGGTTAGTGCATTTTTTCACAAAAAGTGTGGCTAAATTATGTTGTCTGTATTTATTGCTCTGAAAATAAAACCTTAACTTAGTTTAACCCCCAACACCCTAATTTTTCACCTATCCTCCTAGGATGTTGAACTCCATCCCTCTCTTAAGTATTTTATATAATTCAATTTGATCTATAATCCAATTTTGATGGATATAAGTGGAGGACCTCGGAACACCCTGAAAGGGGTGGTGAATTAGGGTGTCAAAATTTTCTTTTAAAATAGTGGATCACATTCCCATATTGGTAGGAACCTATTAAACTTATAAAAAAAATACATGCAAAGGGAGGATAAATTTTTTTTCCCTGGTTCACCACAAAAGTCTACATCCTTGGAGAATACACCAACAATGTGTCAACCATAATAAAGTCCACTAATCTTAACTATTTGTGGATTACAAAGGTTTGATAATAGTAACTTTGTGCCATGCATAATGACTTTAAAAACATTTAGGGATATCACACTTCTTCCCTCATATCACTTCTGTTGACTCCCCCTGGCTCACTACTCTGAGATAAGTACAACACATTTTATTGACTCGAATTTCACTTCAATATATTGGAATTGATTTCTTTATCCCTATCTAGCATGAGACACTGCTTGCATCAAAGACTTGAGTATAAGCACAATAAAATCACTGTCCACTCAAAACTGATACTCAATACATCCCTCCACAAGGCCCCTTTACTAATCTCCACCCTTCGTAGAGCACACTACATCGTAACGCACATAACTTCTTAGATTACACTACTTCGAAGAGCACACACCTTTATAGGGAACACTACTTAGCAGAGCTCACTGGTTCACAGAGCACAAACCTTCACAGATCTCTAGCCTTCATATAGCAAAAACCTTCACAAAGTAGAATTTTCTTTTGAGAACTGACTATCATCATGAATCACATTTCCTTTGTGGAACACCTTTATTTTCAAATCCCACTGACCCAATATGGAACATACCATCATTGTGAAGCACTCAAAACATAGAATCATTATCTTCAGTGAAGACCAAGGTAGTCTTTTGGCAAAGAAAAAGCTTGTATAGACAACCAGCTTCACAAATAACCAATTGCTTCACAAAATCATAGATATTTTATATTTTATATCTCAAGTTCATGTAGAATGGAGAGGGTGTCGTTTTATTTATAGGTTCGGTCGAACGCGATGCTCCACTTCTCCCATCACAATTTCCTAATCAGTAAAAAATGTCTTCACAGTGCATCTCCCTTTAGAAAGAACCACTATATTTTTTCATTTCTATAATTCAATACATCATGCAATTCATATTGCCGAAACAATACAATTCCCACAACCACCGAGCTCTCCATAAAATATTTGCACTGCCACAATGCTCAAAATCTCATAATCGTGAAGAAAAACCATCTCAAATCGCAATGCTTCATTCTTTTAACTCCTCAATCTGGTCAATGAGAAATCCATGAATTTTCAATATTTATAAAATATGTGTCCAAAAAATTACATTTTTAGAAGCTCATATTCTCATAGTCATGAAGCACACCATCACCATCTTCATGTCTCCACAAATCACACTTAATGAAGTCCATCTCTACTTATGGATCGAACTCTGTGATCCCTTTCCATACAATCTCCCTAGTTATCCATGAGAGGATTGACAAAAAACACGATCCAAACTCCATTTCTAGTAAGGAATAACCTGGTTCCCCACAATCTCCCCCTTTGGATATTCATAATCAACTTTAAGTCTATGTTTTCTATCTCTTGATACCCAGAACTCCTCTAAAATGGAATGTTAGATTGAATATTTTTTGGATATATCTATGATATTTTTTTGTTATAATGAGAAAAAAATCTGATCTATTAAGTAAAATATTCTTCAAGATTGGATCTGGAGGTTTCCTTAGGTTGTTCTTTAGTTTCGTCACATTTTGATAGGAATGTGTCTTCTCTATCATCACCACTTGTTTTGGAACTTGATGTCTTAGTATTTATTAATTTTTTTTGTTGTATTTTGTAGGGATATGATGGATTATTCTTTAAAGGTAAAACAATTAAATTTATGATTTAAGAATCATTGGAATTTAAAAAGTTTTTTGAAAACCCCTTTTGATTCATGGTTTTAAATCATGTAATTGGTTAAAAAAATTGATTTTTGATTAATTTATTTTAAAAGGGAAAAAATAATACATGTGAAATAATATAAGGGAGAACTTTGAATATATGGAATGGTGTGTGTGTTCATTTTAATTGGACATGACCCTTATAAGGGGGTCTTTTACCAGACAGGAGGCACATAGAGAATGGTTTCCTAGTGACGACTTACTAGATCAATATGTAACCACTCATGAGTATGGGAATGTCACCTAACATGAATGTGTGTGTGAGATTGATTTTGAAATAGGTATGCCAATTAGGATAATTGGATAAACTATTTCCTTTTTTAATACATATTTTTTAATTTGGAACACTACATTGTTGTTTTCTCTCCTTTTTTAAATTATATTTTGAACTATGAGATAATGTGTTGTTGTACATATGGTGTGAGTTGGGAAGTATCTTGGGGAAATCCTACTGGGTATGATTACTCACTCCATTAATATGAAATTTAGTATGTATAAAGACGTTTTTCTTAATGAAATATATAAATAAAGGTATCTAATTTCTATAGTGGGGCATCATGATGATTATTTCTTGAGATAGTGATTGGAGCCATAATTCTCTTATGGAATGCTTGGTGTTATTCCGCATCTGTTTTGTTTCACTGGGTTGTATTTTGGGTTTTCTATATTTTCCTAATTGCATTTTTTCTACTAATTTAATATCATTGTGATTCTTGTATTTCATTTGAATTATATAGTTTATACGTCAAGCATTTCATAATTGGTTTCATTATTTTTAAAATTATTTTGATATGATGAGGTTTTTTAAAGGTATAATATCTACAAAAAATTTATTATTCCCTTGGATTTTTTTACAAGCCTTTGGTGACTTGGGGATTTCACCTCTGGCTAGTGGCCTCTCAGATCTTTCCAAGAAAATGGTAAGGGTTGGGACGTTGCAAATGCTATCAATTTTGGATGGCCATTCATATTTGGATAGTAGGAAGGAGATATGAAATGTTGGGACTTGATATATATTTCATAAATGACTTAGTTAACCTATTTATGATTAAATTCAAATTACCAAGGTGGTGTAGGTATAAATGTTTTTGATGCCAATATTTGTTTTGTTATCTCATCATTATTGGTTTATATGATGAGGGCCACATATCACACTTTAATAGTGACACTACCCAATTGGAATGTGTTTCTCAAATTATGTTTGATGATTTATGGAAAATTTTATAATGATTATTTATATTAATGATTTGGAATATTCTAAGAGTTTAGTTTGTTAATAATTTATGACAAAGTGATGTTTTGTTCTTTCTATAGTGAAATAGAATGAGTTATACAACCTATAAACATATAAGAATAGGCTGTGGAGAATGTGGTTAAACTTATAACGTAGTTGAAGTATCAACTAATCCATTTCATTTTTCTAGCCTTTCAAGATATTTATAAGTTAAATAGAAATTAAGAACCATTAAAATTGGTTAATTCTATTCAATTTTAGAATTATAACCCCCAATATTTCGAGGTTATTCAGAAAAAGAAAAGGTAGATGTGTGGCATAATAGAATGATTTGGATCTTTAGTTTCCTTAAAACCCCAAATTATATAAAGGTCATGTTAGTAGTCTATATGAGATCTTTTATTCCAATGGTGGGATTTATCCTTCAATGTTAAACTTGACTGAGTCCTCATGTGGGATGTATTTTAACATTTTTTCAAAAACAATTCTACCAATACAATTTCAAGATAACTATAATGAAATATTTCTCCATTATTAAGAAATAAAATCTATTATTGATACAATATAAACCATTTTTTATAATAATTGTTCATTTTAATCCAGAAGTATATTCTTGCACGACCTTTAAGGCACACATATTTTATTCAGGATTGTGACTCGAAATTTATTCTAAAATTCATCCATGTATTATTGATTATATAAAATGGATAATAGAACAAATATGGTAGAGAGAGATATTACTTGAAATATTATTGGAAGAACTATGTTTGTAAAAAGGGGAACAAATGTGTACTCTAATGTTCTGAATAAGAGAAATATAGAAACCTAAATAGAAGGTGGTACAGTATCAAAAAATCAATACACTATATTGGTTAGCTTTACTCCATAAAACAATATCAAACCCATTTTATTCCAATGTGGCTCGTTAGATCATAAAAAGTGAGAATTTATGACAAAAAAAATAGAATTCCATAACTATAATCATATGTTAAATATTCAATATTATTATTGTAACACTAAAAAGTTAGTTGCTGGAAAAAAATATCATGTGTCTCGGAAATCATATACATTGATGGGATGATCACGTAAGAATAGTTCTCATCCTCAAAATTGAGTGAACTTGGGTTATTCAAGGAGCACACCAAATCCTTAGAAAATGATACAACTGATGATAAATAAATAACAATGGAGAGTGGTTAATAAGTCACATGGTGTTGAGGAAATGGCCACAAAATACCAATAAAGTCCTTCAATTATATGAGGTACCATTATTCTTAACTTTATATTTAAGCAAGATCAATTTCATACTGGTGAATCCCTCTCTTTTATATATCCATGTGTCATGAATCAAATGGGGTTTTATATGGAGATGATTTCACATATGGTGATTATCTGAAAACCACTTGGGTAGTGAGAATAGATGACTTTTAAATTCTTAGATCATTCTAAAATAATAGGCGTTGTCTAGTTTTATTGGGAATTTTTTAGTTTTTAAATTGAAGTATTTCAGTTGATCATGGGAATATATCAGTTAGTTTATTTCAAGGCCCATATCGATTGTTATGTACCATTAATAAGTTCATATATCATAGTGTGGAGGTTTATCTTTCTAATGTAAGCTCAGATGTGAAGGCCAAAAAATAAAGTGATTTAGCTCTAATGGTTGTAAATATCTCTTATCAATTGGAGTAGATAAATTCTGGGTTTGGTGAAATAATTGAGAGATGGAATTTTCTTACAATTATGGACAAGTATCATAATTTGTTTATTGAAAATTTCATTGATTTTCCACCAAAAAGGGAAGTGGAATATAGTATTGATCTCCTTTTAGGGACAAATACTATTTCTCTTCCATCATATATAGT
This sequence comes from Viscum album, assembly GCA_963277665.1. Taxonomy (NCBI): domain Eukaryota; kingdom Viridiplantae; phylum Streptophyta; class Magnoliopsida; order Santalales; family Viscaceae; genus Viscum; species Viscum album. The sequence goes on along the minus strand of OY728136.1, from coordinate 1,753,477,984 downwards.
GGGACCAATGGAATTGAAGTAATTGATGGTCCAATTGGAAGAATTAGAAAGTAAATGTTTCAAAATTTCAAGTATAATTTCTTGGGCAGCACCTATTCTTTTTTTTTCAAAAATGAATATGATTCAATATACCCTAGTATTGATTATCATAAAAAGAATCATATTAAAATAAATAATTATTATCCCCTTACTTGGATTTATTATCTTTTTGATCAACTTAAGGGAGCCTAATAGTTCTCTAAAATTAATCTACAATATGAGTATCACCATCTGTGGGTTCAAAAAGAAGATATTCTGAATAAAAAATTCAGGAGTTTCTATGATCATTAGGAATATTTGGTCATTCACTTTGGTCTTATAAATGCAACAACAGTTCTCATGGAATTGATGAAACATAAATTTTAGTGGTTTTTAAAAACATTAATTAATGTATTTTTGAATGAAATTATGGTGTATTCTCAATATTGAAAGGACCACGAATAATATTTGGAGATTGCGTTGAGAAGTTTTCGAGAGAACAAGATATATGAAAAAATAACTGATTGAAATTTCTGGTTATAAAAAATTTCTTTCCTTGGCCATGTAATTTCTAATAAATTCATATCACTATATCCTTAAAATATAGAATATATCATCTCTTATAAACTTTCAAATAATTGTTTTGAGATACCTAACATTATGGGACTATTGGGTTACTATTTTGGATTCCTTTTTGATTTATCATGTCTCACATATCCTATGAAAACAATCATGAGAAAGGAAACTAAATTATACCAATGAAATTATTGTAATCAATCCTTTTTGGATCCTAAGGATAATCTCAATTAAGAAAATTGTTTTGTCTTGAAAGAACCACATAAAGGTTATGTAGTTTATTATGATGCATACAGATATAGAATCTATTATGTTCTCATGAAAGAAAATTATTTTAAAACTTATGGATCATGATATTTGTGAATTCATGAAAATAACTACATAACTAATGAAATGTAATTGAATATGGTGGTCCATGATTTGGAAACATGTACTCATCATCTCTTTATAGATAAGTTCAAAATTTTCGCAGACTACGGAATTTTAAAAGACATCTATACACAAAGACATTTAAACCTGATACAAAGTTAATGGATGGAATATCTCCAACTTATTGACATCGAATTCATTTATATACCAAGAAAAGTTAATTTTTACATGTATTATTTAATATCAATTCGGTGTAATAAATTGCCCATAGAATCCCATGATCAATTTCAATTGATGGGCATGACTTCTGATATGTATTTGGATTTCATTAAATAGAATGAAGTGAAAATATTCTTTTTGGGGGCACTCATACTTAATTTTGTAGTGATAGTTAAGGATGATCAAAAATTAGATCATATTTTCCTTACACTTACATGAAAACTTAATAGTGGGGAGACCATTTATGTTAGAAAAAGGACGAGTAATTGATGTTGGTTTTTCATGATAAGATAGTTGTTACTCCTTGTTGTTAGGATTTTTTTCTTCTTTTCACTATTCAATATGGGTTGTACTACCAGAAATAAAATATATTCACAATCCTCTAGGAACTCATTTTTATGGGAAGGTATGAAGTAAAAAGTTGTTGATTTTGATTAAAATTTTCTATTATTCCACTCAGTAAGGGATACGCATCGAAAAATAAATGGAATGCTATAATATTTACCTACACCCATCAGGAAAAGTGAGTAGATTACTATGGAATTTTTCTTGGGTTTACCAATAAATATTCATAACGATGATTCAATCTATGTTTTTATATATTTACTAAAAAATTCTTCCCATTTTATTCTAATTCATGAATCCAATACGATAGGCAACTTTTAAAATCCCTATTTTTATAAAGTTGTAAAATATCTTGGAATACTCGTATGGATCATCTCTGACCAATATCTTTGTTTCACATATCGTATATGCTGATCACTTCAATAATTTTGGGTTCCTAATTGACCATGATCATATCTTATCATCAAAAAATGTATGGATAGTCATAATGAATAATCCATACAATATAATACATTCTCTGGGATTTTGTTATAGAATTTGGTGGCTCATTAGAGGATTATTTTCCGTTAGTGTTTTTTTGTACAACAACAGTTAACAATCCATAATAGAAATATACCCCTTTGAGTAATTGTATTTCCATTCCTCTTTTATCTCCACCTTTTTGGGTAGAGACTAAAAAAACAAAACAATTTGGATCTAGCCTTGTTTAAGAGATGATTGAGAAATTTTAAATGATCTGAAAGATGATAATTTCAAAAAACATATTTCTTAAATATTATGTATGTAATATTAATTAACCCTTATAATTTTCCATGTGAGACTATGTGTTCTTGAAATCCTCTCTAAATCTTGGACATCACTAATTGGTTAAGAAGGGAATGTTTTTTCCTCATTACATTGGACCTTTTAAGACAGTTTAATGAATTTATGATCTTTTGTTTCAACTATATTTACCACCACATTTTAGTTTGGATCATAATTCCTTACATGTGTATCAATTGATGATGTACTCGACTGATGACTTCAATGTGATTTAATTATCTCACGTTGATATTGAACCAAATATGACATTTGTTCATGAAATTATTCGTATCGTGGACATAAAATAAAATTTATTGTGTTAAAAACATATTCCATTGGTTTGGGTGTTATAGAAACATGGTAAAATTATAGAGTATACATGGTAATGAAAGAAACATGTACTAGGGAAATTTGTAGAACACTTCCAATCCAATGTTAATCTCTAGGTTTCTAAAGAAGGAAATCCTAATGATCAGAAGAATGTAACAACCTTAGTTTGATGTAATTCACACTTTTATTATGTTTTTTGGTTAACTAATGTTTGTGTTGAGTTTTAAAGATTATTTTTGGTTTGGGTGTGATTTAGAATTTTTTTATGGGTACATGGTTTGAGAACGGTTGAGGGAAACTATGTCACATCTCGAGGAAATTGCACAAGATTTTTTAGGAGTTTCTTGAATGGGGTATTTTTGTAATATCGGTTTTTATGGTCTTCTATGAGAGAATTTTAGAATCGTAGTAGAGGTAAACTTATGGTTAGAACATGTTTTTCATACACAATGAGCCAACTATGTGATAATGGGGATTAAATATAGTTGTTGGTGCTTAGTTAGCATGTAGTTTCTTAAACTATATGACCTAACAATTTTGTGTGTATTTATTACTTCTAAAATTAGATCTTAACATAGATTTGTATTCTAAGAACCTCCTTTTCACATCTCCTCTCAGCCTCTGGAATATTAATCTAATCCTAAGAATTCTTGGGGATTCCCTTTGATATTGAATCCAATTTTTATGCATCTAAGTATGTTGGATCTTTAGAATCAATGATATGTCTACATTTAACCTCTGTCTATTCCTATAGAACTTACCATCACCTCTTATATGATATGATAGATATATTATATTATGTATAGAACAATAATATTTTTTTTTGAGTTATTGAGTTAATATATGTAAGGATAGAGATTCCATATATGAATCTAGATGTTTTGTTATTGATTTCATCAGTTTTGTCACCTATTGAATGGTATGTAGAGTCTCTCACTTATCCCCTTATTCTTAAAATTAAATTATTAGTTTTTGAAAAGTGTTTTTCTTGAATTTTAAAAGGATATTTTGGATGAATTATTAAAGGATAAACCATTTTGGTATAGTATTTTGCAAACATTTTTTCTGAGAATAGTTTTTGGAAATCCCCAATTTATTTATAGTTTTAAAATATGGTATTGATTAAACATAATAAACATGTTTAATTGAATGGTTTTAAAAGGGAATAATTGATCATTGTGAAATGTTGAAAGTGAGAACTTTGAATATGTGGAATGGTTTGTGTGTTCGTTTTCAGTAGATGTGTCCTTTAATAAGATATGTAATGATAGGATGAATGTACCTAGAGAATTGTCACTTTGTAATGAATTTGTGGATCAATGAGTAATTTCTCATTAGTATGAGTCCTTCACATGAAATCCATGTGTCTGTGTGACTAGAGAATAGGTATTCTAATTGTGATGTCTGGATAAATTATTTTTTATTTTAAAATTAAATAGTTTTAAATTGTTAAACTACATTTATGTTTTATACCATTTATTTGAAATTATATTTATAAATATGAGCTAACGTATTATGGTTATAGTTTCCTGAGTTGAGAAGTATCTTGAAGAAATACTACTGGCTAAGATTACTCACCCACTGCATATGAAATTTGGTTCCTATAGAGTCATTGTTCTCTATTGAATAGGTGATGTAAAGTCCTCTTATTTCTATAGTGGATCATCATGATGTTAATTTCCTGGGATTGTGATTCAACATGGAGATCTCTTATGGATTGTTTGGAGTGATCCCACAATAGTGTTTCTTTATCAGGATGTGCTTTGGGTTTTCATTAGTTTTCTTATTACAATTTTTCACATCTAATATGATATTGTTGTGATGTTGGTAATTAATTTGAGTTATATAGTTTATACATCAGGAATCATATAGTAGGTTTTGTTGTTTTTATTTCTTGCAGATAGGTTTTGGTTATCTAAAAATAATAATCCTTCCATGATTCAGTAGGCCCCTTATTTTTTCCCAATATTTGATGTCTTGGGGATATCACATAAGGTATTGGCACCTAGACTCATTCCAATCCAATAGTTAGGTTAGGGATATTACAATGATCCTCTGGAATAACCAATGAAATCCCAACTGAATATGATAGAGGTTATAACAAGAAGAAGATAAGGGGAATAAAGGCCAATAGACATGATGTAATACCATGTAATGGTTATTTAATACCTTGAAAAACCGCCAAAAGGTGATTTATGAGGAGAGTAAGGGGAGGGAACCCTCTTCCCAAGAAGGAAAAATGGAGGGTAAAGAAAGGTTTATCCCCTCTTAAACTCAAGTGGGTAAAATTATCATTTTGAAGCTTTAATTACCCCCAATATCTAGATGTTATGGGTCCACTGTCTTATTGGTGGAATATTTTTTGGCCATTCCCCCCCCCCCTACTCGATGGGGTTTACCAACCTAGGAACCAGTTAGTTGGTGCTACCCAGTGGCTCACCAAAGGTTTCTGCAGTTTTCTAGAGTGGCCTAATCAGCTCCCTCTACTAGCCTCACTACTCATATGAGACTTAACTATTACCTCATAGGCCCTATGACATGTGTAATGACATAATTATATGGGGTTTATCATTAGAAATTCCATTATGAAACCTAAATAAAAATATGACCAATCTACTATTTAAAAAATTAAAATTCAATCTATAAATTCCAACCCAAAAAAACACCCAGTTTACAGATATTGATGTCTCAACACCTGATATTTATTAAATTTCCAATTTTCCTCAATTTTACCAAATCCATAAGAAAATTAATTTTTCAATATACATTAATAAAAATTCTAAGAAACTGTTTATAGACAGAATCATAGTATTTCCTCTAGCAAGAGCATGTACAATCCCCATCAACATTTATCAATTTCCCTATGCTTGGGTGGAATTGGGACCAAAACCCTATGTCAGACTATACAGACATTAGAGGTTCTAGATGGGAAAATATAACACTACTAAAAAAATTTCCCATAAAAGTGCTGACATTTATCTATGCTAATCTAATCACTAATAAAATAATCCCTTTATCAGCTTTAAAAAAAGAGATGACAAAATAGACCCTTTATCAGTGCTTTTTTTAGCGCTAATAAAATGTTTCCTTCATCAGTGTTGTAATTTAACACAGATAAAGTAAAAAAATATCAGTGGTTTATTTGTAGCACTGATAAAATGCTTCCTTTATTGGTTCCTAAATAAATATATAATAAAATTTTCCCTTCATCAATGATTTTTTAGCGCTCATAATGGTGTAGAATTAAATGAAAAGTAAAAAAAATAAAAATAAAAAGAGGAAATTAAGAAAAATATGAAACATTTTATTAATTGAATTTAATATTTTTTATTTTTTATTTCAATATTTTAATTTAAATTGTTTTAGTATTTTCAATAAGTATATTCACCCACTTCAATATATCTATAAAAATATATATTTTTTAATAACTTATATTTAATTAAGAAAACATATCCATTTTGTCAATATTTTTTACGTGTACTCATTTTGAATTATTCTATTTAACAAATTTTTAAAATTCAAGTATTTAAGTTTATATTTCTATTAGTAATGTTAAAAATATATTTTTAAATATACATTTTGAAATAAATACTTAGAAAAAAATATATCTATAAATTTATATTTTATATAGTACTAATTATTATAAATAAATAATTATTATTTTCTAAATAATTATTTGTATAATTATAAATCTTTAAAGAAGTATAACATTAAAATAATTTTATTTAAATAAATATAAGTACTATACTTTTAATTGTGAATTTATAGCACTGAAAAAGATCATGCTTTTTTAGTTCATATTAAGTGTTGTTAAAGGAAATATTTATCAATTCTAAAACATTAGAACTGATATATATGTATTTTGTCAGTGATTTTGTAGAACTAATAAATCTCATGATTTATTAGCGCTAAAAAAGTGATGATAAAAGGCATATCTATCAGAACTTATAAATTTAGCACCGGTAAAAGATATCTTTGTCTGTGTTTTTTTAAAGCACTATTAAAAGTGTACCCAATCTATTTAAAAAAACCCTAAGTAAAACTCATTCACTCATGATAATTGATATCTCAGGGAACTCATCTTCTACTAGCGCGACATATATATATTCCCCCAGATTAATCAAGGCTATAATCCAATATATGTTAATTTCTACTCCTCCTCTATCATTATTTGATGTACTGGGTTCTATGTAATGTGTTTTTGCACTGTTCTTAAACATGATGAATAATACATATCTTCTCGTCGCTACTAAAATAAAATTAATGTGGTTTTATTTCATCATTTTCTCCTTTCATATACATTTGACTGTCTATCCCATTTGTCCCTAGAGAGTCACTTAGATGTTTTACTCTCCTCTTGACCTTAACTCATCCGCCTCAGTTTTCTCTTCATTTGAATAATATAAGGTTCCAAAATCTAGGTAGTTTCTCAAGATTAATTAATCTTATATACTAAATTTTAGGTTCTAAAGGATTAATTATGGGGGATTTCTAAGAAGAATAGATACCAAGTTGTGGCCCTCATTTATGGGTTATGAACATATAGGGACCAAGGTAAGTGTAAAAAAAATTAAATATAGTTTGGTGGATTTTGGTTATTCATGTAAATTGTTAAGCCACCAAATGATCCATTTAGATTTATGATTTTGATGAATAAATGTTTATTTAATTCAAAAACATATTGAATTAAAAAGGCACATTTGAAAAGTTATTTTTGTGATTCATATTGCGGGTGTTTTTATTTTTTAATTAATTTAGGATTATTATTAATCATTAACCATGGGTTAGAAAGTGTGATATGGTATTTATTTGGTGATAAACTTTTTATCAATTTTTAAAAAATATTTAATAGATTGGATAGAGTTGAGAAATCATTGGGTAAATAGACATAGAAATACAAGAAAAAAAATAGTTTATTTCCCAAAAGTAAGTGATTTATCCATGGTTGGATATTTGATCAAGAAAACTATGAGATGTTATATATTAATAGATTTACAAATTAAAATAGAGAGATAAATAATTCACGGTATAAAAAATAATTTTGGAAGTCATCTAATATGGTGAATAACCATAGAGAGAGAACAAAAATTAGTTAAAATATACTTTTTATGGTTTGGATATTTATGTCCTATAAGTCATATTTGGTGAGACAAGTCATGATTTATGATAAAAGTTTCATTATAGATTGTGACTGAGTTGCGGGGATACCTCTATACAATATTATATTTTACAATAGATAATATAATTATCACTCGTAAAGTTGGACATTCTTTGAAGTAATTGTAGATCTACTATAAGATATGTGGTATAATGTTCACCGATTGGAAGTATCTATGGTTCCTCTACGATATTATGGTAATATATCATTATAAAAAATTTACGATTACATTGAATAGATTCATTTCATTTATAAGAGTAAATAAATTATAGATAAATACAGAGCATAAGTAAAAATTCACCCTTTAAAGGGATGTATGTTATGGGGGGGGGGATCATATGGTGGATTATAAAAATATCCAAAATTGGAAGGTGAGGAATACTTGAGTTGACAGAAGTGATGTACAATATAGGTTAGGTGAAATTCATTTCTTCAAGGCCATTATAGTGTACGTATTCAAATTCCTCTTCAATTGAGGATAATTTTTGAGTGATTACATTAGTGTATATTCCTAGGACACTTTAATCATTATATACTTGATTGTTTTCCATCTATTGATGATGTATAAGATTCCCTCTTTCAAACCACCTTTCCTCCAGTCACTATGGTTATAATTATCATTAATGACATTACTCCCAAACTATAATGGGAGGAAGGATACTTTTAAAGAGGGAATGAGTAGCCTCAAATCCATCATCAAGAGATGGAAGACAATCAAGAATCCAATAATGTTTTAGATAAAGGTAGTGAAGTTTAGTTTTACTTTAGTATTGATTTATTATATCCCTATCCATGATAGTAACTATTTTCATGTGAGATTCATACAATTGTGGACTATTATGCAAGGAGTGTATAAAATTCTTATTCTTGAATAAGAATTAAATTTTTGACAACTCGTGTTGAAAATGGATTCTGAACATGATAATATTACACATACCAATTAAGAAGAGAGAGTTGATGATGAAACTACATAATTATAAGGGGATAAACAACAAGTTGATGAAAAAAAGAAGGATAAAACATCACACTTTTGAGTAAAATTATCAAGGAAAGAAGTCAGGGTATAAAATATGAGGTTCGTAAGAATCAACACATCAATCCTATTAATACCAAAATGTCGAAGTTCATTAGTTATGTTAGGGTCACAACTAGGATGAATGAGCTGATTGATATTGACTCATGGTTCCACTTCCAACCTGTACTGAAGGTAAATCATTTGGAAAGATTTATCTATACTAGTTAGAATATATTTTATCTATTTTATTGAAAAATTATATAATGAAACATTGATTTATTTTTCATTATTTACTACATACATGGTTTTTAGAGGATTTTTGTAAGAAATTTCTCTTAATGGCCGCTGGAAATGCCCCTAAAGGCTTTTAGACTCTTCTGATGAAGTTATATCATAGGGATACTGAGGGGAAAATAAATCCCCACCCTCCACTTTTTATACAAACATTATAGAGAAGGAAATAAGGGCTACATTCAGAAATTATTCCAATGAGAAATCATTTCAGGTGCATTGTGGTCGACAATATATTATTTGAAATTATTTATTTTATCCATCTTGATTCAAAATTGTTAATTTATGAGCATCAAAATAGTAATGAAATTAAAGAACGTGCATATAAACCAGTGTATCCATATCACAACGAAAGGATGGGATACTCTTCATTAGAGAAGAAATTGGTATGTATTTTAAATCAATAATAAAAGTTTTATTATGTGATATAAAACAACATATGTATCTTTGTTTATATACGGATTGATGAATCAAAATATGATACCACTTCTATCCCATGTAATGTGCTATGGAATGAGTCTGGTGTAAATAAGGATGGTATATTAGTTGATGAAAACAAAAAAGTAGTTTGGGAAGCATGTGTGGGAATGAAATAATTGTAATTCCTTGTGATTTATAACAATATTATATGAAATAAATATGTTTTTATATTTTTATATTGTTTATGAAAAAAAATCGACAATGGTTGTACCAGAAGAAAAGAAAACTCCAGTAGCTTTGAAGAAAACTGAATAATATGGTCACGTTTGAGGATTAGGTTTTGGAGTCTCTCCGAGAACATATTTCAAGAAGATAAAACCACATGAAGATACATATAAAATAATTAGATCAATGAAAACACAAATTGACTCACTGTAAGATATTAATTTTGGTCTAGTTTTGTAGACCAATGTAAAGAAAAGATCAAAGAAAGACGGTGGTGGAGCAATGATTCAAACATGATCCAAACAATCCAATTATAATTGAGTCTAGTCATTCCCCCCAAACCTTACCTAGGGTAATCAATTTCGTCATTACTCTTTATCCTAAATTTTAATCAAACAACTTTCGATAATATTATGTTACTAAAATTATGTAGGGTGTAGTTGTATAAATGTTTTTTTCTATGAACACCCACGTACCACCGTGTTGTGAGGGGTAAAATGTATAATATCTTCGGAGACCATATACATAATAAACCCCTCCCAACAGATCACATGAGAGTGGGAATTGAGGTTACTTTTGAGGTGACTACTAAGATGCATTTTTCACTTTATGATCCTGATATTACAATAGTTGAAGATTCTATTTGAGCTTTCATAGCTTGTCCGTCTAATATTATAAAGATACATGAAGTTATCGATTTATAATACGACAGAGAAACAGAAGGTTGAATTAAGAAAATCTAGTGACTCTACTAAAAAAACAAACTTTCAAGAGTATCTTCTCTTTGAAAGTTTTATAGAAACATTTATTAACATTACAACTTTATGAAGACATCACATTTAAAGGTAAATCTATTTCTTACATTCATTATGAAGAACATATATTTAGAGTTTTCATTACAGAGACAATTGGTCTCAAGTATCTAAATGATAATATCAATCATGAATGGATGGGCATCTCAATTCTGAACACATACATAAGGTACATTTTCCAAATATATCTATAAAAATAGTGATCAAAATATGTTTATTAAAGTGAATAACTATTCATATTCTTATAGGTGTTTATATTACAACTATATAAAGTTAATATTGTGTGCATCATGATTTGGTTTCATTTATCCCACTATTATTTCAATGATATAAATTAGTTTGGAAAATGAAGAAATAGAGAAGAAAAAAAGATGAGTTACTCCAAGAAATAAATATAACAAAAATTAGATGACAGAATCTTTTTGATGCCTATAATTCAAGGGTAAAACTCTATGATCTAATCAAAAAAAAAATATTTTTATATTTTTTTTACTTAATTGTTTTTGTTTTTTTGAGAAGCACTGGATGCTAATATCCATCAAACTAGACACCCTTAATATTTATTTTTGGGATCAATGCATGGACTTCCAACCAAATGACCACACATGATGTGAATTGTTAATATGTAACACACTACAATCAACAGTTTATAGAAAAACCTCAAATTTTATGTTCAATATTTGTTTTAATGAGAATTTTGTATGATAAGGCAATATCTAAATACACAATAAATCATAGAATGAGGGTGGCCTCTAACAAGCTTAGGCCTATCTATTACTACAAATGGAATCAAATTAAGGTATGTTATGAAAGATATAACTATAAATACAATTTAATTATTTTTTTCAATGTTTCTGCAATGTACAAAATAAGATAATGATATCGATTGTAATTATTATGTTTGAATATTTATGAGAAAAATAATATAGCATGAAAAGGACAACAACCCCAATAGGTAATTTCTTATGTTAATTACAATTTCATTAAATATTTTTCATAATCATTTTTTTGTTTATATTTTATCGGTACAATTAGGATTGTTGACAAAAGAGTTACTGAAAATAAAAAATAAATTTACTTTAAGATGAATGGGAAGTGTATTTTTTTGTCAGCATGTATTCCGATAAAAAATTTAGGTGATTACATGATATGATTGTGATCTTATACTAGTTATGACTTTTGAATGAGATTTGGGGTTTCAAGCTTTAGTATCATAATTCTTTTATATTATTTTTTATCTCATTGTCATGGAGAAGATTAATGGAGGAAATAAATTTGTTTAGAAGTGATGACCTACAAACAATAACATTGTTTGAAAACATGGAGGTGGTGGTGTAGATGAATGTTAAGTCAGAGGTGAAGGTGGAGGTGGAGGTGGAGATGATGGAAGAGGTAGAGTTGGAGTCAGAGACCATTGTGGTTGAGGAGGCAAAGGCAAAGACCGAGGTGGAGACCTAGGTGGAGGATGATAAGAAGTGCTGACATGAGAAAAATAAAATTATTGGGTAATGAAGTACCATAAAGATCATAATATGATTGTGTTTGAGAACAATTTTTAAAAGTGCACACACCACTTGTCACTTAAGATAAGAGCCACTGTGCATATTTCTAGTTTAAAAGGTCATTTTGGTAAAAAAAAATGTGGCATACTCAAAACCAAGAATACATATTCATATTGGTTTTCTACTTTTGGACAAAGATCCATATGTTATTTTGATATATAGGGGTCAACCACACCTCAATCTGATGGAAAGTGTGACCGGTATGACTCCATGTTTTCTTTTTTATTCAAAAGTGAATGTTAATAAAGAAAACTAACACACTAAAAACTAGCCAAACGAATTCAAATTGTTTTGGTACTTTAGGAAAACAATACATACAACATTTTTGATGTTTATGGATCATCCACACCTCTATATGATGCACAGTGTGACTGGTATGACTCCAAGTTCATCTTTTTTTATTCAAAAGTGAATGTTAATAAAAAAAATTTAAATACTCAAAACTGAGAAGTTGCATTCATATTGTCTTGGAAATTTAGGAAAAAGATCCATATGTAATTTGTGACATTTCAGGATATATTTTGCCTCAATCTAACACAGGGTGTAACCTGTATGGCTCCAAGTGTAATTTTTTATTCAAAATTGACATTAATTTTAATAAAAATCACATCTGACGTACTCAAAACTAAGAAAATGCATTCTTATTATTTTTTTACATCAGAAAAATTATACATTCATAATTTTTGTTATGTAGGGATCAACCACTCCTCAATATAATGCACAGTGTGAATGGTATGACTCTAAGTGCATCTTTTTATTCAAAAGTTACATTAATTTTAATCAAAATAACAACTGAGATAATTAAAACTGAGAAAATGTATTCCGATTGTTTTAAAACAGTAGTAAAACGATTCATACATCATTTTTGTCATGTAGGGATCAGTCATACCTCAATCTGAAACATAGTTTGACTAGTATGACTCCAAGTGCCTCTTTTTATTCAAGAGTGACATTAATTTAATCAAAATGATAAATGACATATTGAAAACCAATAAAAAAATATCTGATTGTTTTTATACTTTAGGAACACGATTCATTAGTCAGTTGGTACGTGTAACATTCATCGGCGCCTCAATACGATGCACGATGTGACCGATATGACTCCAAGTGCGCCTTTTTTATTCAAAATTGACATTTATTTTAGTAAAAAAACAACTTACGTACTCAAAACCAAGAAAAAATATTTTTATTGTTTTAAAACATTAGGACAACAATACATACGTTATTTTTATGTGTAGGGATCATATGAACCTCTATCCAACGTACGGTGTTACGAGTATGACTCCAAGTGCATCTTTTTTTATTCAAAAGTGGATGTTAATGAAAATAAACTCATATACTTGAAATTGGGAAAATGCATTCAGATTGTTTTGGTAATATATAAAAATGATCCACACATAATTTGTAATGTGTTGGGATTATCCACGCCTCAATCTGACACACAGTGTGACCGATATTACTCCAATTGCATTTTTTTATTCATAATTGACATTAATATTAATCAAAATAACAACTAATATAATCAAAATTGAGTGAAAAAATTATCATTATTTTGATACTTTGGGAAAACGTTCCATACAAAATTTTTGATGTGTAACATTCAACTACACCTCAATCTGATGCATGGTGTGATTGGTATGAATCCAAGTAAATATTTTTTATTCAAAATTGACATTAATTTTAATAAAAAATAGTTGACATACTATATAATAGTGATTTCCGTTTCTATTATTTATGGTATAAATTTTACTTCTTTTAAATTATGTATTTGTATAATGTTTCGGTATTTTTTTGGTGTTTTTACTAATGTTGTGTGTTGTTTCCGCACCCTGCACCTATTTCTTGTGATGCAGTGTGCTGCAGCATCACACTGTAGTTTTCACCTGTACCAGTACTAATAAATGAACTAATAATTATTCCTTTATTAGAACTTTTGAAAGCACTAATAAAGGAATCCTTAATTGGCACTCATAAAAGGGTTGATAAAGTCTATCTATATTAGTGCATTTAAAAGAGCTAGCAAATCATACTTTTATCAGTAATTTTTTATAAATGATAAAGGTTATATTTATCAGTGCAAATAAATGCACTGATAAGGTTACTATTTATTAGCGCTAAGTAAAAGCACTGATAAATGGGAAATTTTATAAGTGCTTTTACTTGTGCTGATAAATCTATCCTTTATCAGCGCTTTTTTAGTGCTAATAAAAGTGATTGACTTTTAACTGTGCTAAGGTTATCTGTGTGTTTCTATCACATATAAAGGCCAATTCTAGTGATGTTAAAAGCATGTTTTGTAGTAGCGTAACAAAATAATATGAAGGATATTCATAACTCAAATTATGAAAAATCTCTAAGTAAACCAAATCTGATTGTGGGTAAATAAATTAAGAAGAGAGGGGTGTATATAGAATCCCCCAATAGTTGGTCTACCAAATAATAATTTTGGGGTTACATTAAAATTAGCAGTATTCACCGCACAAAAAATCCACTCAACTTCATTTATGATGTGAACAGGAGGTTAATGACATGAAATACTCTAATAGAAGTCTCCCAATCTACTGAACTCTATTCACAACATAAAACATGGTTCATGATGTTAAATACAAATTATATAGGGATATAACTATCGACCAGGCCCATTGATTGTGTGAAACCCATGATTGAAAACATAAATGGCTACAACATGGAAATATTTTTCTCCCAAGCCACCCAATCCTTCTCTGATGTTCACCTTAAAACCTATTGTATCCATCAAGCCTCAAATAACATATAAAATACTCATCATGAAATTTCTGAAAACTCATAATTGAAAAGATAATATAAATTATCAAAATTAACCTCTCATCAATTTATAAAAATCACATTCCTTCATAATTTCATCACCTAAATAGTTGTAGGATTTTGAATAATTAACTTCAATACATATTTACCATCAGAATCTCTCTCCATGAATGAAGCATAAGTTATAATTCTACAAAGTTCATATGAGGATAACTAATTTGAGTTGCTAACCCCAGATTAAAATAATAAATGAATACCAATATCAGTTTGAAATTCCATCATGAGTGTTAGAGTAAGTGGAAGTTTACCCTAAATCATTATATTCTCTTTCTACCAGTATGGAGGCTTTAGAAGTTGACATGTTCTCATACAACCAGAGGGAAATCTATATCCCGATTGGGTGTATTTGACTCCCCACCACTTAACTTTGAGGATCCCAACATCTTAAAATTAAATTAAATAGAAGATCTAGAAAAACATCTCAACTATTTTCACCGGTGTGGCCTAATGTTTGGAATGCACGAAACCAAACATGGTGACCTAGCTTAGATTCTTTGTTTAGATATTGGGAGTCCCTGCACTTGTTTTTTTAAAATAACATGCCTATTACTTCTATCTCTAGTTTATTGGATTTCCATTAGAAATATATTTACTTATTCCAATTAACATTCAGGAGAATAAATATCCATAAACTCGCTACTTTTATGTAGTTGTAAAATGATAGGGTCATATATTTTATTGTTAGTTCTTTAGGTTTGAAAAAATCCTTTAGAATATAACCTCTATTAGAATAATAATTGGAAATCTTTTTTAGAACCTAAAGAATGTGTTTTCCATCATTCCTATTCAATAAAAATACCACTAATGATTTAAATTATTTATTATAATAGAACAACATCCTGAATATTTTATTTAATGAATTAAAGAAAATTCCAATCAATAACTATCATCACTAAAATATAATTATAGAAAAGATTAAAAATGACTATTACTCTTAAGTTAGTAACATATAGTTCTAGGTGATGCGACATTTAAAATATTATGAAAAATTTTATTCCTTCCACATTGATCATGTTCTAGGGTACTCCATCTCTATCTTGGAGAAATATTTGATCAAATTACCATAAATTATGAATCATGTTAAACTAGGGTAGAATTATCTCCCAAATTATTTCCCTTTCCATCACATACTAGACCACATAATCCATGAATTTTTTGTCTTCAAAGATTTATTTAAAACGGGTTTTGATGAGTGTAAAGTACCGTTATATAGTCCTAATTCCCATATGACAAGTGTTTTATATATTTTTACCAATGAAGAAGAAAATTATGAAATTGACCCATAAGGTAATGTGTAAATTTTTTATTATTGGATGATCTAGAAATCTATAAATTTTCAAATTGAAATCATTAACGCTTGACGTGAGCTATTATTCATAACACTAATTAACTCTATAGTCAATATTACAGTTCTTTCCCTTTTTCAGACTCCCATGGTATAATTTAATCATAAAATGAGAGAAAAAGTTAAAGAGGGTTTCAAAAGGATTCCAAAGTAATTATGAACTATTATAGACACATTTTACCCAACATTAGACTAATGGGTAATACTCCAGTAAATGATACCACAGGTACCATCCCAAAAAATTGGATCCTCTTCTTAGATGGATCACCAATGAGGACAACACCACCAAAAAAGATCCATATCTCAGGACGAGCACCAACAATCACCATACAAATAAACAATATCTTTTTTTCATAAGGATCAGTGTTTTAACTCCATCATTTTCATCCAATTGACAATTTTTTCAAGAATTTTTTTATGAAATGGTATCCTTTGTTAATATAATCATTATATCAACTGGGTATTTGGAATTTACATTTTGTTTTGATGATTTCATTCCTAATAATTATAATGAAATTAATTTTTCCAATCCTCTTAAGGTTGGCATATATATTGATCTAATCATCAATGAAGGAATGATTAGATATTTACCAACTACCTCTAATAAAGGTGTTTTCACCGATATCAATTCTTCATAATATGATGTCGAAAATATTCCGGTCAGTGATGATACATCTTTGAAAAATATGGATTATATTTTATTTCATAAATAAGGGGTCTGAGATCAATATTAATGGAATATCCAACCATTAGGCTACCCACATGGACACCTATTAGGAACTATTTGTCATGCCACTAGGAATGGTAATGAAATTATCATGTCTCTTTTCCATTTCCTAGTATAAGTTTTCTGGGTCATCTCTACTGAAGAGTATATTACTCATTTATAGCTAGAAAATAGAAATATATGGGATGTTATTATAGATTTAATTGATAAAAGTATTTCCCTTTATAACTATTTTGTTTTAAATCCCCACAGTCACTGGTTAATGTCATATAATATCATCATGTTAAATTGACCACCCAATGGTCAGATCATCAGGGATGTTTTAACCATGTTAAAGTGCCAACCCCCTACATCAATATTCCTTTTTATAAATAAACACACCAAACATATAATCTAGGAAACTTTTCATATTATTCACTCCATTATCAGGTGAATTTCAGTTATAATTTGACCACTATGATCACTACACTATCCATAATATATATCATAGTTTTATTATCTAAGGGTAACATCATCGATATTCAAACCATTGATATCACCAAAATGTACCTCAAAATTGATCTAGATTACACCACCACCACCAATATCTAATATTAAGTCATGTTGACACACTAATCAAGGAATATATGGAATGCATGGGAAATAATTTTGTTATCCTAGTAGGTAAATATTAAATATGGTATTTTCCCTCCATGTAGGGATATTTTTAGAGTATGTTTCCTTTTAATAGGAGAATAATTTGATTGAGGTCCCAAGGATCAAGTGGCAAGAAGAGGATGATTTAAGAGATTATACTGATTACATCCCACAATATTAATTTCTAAGGCTTACAATAAATAAGTACTTCAACATTAAGTATTGGTTTTAGAAGTAGAGTGATGGGGGGATAATGGAGTCAGTAACACAAAAATATCCACTCTAGCCATGTGACCACGTTGAGACGTTTAAAATGGTGTAAATAATAATTAGGGTCATTTATCTATTAATGATAAATGAAAAAAATATTTTTTTCATCTAGGATTGATGTAACGAAAAGAGATTTTCGTATGTATTTTCAATTAATTAACTACTACTTTTAATAGCTTCTTTAACATGAAAAAATAATCTAACAAAAATCAAGACACTTTTTATTAATATAAATATAACTATCTTAAAGTCGTAACTGAATTGGTGGGTACAAATAAAGGTCACCACATTATGAAATATATACAGAATGATATATAAATGGTGCATTTAAAAATAATCCCTTAATAAAGTTCAATTAAATATATCTAAAAACTAATAAGATCATTTTTTGGTAAAAAAGTAATTTTCAAAAAAGCATCATTTTAAATAATTTATTTCCAAAAACAAAATTTCTTATAGATAAAATATATTTTTTATATGAATAATATATTTACAAAAATATAATTAGTAATTGATATGAAATAAGAATATTAAATTGTTTGAAATGTTATTTTCTTTTAAATCTGTTTTAAGTATATTTTAATGTTTTTATTAAAAGGATATATTGTAAAATTATAGAATTTCAGTATAAATATATTTAATAATTTTTAATATTTATAATAAAAATATTACTTGAGGAATATATTTTGGGTTCTTTTGTAAATAATATATTTTGGTGAATAGTGTAAAAAATAGTTTTTACTTAAAATCATAGAATTTATAACTATATAAAGAATTATGTATAACATAAAAACATGTAAAACATTTTTATCACGATAAAAAATTTATTCATAGAGTGTAAGTATTCATTTAAAAGTGCAATGTAAAATTTAAAAAACTCATGTTTAACATTTAAAAAATTATGCAATTATTTTCTAATATAAATATTTTTTAGTCTTTCCCTTTTAATTTTTTTCCCAACATCAATTTGCATTTTGGATTTATTTTAAAGTTAAATTAATATAGCGTTTTAATAACAAACAAATTAATGTCATTAAAATAAAAAAAATTGATATTTTTTATTCAACATAACATTCAAGCTTAAAAATATATATTTTCTAAAAACTGGTTTTTATGCATTAAATGTGCTAATGTTAATATTAATTTATATTAAAAATATAAATTTTAGTTGATAAAATGGATTTAATTCTTAGAATCATTATGAACAAATTATTTAATAATCCGTGTTTTATTTTAAGTCATTAAAACAAATTACTTAGGTAAAAATTAATTACTTTGGTAAATACCAAAAAATTGTAAAAATAAAACATTCAATTGTAAAATACATTGAAAATGTTAAAATATTTGTGAAAATGTGTATTTAAAACAAGAATGATCTTATCCCACCTCAATCCTATTATATTCTATTATTGGATCCATTTGACCTTTGAATATTGACTTTATCTTCTATATATTATAAAAATGCAACTCCATGAAATTATAAAATGATCCCTCACCACCCCAATTCTCCCCAAACTTAATGGTACTTATTTTGGCAAAAAAATACATAAAAATTATAAAACAATATTAGACATGTTGCAGTGGATCTTTTCTCCTCAAAACATAGCTTTACAATGGCTTAGTCATTTTTGTATGGGTTTTAGAAATATCAATGTAATAATTCCAAAGGACTCCCTTTCCGTTAAAATTATTATCTTTCTCCCTCCAACTATTTTAGATATATTTTGTTTATTATATTATAACAACATGAGTATTATTAATATATTAATATTTTATAATGATGATAGAATAATCATTAATTCCTCTTTGCCTTTTATTCTTTGAAGAATAAAAATATTGTAATGTGTACATATGTACTACCACCTTCATAAACGATGTGTTTGATTTCTCATCATAGCCATTAAGATAGGTTCCAAATAGGTATGTAATGGATGAAAATAATAACTATAACCTAATTATTATTCCCAAATTATAAAACATTTCCTACATTATTCTCATTCAACAGAAATTGAATACATCGTTCGTGTGTACGTGAAAACTACCACCTCCACAAAGGGGACTTTTTTATTTTTCAATATATTATTTTAATATTTTTCAAACTCTCATAAAATATGGTTCACCATTTCAATGATATATAAATTTTATCATTTTAATTTTGTGACATTTATATTTTTCCAATATAATAACTTTCTTAACTATACACACCCTAAAATTATAGGATGTTATTTTTAGGTCGGTTTTATTGCACACACTATAAATTTATATAATGGATTAATAAGGAAACATAAATACTATAATTACATAAAATTAATGATACAATTTTTTTTTAATGTTAAGAAAAGGGTATATCAAATTTTAACTCATTATTAATATATAGACAATTTTCATAAAAAATTATAAAAAATAGGCCTTTCACGAATTATAACTAAAACTCATATTAAATAAAATTAGAACATTATAAATAATTAAAAAACATATAATTAAGTATATATGATTACATTAGAATTATTAAATTTAAATTTATAAACAATAATTGATATCGCCATTAAGAAATAAGTATTTAATAAGCTCTCTAAGCTAATAACATCCGATGATTAAAAGAAAATAAAAATAAACAATATATTTATTATAAGTTAGTATAAATGAAGTTTGTAAATATTTATGGGAATTAAAAATGTTGTTATATATTGTAGTGTTATTTTTATTTTTGTTTTATATGAGGTTAGGAAACGTTTCGAATAAGGATGATTTAATGTAAGAGTTTTTTCATCTCAATTTTGATTCATTGTGGTATAGTTTGTATTCACCACTTATCTGCTTTATTGATATATATATATATATATATATATATATATATATATATATTGGGCATGTTTTTTAATTATAATTTATTTCAATGAATTTATAAATCCATATCACATTATATCATTTTTAGTCCTTTGATTTAAAAGAATCCAAAGTTGTATGGGTATTTATTAACACAACTGCAAACATTGGGTTATAATAGTTCTTCTATAACCTATCTATTCAAATATCGATTTATTCTTCCTTAAGATTTTATTTCTTTTTAATTTCACTTAATCTATTTGGAAAGTGAATTTTCAATTCAAATGTTTTATATCGAAGAAATTCCTTTTCAAAATGTATGTAGTTGTTGATAATAATTCTCATCCTCTTTAACAACAGTTTTCCCACCTTGTCCATATTTTTCTTTCCCAGAAATGTATTCCTTTATATTTTGAAATCCAGTTATGTGTTATGTCATGGGTTATTTATATTTCCCTTTTAATATTTTCATTATTAAGTTACATAATCCATTTTTATGATGATTATTTACAACAGAAATATTTAAAAGTACTAAATATGTTTTTCCTTTCATTACCACATGTTTTATATTCCACTCCAAATTTCATCTAAGTTTTTTTATAATTTTCCAGGACTCATTATTGAATATAATTGTTGTAAGATCCCATCCTTTTTCCATGTATGTTTTACAATGAGTTTTTTTCTATTTGTAACATCCTATTTTATTTTTTTAGATAATTATAAACTTTTTATAAATTATAAATGCTTTATGTGGAAAAATGTTTTATCTGTGAAATAACATAATAAATTTGTTTAGGGATTTTAATAAAACAAAATAACTAGTTAACACTTTGGAATATTTAATGGAATGTTTTAAGAGTCAGAAACTGGGTATTATGAGATTCTGAGGCTCATAAAGCCTCGATAATGAAAAACTAACAATATTAATTATATTATATTAAGAAGATACAATTTTTTCAAAATAATTGAATCAGTCCAAATTTCTACATCATATGAGAAATCTGAGACCACTGTTGGATTCTAAATATGATGTTTACCATAGGTAAGTTATGACATATATTGGCATCATACATTTATACAACTCTCTCATGAGATAAAGTTATTAAATATTTTTTATCTATTTATTTTTTTAAAAAATTAATATCTCTAAAACCATGTGTGATTTGAGAAATATGAAACCACCAATGGGTCCATGATTGGAGATTTACCCAAGGGGGAATATAATTTCTATACGCAATGGACGTATTAGTAAGTTCACTAATTGAAATTGTTTTTTTAATTATATAATTAAATTAAATAATTAATAAAATATAGTAACTATTCATTTTATTACCCAATATGGTTTTTCCATTTTTGACTATCTAAGAACTATTGAAGCTTCATTTTGAACCATTGTGACTACAAATAAACATGAAATGCCTTTTATGGGTGAACTAAATCACTCCGCCATCAATGATTAGTTGAAATAGACATCAAATTCCAATTTTTAATTTGGTGTTATTTTTTCCCACACGGTTTGATTTTTCTATATAAATGAGATATTGTTTTGTTTTAGGGTATATTGGGTTCAGTGTGAAAATCATAGGTTGTCTCTAGGGTATTTCAAACATCCTTCTTCATCTTTCTCCTAGATCCCGGTGCGCAACCCCCTGTTGCGCGTCTCTCTTGTGCCCCTTAATGAGGTTCATCTTCATATATTTTTTAATTATTTTATTTTATCTATTACAATCATTTTCAATAATTCATTTAAAAAAATGTGTGGAAAGAAAAAATAAAAAAGTTATTATTATTATAAAATGATAATTTTTTTTTCAAATGATAATTTTTTGGAATTCAAAAGAAATTATTAAAGAATAATTTGAGGAAATTATGTTTTAATAATTATCATTATTTCATATTATTAAATATTAATTTTAAAATAATATCAAATATAATTATAAAGTAATACCATGGAATTATCACATTATAATTATATATTATATTATTATAAGACATTTCTCAGTAGATAATGTGCATTTTTTAGGGTATTCATCTTTTCATCGTTTCCACTCGAACCAATCTAAATTATTCCTCGATTTTTGACATGTGAATCATCTTAGGTATAAGTTTGGTGGTCTAAATCCATTTCCTATAGCCTGAATTTTAATTATGTATATGCAAGATATAGAATTTTCTCTATCTATTCAGTAATTATATTTCTAAATAAAAATTAATTAATTTGTTATTTTAATTAATTGAAGATTATTATGTAACTATGAAAATTTGGAAGCAATAAAAAAAATAATTAATTTGAAAACTATTCATGAGATTGTTTTTGGGAATTTCTGACTTGGGATATTTAATTGATGAATTAATTATCAAGGCTTTAGTTGGGGAATTTTTGTTTTGATTGAATAATGAGAGTTCTGAATATAGGATAATTACATAACATTTTAACTATGAAAAGTTGAATTATAAGTTGGTAAAAATTTATTAGAAGATTAATTATTACATTTTAATTATTTTAATGGTTAGTCAATCATTGAATTGGTTATAAGAAAAAATTGAAGTGATTAATAAATTAATTTTTAAAATAATTATTTTTCTTGGATTAATTAATTTTTGATTTAATTAATGGTTGTGATGGATCGGGTGATAGACATGATGTTCTAGGCCAGTGATGATATATATCATGGGTTTAATGAGGGATAGAAAAGAAGTTCTATGTGAGTGATAGATCTATTTGGTTTTTGGGTGTTATAAATGATGTTCTAAACTAGTGACTACGTGTGCACAAATAGTTTTCAGTTGTTTGACATGGAGTTCTAACCTAGGTGTATGTTTACACTAGTGACTGCCTATGCACAACTGGATTTTGGGGTTAAATTCAAGCATTTATACACCCATGATATAAATGTATTATTGATTTCTTGCATACAATTTGAGCCTTCTAACATAGAGTACTCCATGTTATGGCCTCAAAAGAAAAGACTTTGAACTTCAGCATGAGTCAAATATGGTGCTGAGATATCATATCACATTCAAATACTACATGCTCCAAAAAATGTCAAAGTAGGTACAAAGATATGATTTTAACTTTGGAATGGTTCAGGCTCCGGTATGAGATGAAGTTAGTATTGTGGTACAAGTTTCCATGAGAACCCTCTTGTTAAAATAATGAAATAAAATATTAAATGACAATGTGAAAAATATTTATTTCTTTCTTTATAAAAGTGTATACAATATATTTTGAATGGATTGTTTTAGACATTGTTGGTGGGGGCCTACTGAGTTGTACTAACACCCTACTCAGGGTACCTAATCGGTACCAGAATAGACTTTATAGTTGTAGGATAGGTTAAGGGTAAGGACCCTAGATTAGATTTCTGATTGGGGATAGAGCTTGGTTGAGGGAACCAGATGTGGTTTGAGACTCTCTTGGGAGTCACTAGTGTCTTTTATTTAAATTTCATTTTAATACACTTGATACCTATATAGGTATTTCATGTTTCACATTCAGTTGAGTATTGTGTTTCCTATCCTCATTATTCTTGTGAAATTTTTTCTATTATATATGCTTCTTGTATTTCATGATTACTTTCATTAGTGTGTTACTTTGATAAAAGACGGTGTATTCTCCCCACAACTGGCTTACCAAACCCTCCCTAGAAGTTGGAAGCCTCTATAATACGAGGAAGAAAACCTAAGATCGTGTGGTGGTCCAGCTCGGGGCACCGGTACGTGGAAAACGGTTTGGGATGTTACAGTTTATAGAAGTAAAATCATTGAAATTTTTTTCCTTTACCTTTTTTATTATGACTTTTGTATGTGACTTGTAACTCTCTCTTTTATGTGTATAGTAAAAACGTTTTCTGACATCTATTTTTTTTGTTTTCTCGTTGAATAAAAATTATTAATTATGATAATATATTTATATATTTTAAAATGGATTTTAAAATGGTTATATATATATTATTGAAAATATAAAATAAAATATATTGATATTTTAAAATTGATTTTAAAAAAGCAATTCCTGATTTTAAAATGGATTTTAGAGGCTTGTGTTTTTAAGAAATAATTCTTCAATGATTCTCATTATTCTCAAAGACAAATTTGTAAATAATATTTCTCTTATTAAATTTTTTTTTTTGAAATAATTTTTTTTAATGGATTATTTTTATATTTATCAAACTATTTCATTTTAAATAAAATCAATAATTTCCAAAAATGGTAGATATTATAAATTTTCAAGTGATTTACCTGATGATCTTAAAAAGTGACATTTAATCTACGTCAATATCCTAAATGATCGTCAATTGAAGCTCGGGATAATTTTATGAAAAAATCCCTATTATTTCTCTGATTGAATTAATTAATGTTTAAGTTATATCTTTTGTGAAATGATTCTATTTTTTATTAGTTAATTAATTGATATTTTGTGAATGATATTTTTATTCTCCAAGTGTACATATATGAAATAATGACTATTAAGTGACAAATTGGTCATATATAACCCCCTAATGAGTAAAGTAAATATTCAAAATGTCATGAGATATAAAAGAAAATGTGTTGTGATGTTTTATCTTGCAAGGAAAATAGGTAGTGACTCATAATGCACTATGGGAAACTGTTAGTGAGTCATAATCCATCAAGGTAAATATGTAGTGATGTTTGATGCCTTAATGGATACATGTAGTGATTATATATCCACTAAGGAAAATTAGTAGTGATGCTTGACCCTCTAAGGGAAACAAATTGTGATTCCCTATCTACAAAGGGAAACAAGTTGTAATGCATGATCCAACATGTTGTGATTTATAATCTTATTATTGTAACACATTTTTATGATATATGATTTTTATTATTCTCCATCGCTTAATCTTATTACCTCAAACTGTTTTTCATGGTATTTGATTATTCATTTGAGATTACATTTCCTTCAATCACAACTTATGAAAAACTCTTTTTATTCCACGATCATTTTAATAATATATTTCTCCCCTACTCATGTTCTCACATATGAAAATGATATATGAAACTTTGATGAGTTTTTTCCCTTTATTATTATTCAATATCACCACATTCTTATATTTCCATTCCCCATGTAATGAAGATGAGTACAAATTATGTGAACTCTAGAAGGGAGTCTATTCAGGCTCAATTATAGTGAAATATTCAGGTGTATTATAAAATAATTTTCTTTAGTAACTATCCACAAAACACTAATCCTTCCATTTTTGGGATTGTTTTTTTATTTGTGAGATTTAACATTCAAATTATATAAATGATGTAAAATAAAATATTTTTTCATTGGTTTTCCAAACTTTGTTTAAAATCTGGTGTCTAAAGAATATTTTTTTATCAATGGACCTGGGAGTGTGGGTCTGGGGTTCCTCAATTAGAATAATAGGAGGGTTTATTTATTTTTTATGGTTAGTTTAGTTATTTTGGGGTATTATGATGAGATAATATTATTTAAAACCTAATGGATAAGTCTATGTATAGGATATCATCATGAAATTATGGTATAGTCTTGAGTGTGTGCTTCTTTAAGAAATTACATCCCTATCTAGATAAAGGTATGTGGATTTAGCTATAGAACAATTTCACATAGGGTTATTCACACAAAAAAAATGAAGTTTTAGTATTAACTCAGTCTTCACAAGGTGCATGATTAGTGGGCCTATGACTAGACACTTGGTTAGACACTCCTGGGGGACATGATTTGGTTAACCATGTACTTTTTATAAACTGTAATAAATGATTTAAATAGAATTTGAGTATGTAAACTATTTACAGTTAGGTTATGAAACCTAATAGTATAATGAACATGGAATCCATAGGTTAAACTAAAGGATTGATAGGAATATTCAATTTGAAATGAAAGTACCATAGGTTAAAATGGATGTGTCACTAGAGAAGACATATTTTGATTGAGTTTTCTTATTAATATGATTTTGGATATTATTGTTACCATTTTGGTTTTAGTTTTAGGTAGGAAATATGATAAAAAATGAAGTTGTGAAGATGTTTCTCTAAGAAAACCCTATAACCAATGACTCATATATGATACAAATCTTTGAGATAAAGAAAAATATTAATAAATTCTTATTATGAAGGAAATAATTATTTAGGATTTTAATATTGATATCTTAATAAAAAATATTTCATGAGTTTCGTAATGATTTATTATCGTTTTTTATTAAAAAAAGAAAATTAAAACCTTTGGATGAAATTTATTTAAGTAGGGGATAATAAAACACCCTAATATTTTAGTACACATATTCCATTAACTAAATACTATTTTGAATATCTTACTTCACACGAAACACAAAAATAAAATGAATTATGAATCTTTTTATTAATATAAATATAAAAGTCCTAAATTAGACTTCAAAATTTTAGGTATAACTAAAGGTAATGAAAATATAAACTATTTATAGAATGAAAAAGAATATGAAGATTTAAAACTATTACACTATTAAAATTCAATTAAATATTTCTAAAATATCATGAGATTATGCTATTTTAAAAAAAAATCTAATTTTTTTTATATGCTTGATTTTATGAAACTAGATGTATTGTAGACAATAAAATTGTTTCTATGAATTATATATTATTCCCAACAAAATTCATTATTTATAAGAAATAAGATTAATAAGAGTAAAATTCATAGTAAAATTTCCCAATTGAATTTTCAGATCCTTCTCTGAAACAACCATCCCCTTTTAAATCCCTATATGGAATCAACTCTTTAGAAGAAACTATTTAACTTCCCTATGAACATACAATAATCATTTGTACTTGTATAAAAGCATCCAATTCCATATGAACATGACATGGAGGATTTTTTTATACTTATTGAATTATTAAACTCCCATAAACTTGTTTTCAATCACTATTTTACCTTGGAGTTTCCTTGTCGTCACTTTTTTACTCCTCATATAACAAATCCCCTCCATAACCAAGTAAGATTTACCATTTTAAAAAACTAAACTTGAACACTAAAATTCCATTCATAATACTTTTTTCACATATGAACTATCTATTTTTTATCATGAAATGTAATATCAGATATTATCTACTACATCAAATTATTGGTAAATATCATTTACCAGAATCCAACACACCAAAATGATAATTCCATAAGAAAATAATATTTTTTACAGACCACTACCAAACCTATTTTTTTATTGTCTAAGGAATGATAAGGACACCTAAATTAAATTCTTTTCCAAAAAACACCTCAAATTCTAAGGAGCACTGATTTATCATGATCTTACAACAATTGGATTTTTTTCTGATTCATCAAAGAACCATTATCTAATTTTTCACAATTTCTATATAATGTATTAATCAATTAAACATCATTAAATTTTTACTCCAATCATTATTGAAATGTAAGTATTATGGAGTAAAATTTTCTTACTTTAATATATTTTATTATTATGAATCACTCATTGTTTTTTGAACACTTTAATTATTTCATGATCTCATCTACAACACCATAAAATTTCTACATATATATCATCTTTATTATAGAATTATTCTATGTATTTATATGATTTGAAACATCCTCCAGATCATTTTAAACTACATGTAATTTTAGATATTGAATAAAATTCACATAATAATGGATGTATTGAACAATAAAACCGACACCACTGTCATTATATAATATCTAATTGATGTTCAATTTAATATAATCCCATATTAATTAAAATCTATTCTTGGTATTATTTCACCATATATAAATATTTTCCGAAACATTGTCACCTTACTTTATCACACCGCTCTTTATTCAATATGATTTCAACAATCCCCCATTGATTTTTTTCAACAATAAAATTCATCAAAACATTATTTACCAATGAATATAAATAAAAATTTAAACTTTTAAATGAGTCGTCATTAATTTTTTCTAATAATATGTGAGTGATATCTGTGTTGAAAAAAAACTATGAATAATGATATTAATGATGTCTATAGGGGTAACTTACATCCACCTCTTTTATATATTATTTCATAATTTCTACATTCACTACTCTTAAAATATATAATTTTATCTAAAAAATATAAACATCATGAACACATTATTAACAAATTCATTATCATAGTTTACACACATCCCTTAAAGAGACACACACACTGACACACATATTGAATTCACCACTTTACCCTTTTATAGACTCTACTAAATATATTTTTCCCATAAATTAAAAACAAATTATTTGAATTTATGCCATTCCAATGCCTAGTTAAAAAAAATTAACAACATGAAACCTGGGGTTTAAATCACAGTTTCTTATCCTTGAATATATTGGGGTTTAACTTCCATCATCAAACATATATATTCAAATCAATTCTTGATGTTGTTTAGTGAACATACATATTATCTTTATACATAGTTGATAAAACTCCACCTTGAACACTCTTTTCAAAATCAAATCTTGGTAATGTTATATATGATATCCATGTTATTTTTTGATAAGTATGAATATTATTTATTGATAAACTGATGACAATTAAATTTTCACATCCCATGAGTAGAACAAATTTCATATATACCATGAGATTTTTTACTTTGATAATTCCTAAATATAAATTGGGTTATTTCTTGATTTTAAATAACATATTCCACCTTAACAACACTCATGTTCATGAAATTTTATTTCTTTGTATTCCAAGTCACACACTATTACTTAATAATATGAACTCCACCCTATATTGATGTTCTAAAACCAACATTTCTAGCACAATATGAATATTAAAAAAAGTGATTTATATATCCAATTCTATTGTATTTTGACCCATAATTAAACATTATTTTATAGTATATATGAATTTTCTTCTCATAAAAATGATGTTATTATTTTATTGAAAGTTGGAATATGGAACATTATGTAAAAAAATACACTAATTATGGTCATGAATTTGTTAATATGGGTAAACTACCAATAAGTTTTTTAACCCCTCCTGAGTCATATTATATTCATTATTCATTATTTTATATCTTAGTTTGTACTAAAATTTCATTAGAATCATTCTTTTACCCATTCATTCTAAATTTTTTCAAAATTCCCTTGTTATACATCTCCTAAGAAAGGAAAATAATATGATTTTCTTGAGAAATTTAGAGACCTAGGAAATACTAATTTCCCACCAAGAATTAAAATTTAATATATGTTATTAATATTCAAAGATAAATTAACAAAAATAAATTCTTAATTTTTAGTAATGAATATATCATCTACATTGATAGTAACAATTAAATATACTTATTTACATTCTATGATATAGAGGATTATATTCACTATTTTCTTACTAAATCATAGTGACTAAGTGAAAGACTCTAACTTGAAAAACCATGATCTTGTAGATTTTTTAATCATATATAGTTCCTCTTAAACTAGAAAACATTTCTTTATTATCCTCTAAGAAATATTTTATTGGGTTCCAAAATGTTTAATTCATCTTCTATATCCTTAATGAGTAATGATTAATTGAAATTAATTTGGAATATATTGAATAATCTTTTTTTATATTAAAAGAGGTCACAATGGTTTTAATAATATAAAATATTTTGGATGTCTTATCAGAATAAATTCCTTATAATTTTTAATAAAATTTTCATAAAAATCATTCCTTGATTCTCATCACATGTAAAATTCATTCAATTTGTTATAGAATTCTCATTTTATAATAATAATAAATTTTTTAGTTATTTTGGGTACAAACATCTTAGTGTTATTAATATCTTTCTGATCTTACTCATCACTTTTAGAGTCAATCATCTCATTATTCTTCAATGATTCCCTCACATATCTTAGCTCAAACAGAGAAAACATTAAGTTCTTTGCATCTATCCAAACAATTATCATATATTGAATTTGATTTCCATGATATCCATTAATAATCTGGACCTATACATACATTATCATCCATAAATGACTTTAAAATATTGTTTCATCATCATGGTTAGTGGTTTAATCATCATATTCACCTTGTGCTTATTCTAAATTGTCATTATTTTAAAAAAACATCATCTTGCATCGCAAAAAAATTGACTTCACTATCATCCCTTATGTAACATTATTATTGATTCATGACTTAATTCATTGAGTTTTAGATAATATTCACATCATAAAAATCTCTAATAATTTACATTTAATTATTTTAGTAACAATATCAACTTTTATATAGAGCATAACAAAAGAAGAACATCTAAATCCAACATGTTTAAACATGCCTATGTTTTCACGTTTCAATTTGATTTTACATGGGATACCAAATACTCTTATGTATTTAATGTTAGTGTATTCTTTTAATACATATCATACGATGGAATACTTTAATTAAATCAATGTGATCAATGATTTTGAATTTGAACTGATGTTCTAATAGCTCATCTATAGAAAAACTGAAAGTATTATGCGCGATAACATATTGTAATACTTTTTCAATAACCTATTATTCTTCCATTTAGAATCACCATTTTTTTACAGAATTTATGGTGCACTAAATTCATGATTAATTTTACACTTTTTCATATATTCTATAAATGTTTCACTTGAATATGAAACATAGTTTTTTTTTTCGAAGCTTCTTCAAGTGAAAACCCAAATCATTTTGTGTACATCTTTTATAACTTTTATACATCGGCAAGCCATCTGAATTATCTTTCATGAAAAAAATTATTGAAATATATGTGAATTAATTAATAAAAAATATAAAATTCTTATCACCATTATTCTACTTATTCTTTATAAGAATAAAATCATGTAAGTGAATATGCTTTAATGGATGAGTTGTTTTAATCTCGAAGATCTTGTGTGAATAATAAGAAATATTTATTTTTTGGTATGCATATCACATACAATTTATTTATCTCTTAAGAAAATTCACATAAAACAATTTCTTTAATTGGGTAGGATTTTTTATATTCCTTTGACCAATATGTCCAAGTTATCAAAGGAACAATTTATTTTCTCCCATCAATCTAATGTAGCATGAATTTTCTCTATTACAAACCTAAAATTAGTAACACTTTTTTCCATTTTCCTCTAGTCAATACACACCAAAACATCCAATTCTCTACAAGATATAAACATTATAAATCATCTTCATATTATTTTTGAAATTAACAGATACAAAAATTATGTTTTGATTCAACACAAAAACAAATAGTGTGTTTTTTTACTTCATCATGTCACTCTCTAATGACTATTGAACAAACTTTTATTATCTTACATGATCCATCATTTCCAAAGGTCACCATTATTTCCATTACCATCAAGATATTCTATCATTTTTTAGTATCTTAAACTATCCAAGATATATGGATGTCCGTTTTGTGATTCTTTGAGTCTCATTTCATCAATTATTTCCTCTTCCTTTTATTTCAATTTATTATTAGTAGAGTTTCAATTACAATAATTATAACTGTGTTAGATAATTAGTATAGTGAGAAAATGTTTAGTGTAATGAATTGATGGGTCACACCTTCTATAAAACACTTCTAATGATTGAAACATGCATCCAAACATTAATAAAAAAATTAGATTGATATTAAATTTTTATTTTTTATGTTGGTTTACTCTCCCTTAAACTTTACCCCCATGTCATCTAGGTTTTTAGTTATATTGTTAATTGAACCAATATATCATTTCCATGTGTCAAAATCCTCTAAAATACTAAAAGTATCTATAAAATGTATATCATCGTTCAAAAACTGATTGTTGACTGACCTGTGACTCCCACCCCTCTTAGAAATATTTTATATTAACTTTGCATCCAATTTCTGGAAAATTATATTAAAATTGAGAATAATTTTCATAATCATTATAGTTTGATTTCCTAAATTTATTGAATATAAATTTATATAATATTGATCTTTTAAATATTTATTTTGATAATTTAATGATTTTGGAAAATTAATTTTCTTTTCCATGAATTATAATTTCTCTACCTACGGATTTTTAGATGATGCTTTAATAAACTTCTTATTCATTATTTATTAAAAACATAAGTATAATTATGAAATATGGATGTGAACATTCTCAATTCCATAAAAAATTCTATAAATGTTTATTAAACCACATCAGGATCCTTATCCTTTTCTTTGTCCTTATCTTTTGTTCCACTATTCAGATTCATCTATCAATCAATTAACATCATTATATAATCAATTTATTAAAGAGATAAAAAAATATTTCAAATTCTCCACCAAACCACTAATTTAGCTCACAATTTCATTTACTTAAGTGAATAAATCATGTTCTATTTCTTAATAATTCATCTTGAAATAATTATATTTCAATATTCAAACCTATAACTTAGCTTTCTTCACAATCAAACTAAATTCATAAATGATTTTTGATTTATCCCACATGCTTTTGGATGTTTAAACCCCTTTATATTTGATAGAATTAATTTCGGAAAGAGTTGAAAAGCTCAAAATATGATCATTATCATAATTTTACAAATCCATTATATCAACTACTATCATAGAAGAAACTTTAGAATAAGGTGTAAAACCATCAATAAAAAACTCCAATACATCCATAATAATTGAAAATATGTTTCTAAGTATCCAATATTTTCATATATAATAACGTTTATCATCAAGTGTGGTAATATCATTGTGTTCATTGATGTGATGTACTCCATATTCAATATTCAAATTCATAAGATGAAACATTATATTTACTGGACCCAATTTTCTCCAACTAAAAAAAATATTTGAATGGAGGCTAGAATTTCTAACCACAATTGAGATGAACTGAAATACGATGTGGATATAAAAAGTGGCTATTTGAATCAATAACTACCCTTTAGTTCAAATTTCTCAATAAAAAGTGTATTTGAAACTTATTTATGTTAATGAAATAATATATTTCCATGATTGACACACACAAAAATTCATAAAACTATCTAGAGAAAACATATTTTTTGGGGGTTCACAACTACAAAAGAATGGATGGATCCCTAGATAGATTTTGCTAAAAACCATGATCACAAAATGCACTAATCATCATAGATAAAAAGAAAGTAAGGGTTATCCATGTACTCATGATACACAATATGTCACTAATCCTATGTAATGGGCACTAACTAATTCAATCACAATAGAAATAATTCTCCTTATTAATTTGAATATGAATTCAAAATTCATTTTCCAAGAAAAAATAACATCTATTGAACTACTATAACTTCATTATGGGACTTTTTATATCTCAATAACTTATTTCTACCATTATATGAAATATGGGGACTTTGAGATCATGTTTTTATAGTTACATGTGGTACTAATTGATTCATATCCTGAAAAATACTAAAATTATTAAAATATCCCCTCACCATGGATTCTATGGTTTCACTTCAATGTGTTATTAGTTGTTTTTGTTTATCCCGCTAAAGTAATTTAACACAGCTTTAAAAATGACTGGACAAATTTTACCAAGATATGTTCTAAACCATCCATGGAACAAACTACCATGTTTCAGTCTCTAGATGAGAAAAACTTGTTCAACAATCTTTTTTACTTCCCCAAGGTCAATCCTTTTAATGATTTTTAACTTTACTAAAATGAGAAAAACTATTTAAAAAAGGCATAGATGATTCCATTTTTTACTTGAAAAAGATTTATAATTCTATTATACTATTTTCACTTACAATTGTACTTTTCCTTCCCCATGTTTTTTGTCTCCATGAATCATGAAATCACTCTACTAAATAACATTATTTGTGTTTCTCTATAGGTAAACATGAAAAAAGAAACACCATTCATCATTCTAGTTTCAAATAATATATCCCCATTTATCATTATTAAATATACTAAATAATGTTATACAAGACACCAAAAAAATTATATTTTTTATATAATTCTACACATTAGAATATATGTCTCCTTTAAAAATAGTTTATTTAACTTACTTGACTAGTCAAAATCCTATTTTTGTAAGGGTTCTATCATATTGTGTCCAAAATTACATTATTCATACCAAAAAATATCCAATATTGAGGATCATATATTACTCATAGATTCATATTTATGACATGATTTTGGACTACATGAAAAAACCATTCGACATCACGAAATGGTTTTTGTGTATTGAATGAAAAAACAATTATTTATTTTGATTTGGAATTCAATAATGATGTGAAAATTTGAATTATAAAATAATATTTCTTGATTTTAGTATATTACAATATTATAAATCATTAAATTTTTCATGACCACTTTAGTTTTTTGTGATCTCATATACATCACAAAAACCTCTCTAAAACCCATCTTTTCAATCATACACTACTTTTATACTCTTCTAATAATCGAAACCAACTTTACTTATATAGAAATACTATTAATTTGTTGATATTTAATATTTTTCATACAATAAATGTTGTTTTAAAAAAACCCAAAACCAATGTAATTAAAGATTATCCAATTGATATTCATTTCAATAAACTCCCCCTAGGAAAAAAATTAATCCTCGATGCTTTCATAACTATCTCTAGAACATATTATTGTCATAAATCTTATCTAATATGGTCCCAAAAATATTTATATTACATTTAATATAAACATTCAAGATAATATATAGGATCATTATAATGGAACACTAATTTGTACAACTTTGGAGATATAGTATTATGAATAATTTATTCCATGTATCCCTTCTTTAGAAAGACATGCCATAATCCTCTCATGTGATCATAATTAATGATCAGGATGGTTTAGTAAATATGTTTTCATATAATGTCATATGTTTATAATTTATTGATGTGATAAGATACTAAAAAAAAACAGGGTAACCTTGGTTCATATGCATTGGAAATATGAGAATACTCATGAATACACTTGGGAGTGTGAGATAAATATAAGAGCCTGTTGGACAATGGTTTTTATTTATAAGGACTGGTAATGCATCTTGATGATAAGAAGTGATATAGAATGTAGTTTTCAACGACCCGTGAATATAAAGATAAGATATTTATTAAATTTATATAATTACATATGTATATTATATTCTTTGATAATGAGAGATTTTTGAAAAGGGTGTGAACTAAAATTTGAAAAAATTGGTTATGTCGTGAAATCCTATAAGAGTAGTATATTATAGACTAAATCCTAGTGGTGGGCCACCATTATTCTAGTGGTCTTGTAAGTGGGTTAACATCCCACTTTAAATTTGTATATGTTGGGAACTAAGGACTTTTTTCCTCTATAACTCCAATGGAGGCCACCAGGGTCATAATGTTTCACGAACCAACCCAGGTCAACCCCGAACCGGTCAACCGAGCCAGTCTGTGACGTGTCCCAAGGGGAATTCTCGATCCCCACTGGATAGGAACTATTGAAAGTCACCAAAATTATACCATTGGGAATTATTTTTCCCATGAACAAATGATAAATAGACAAATAAAAACTGTTGATAAAAAAACTAGCAGCATATAGATAATAAACCGCACATACCTCCATGTGACCATCCAGGTCACCACCCAACTAAATACTGAAATTTCTCAAATAATGAGAAACTCAGACAAGAGAACATGAGAAAAGGGGACCTGCAACTAATATGATAAAATAGGCATGATCATTAAAATTCATAGTAGGGTTTCCAAGATAACCCACAAAATCCAAGCTTCTAACTTCCCGAAACAATCCAATGATATAAGTTTGAATTAAAAATATAAAAGAAGGGTTCCAAAATTTCAAAATAAATAATATCTTTTCCCTATTTAAATATCCAACACTTTCTTAATACCATGTACAAAATCTTTTGTAATTTTATAAAGAAAATCCAAAATGAAATATACCAAATCTGGGAAAAAGTAAAACATTTAAACTGTGAAATATGGAAATAAAGTAGTATAACAGAGGGTAAAAAGGCAATGAAAATAATCCAGTAACAATGGGTGATCCAAAAAAATCCCTAGAAGACCCCTGGACATACTCGGTTTGGAACCACCTACCAGTTTATGGTGGAGAACCTATTTTTATAACCAACTGGACACCCTAAAATGGAACAAATCCAGTGGAAAAGCCTGTCTGTCCTAACAATAAATCCTCGGGGTACTAACCCAGCTAATCGAGGTTAGTCAGCAACTACAACTTGATCATATAAAACAATCCCAAGAACCCGTGGTGGTTATACTGATAATATTGTGTAAGTAGGAGGCCCTCCAATGCGTGACTAGCCTTACTATGCCATCACCACGCTTACCTACCTCAAACACAGACACTTTAAACAATAACCTATAAAGGTATACCCCCTTTGGAGGTTCCCCATATTTATACACACACATGCATTATAGCATCAAAGGTTCCAAATGGTCCATCACGCCTAAAAATCATCAGAACCATTTAAAACGTTTTACAGAATAATAGAGTTTCATAATGGGAACATAGTTATCAAAACACCATCTTTTCAGGAAATAAACAAAAACATTACACTAAAACTGAAAGTTCCAAACTGACCTTTAACTTGACATGTCCAAAATTATTACCCAAAACATCACACAAACACCACTTTTTCCTTTACAAATCCAAATGTCCATATGCTCAAAGACTTCATTTCAAACCATTTTATAAACGACAAAAAGAACCCAACTTCATTTGGAAAACAAGAATAATTTTCACAAAATTACCATTCACATTAAACCAATCACAAACACACACTGAAAAAAATTTCACCCATGATTCAAGCATAAAATGTCATTTTATAAACCATTTACTCAATTAGAAAAATATTTCAAGAGGACCAAGAAAATTATTACATCATGATCCACCCAATTTCACATGATAATTCCATTTTAAAATCAATTCCCCACCCAAAATCTTTGAAAAAACTACTTTCACACCATCCAAAAACTAACTCGCTCCACTGGAACAACCAAATAAACTATTTTCACTATTAAAAAAAATCATTTTCACCATTAAATAAACTAAAATTAAAAACTATTATACAATTTTATGAAGAAACCCATGGCTCCAAACACAAAACCATACTCAAATATTTTTTTGTGACTAAATGCACATTGACGCCACAACAAAAAATAATTTGCATTCCATGTATAGTTAGATACACTAATTTAACATTTCATAAAGAAAATAGTAGAGGGAACACTATGGGTTTTCATAAATTAATTCACTACATATCGCATAACATGCTACAAGGATAAATCACTCATATTAAACTTCCTTGAAAACCAAGTTCACACCAATAAAATTAACTAAAGAACATGTAAAATTAATTAGATAGACAAAATCTTTAATCAAGAAATGTTTATACACAAAACTACCTACACATAATGATATAATTCTTTCAAAAGTTATTTTAACAATTTAATCTAATATAAAAATAATACAATGAGTTATCTACAATACTTATGTATTTGAGAATGGTATTTAAAAATTAATTTGAAACACACAAGTGCCATAGATTATCCAGGGAAGGAAAAATTCTAATAATACATACCCCAAAGGCATGAAAACGTGACACTGCTTCCACAGAAGGTAGATCCAATCCTCGCGGTCCCTCCACACACATTAAATCAATGAAGAAAATGCATGAATTATAACATGGACAAAAGGGTTTGGTAAAATTTAAGGGAAACCCCCAAAAATTGAAAATAAAACACACCAATGGAGGGATAAACGATCGGAAAAAGGTGTTGGCCAGAGCTCAGGAGGCCGGAGGGGGCCTGGAAGAAACGCAGAAGACCAATGTGTGGAAAGTTGGAGACGGACTTGCTAGTACACGGGTGGTCGGAGCACAACTTGACAAGATTTGGAAGGATGGACTATGCAGGGTTGGGGTTCGAAGGGCCATAACATGACAAGGGTGAGGGGCGGTGGAGGGCCATAATGGTAGGACGCTGGTGTGTGGGTGGCTGGTGGTGGTGTTCTGGTCTGGTTCACGATGGAAAGGAGGTGGAATCTAGGGTCATGGATCGTGAAGGAGAATGGGAAATATGGGGGAGGGTGCCACTGGTAGTCTATAGTTTGGTACTTTTTTTTAATTTCATTATAATGTAATAGTAGTAGTAGTAATAATAATAATAATACAAATAATAATAATAATAATAATATAAAGAATAATAATAATAGAATAATAATGATAATAAAAATAATAATAAAAATAATAATAAAAATAATAATGAGCAATTCCATGACTCCAGGGTCGACTGCGAGGTTCCCACCAACCGTGCAGTGACCGCACATGGGTCTAAAACCCAATAAAATTGTTGAATGACAAAAATTTTAAACTGGGACCCTGCCCGGACCTTGGTGCAAGAACCTAAAGCCAAGAAATAATAAAATAAAAATAAATTCAAAAGTCCGGTGTGACAATTCTCCTCACTAGAGACAGTTTCTTCTCCCAAAAATCACCCATCCGATCAATAGACAAAACAAGAATCCATTCCAAATTGAAAGTGAAAGAAACCCTAACACAAGATAATGTGATAACTTTAGAGGGGTTTCCCCACCAAAAAAACTCATCTAGTGGGGAAATTTAACACCTAAAAATACCACCCTGGGAAGGGGGGATGCGGGAACTCCCAATCGATCCAAATTAAATTCTATAGTACATGAAAACCAACACCTCTGCTGAAATTTGGAACTCTCGACCCAGACCAAGAACCTCCAACACTAGAAAAAAACCTCTGATTAGAACATACCCCAAGTAGTGAACCCATCCATAAACACACACATTGATTCTCCCACATTCACTTTCATCACAAAACAAACACAACTAAACCGAGATCAACCCATACAAGGTCCAAATAATCTTTATTGAAAACACATGATTCAGAAAACCACATCCACACAAAGAGGATTTCTTGGATTATAATATGATGAGTCCATCATAACATCACAACAAATAAATTAATGTAAAACAATCTCAACACTTAAACATAAGAAAAAAAGAATGAAAAGGATTTAAATGTCCCACTTCCAACACGGAACACAAAACTCAGACCAAGGCTTCACACCTCTATCAACTCATCACTATGTAAAATCTTCACCCTAAGACTTAGGGTTGGGGATCTAATGGCTGAAGCATCTCTTACCTCACAGTTAGGTAATGCAATTCGTCTAGTCACAACGTCTTCTTTAGGTGACGTTTCCTACAAAACTTCTCCAAATGACCCAGATAGCTGCAATGATGACACGTCTTCAGAGGGATGTGACATGATGACTTCACGTGCCGGAACCATCCACACTGGTGGTACAGCACTGAACGGTTTGACGAAATAAAAGCCAGAACAATTATAGAATACTATTTAAGAAAAATCCCCTCTCATACTTCATGCTCGCTGGATGGGGATCCTTCATGAGCAATAGGATACGATGGATTTCCAACCATCTGCGCTCCGGAGACCAACTCATATAAGAACACCCCATCCACCATTTTCTCAAAACAATGGTCCCTAAAAGGGAGGACCCACTCCTTGATCTCTAGATGAAGACCCCCGATGGAGAGAGAATTCTTCATCAAATCCTTCGACGCTACCTCCAGATAAAAGGTCAAAATTTCATTGAAATGGGAACATATGCTTTCACTATATGTTATCTTTTTTGAGTACTCACGAGTTCTTACCTTTTCATTATCTTAAACTCTTCATGTATAAACCCTCATATGAAGACGGATTTAAAGACATTCCACATCATCCCAACCTACATTGATGGAAGGATGAAAAACTCCCATTTATCCAGAGCTGGACCTTCAAAACAGACCAAAAACAGCATACACTCTAACAGCTTCGGGAGATCCCGATACCCTGAAGACGCTCTCGACCTCTTCAAGACACTCTACTACCTCTAACAGACCCTAACAACAGTGAAGGATATGCAACGTCCAAGAGGGGACAAAAACTAGTAATGGCATAACAGAAACCTTGGGGACCTTCCTGGGAGGCATTTTCTAAACAACATATAAAACTAAAAGTTGAAACTAAAACCAAATCATTGTACAATTAAATTTAACATCCTGATCCAAAAATTCCAGCTCAAAAAACTGAAAAAATAAAACCCAAAATTCAATTTTCATTTTATATTTCAAAACCACCTTCATTTAAGGCCACTTTCCAAACACCACACCAACTTTTCAAACCAAATTAAATCTCTAAAACCATTTCCCCTTTTAAAAAAATAATTTTAGAAAGATAGGGTCAAACATTTATTTCCAAGTACACACCCCAGTAATCCCGTGAATCATTGCATAGGTATTCATTCACTTTCATCCATATGCACCAATTTACACATTCCATGCATCCCCTCACATGTGAAAACATTCATAAAGAGTACCCGAGGTTTCACCCAAACCATTTCTCTACCAATTTCCTAGAAAACACCAGACTTTTAGACCAAGAGTTTTTGGTTTTAAAACCAATTTCATGAATTTAAATCCATTTAAAAGAAATAATTCTCATTTCAAAAACCCTTTTTTTATTTTCAAAATCACACTTACGCTAACCAAAACCAGTACAACACTCAACTTGCATCAAAATACTAGATTGAGGGACTAGTATTAATGTTTAACATGGAGACATGGTAGAGGTCTTTTCCCCAAGTAAGTGTTAACAACTAGGAGGAACTTAAACCGGGTACTCGGGCTCAACATGGGTCACTACTCCATGTGAAATCACAATTTAACATCAGCTTACCTCCATTGACATACCTCAATCTAAAACAAACTAAAAAAAGAAAAGGACTCAACACTCGGACTACCTCTAGCCACTCGAGGTTCGGAACAAGCGAGGGTTCATGATGCCCTTCCCGTACCTACCTCCCGAGTCCCAAAAGTCCAAATCTCCATATACTGGACAACCCAAATAATAAGGGCCGCCTCTAAAACTATTTTGTCACCAACCAACCCTGGTCGACCCTGAACCCGTCACCCGAGCCGGTCTACAACATGTTCGGATGGGAGTGCCTGATCCCCAGGGAATGGAAGCAAGTACTGGGCACAAAAATTTAACCATTGGGAACAATTTGGTACATGAACAAATGATATATATATATATATATATACCATTGATAAAAACATAGCGGCGGAAAGAAAATAAAATGCACATACCACCACATGACCTTCCTAGTCACCACCCAACCAAAGGCCGACCTTCCTCCAATAATGAGAAACTCAGCCAAGAGAACTTGAGAAAAGAGGAATTTCAACTGAAATGATAAAATAAGCATGATTATTAAAATTCTAATTATAGTTTCCAGGAGAAACCATATAATCCAATAATCTCACTTCCCAGATCAATCTAATGACAAAAGTTTGAAATAAAAATATAAAAGTACTATTTTAAAATTTTATAATAAGTAACATGTTTTCCCAATTTAAAAATCCAATATAGGCAACATACCATTTCCAAAATCATTTTTCATTTTATAAAAAAAATTCAAAACAAAATATACCAAATCTAGGCTAAAGTAGAACATGTAAACAATGTATGGTGGTAAAAAACTAGTATAAAGAAAATTGAATAGGAAATGAAATAATCCAGTAACCATGGGTGATCCTAAACATCCCTAGAAGACCCCTAGATGTACTCGGTTTAGACCCACCTACCGGTGTATGGTGAATCTCATAAGTCTATAACTAAATGGATTCCCTAAAACTGACCAAATCTAGTGGAAAAGCCCGCCTGTCCTAACAATAAATCCAGGGGTACCAACCCGTCTAATCGGGGTAGGTCAGAAACTATCACTCAATCATATATAGACCCCTAGGAACCCATTGTAGATATAATGATAATACTGTGTAATAAGGAGGCCCTTGAACACATGACTATCCTTACCATGTCGTCACCGCATTTGGCTACCCAAACACAAACACTCTATATGATGACCCATAAAGAGAAATACCCTATAGAGGTTCCCTATATATATACACACATACTTGTTTTATATCATAAAAGGTTCCAACTGGGCTATCACGCCATACAATCAGCAATACCATTTAAAACTTTTTTGGAAAACAATAGAGTGGACGAATGGGAACACATTTATCAAAACATAATCATCTCAAGTAATCAAAACAAACATTACATTAAAACTAAAAGTTCCAGACACACCTTTAACTTGACCTGTCCAAATGTATTACCCAAAACATCACACAAACACCACTTTTTCATTTACAAATCCAAATAGGAATATGCTCAAATATATCATTTCAGACCATTTTAGATACAACACAATGAATATAGCGGCATTTAGAAAACAATAATCATTTTCAACATATTACAATTCACCGTAAACCAAACTCAAATACACAGCGAAATAATTTTTACCCATGATTTTCACTTCAAACATCATTTAATAAATCATTTAATCAGTTAGTATAACATTTCAAAAGGACCAAGAAAATCCTTACATCACAATCTCACCATGTTCACATGCGAATTCCGTTTTAAAATAAAATGCATACCCAAATGATTAAAAACTAATTTTGAACCTTCCAAAATATAAATCCCATCACTTGCACAACCAAATAAACTATTTTAGAAATTAAATAAATCATTTTGACCATGAAATAAACCAGTATGAAAAATTATTAAACAATTTTAAGAAGAAATTCATGGCCTTCAACACAAAAACCTACTCTAATCTTGTTTTGTGACTAAATTCACATTAATGCCACACCAAAACACAATTTTCTGTCCTTGTACTATTAAATATACTAATTTCATTGTTCATAAAAATAGTAGTATAAGGAACACTATAATTTTTCATAAAATAATACACTCCATATAACATAACATGCTACAAGGATAAATCACATATATTAAACATCCTTGAAAATGACGTTCGAACCAAAAAAATAACTAAAGAACATGTAAAATTAATTAGACAGACAAAATCATTTATTGTGAAATATTTATACGCAAAACTACCTACACATAAGGTGATAATTATTTCAAAAGTTATTTTAGAAATTTTAACTAACATAAAAATACTATAATGAGTTATCTTTGAATACTTATGGAGGTGAAAATAGTATTTAAAAATTAATTTGAAACACACAAGTTCCATGGATTATGTGGGGAAAGAATAATTCGGAAAGACATACATCAAAGGTGTGAAAACATGATGCTGCCTTTGTGGAAGGTAGAAATGATCCTTGCGGTCCCTTCAAACACATTAAAATAATGAGAAAAGCCCTAGAATTAAAACTCGAAAAAAGGGTTTGGCTAAATCAAAGGAAAACCCCTGAAAAATTGAAAAACAATGCACCAATGGAGGGGTT
Source organism: Viscum album (assembly GCA_963277665.1). NCBI lineage: Eukaryota > Viridiplantae > Streptophyta > Magnoliopsida > Santalales > Viscaceae > Viscum > Viscum album. The sequence goes on along the minus strand of OY728136.1, from coordinate 1,753,433,955 downwards.
CACGGTCAAAATCAAGGGCTGGCCGGAGTGAGGGAGGCCAGAAGTGGCCTGGCCAGAGCATGGGAGGTCGTATTTGGCCTTAGAAGAGTGTGGGAGTTTGGAGCATGGCCTTGATGGAGGTGGAGGGTCGGGCCGTGGAGGAACAGGGAACGGAGGGATGGAACACGGTGATGGCGAGGGGCGACAGAGGGTCGTAACGAAAAGAGGTCGGTGCGTGGTTCACCGGAGGAGGTGGCCTGGTCAGGTGCATAACGCCAAGGATGTGGAGGTCGGGGTCATGGATCATGTTGGATTAGGGGAAAGGGGGGCATAAGTAATCTAGGGTTTTCTCCTTTTTTATATTTTATTATAATATAATAATAGTAATAATAATAATAATAATAATAATAATTATTATTATTATAATAATATAAAGAATAATAATAATACAATAATAATAACATTAATAATAATAATAAGAATAATGAGCAATTTCATGACTCATGGGCTGACTGTGCGGTGACTACCGTCCACACGGCGACCGCGCACGGGTCTAAACCAAGTATAATTATTAAATAAAAAATGATTTAAACCCAGACCGAGCCCGACCCATATTGAGAGAACCTGGAGCCAAGAAATAATGAAAAAAAAATTTATAAGTATGGTGTGAGACAAAAGAATTTTTAACACACTATTTTAATGGTGTCGTGGGCTTTAAAAAAAATTTAATTCCAAAATATATTTAAATCAATTTATTATTCTTCCTCCAGTATGAACATATATCCAAAATCTCCCTCAAAGTTTCCTTATGGATTTGGAGTCACCTACCATTTGAAACATATAATTAGAAACAATACATTTTATTATACATATCAATTTAAATACAATCTCACATTACCTAAAATCAATGGATTCTATGTTTTTTTATTTTTTAATAAAAACCAACTGTGTGTTAATGTTTCATGTTTCATAGTTCCATTTAATTTAGAATGAAAAATCTAATGATATCTTAAGTTCCCTAATCATGTTGGCTCACTTAGAGAGATTGGTGAATCAATAATCACTTTACTTTTTATAAGAGTGCTTTTCAACTAGGTAAGGAGACTTTTATAACATTTAAAACTTATTAGAGTTATGATATTCTCAAACATAAATTTCAACCTCAACATAAGTATGAAAAAAATATAAAGATATTTCAGCACGTGAAATTTAAATGTTTTTTTTAAAATACATTCTACTTTACATGTTGGTTACTCCACCCCACATGGATTGTTTTGGTAACTTCCATCTGGAGTAAAAAGGAAGAGGATGTAGTAGGATATACACCCCAATAAGTGTTCCTCCACTTAACCCTATTTCTACCCCTAGTAAGTAGATATTTTCCATAGTTTTTTATACGCCCAAAATTATTTCTTCTATCTAATTTCTTCACTTCTAGAAATACACCCAGCAACATGCCTTTTTGTAACTGTTTCTACACCCTAGAAGAAAGATCCTTCTTTCTTCTTTTCCTATCTAATATAGAATCATATTATCTTTCTCCACAATCAAGTTGGATTATGTTACACTATTTATATTCCTTAGGATCTTAAAAACACTCTTAATAGTATTATGTCCTTGAAGCTTCCTCCTTGTCTTAGGATTACGAAGATATGATCAATCACATATTTTCCAAAACTTTTATGGAATGATTCCTTTGAAAAATTCATCTACTAAAACTTCATCTTTTATACCCTCCATTTGATTGGTCTCCATATTATTGTTCTCCAACATATTCTCCTCAAAATTACCACATCTCAGTCTGGTATTCTTTTTTCAATGAAACATTATTTGGGGACTTTTTCCAATGCTTCTCTTCCCAATGACGCATGTTTGGTCTAATGCGCCTTGTTCAACCTATGTAATTACATTCATTGAACCCTCTTCAATAATGTAGGAACATGATTAGATACTCATCTATTAAGAAATTATTTTTGTTGATGCAGATAAAAAGTTTCCAAACATAAATTACTCATACTATTTCACCCCTTTATATAAGGGTTTTCCTGGGAAAAACCTCAGAAGTAAAATATGTTTTCCAACTCATTAGGTTATTCCCGATCCATGTGAAAAATATTGAATATAGTTAAATTTCATAAATGATCCCCCTATCTTGTAAATTCAATAAAATCAATGCTAATGAATACGGGAAAACATCCTTAACCTCAAAAATATAACAAATATTGAATGAGTAGCTCGATATAATCACACAATGTTAAGGAAAAAAAGTAGTTTATGTACAACTACTTTGTTATCCTATGTCTTATGTATGTATTTTCTTTTCATTATTTGTACTTATATATCCATGGGAACACCTTAAACATTCTTCATCTGAGAATCTTTTTCATTTTTCTTTTTTAGGAAAACATCATATGATGTACTCAACATATTTTTGTTTAATAAAATATCATTTCTCTATATGATTTATCTTCATACCACTCTCCATCTAGTTCTATTCGTATGAAACCAATGAAAAATAATCATCTATCTGACAACATTATGTATCTCAGTCTGAAGATCATCTATTTTATGTCATAAAAAATATTCATTTGTTTGATCTTTCGATTTTCTTATAAGGATCTCCAACCATTTTAAATTCAATGAATTCTATGTCTAGTTATTTTCATAGGGTTCCTTAAACTAATAGCATAAAAAATCTATCCACCATATGGTGACCTTTTCACTCTTACATTCTCTATATGATGCAGCTTCATAGTATTCCTTTGACCGATCAAAACTTTTTTGACATTTTTTCTTATAATTACACATCATAAAATTGTAATTCAATATTTATAAGGACTAAAATTCATAGATCAGTCTTTATATATTCATAAAACTAACCTGGTAACTAATAAATCTTTATAGTAATAACTTATATGACTCTTCCATCTAATTAGAACTTCATCAACTCCTCTATCTGATAATCTTTCCATAAGGTCTCTCGAAGGTCAAACTTTTTATAGCTGCATATTAGGACTTTATAAATTAAAATACATAATAATACACCTTCTAACATTATAACATAGAACATAATCTTATAACATTAGACTGGCCTACCCATTAACAAACACTACCACTTCTATTAAATTTTTGAATCTCCCTCTATGTACTTATTGCATTAGATAAAAGCAAACAAAATATTATTGGATAATTATAAAATTTATATTTCTAGGTACTTAATGATCATCATGACATCATTTGAAGGCACAAGGAAACATTCTTACACTCCCTAAATAAATTTTCATACTCATTTTTAGGAAACTTACTCAACGACTATAAGGAAATTTTTCCTAAACATATTGACTTATTGAAAAAAAAACCAATTGCACATTAGAAAAAAAATTCCCCTTTGTGTTTATTTTAAATATACTCATACACCATCAAACATCATCTACATAAAAATGTGTTCCAAATACCTTCTCCCCCAATGAAAATATCATTCTTCCACCACATATGTATTTTCTACCCATTATTAAAAATAAAATAAAATGGGTGTCATATGAATCATATTAAATCATCTTCCTTTATCTTCAAAATAGGAAAATTCTACTAAATATAAAAAATCAAGTCACCCGAGATTCATAATAGATACCCATTATATAAAAAACACTAAGTCTATATGGGTGAACCTGTTTTAGAAAACATGAGTCTATTATCAAGGTGATAAATTTTCTACACACTATTTCATTCATTTAATAAATTCCTAAAAACACTTCCAATATCATTATATCAGTGGAAATTTGAGTAAGTTTGTTATTGAAAAACCAACACCCATCTTAAAAAACATATCAAAATAGTTAAAGTTCATAAATAGAATTACCTTAATATCTCAACATTCTAAATATTATCACATCTTTTTAGGAAATGTGTGAAACTCAAACCATAGAATTAGTTTTTCTATCCCTCATGGGTAGAATAATACTCTTTATCAGGTTGGTTCCAATGATCTGTGATTAATAATTATTCATTCCATAAACTTATATAACATTCAACTAACTTCCTTACTCCTTCTTAAATTCCATAAAATCTAGAAAAAATAAAAAGTATATTGGGTATAAAGAGAAACCTCAGTGTTTCTTAGAAGTAAAATTGGAAAATATATTATTCTCTCAGACTCAACATATTATAATTCTTCTTAGATATTACATGGGATGAACTTTATTCCTTATGATCATCCTTCATCTATTTTATGATGAAATTCTTTCTCATATGTAGAATCTTCAGATAAAGTATTCGAATTTTCTTCAGTTTCCATAAAATAGTTTACCAAAAGTTTTCAAAATTCCTTTTTTTCTTTCTCTTCAGGATAATAAGATAATAATAAATGTTCTGGTAACATTGTCATTATTCTCTCACAATTTGGATTTTTTCTGTATCATTAGATTTATATCAATTGATATCTTTTTACCAAACTTTTTCTTATTTTATAAAACCGGTTTCTTCCCATTTTCTTAAACAATTTTTTTTCTTATTACATCACTCTAGCAATACCCATTTGATCTATCTAGATAACTAAAAACTATTTCTTAAATTTATCAATTTTTATATAATTCCTTTCTTGTTTAAGTTTCATACCATTCTCACATGCGTAATAGTATATTTTTAAATTCTTTATTTTTTCATTTCTTTTCCAACTGAAAATTATTTATTTGAAATTATATTTCTCTATGATGATCATAGCGTCATTTTGATTCATAAATATTTCATAGTAATGAAATATTATACCAATATGAGTATTCCATATTCCCCAAAACTCCACAACACCAGTAGTGACCTCTGAATCTTCATCTTTCATACAAATAGTAGAATTTCTCTTAATTTTGTTATTGTTTTTTTCTTTTAAATAATATGAGTGGAATTGTTTATAAATATAATTTCTTGATTAATTAATTTTGTCTTATAGGTGGCTGATTTCTGAAAAATATTAAAATTTTAAATTTGATTTCAAAGATACACATATGTAAAATGTGATTGTTTAATAATAGAAACAATGTTATCATGAATACCATTCATTTAACTGTCTTGAGAACATCATTATTTAACCTCAACTTCTTTGGTGAGGTATTCTATAATATTTCTTAACTAAATTGGTTTTTCAAAAAACATTCATTTTGTTTTTGAAAAATCTTCTTTTATCTTGTTCAAACATTCTTTAAAAACATTTTCCATAATTTTGAATTCAACCAATTTCAACATGTTCTAATACCCTTTCTCAACAGGTTGTGTTTTACCATATTAATATTATGCTCCCTATTTGACTATCTATAAAGAAATTAATTTTTTTAATATCTATAACATTCATTTTCTTATATCTAATCACATTAGGGTTTTTATACTAATTTTTATTTTAATAACCACTTTTATTTTCATTTCCTTAACTTATTTCTTCAAGTTCTTCCATTATTTATTGAGTTGTGTTCTTTTATCAGGTGTGGATTACAAATTTTCTTTTATAATCCACCCATATTCTTTTCTCTCTTCACCATCATCATCACTCTCTAATGAAGCACTTTATTTTCTTATACGATCCAAGAAGTCGACATAAAAATAAAATTATTTGGTGGATAAATAATCTTAAACCTCTCTTCCTCTCAAGAAACTTGTCTTCTTGTTGATATGAAAATTATTTTATGTTTCTTAAATTGTGTTTTTTATACTTCTTATTTTATTCTTCAAACATAGAATCTTCATAATTATTTATAGGTAAATCTTGTGCAATGTTGACATCATCATTATAATTAGAAAAATTAATATAAATATTATCTTTCCATTTCATTTTCCCTTTTTGGATCATTTAGAGATAAGATCAATGAGTTTGTTAAATTTATTTTTTTCATCCTCGACCTCTAAATCAACTGATTCTTATTTATCTTCATTATCTCTAAGATTTTTCTCTCCTCAGTTTCTTAATGACAATAGAATATTCCAAATTCCCATGGAAACCTTGGTTATTGTTGAAAATATCATTAAATAATGTAATGTATTTATCATTAAATTCTTTATTGGCTATTTTAAATCATTAGATTTTCTCCTATATATTTTTAGCTTATCTTATTTACCTGTCTCATTCTATTTGTAACTACGTATGAACTTATCCCATATTTTTTTAGTGATTGTAAACCCCAAAATATTTATATAAAAATTCTTCATGAGTTCTATCCACTTGAAATTTTGATCTTTTCCATCAACTTCTAAATTTTATCTAATGAGAATTTTTCATAGATTACTCATTAATGGGAGGAAATCCTACCATTGTAAAATATATAACTTCAATGACCAGAAATATTATATAGGGTATCATCCAATGGTTCCAAATATGATAATTTTTTCCATCAGATATAGTAATACCCCTATTATACACTGAATTAAAAATATATATCCTCATAGTTGGATAATTCAAATGGAACCTACCCTCTAATAGAAATTGGAATTAACTGATCATGTCAGATCACTAAGAAGGGGATGTGTGAATCAGTGATCACTTTTATTTTTATAGAATTTTTTATTAAATTTGTAAGGAATAATTTCCTAACCTCCGATACTTGATAGAGTTATAATATAATCAAATATATATATCTCATTCTCACATTTTTTAAGAAAAAATATAAATAGATATCAACACATGATATTTATAATGTTTTTTAAAAAGGATTAATCCTTCCCATGATGGATATTCCACCCAATAAGAATTATTTCCCTAACATATTTAAGGAATACAAATGCATGGAAATAAATGGTTTTACTCTCCAATAATAGTTCATCTAGCTGACCTTGGTTATACACCTATAAATTAACTCTTATTACATGGTTGGTTATCCCCTTTAACTTTCCTTATTGTATAATATTTTTCACATCTGATTATTCCCTCAGTAACAATCCCTTTTTATCAACTGGATCTACACCACAAATAGAAGTATTTTTCTTTTACTTTATGAATCTACTACAAAAAAAATTCTATTTCTATAAAAAATTTCATCACCTTAACCATTATATAATATCACTAATCATAAAAAACTCTATTTATAGTCTATTGGCCTCGAAACATCCTCATATTATTTGGAATTCCTTATAATGAACACTGATTTTTTTTCCAAAACTTATCCAAAAACCCCAATATAAAATTCTACTTAATCAAACTACATCTGGTATACTCTCTATGTGATGGGTCTTTATCCTATTTTCCTCAAATGTACCACACTTCTAGTGTTCATTTTTTAAAGAAGCTCATTTTGATGACTTTGCCTAATACCCCTCAGTTTGATAAAGAACTTTTGGTCTAATGAGACTTCTTCTTTTTAAGGAAAACGGTCTAATTCACCTTCTTCAATAAACTAGTAACTTGATTGAAAAAACATGTCTCGAGCACTTACATTCCACTTTGTGTGTAAAAAGTGTTCATATAACACAATTATCATACTATTTTACCCCATTTATATAGGTGTGTTTCCTGGGAAAGAAAGAGAACTAAAATATGTTTTTCCAATCATTTGAAAGTTTATGGGATCTTATCGATCCTTCTGGAAAATTATCAAAAAAAATTAATGTTTCCATAAAGATCCCCATTTCTTAAAATTTCCTTTAATATAGTGTTAATAAACTATAGAAAACATCCTTAACCTAAAAAAATAGCAAACATTGAATGATAATCTCAACATCATTACTTATTGTTATGGACTTTATATAGTTTAAGTAATGATCCATAGCTCTCCTTTTTCTGTTGTACTTATTTTTGTTTCCTTTATTGTGAATTTTTTATCTAATGGTACACCTTCATCATTCTTCATCAGATTTCCTTTTTTTGTTCTCTTTTTCTATGAAAAATTCTTTTAATGTAATCACCAATATTTGTCCAATGAAATATAAATTTTCATTTTAAAAGATTTTCATAATTTTCTCTATCTAGTTCCCTTTAGATTAATCCTCTAACCATTAATCCCCTATATGATAACATCTCGTGTCTCAGTCTTATATCATCCATATGATGGAATATCAAATATCCATCCATTGTATCTTTTGATTGTATTTTTTGGAACTCTGGCTGTAGAATCTTCACATCCATCTCCATCCAGATCTCAACATGGGGTTTGTCTCACCGAAAACATAGACAATATATCTTCATTTTAGTGAAATTTATAATCCTATTTTCTCAATATAATATATCTTCGTATAATTCCTTTTATCAATCAATCCTTCTCGGAATTATATTTTAGATCATTCTACATTATAAATTTTTCACTGAATGTTTTAAATTCCAAAAATTTAAAGATCAATATTTATACAACAACGACTCAGCCCTTACACCCCACACCTTCACCAAATAAGAACTTATATAATTCCTTCATCCAATAAGAAAATTATCATCTCCTCCATTTGATGATAACTTCATTTTGTATCTTAATGATAAAACATTTTAAAACCATAAATCATGACATTGTAAATTGAACTATACAATGACACACCTTCAAACATCATAACTTAAAACTTCATCTGATAACACCAGGCTATACTTTATAATAAATCAGACTTCCACTTCTATCACTTTTATGAATATTATTATTTGTACTTATTTTGTCATACAAATGACTACAAACACTTCTTGTATCATGATAAACTTCATGATGATTTGAAATTGAAGATCAGTATAGAATTGTCTAGATTTGTAAGTAGGCTTTCCTACCCTCTATATGGGAATTTTATTACTCGTTTTAAGGAAACACCCTTAGCCTCCATAAGAAACCATTTCTTATACATATTGATATATTGACAACAAATTCAACCAAACAAAATTTGTTTCAACAATCTCCAATGAGAGAGAAATTATGAAAATGAGGTAGGTGTTCCATATGTTTTCCAATAATTTTTTAATAAATTACTGGGTTGTGTGACATGAGATAAATGAAAAGTGGGTGTGAAATATCCTTAATAAATCCATAATGGATTTATTTATGCATGCATTGGTGATCCAAGGCTATTATACCCTAATAGTCCCTTTTTATTATTTTATTACATAGCTATCGATATTTTTTTGTATAAGAAATTATTGAGTAATCTCAGAACATGAACACATTGAGGTTGTTCCTTCTTATAGCAAGTGTTTTTGGATAGTAATTGTGTTTATTTTGATTCCTCTATAAAACTAATTCTTTTTTTTATGTCTTAGGATATTGGTGATTAAAACCATGGTGTGAAAATTGAGAAATTTAGTATCATTATTGTGAAAACACTATATCATGGGTTATTGTGATATATTTTGATCTATCATATGTGTAAACATGAATAATGTTGGGGAAAAACAATTTAAATAACCATGGAGGTGAATTTGGGTTTCACCATTTTATTCAAATAACCCTAACAAAATATCGTGTTGTACTGTTAGTGGGAATACCTATCTCCCTCCAAATAAAATATTAAATTACAATGAATGTAAATAGGGATATAGTAAATTTTTACATGGTTCAATTTCATTGGGATACACATAAGGGTTATGCAATGACGATGAAATTACGTTCTAAATTCACTAATAACACTACACATTTCATTATAATTTAGAGTGTCCTCACTAATACTGCATGTTTATAACCCTTACATAATTGATAAATTAATTGCCTAGAACACATACAAAAATCACTTATTCTCCAAGAGTAGCTTCCTTGAAGATTACATACCAGAAATTTAATTACACCAATTAATGTTAATCAATTAGGTTCTCTTTCATCCATATGATGAAACTCCTTGATAATTCAAAATGGGCATTTCATGGATATTTATCTCTTAAATTTTTCTTTCCCTAATAAATAAATAATAATAAATATCTTCTATTAACCATCGATAGTGTGTACCTTTATTCATGACACATGCTCCACAATCTAGGTAGATCACCAGATATTAGTATCTTCTACATCATAGTGTAGCATTACCCTATACAATATTATTTCCCTTCTTACTGTAGATAGAGAAATAGTAAATTTCCCTGGTGATTCCATATTTTTAAAAATCCATACTTGTAATACCCACGATAATGTTTTTCTCATATATATCATTATTTCAATGTGAAACAAAGATTTGCAACATGATATATCAATATTTAATCTTAAATAACATTCAATTACTCTTATATATCCTTGAGTTATTCATATGAATGTTTTGGTTTATTCTTATTCATGTATTTTATTATGTGGTCTCTTTTAATACGGAACAACCTATGATTTAGTTATAAAATGTTTATTCATAGATGAATCTTACGACAGTGTGACATGTGGGGTTGTAAGAGGATATTTTTATTGTAGAAAAAACATTCAAAATTTATTCCAAACATCTCTAATCTCTAGGGAATAAATTCATCATGTATCATTGTATCATTTAGAATGACACTCCATATGTGTTGTCAAGAAACTCAACTCAATAATTATATAGGTTTATTTTTACAAACAATATCCCCCATTTAGTTTTTTGATAATATTTTAACCTATGATCATATGCATCATTGAACACTAAAAACTAACATATATTCAAATGTGTTACCTTCATATTATGTACAAAATATATATCAATCATTCAATCTATGATCACATAATTTATTATTTGTTTAAGAAATAAGTTTTGAACTAAAAATTCCTCATGAAAACTGTTCTATGATTATAATTCTATTCAACACAACATAGGTTCTGAATATAATGAAAAATATCCCCTAGATTTGAACATCAAAATTAACCTCTTTTACATCACCAAGATTTCAGGGGATATACCCCCCATTTCCAATAAGTGAAATCAATTCTAACCATCTTATAACCATATTAAACTTCACTCCATTGTACAATTAACCCAAAGAGATCCTATCTAAACATTCACTAGGGAGGATTATAGAACTAATAAATTAATCAATTAAATCCATAATACCTTTATAAGATTTTAAAAGTCCTTATACACTCATTATTTTTTCAAAATGTACCATTAAAATCAATTCACTCAATTTGACAATACACCTTACACAGCAGGGATACCTTTTTTGAAATTAACCTTCTATATTCGATTAGATTATTACAAAGTACCTAGTTGGTTCTTATGTCATTTTTATAGCCTTGGAAACATTTCACATATTTTATTATATTCAATTTTCTCATTAAATTCTTTCATTTCATTGATCCATTTTTTTAACGTTAGTATTATCCACACTATTATTTGGATCTACTTGAGATATGAATTATGTTTGTTGAATATTATTTATCCTTCTTATTTGTATTAGATTTTTATGGTCACCAAATATTTTCTCTTCATTGAACTTATCCCTACTTAAGAATTACTTAATGAAAATCGATATTACTTCATCAACATCATCATAAGTGATATCTTCAAAGTACTCTATTGTTTTGTTTTGTGGAAAGTGCTTCAGTATCATCCAACGATGTTTTCCAGGTGGATGTTATCAGATATATGGGGTTATAAATATATCACAGGATAGAATTTTTCCTACTATTTTGATTTTAGAGGAGTTAAATGGAATGGTTTCACAAAATAGACTTCTCTCGGATGAAGTACATTAGATGGAGGTTATCAGAAAGAGGTCATCAGGTAGATTCATTGGACTGATTCCATTGGAAATAATTCTATATATATAGACAGTTTACATGGGTACTAGTTGATGAAAGTTTCACTGGATATCTCAACAAAGTATTATAGGTTTTCCTAAGTCAACATTTGGTTGACCATGAATCTTAAAGGTTAGTGCAACCTATTAATCGGATGAAGACCTCTATAGAGAGAGGTGGTTTCCAATATCTATTATGTGTGATATAATGAAATGATTATGTGACTTTTGGATAGATTATTTGAGAAATTTTAATATTGGGAAAGTGAGAGATGAGTTTTTTGTTCTCTTGAAACGTCTGAATGAATGATGTTTGTAGTGTTTTCCTGTAGATATAGGACAGTTGTGTAAACCATGGAAATCATGATTATCCTTTTTTTTGAAATGTGATTGTCTATTTTTTTGGGGTTATTTTGTTGGTTTTTTCCCTTGTAATAGTGCAGAAACTCAGAGGAGGTGATTTTCAGACAAACCTATATCTCGTAGAATTGTTGATATTCTCACTATGTGGGATAAGGTGATTGGAAGAATGTATATCTAGTGTACATTTTTATTGTTACCTTCATCAAGTGTAATGTATGATAAGATGATCCTAAAGGCATCTTGGTTTCCCAATAATTGGTATCAAAGGGTCGGTTCTACTTCACTCACAACATTCAAGTTTATTCTTCACTTGTCTTGCATATTATATTTAATTTAGATGGTATTAGTATTATTAGAAGAATAAATTCATAGGAAGAAACGGTTTTTATCAATAAGTTTGATGGTATAGGAATTTACTCTTAGTGAATGAAACTAGAGGATATTTCGATACAAAAAGATTTGGATGCTCCTTTTTTGGTAAGTGTCTTAAAAATCAGGATAGAATGGAATGAGAGTAGTTAGAGAAGAATTATTTATCCTATTTTTGGATATGAATCGCTCGAATTGACTCTTTTGAAATTTGAGAGAAGAAAATTATGGTCATGGTTATGAAATATTTTTATGATATATATGACAAGAGAATATCTCCTAATAAATTTTTAATGATTTGAAAATTGTTTATATTGATTTTATCAAACCAAATAATTGAAATATATGATGTGAATTACTTTAATATTATTTTAGGGAATCTCAACTAAGTGAACATAACGCTTGTATATGATGTTTTATACTCAATTATTCTTTCCTCGCTTCTGAAAAGTTGAAATGACATGGTTATATTAGTGATAAAATCTTATCAGGATATATATTTTGTATGATGTCATTCAAAACATGTACTTGAGTATGGTGTGGATGTGGAAGGAATTCCAAACTCCTACCAAAAGTGTTCTCAATACTAACTGATTGGGAAATTCAACTCATACGAAGTATCGTAAAAATAAAAAGTTTTTTATATGATAAGTACTAGAGAAAAAGTAATGGAAAATTGAATGTTCAAGGACCCAATTGTTGGAATTTTTTGAAGAAGGGTCATATCATGAAGGATTATAGGAATCAGATATATCATTCTAGTTCCGTATTGAATAACTCAATTCATAAATAGATGGAGGATCCAATTTAAATTTTAGTATGATTATTCCAAAGGATTGATGAGTTATTGAATTGGGTGAATATTTTCATTCAACTAGTGATCATGGGTGAATGGTTAATTATGTACCAGTAATCTTGGACGAAGTACATATAAAGGATGAGGAAGCTCTGGATTGGGTTGGGAAATGTGATGTAAACATTTAAATGAAAATGGATGTTTCTTGAGATATATAGATGTTTGAAATATATTTGGTCTTTGAAATTACCTCATATCATTGGGGAAAACATTATTATTCTATTTTTAGAAAAACATTTTGAATAGATATAGGATGATCAATAATGGTTCCATGGTTATTACTTTTAGATTAAGTATTGAATCATTGTTGTTAGCTGGTCGAAAGGATGAAGGTGTAGTAATTATAAGCACTGCTTAAAATGGTCCAAAAATATGGAACTATAAGTTTAGTCACCTTAGAAAAAAAACATAAATTTATAGTGGTGAATGGAATGCTCAAACCTAAGCACATGAACATTAGAAGATGTGAAATTTCTATGCTTAAAAAACGGATTAGAGTTTCCTTAAATTTAGATATCATAATATAAATGTAACAAATGCTAGAGAATTTTTGTAACAATTATCATTGACCAAATCTAATTCACTCCAATGTAGGATCACTAAAACACCTCAAGATATTTTGTAATGTTTTTTTAAATAAATAGTTTTATTTGATACCTTACGATACACACAACACTGGGTTTTAACAAATAATAGTATAATATTAAGATTATTATTTAAACATAAATATTAAAACATAACTCTTAAACTTTTTGTATAAATAGGAAAAACATATTTTAAAAATATTTATGAATTATTTTTATATATAAAATATATTTTACAGTAAATTCTTTATATGATTAAAAAATACAATTTTTTGAAAAAATGGTTTTACAAAAAAAATTTATAAATCAATAAAATTAATTTTAAAAAAATTATTTCATTTTTGAATTCATCATATCAAAATTATCTTAGGTTAATTTTATTATAATTTTTGGAAAAGCTAAATTTTTTGGTGAATGGTGGAAATATTGATTTTTATTGAAAACAGCCTTTCATTTAAAGTATCTAAAAATACATCTTGTGTTAAAATGTTTTAAAAGAAAAATTAGTTCAATTATATTATTTTTAATGTAATTTAGGCCAATAGAATCAATGTAATATTTAATTTTGATATTAAAACATGGTAAATAAAAAGAGACTAGTTACTGTGGTGAAAACTAAAATGGTTAATGTGAAAAAAATTGATGCTAATTGAATAACTTGTTTAAAAAATATTATTTGGATTTTTTTTATTGAAGATATCATCCCTCCAATAAATTATTTATCAATTTTTTTAGGTAGATGTCATGAGATTGACTTCTCACTATTTAGTAGTTTTGGGTATTAATGAAAATGCCACTCCAAAATTATAAAAGGCCCCATACTCCCATCACTCATTCACACCCCTTAATAAAATTGTCTTGACCAAAACCCTCCAAAATATATCCCCAAAATCCTTATATATTTTTTATATATTAATTTATTCCAAAGATATGAACATTAGGGTTCTTTAATAAGATAACAAATTGAGTTTTCTCTCAAAGAAGGTAATTTTCTTCACTAACCAATTTCTTTTCACTTCTTATTCTACCAGATTCAATTATGAATAAATGATTACAATATAATAACACGAGTTTTTATTATATAATAATATGTTAATTTTTATATAATATCCCATATCTATATCCTCTTATATAAAATGGTAAACTAAATTGTCAACCATGTGTACGAAGGACTACCACATATGGGACTGGCGTAATTCAATTTCCCTCACCTCCTCTCACAAATCGATATAATATTGAATTTAATATATATATATATATATATATATGTATATATGATATTAATTAATTAATTATAGTTCTAAAATAATTACATCACATCTACCTTCTTACCTTCCAACCCATTCAAAAAAAAAATATCGCTTGTGTGTACGATGAACTATCGCCTCTCAAATCGATGTGATGTGTTTTTCTTTTCTGTTTTGCATGGATGGTAATAAGGGTATATTTAATGAATATATATTATATATATTAAGTAAAAATGATTCTATAATGTTTATATATTATTTTCCTTTATTTCATTCCATCCCTGAAGAAAATGGATACTTTTTTCATCCGTATGGATGGCCCACCGTCTCATTATACACTGTAATTCAATTTCTATATCTAGATTTTATGGATTAATATAAATAAATATATAATAAATATTTATGATATTTATATAAATTTTAACATTATTAAGATAAAGTAACCTGATTAATGGAAAAGGGCTGAAGATACCAAACCAAAACATATATGAAATATAAACCAGTTATTACCTAAAAGGTGATTTTAAGAAGAAGCTGTTAATAAACGGGTAATAAAAGGTCATAAGTAAATCATATATTGTATGATATATATGATTATTATTCTATAATATATATATATATATATAATAAACCTATAATTATTATATAGGAGGTCTAAAAATGTAATAAGTAATTAAATACTTGAGTTAAGTGATTTTTTCTTTACTTTTATTTATATGGGACATATGAAATATTAACCACTTGTTTGTTTTGAGGGGTTAATATATTACCAATGAATTTATTTCATTATTAATTTCTTAAAAATTATGGCAAATAAATATCCATGTAGGTTTCCTTATTTTTTCTAGATTATAATCTGAAAGCTACCAAAGTGGTAAATGATTTATGTTAAAATCTCGTTGTTTATCGAGATTATTTATAATTATATTTCTGATGATGAAATCTTGTGATCTATATATAAAGAAAATCATGAATTTTTTTACCATTTTTTATTATAAAAATATAATTTTCCTTTTATTTTCCTCCATTTATGTAATCAAGATACTAATGTATTAATTTTTTAAAAATTGACTTTATATCTCTCTTTGAAAGAAAATCCTTTTTCTTCAATGTTCATGTTTTCTAAAAATATTTTAAATAAAAATTTTATTATTTTCAAATTATTTTCTAATGAAATATTTAACCAAGTTTTAATTTTTAATGAATGTTTTTAAAGTAATCCTGTTTTCATTTTCTAGATGAGGCACTTTTGACTTTTTACTAAAAATGTGAAAAGAATATTTGTTTTAACATGTACAACATGTGCAGTATTTTCCTACATCATGTTTTCTCAACGATTTAAATTTTATAATACAAGTTTCCAATTTAATTTTCTATGAATGTTTTTTATTTAATATTATTGTGATTTTTTTCATTTGAAATGGGGATTTCAATGTGTAAAGGATATTTTTCTCAAAAAACTTTCCAGGTGATATTTCAAAATCATTTTCAATGTAAGATAACATCCATTTATGTTACTTAAGATTTAAAAGGGATATTATCCAATCATACGATCCTTATTATTTCTATGTATGTTTTACTTTTTTATGAAAATGTATTTATTAAACATATCCCATTTCCATGGGTTATTCTACTAAAAAATGATGAAATGTTTATGAAACTCAATTCTTTACCATGGGTTATACTATCGAAAAATTATAAAGCCCTATGTTTTTATTAATTAATTTATTAAAATAAAATATATTTCATAGATGTATTTAGGTGAATTAAAAAAATAAAGATTTTATTATGCACAACTATGGGTTATCTTTCCATACATGCAACACTCTGTTATCTTACATGACACACAAAAGTAAGTTTGACCAAAACGACAACATATTATTAATATAGTCATTTAAACTCTACCATTATAACATTTCCCTTACAACATAGTCATTTGAATAATAATAAGTATTTTTAAAATTTTATCTATAATGGTTTTATATAAGGAAAACATATTGTTAAAAAATACATATTTTTTTGTTAATGTCTTTAAATGTTTCAAAAATAATATTTTCTCAAAAAACATTTTTTTATATATCTTTGAAAATAATAATAAGATTAATAATTCTAAAATTTAGAAATTTAATTTTATTAAATAAAATTATTTTTTGAATTTATAATCTCTAAATTTTATTATATTGAATTTATTGGATTTTTCTTAAATATTTCAATTATGATGAATAGTGAAAAATATTAAATTTTAATTGAACTGCATTTTCCTTAAATTTATATTAAAAGCTAAATTATATTTTAAATTAGTTTAAAAGAGTATTAAATTAAATAATGCATCGATTAATCTATTTTTTTGAAAATATAATCAATATCATATTGATGTTTTATATAAAAACCTTGTAATCATTTGATCATTTTTGTTTTAAAACATTTTTTATCATCACGTTTGTGGGATTAATGTAATATTATTTTTTTTCACTTTTTTGAAGGTAATATTGAATTTTTTTTCATATTTGGAATTAAAATAATATTTCATTTATATTATGCAAAAATTTAATTTTGACCACAATGAATAGTGAATTCAGTGAAAATTAATTACGGCAATTAAGGTAAAGGTTGGTTTACTAGGGGTGGGGATAACCTAAAAAATAAGGGTAAAAATATCTTATCCAATTATGTGAAAACAATTTTATTTCCGTATTTCTATAGTTCCACCTCTATGGTTTGAGTATTTTTTAATTCGAACCCTTGTGACATATGAAAAACGCCGGTGGAATTCTCTCATTCAAAAATTTAGTAGTTCGTCATTCACCTCACTTATAAAGGGACACCCCTCTAATCTATTAATCAAACCTTTACTCCTATTTTTTAATAATGAAACTTCCCAAATAACATCCTAAATTACCTCCCCTCATCCTTGAAGTATTATTTTGAATATAAATCCATCCAAGGAAGTATATTATTGTAATCCAAAGGGGGATACCTGAAGAATAGGCAACGTTCGTCAATGAATTTTTTTTATTTTTTTTATTCCTAAAAAAATTTAAAATATTATTATATCAAACAGATTTAGTAACTTTATTATCATCCATATATTGATGTATTTTTATGCTAAGGTTATAACCTACAACCACACAAAATTCCATCAAATTCATTACGAAATCACCATTTTTGTACTGCCTCATGAACTGAAGGCATTCATTTTTCCATTAACAACTCTCATGGTTGGAAAAAATGATGGAAATAATGTTAATATAGGATATTTTTAATATAAATGATATTATTATTCTTTTTCAGTTTTTATATCATACATAACCTCATTCTTTCCATTTGGTGGGAATAAGATAATGTTGTTCAGGTGTACGATAGACTAGTACCTCATGAAGCGATGTGATTCATTCACATGTTACATATATTGTATAAAGTATGGGTTCAAAAAATATTATATATATATATAAATAATAATTATTTAATTAAAATATATCATTTTTCGTTCTTTCTTTCAAACGGACAAGAAAATGAAATACAATGTTTATGTGCACATATGACCTACCATCTAAATGGATGGTTTGATTCATTTTCTATCACTAAATTTTTTGTATTGGTGTAAATAAATTTATTATTGATATATATGATGTTTTTATATAATGGTTTAAATTCTAGAGATGATGAATTCATGATCAAGGTTAGAGGACAAAAAAATCAAAACACATACAAAAACAAAATGGTTATTACCTGAAACATAAATTTAACATTGAATTGTTAATAAATGCGTAATATAAATTGAGAAAAAACTATGTTAAGATATATATGAATTTGGATCATTAATATATTTATTATAAACTTATATTTATTATAAATAATAATGAACATGTGAGACCGAAGTCAAGATAATATAAGATATTTATGTCTCACTTTTATTTTCTACGAGACACAATCCTTATTAACCATGTGTTTATTTAATCTTGTTTATATAATTCCCCTTATTGTATTATATGATTATTAACATTAAAATTATTTGGATTTATGGATCCATTTTATTATTTTTATTTCATGGGGTTTGTAGTTTTGATGTTATCAATGCGACAAGTGATTTTCATCTCACTTTTATCAATTGGGTTTGGCATGTGTTTCTTTTATGTGGTGTACATAAATTAGATGGATGTATTATATTTTTTATATCCTCAAGATGATTTGGGAATACATATCAATTTGAGTATCTTCCTTTCATTGGGTTTAGCTTTT
This sequence comes from Viscum album, assembly GCA_963277665.1. NCBI lineage: Eukaryota > Viridiplantae > Streptophyta > Magnoliopsida > Santalales > Viscaceae > Viscum > Viscum album. Next base: position 1,753,414,695 of record OY728136.1, on the reverse strand, counting down.
CGATGTTATAAATGTGTTATGGAATTTTTGCCACAATTTTTTTCTTTGATATGTATGTTATGTTATGCACCTATATTATTTCACAAGGTCTGTATACAAACAATTTCACATGAAATATAATTAATTTATTTATTCTCAGGATATTTTATGTTTCATTTTTTTATTCATTCATGGGGTATATGATTCAATGTAACTAGGTGTTGAGTCAATAAGGTCTTCCTTATGACTTTTCCATTCATTCTTGTTTTGAAAATCACAAATTCCTTATACAAAAGAAAATCCATATTTTACTTCTCTAAGGAAAATTTCTTTCTTTAAGGAAATTTACCCTTACCTAGATTTTCATATTCATATCGTAAATTTTTCTAAGTATAAATTTCTTATTGAAGTCCAAAACCTCAAAATCATATAAATACTTAGATGTAAGGTATTCTGTTTTTCATTACGAATTATAATACATAATTCTCATTACAAATTCTGATTACGAATTATCATTACGAATTCAAGTGATGAATTCTCCTTATTAATTTTGAAGATGAATTCTCATTACAAATTCTGATTACGAATTATCATTACGAATTCTTGGGCAAAATTCTCATTACGAATTCTGATTACGAATTCTCATTACGAATTCAAGAGCAGAATTCTCATTACGAATTCTAATGATGAATTCTCATTACGAATTCTGATTATGAATACTCATTACGAATTCTGATTACGAATTCTCATTACGAATTCTAGTGAAGATTTCTCATTATGAATTCTGATGATGAATTCTCATTATGAATTTTGATTACGAATTCTCATTACAAATTTCATAGAAAAATAGAATCTAAATATCTCTTTATTATAGACTCTGAATACCTTTTTGGTTAGACTACGAAATTTATTTTGATTACATTAAGAACTTCAATTTTGCTTATACTTAGTCTTGTTTCATTACAAAACAATGTCATGTATTCAGTTATTGAGTAACCGTGGTTTGAGTGACAGGTGTACTGGTCCCTCGAAAATTTAAGGAAAATATGACCGTTGTAGGAGGGAGCCGACCGTTGCTACTGAGCCTATAAATAGGAGCTCATTTGAAACAGCTCAACAAGAAGTTGATCACTCTAGAGACCAGACGTTGTCAAGGTGATTTCTAGAGAGAGAAGATTTTCATGCCTTGTACGTACAGAACTACTCGTTCAGATTGCTTCGTGCCACTCCGAATGTCGGTGATTACATTTGAGGGATTTCAGGTATAGGAAGACAGAGGTTCCGACTACCTTGAAGTTCGAGGGCTTCCATGCTGAGGAAGATAGAGGTTCCAACTACCTTGATGTTGAGGGCTTGTGGGGATAGCAAGACAGAGACTCCGATCTTCACATCTAGGGATTACCTAGGTGTGGGTAAGAAAGACTTTCTTGAAAGTATAAATCAAGGGACCATTATCCAAGGTTGTTGGATACCCTTCTCTTTGGGTTAAAAGATTGATATCTTGTTACTTATTATTATTAAAAGTTTATCTTTTCTGCTGCATTTTACATGTTTAAGAAAGTATAACCATATTATACTTCCTTACACTTATGTACTCTGATTCAGTTAGATTCTATACGATTTAAGGTAGAATCTCATATTGTAAACTTTGTTTAAGACTCATTTTCTGGATCCATATTTCCAGAACCAGTTTTTCAGAATCACTTTTCAGATTTAAGCAAGTGTATAGAACTAGAAGTTTGTAACTTTATAATTTGTCCCAATCTTTCAATCGGTGTTAGAGGTTTTGTTAATTTTCTTTGTTTAACTTTGTTAAACTTAGAACTTTTCTTGTTTAAGGAAATCTTTTAAAGTGTACCGTTCACCCCCCCCCCCCCTTTTATATTGAGCATCTACATCCTTATTTCGATCCTACAATTGGTATTAGAGGGGGTATTTGAAATACTTAAACTAACATATAGGTTTTTCATCCTCAGTTTTCCATTATTCTATTTTTTCCATGCTTAGGAATATTCTCCTTGAATCTGAACTTTGGTTGTTAACAAGTTTTTTTGTGGAAATATTTTTAAAATGGCAGGAATCAATGTTGGTTCCATCGACAACCTAAATACTACAAGACCACCAATTTTTTATGGAAATGATTATGAATATTGGAGAGATCGTATGAAGAATTTCATTGTCAATACTGGTGTAGATAACTTTTTCATGCTTACTGGAGGATATAAAATTCCTGATAAGGAAGTAAGTGCTTTTACTAATCAAGAGAAGCATGAATACCAACTCAACTATAAGGTACGCAATACTTTACTCTATTCAATGACTAGGAACATATATTTCCAAATTTCATCTTGTCAAACAAATAACTATATATGGAAGAAACTTGATGTTACACATTTTGGTACATCCAAAGTTATAGAAACAAGAAGATCCATGCTTAGAGTCGAGTATCATGGATTTAATTTCCCTTATGGGGAACCAATTTGTAAGGTGCAACAATGGTTTATGACTATCGTAAATAGCCTAAAATCTATGGGCGGGAAAGGTCTGGATGATGAAGCTCTTATTGAAAATACAATTGATATTATGCTCAATGAGTGGGAATCAAAGAGAACAACTATTTATGAGAACATGAAGGTTACTCAAATTTCCTTAGATGAGCTATTTGGAACTCTTCTCTAACATGAAACAAGGATGAAGAGAGATGATAACAACTTCAAAAAGAATAATGGGAATGGTACAGTTTATTTTACTACAACGTCAAATCACATGAAATCTAAGAATCCTAAGAGAGTAACGAGATCGAAGTCTAAGAAGGTTACTATCCAATCTGAATCTAGTGAATGTGAAGTCTCGGAGAATGAGTTAGCAAATCTTGCTCGAACGATGAACAAGATAGCTGGACAAAGAAATTTCCAATCCAAGTATAATAAGATGTAAAGGAAAGATGAGAAAGATTCAATGGTCACATTCTATGAATGAAAGAGAAGTGGAAACATAATACCCGATTACCCTATGCTTAAAATGAATGAAAGAAAAGAAAGGCATTCTAAAAGGAACTGGAAGAAGTTTTACAAAGCTAGAGCTAAGAAAATTCTGAAAGCTGATACTACTTGGAGTGCTAGCTATGGAGACTCTTCAGAAAGTGAATCTTCGGAATATGATTCATCAGCTTAGAAGAATATGGGATTCATGGCTAATACTTCTTTTCCACACACATGTCTTATAGCCAAGGTACACTCTACCGAGGCTTTAACAAATTTATCCCTTGATGAAAATTACTATTTTAAAAATACTACTTCTAATGAAGATACTCCATCTTCAGAAAATGAACAACCTTCATATAAATAAGTATCTAGATTTTCCAAGTTCCTTAAAGCAAAAAATTGTAAAATTTATAAGAAATTATACAAGGAAAATACAAGGGAAGAAATTCTAAAAAAATAGATTTCAGACCTTACTACAAATCTTAGAGTTAAAGAAGATCTTTTAGAAAAACTTTCTAAAGACCTTGAGAATGAAAATTCTGAAAAGGAAGAACTTTCTAAAGATCATAAGAATGCTATTTAATAAATGAAAATATGTGAGGAAAAATCTAACTCTAAGGAAATGATTCTTGAGGATAGGAATTTAGTCATTAGACTGACGTCTAAAATATTTTCTCTAAAGAAGATTCTTGCAAAATTTACCTCTAGGAAGGAAAATTTTGACAAGATGAATTCTCAAATTAAACATTAAGGAAACACTACTAGAGTAGGTTATAATCACCAAAAACTAGTTTTCAAAAACAACAATTTTGTTCCTTCTACATCCCCTTTTTGCACTAAGTGTCAAAGTGGTGGGAATTGGAAGAGAAACTGTACCTTGAATAGAATTCAATCTCTTGGGTTTCATAAAGCATATTTTTCCAAAAAAATGTGGATACCCAAAATTTTGTTGTCAAATAATTCTGGATCAAAGAAATTATGGATTCCAAAAACCTAACTTGTTTCTTAATTTCCGGAAAATAGGGAAAGTACCTACAACAACACTTGGTACATACATAGTGGATGTTACCAGCACATGATTGGTAACAAAAACTATTTTTAAAAGATTACCAAGACAAAAGGAAGAAAAGTAACTTTCAGAGATAATGCTCAAGGAGAAATTGTTGGTATAGGTAATATTGTTTTTCTTGGTAAAACATTAATTTTAAATGTCTTGTTTGTTAAGGATATTAAGCACAACCTCATCAGCATAAGTCAATTTTGTGATGAAGGATACCTTGTGAATTTTAGGAATGATAAGTGCTTAGTACACAATTTCAAGGAAGAGTTTATTCTCTCTTTCCAAAGGTAATAGAATTTTTACACACTAAACTTAGAAGACCTTAGGATCCCAGACATACCTTGCCTAAGTGCAATGGAAGATCATTCTTGGTTATGCATAGAAGACTAGGTCACTGTAATCTTAGAAACTTATGCAAACTCTCTAAGAAGAAACTAGTTAAGGATCTACCAGGGCTTAGATTTGATTCTTATAAAGTCTGTGGTCCTTGTTAATATGGAAAGAAACATAAATCAAGTTTTAAATCAATCAGTGAAGTCTCATCAACTGATGCATTACAGTTTGTGCACATGGATCTTTTTGATCCAACACAAACTCGAAGAATCGGAGGAAAATACTATGTGTTTGTTTTAGTTGATTATTACACTAGATTTACATGGGTCTATTTTCTATCAAAGAAGTCTGAAGCTTTTTCTTATTTCAAATGTTTTAGATCCCATGTTAAAAATGAGAAAAAACTTCCACTGACAACTATTCATAGTGATCATGGAGGATAATTTCAAAATTCTGATTTTGAAACTTTTTGTAGTAGAAAAGGTATTACTCACAACTTTTCAGCACCTATAACTCCTCAACAAAATGGTGTAGTTGAAAGAAGAAATAGAATTATTTAAGAGATAACTAGAACCATGTTGATTGAATATTCTATTTCTAGACATTTTTGGGCTAAAGCTGTAAGTACTACCTGCTATACTATAAATCGAGTTTTGATTAGACCTTTTCTTAATAAAACTCTTTTTGTGTTTTGGAATGGTAGAATGCCTAGACATTCATACTTCAAGGTTTTTGGTTGCAAGGTATTCATCCTAAATACTAAAGATAATCTACACAAATTTGCACCAAAATATGATGAAGGAATTTTATTAGGCCACTCCACAACTTCTAAGTCTTATAGAGTTTTCAATAACAACACTTGTACTGTTAAAGAGAAAGTACATGTAAAATTTAATGAGTCTGACCCTTTTGTTTTTAAACCATCCCAACCTACATCCTCGGATGTGTTTTCAAAAACTGATTATCAACCTTTAATAGAAGATCCTTCTGATAAGGAAAATGTTCCAGAAAATAACTGTGAAACATTTACCCAAGAAGACTTTCTACCCTATGTTGATGAACAAGTTTTATAAAACCCAGACCAGGTGTTTCTTAAGAATCATCCCATTGATAATATCATTGGTGATTTAAATCAACCTTTAGGGACTATAAGTTCTTTGAGGAATGAAGTAGAACATCAAGCATTTCTTTCCCAATTAGAACCAAAAAGCACTGATGAAGCTTTAGGTGATGATGATTGGATCAAAGCCATGCAAGATGAGCTAAATTAATTCAAAAGGAATAAAGTCTAAACCTTGGTTGAAAGACCTAAGGAAACTTTTGTTATTGGAGTAAAGTGGGTCTTCAGAAATAAGTGTGATGAAAATGGATTCATTGTTAGAAATAAAGCTAGACTAGTTGCTAAAGGCTATAATTAGCAAGAAGAAATAGACTATGAAGAAACCTTTGCTCCAGTATCTAGACATGAATATTTTCATATTTTACTTGTCTTTGCAGCATTATTCAATTTTAAACTTTTCTAAATGGATTTGAAATGTGCTTTTCTTAACGGTTATTTCTAAGAGGAAGTTTTTGTTGAACAACCTCCTGGTTTTGAAGACACAAAATATCCTGATCATGTTTTTAGACTTACCAAAGATTTGTATGGCCTTAAACAATCCCCACAAGCATAGTATAACAGAATTACAAGATTTCTAAATCAAAATAACTATGTTAAGGTAAATGAAGATCCAACCCTTTTTATAAAGAAAGATAAGATAAATGTTCTGATTGTTCAAATTTATGTTGATGAAATTCTATTTGGTTCAACCCAGAAATCTTTAACTGATTCCTTTGTGGATCTAATCAAATCTGAGTTTGAAATGAGTTTGATGGGTGAGTTAACATTTTTACTTGGTTTTCAAATTTCTCAAAAACCAGAAGGAATATACATATCCCAACATAAGTATATTAAAGATCTTCTTAGAAAGTATGGTTATGGCAACACGAATAGCATAATTACTCATATTGGCACCTCAAACACACTTGATCTTGATGAAGCTTGAAAACAAGTAAATCAAATATCTTTTAGACGTATGATATGAAGTCTACTTTACTTGATATCTAGTCGACTAGACTTGATGTTTTCAGTTTTCTTATGTGCAAAATATCAATCCAATCCTAAGGAATCTCATTTAAAGGCAGTGAAAAGAATTTTTTCCTACTTAAAGGGAACCATGGATTTAGGACTATTTTATACTTCTGGAAATGATTTTGTTTTAAATATTTTTTCATATTCTGCCTTTGGTGGATGCAAAATAGATAGAAAGAGTACATCTAGAACTTGTCATTTCATAGCAGATTCATTAGTTTCTTGGTCATGCAAGAAGCAACATTCTGTAGCACTTTCCACTACTCAAGCTGAATATGTAGCGGCTGGATGTTGTTGTGATCAAGTTTTTTGGATGCAACACACACTCACAGACTATGGCTTGAGTTATACTAAGACTCAAATTTTGTGTGATAACACAAGTTCCATTTCCCTTAGTAAAAACCCTGCACATCACTCTCGTGAAAAGAACATAGATATTAGGCATCACTTTCTTAGGGATCACACACAAAAAGGAGATATCATTCATCAGTTTATCAGAATGCAACATCAACATGTTGATATTTTCACAAAATCTTTACCTTCTGATAGATTTGAATACATTAAATAGAAGTTAGGAATGATAACCGTGAGGTAATCTTCCTTCATTAACATTGTGTTAAAACAGTCTCCTTACAGTAATAAACTTCTTTTTAATATGGGGAGTACATTTACATGTTATTATAATCAATTTTTTTGTCTGTTTTTTTTAAACTTTATTAACCAAATTTGTTTATAATGAGTTTTTTAAACTTTTCGTAATGGGATTTTCAAATTTTACGTATCAAAATCTTCAAAATGAAAATTTTGTACCGGAAATTTTCATGATGAAGTTTTTCAAGTAAAAATTTTCGAAATGAAGTTTTAGAACTTATGTTTTAGTAATGGAATTCTTCAGGCTTAAGTTTTGGTAATGGAAATTTTTTTCACTCATAATTTCTCGTACTCATAATTTTTCGTACTAATAATTTTCCTTACTCATAATTTTTTTGTACTCATAATTTTCCATACACATGATTTTTCATACTCATGATTTTTCGTACTCATAATTTTTTATACTCATAATTTTTTGTATTCATAATTTTTCAGTACTCATAATTTTATGTAATCATGATTTTTCGTACTCATGATTTTTCATACTCATAAGTTTTCGTACTCATAATTTTTCCGTCGTCATCATTTTCCTTACTCATGATTTTCCATACTCATGATTTCTTGTACTCATAATTTTTTGTACTCATACTTTTTCATACTCATAATTTTTCATACTCATAATTTTTTATACTCATAATTTTGAGTACTCAAAATTTTTCATACTCATAATTTTCTGTACTCATAATTTTCCGTACTCATAATTTTTCCGTACTCATAATTTTCCGTACTCATGATTTTCCGTACTTATAATTTTTTGTACTCCTAATTTTTCATACTCATAATTTCTCGTACTCATAATTTTTCATACTCATAATTTTACATACTCATGACTTTTCGCACTCATAATTTTTCGTACTCATAAATTTTCGTACTCATGTTTTTCGTAGTGAATTTTTTTTATACTCAAATTTTCTTCAAGAAGAACATTACCAATTACTTATAATCTTCCAAAACAAATCCAAAAGGTATGACTTACTTACCTAAGTTTTCATAGTCATTTTTTCTTGTTGGTAATTTCTTTCTTTTGAAATTTTTCATATTCATATTTCCTTAGTCTTGAATTTTTTTGTTAAAACCTCAAAATATCGGATTTAAGATTTTTTGCGGATATGATTTCAACTGTCAGATCAGATCATAGTTTTTTCAACCATTAGATGGCTTTTGGAAGTACAAAGGTCACCTCCATCGCCTATATAAAGGGGACCCCTATTTTTTCCCACATCGATCTCCAAGCTCTCGTGTGTCGAACCCCTGCCTCAGTTCTTAAAGCCCATTATGAACTTTTCAATTCTGCATTCCGAATGTCTGTAGAAGCCACCTCTCAAGAAATTTCTTCCATCAAACCAATTTCAGCTTGGTTAATCTATAGAGAAAGGTTGGTTCATCCGAATTTCATTAATAAGTATGATTCTCTTATCTCTATGAATATCAATCTCAATGGTTGGGAAGATTTTTGCATATCGAAGACTGGGGACCAAGATGTTGTCTACACAGATTTGCTTATAGTATTCTATGAGTTTGTTTCCTTCTCTGAAAAAGATGGTAGAGAAGGGTTTTCTTTCTAGTATTATGGAAAGACTTTCAAGATTTCTTACACCAAGGCTATGAGCTTGGTGGGCTTATCATATGATGTAGAGGAAGAATTTTGTTCACACAAGTTGTCGGATGATCAAGGAAGTTTCAACAAAGTAAATTCATTTAAATTCATTGGCCTCAAAGATGATAAAACAATGAATATTTCTCATATCTCCATCGAAAACTGGATGTTGCAGTTGTGGGTTCAGGGCTTTTTCGTACCGAGGAGGGGTGATAAGGAAAATCTTAGGAAGAGTGATATTTACATCTTGGATTTCTTGGTAAATCTAAGGAAGATCAACCTGATGAGGAACATTCTTATTACAATTCAGAATATCAATAATGGAACTCTGATAAGTGAATACACCTTAAAGATGAATAAAATTTCTTTTTCATAAGATTCAAGGGAGTTCTATGATCTGCCACAGGAGGAGGTAGAAGTCGGTACAGAAAATGTAGAAAAAACTGAACCATCTAAGAAGATTGGGAAGAAGAGGAAGCTGAAGGAAGTGAAAGCTGAAGTAAAAACTCCTAAGTCTAAGGAAACCCAATCCGCATCACCTAAGCCAAAGAAATAGAAAGCATATCTAGATGAAGTGGTTGCTAAGTGTAGGGAAGATAAGGAGAAGAGAAAAGAAGGGGACCCTCAGTTCGGACTAGACCCTGCTGAGGCTAAGGTCTTAAAAGAGAGAGCTGCTGATGAGTTAGAAAAGCAAGAAAAATATAACAAAATGAAAAATAAGATGTATAAAGCTGAAGTTACTTAATCTCTATTGAGAGATACAGAAGTAGCCTCTAAGAAGATTCCCATTCCGGAAACCTTTAATGTCCAACCATTTCCATAGACCCCTGGGAAGAAGTATTTGACTCTGGAAAAGTCTAAAAGGAAAACAATTGTTGAAGAAGTTTTGAAACAAGCTAGTTATGAAATAGAGGAATAAGTTTCTGAAAAAATTGAAGAAGAAGAAGTGGAAGAAGGAAGTTAGGATCTAGATGCCGTAATTAAACAATTTGAGGATTATCAAGAAAAGGCCCAATCCTCAAAGTTTATCACTCCGGAAAAGGTAGATGAGATATAAGGAAACAAAGATGATGATAAGTAGGAAGAGAAAGAGAATCTATTTTCTGAGGAATAGAGTTATGAGAAGCATTTCCTTGAAGAAGGAGAAGAGAAGGAAAAACCAGATGAAGATAAAATTGTTCAAGTATCTAAAATCAAGGAAGAATTTCTTGATGAAAAACCCATTCTGAAATTTGATAAGGGGAATCAAGTGCTTATGGACACCCCAACGAAATATGTTATAAGAAAGGAGGTTGGTGGTTATTATAAAAGGAAGTTGGTACAAATTAAAGAAGAACAATCCCTAAGCAAAGTGTCTGATTTGGAATCATCAGCACTGGGTCATGAATTTGTTGTCGAATCTTTGAAGAAATTAGTGGACACCATTCTGATCTTTCCCTCTATAGACTCCAGATTCCAGATGCTTCAAAATAGCATGAATCAGAAGTCAGAATCCTTATCTATGGTGATGGATAAGTGTGTGAAGATTGAATCAGACCATGGAAATTTCCTTATCAATTATGATGTGCATAGGAATTCCTATAGCAGATTCACTTTGTGGTCAAAGAAAGTTGATGATGATTTGGCTGAGTTTGATTGTTTTCAGAATGATGTACAAAATGATTTTGACACTGAGGATGTAAAATTCAAGAATCTTCAGGAAAAGATGACCATTGAGCAAAATTCTTGGAATCAAGAGGTAATAGATCTGAATGGAAAGCTTAACTCGGTTGCTTATAACTGGAAAGGGGAAAGAGATTTCCGTATTGAGTTTCAAGAAAATCTGCAATATCAAGATGAGTTACTGAAGGTACAGGAAGAGGCCATGAAGGCTCAGGCAGAAGTATTGAATGCTCAACAAAAAAGGATCACATTTTTGGAGAAGCAAGCTGAGCAGGATCAGAAAGATTTGACAAAGCTGAAAACTCGCTTAAAGAAGTTAATTCCAAAGGAGAAAGAAGACAAATAAACTCAATTTGATCTTTTGTTGCATTTTATTTTCCTTGTAAAAATTCTTTCAACTCTAATGAAATCTCGGGTTGTTTTTATCTACTGTTATTATGTAATAATGTTTCAGGTACTTTATTATTTTCCATTCCCTCAATTCTTTTTGAAAATCACATAGGGGGAGAAGGAAAAAGAACTACAAAAAATGGGGGGAAGAAAAAATCTCTAAGTAAGATATATCCATATGTAAGGGGGATCTTATCCAAGGGGGAGTTTCTCATTATGAAGGTTTTCATTCCCATGATAATGAAAAATTCATTCCGGAAAACCAGAATACAATCCTTAGTGTTCCTAAGCCTAAGGCGGAGTTAGTTGTATTCACCATCATCCATAAACAAACGGAGATAAGTATTAATTTCAATGCATAAATAAAATTTTCGAAGTCCTTATATTCTTTTTCGTAAGGTTGTTTGTGCTTTCCAAAAAGGGGGAGATTGTTGAGTCAATAAGGTCTTCCTAATGACTTTTCCATTCATTATTGTTTTGAAAATCACAAAAACCTTATACATAAGAAAATCCATATTTTACTTCCCTAAGGAAAATTTATTTCTTTATTGAAATTTACCCTTACCTAGATTTTCGTATTCATATCGTAAATTTGTCTAAGTATAAATTTCGAATTGAAGTACAAAACCTCAGAATCATATAAATACTTAGATGCAAGGTATTCTTTTTTCATTATAAACTCTAGTACATAATTCTCATTACAAATTCTGATTAAGAATTCTCATTACGAATTCCAGTGATGAATTCTCATTACGAATTCTGATGATGAATTCTCATTAAGAATTCAGATTACGCATTTTCATTACGAATTCTAGTGCAGAATTCTCATTACAAATTCTGATTACGAATTCTCATTATGAATTCTAGTGCATAATTATCATTAGAAATTCTGATGATGAATTCTCATTAAAAATTATGATGGTGAATTCTCATTACGAATTCAGATTACGAATTCTCATTACGAATTCTAGTGCAGAATTCTCATTACGAATTCTGATGATGAATTCTCATTATGAATTCTGATTACGAATTCTCATTACGAATTGCTTAGAAAAACAGAATCCAAATATATCATTATTATAAACTCTGAATACCTTTTTGGTTAAACTACGAACTTTATTTTTCTTACATTACGAACATCAGTTTTTCTTGTGCTTACACTTGTTTCATTACAAAACGAGGTCATGTATTTAGTTATTGACTAACCGTTGTTTTAGTGACACATGTATAAGTCCCTCTAAAATTTAAGGAATATATGACCGTTGGAGGAGGGAGCCGACCGTTGCTACCGATCCTATAAACATGATCTCATTTGAAAGAGCTCAACAAAAAGTTGATTACTCAAGAGACCACAAGATGTCAAGGTGATTTCTAGAGAGAGAATCTTTTCATGCCTTGTGCATACTGAACTACTCATTTAGATTGCTTCATGCGACTTTGAATTTTGGTGATTACATTTGAGGGCTTCTGGGGATAGGAAGACAGAGGTTTAGACTACCTTAAAGTTCGGGGGCTTCCTTGCTGAGGAAGACAGAGGTTCCAACAACCTTGAAGTTGAGGGCTTGCAAGGATAGAAAGACAGAGACTCCGATCTTCGTATCAAAGGCTTACCCAGGTTTGGGTAAGACATACATTCTTGAAATTATAAATCAAGGGACCTTTATCCATGTTTGTTAGATAACCTTTTCTTTAGGTTAAAAGATTGATATCTTGTTACTTGTTTTTGTTACACATTTATCTTTTCCACTGCATTTTGTATGTTTAAGAAAGTATAACCATCTAATACTTCTTTACACATGTGTACTCTGATTCAGTTAGATTATATACGCTTTAAGGTAGAATCTCATATTGTAAACTTCAGTTAAGTTTCATTTTCCGGATCCATATTTCCAGAACCAGTTTTTTGGAATCACTTTCCAGATTTAAGCAAGTGTATAGAACTAGAAGTTTGTAACTTCATACATTGTCCCAATATTTCAACTGCTGTTAAAGGCGGTGTTAATTTTATTATTTTAACTTTGTTAAAGTTAGATCTTTCCTTATTTAAGGAATTTTTTTAAAGTGTATAATACACCCCCTATTGTATATTGAGCATCGACATCATTATTTCGATCCTACACCAAGATGGTAAAGATTTTATGTTACAATCTCACAATGTATCAAGATTATTTACAATTAAGTCTCAATTATGGAAATATCATGATATAACTATCAATAATTCTCAGTAATTTTATTATGCCTTTATTATTAAAGACATATTCAAGTAATGGTACCATTTCATCACTCTTTGGTACATAATATAATTAATATTTCTTTTAATAAAATCGATCATTTTTTCTCTCTTCGGTACAAAACTTCTTTTCTTTAAAAAAAAGTTTTCTAATAAATGTTTTCAAAAAATGTTTTATTACTCTCATATTATTTTAAAGATAAATTTTAAACTAATTCGAAATTTTTTAATTTTTTTAATGGTATCTTGATGTCATTTTACAAAACAGTTCTTGTTTTTCTTTTATAAAAAATGTAAAAGGAATATTTTTTATAATGATTATGAAATGAACCAAATTTTTTTATGAAATAACCAATAATTTCATTGAAGATTAATTTTTACATTCTTAATATTATTTTCAAATAATAACTTTTTCAAAATATTTTATTATTTAAAAATTATTTTTCAATGTGGAAATGATAATTTCCTCAAGAAATGTGTCCAATTATTTTTAAAATATTTAATTTAGATTTTCCAATGATATTTTCAAAGACAAGGATTTTGAATAGGTTAAATGTTTTAGAATGTTCTTTTCAACAAAAGGTTAATTTCTTTAAAACAATTTCAAGTGATCTTTCGAAATCCTTCCCCATCTATGATGACATCCTCTTGTAAAATTTAGGAATTATAATATGAACCAATGATACCATTATTATTAATTCTTTGAATAGTTTGTGATTTTTGATGACAAGATATTTATGAAACCTATTTATTTTCCAAGGGTTATACAATGAGGGTATTATTATGAAAACCACTTCTTTTTATCGATTATTAAATAATGAAAAGATTATAAAGCCTATCCCTTTTCCACAGGTTATGATATGATGAAATTTTTATGATACTCATTTCATTTAATGGGTTATAATATAATGAATTTTTATGATCTTTTGAACACAGAAATATGGTTTTTAATTATGTGATTGGTGGGCCTATATATCCCTCCAATTCATTAGATAAATAAATATATATATATATATATATATATCTCATGAGATAGTCATGACTATAAAGAGAAGTGAACTCAGTTCACTAAATGGATTTATACACTATTATGGCCTTGGGAGTGAACCATGACTATTATAATGGTTTAGATAGTGAACCCATTCCAATATTATGGGCATGGCCATGATACTTGAATAATATAGAAAAGATTTTCTATAATTTTTTTATTCCAGAAATCCATGTCTTATGCCAATTTTATTCCCCCGTGGATCATGTTCATTGATTATCTTATGCATCGTGTGTTATGAACTACTTATATTAATTGCATGACACTAGTATATGATATTTTATATTCGTGGAATGGTTTTAAAATGATATTCTCAGGGTCCCATATGATAATGTTGTTGTAATGATTAAATATATCAATTTTTTACATTTACTGAGCTTATGAGATCAACCTTTCGTATATTTTCCTTCCCCAGGTTATAAAGATATATATTTTGTATGATATGTATAAGAAGGGTGATAGTTTTTAGGCAATCAGTGGGAGATGATGTATCTCACTTCTAAACCAATGTTTATGTTTCCACGTTTTCTATGGAACTAGAATATTATTGCTATCGGGAATGTGTTTATGTAATGTAATTATTATTCATAAAAAAATATTTAATTTCTATGTATATTAATTTTATGTCACTATAGTAGGTATCATAGGAGAGTTTTAGTTATCCTTTGGAAACTAGGGTGTTAAAACCTTAGTGATACCACAAAACACGTTTGTAACGTTAATTGAAAGGACGTTTCAAATATAAGAAAATGTCTTTGAATTTTTTGTAAAGGATACAGTGAGTGGTTTACAAGAAATTAAATTCCTTTCTAGATAATACAAGTGTATGTGGATTTGGAACAGATATAACTTGATCTAGAAACCCCTAAAACAATGTATTGGGATGGACCAGATTATGAACTGGTGTGAGATAATGAGCCTTGCAGCACACATAGTTTAACACTCTTAAGGGATATGATTTAGAAATTAAAAAATACTATATTTACCATGATGAACCATTTAAATAGAAGATGACTACGAATGAACTTGGATAAACCAAAGGTGTTATAGATTAAAAAATAATTTATAATTGTTTAGATGCCCTGTAAGGGGGTTTTCATGATTCTATTGTTCCAAATTATGATTATTTTTCATACGCTATGATTTTTTGTTCTAGTAAATGACTGGAACCTGAAGGAACTTCATTAATGTTTAGTGTGACAAACAATGGAATAATTTTCCTCATAATAATCTAAACATTATGTTAGATGGAATGAAAAAAATTTCATTTATATGATCACACAATAATGAAAAATCTAGGAATCATGATGGACTTCAAAATAAGAAAAGGACATAATAATGTTTTGTTGAGTCCCTTATGAGGAAACACCCACCTTATTTAAGTCAATATTCTAACCCACTAGTTTCTAAAAACTATATTTGTTCCACTGAAAATATATTTTCATTTATCTAGTGTTCGGAACCTTAAAAAGTCATTTGAATTATCTACTGTTTGGGAGGTGAACCAGATCAATGGTGGTATCATATCAAGAATACAATGAAATATGATGAAATTGAATTCATGGATTCTGAAGAGTTTATGAACTTAATTTTCCATAAGTACTTTCCTTGTGTTCTTCATAAGATGAAGGACAAGGAGTTCCTTAAGTTAAAGGAAAAGGATGTTTAATCTATTGGAAACTATGAGGCTAATTTTAGAAAAAAATTAAAGGTACACTTCTATTAATATTATTCGATCTAAAATTAAGGTTGATTGATTCTTTAATGTATTAAAACCAAGTATACAAAGGGTGTTGTCCATAAGAGACTTCAGTAGTTATAAAGAGATTTTTCAATGTTCTAGAAATGTGGAAATGAAGGATGGAGTTACGTATCAATCTCAAGGTTTTGACATGAAAAAAATGTGGAGTTCAATAGAAAATATATAAAATATAGATAGAGGTATATGTGCTTTCCTTTATGCTAAAAGTGTGGGAAGAAGCATGTTGGAAACTATTTTAATGTAATAATAAATGTTTTTGGTGGGGAAGGGATGGCCATTGGGAAATTGATTACTAAAGTAATGGGAAGAACTTGGATAACAATTTTAATATAGAGAAATCTTCATTGAATTTACATCCCCAATTCAGTGCTTCAAGTGTTAGGGGGATGATAATTATGCTAACTAATTCCCAAACCCATGGTTTAATGACAATGATCGATGTTAGTAACATCATAAGATAAGGGAAATGGGGAAATCATGAGGTGTTTATTTATGATAAGGGGTGTAATATCGATGTGGCAAGAGGTAAATTTAACATCCACTCTAGAATTGATAATGAATTATTTTACTCCAGATGTACACATTCTCTTATATCTAAAATACTTGATAAGGGTATAAAGATTACACTAAAATGATTATATGTATAAAAATTAGGGAAATCCCATAATGGTATGATGATCACATCTCAATTCTATGAATCGTTTCTAATTGAATTTGGTGGGAATGTGTTTCCTATAAATATTTTCATTCATCATTTGGTTTAAATTGATGTCATCTTAGGCATGTACTGTATTTATCTATATAAATTTGACATCAATTATTGAGGAAATAAATTCACGTTTCATATTCCAAAAAAAACTGTGATCATCTATCAATGTGATGAAAAGTATATTCCTCTGATAGAGATCACATCCATTTTATGGGTATTAATTACCTTCCATAATGGGTGCTTATCTTAAATGGTTGGGGTAAAACCTAACATCAATTATTTTCCTTTTTGTGGGATTATGTTGATGTCTTTATTGAATAATTTACCATTAATTATCCAAAATTTGAAGTTGAGTTTTCTATAAAACTCATACCCAGTACCACGATAATTTCAAAGACTCCTTATAGAATAGTACTTATTGAGTTGTAATAATTGAAGAAATAGCTCTTGGTAAATTTTGACAAGTGATTCATTCAACCATGTGTATTACTTTATGAAGTAGCTATTTTTTCAAAAAGAAAGATGGATAAATGATACTCTTCATTGATAATTAGGTTTTGTATAAGATCACAACAAATAAAAAGTGTCTTCTTCTCCATATTGATGACTTTTTTGATCAACTTTGTAGTGATAAATACTTCTACAAGATCAATACTTCATTCCAAATAACATCAATTGAGGGTTAAAAATGAGGATATACCAAAGATTAAATTCCATACTTGGTAAGAAAACTATGAATAGAAAGTTATTTCATTCAATATTACTAATTCCCCAGAAATCTTAATGGATTTAATGAATAGAGTCTTCATATATCACCTTGATCAGTTTGTACTAGTCCTTATTGGTTATATTCTTATTTACTAAACTAGCGAGGAAGAGCATGAAGATCAAATGATAATTAAAACAAAGCCCCATAAAAAGGTTAAAATATAAGAAAAATTTACACAGTGTTACTTTTGGCTGTAAAAAGATTCATTTTTTAATAACATAATCTCAAGAGAGGCAATATTAGTAGATCCATCAACGATAGAGGAAATTGAATCATCCCCTAGACCAAAAACTATGGATGATATCCATTGTTTCTTTGGTTTAGTAGGATATTATTTATGGTTTGATGATAATTTATCTTGGCCATATGATCCTCTGACCAAGTTAAATCAGAAGGAGCCAAGTTCCTCTAGACAGATGAGTGTGAGGAAGATTTCAAGGAACATAAGAGAATATTAGTTTGTGTAATTGTCCTTGCATTAACCAAAAGTGGAGAAGAGGTTTTAATATATGGTGAAATTTCCATGAAGGGATTGAGATGTTTTATTATGAATAATGATATGTTAATAGATTTTTTCTCTTTAAAATTGAAGATTCGTGATAAAAATTACCCAACACAAGATTTTGAGTCAGCTTTGGTAATTTGTTTCATTAATGAAATAGTGGTATTACCTCTGTAGAGAAAAGTGTTGTATATATACTAGTCATAAAATTTTAAATTATATATTCAAATAGAAGGTGTTAAATATGTACAAAAGAAGATTGTAAGAGATGATGGAAGATTATTACTGCTCAATCCATTACAACCTTGGGAAAGAGAACAAGATGGATAATGGTTTGAAACAATCAAATCATGTTAGAATATCCATAATTAATATTACAAAATATCCATAATTTTTTTATTTGAAAAGGATAAATCTATAAATCCTAAAGGGGAAAATATTATCTTGGTCAACTGAATGTTCAACTATCTATCCAAGAGAAGATTAAAGAGGCATAAAAGGAAGATTTATGGATACAAATGATGGTCATAAATGTTTTGAAGTTTGACCTTGAGAATATTGAAATTATAAGTTTTAGGAACATTGTATGAATTATTTCCATACCAAATTTGAAGAATGAGTTATTAGTAGAATGTTATAGTTCTTCATTATCTATTCCTTCTGGAAGTACAAAGATGTATAGAGATTTGAAAGGGTACAACTGGTGGTATGTCATGAAGGGAGAAATAACATAGTTTGTATCTCGATGATTGGTATATTAGAAAGTTAAGAATAAAAAAAAATATAATGGTATGTTTCATCAATTACCAAAACTAGAATGAAAATCAGAAAAAATCACCATATATTTTGTCACTGGAATCTCTAAAACATTTAAAGGGCATAATTTTATATGGTTTGTAATCAATCGTCTTACTAATTTAGCACTCTTTATCACTATCACGAAATAATTATCTTTGGAATTTGCTAAAAGGATATATATTAAGGATGTTGTATGGTTGCATGGAGTAACAAAATCTATTGTGTCTGATCTGAATATGAGGTTTGACTCAAAGTTCTAGTTAATTCTTAAGCAAGTTCTTTATACAGTGTTTTAATTAATTATAGTGTATCAACTTTAAACAAATGGCCAGTATAAAGGGATATTTCAAACCCTAGATGATATGTTCAGATCATGTTATTTGGATTTAAAATGTGCTAGGGATCAACCCCTTGTTCTAGTTACATTTTCGTACAAAAATATATTTCACTCAAGAATTAAGATGGATCCTTTTAAATACATCAATGAATGAAATTTATAGCCCCAACATGTTGGAATGATGTTAGAGAAAGAAATCTATTGGGAGCTGAGAAAGCTAACGAAATGGAAGATAAGTTTAGAGCCATTCAGTAGCACATCAACCCATCTCAGTGTTGGAAAAAAATGTTATAATGGAAATCAACAATGGGATCTAGAATTTTAATTTTGTGACATTTTGTTTATAAATATTTCTATAAAGAAGTAAAATATTACATTTGGGTAGAAAAGAAAACTATTACCTAGGTATATAAGTCCCTTTAAAATTCAGGATCATATTAGAAGGGTAGTCTATCAATTTGAACTTCCAAAAAACCCATCTCAGGTCCAAAAAATGTTCCATGTATCCTTATTGATAAAGTACATACCTAACCCATCATATGTATTAAACTCTGAGGTCATATAACTAGAGAATGATGTTTCTTATGAGGAACAATCAATGGAGATTATGGATCATATAGAATATGTTATATGGAAGAAAACCACTCACCAAGTCAATGTTTTTTGGCGAAACCAAAATTTTTAGGAATCTATGTTGGAACCAGAGGATATAGTGAGGCATAGTTATCCCCATTTTTTTGTATCTGAGCGATGAACTTCAATGGAGAAATTCATTTTAAGGGGGTAAAATGTAACAACCCTAGTTTTTGTAAATTATATTTTTCTAATAAACTAAATATCATTCAATGAATACATTACACAAAACATAAATCCAATATTACGTTACAAATAACATTGGGTTATCATTCACTAAATGAAACACTCTGTCAAATTTCATGACACAAGACATGATGTTTTATCAAAACCATGCCATATTATAAATATAGTCATTTAAACTCGAATGCTATAACCCATCCTTTAAAATTAGTGGTATGAATTGTAATAACTAATTTTTAGCTATAGTATTTAATTTTATTTTATAAATAAAACATATTGATAAAAATACCTAATATTCAGTAAAGTCTTTTTACGTTTTAAAAATATTATTTTCTCATAAAAATGTTTCATGTCTTGTGAAAAATAATAAAATTAATATTTGAAAATTTTATAAATAACATTTTGTTAAATAATTTTTTTTAATTAATAATTTAAACATTTTCCTGGGGTTAATTTTTGGGATTTTTTAGAGATGTTTCCTTATTTTGATGAATTGTGAAAAATATTGTATTTTAATTGAAAAAATTCATTTCATTTAATTGATTTATAAAATTAAATTATATTTTAAATTTTGTTTAATATATATTTATTTAAATTATATATATATTAATCTAATTTTTTCATTTTAATAAATTTGAAACTAAAATTTGATATAAAAACTTTGTAAGCTTTTGATCATTTTCACGTTAAAAACCTCGTTTCTCATCACGTATGCAATATTAATATTAAATTAATTTTTTCCAATTCTATGAATTAAATTTTTAAAAATTGATTCCATATTTGGAATAATAATAATTTATTATGTTTAGTAATTTCAACATAATATTTTTCCAAAATGAATGGGGAATGTGGTAAAAATTAATTACCACGGTTATGGAAAAATATTGTTTAATGATGGTTAAACTAAAAATATAAGGTTAAAAATCACCTATAAAATTGTCTAAAAAACATTTTTATAGCCATTTATCTATCATAAAAACTCTATTTTTATATAATGGTCAATTATGACTTCTTTGAAATGTGAAAAACATGGGTTGAATTCCCATTACAAAAAATTTACAACTTTTCCACTCACCTAACTTATAAAAGGCCACTGAATCTCTTTTCTTTCTCACACCTTCACATCTATTTGTTTCAGTAAAAACCATCAAAAATAAATTACCAACTATCTTTCTGTCATCTTAGAGACATTTTTTGGACATAAATCCAACCAAGGAAGGATTTTAGTGAAAACCTATGGAGGATACCTAAAGAAGAGGTAACATTCATCAATGAACATTTTTGTCTTATTTCTTCCTCAAACCAATTAAATTATTTTTATATATTTATTATATGATAATATTAGTATATTATATAAACTAATACAATGTTATATAAATTTTACAACCAAAAACCGTACATACTTCTATCAAATGTGTTATGAAATCATGTTTTGTGTGTACGGAGGACTACGACCTCACGAACTGATGTCATTTGTTTTTCCATTACTACAACTCAAAGTAGAGAATAATGATATAAATACTATTTATATATGATATTTATGATATTAATGATATTATTGAGATTTTTTAATTTTTATATCACACTTACCATCATTCTTTCTATTTTTGCGGGAATATAATAATTTCGATTGTGTGTACAACAAACTACCATCTCGCGAAGCGATGTGATTCATTCATGATTTACACGGAATGGATTAAGAATTAGTTTTATAAGAATATGTGATATATATATATCAAATATAAATATTTCTACAATAATAATATTCCATTTATTTTTATTTCTTTCAAACAGACAAGAAAATGAAGAACAATATTCATGCGTACATTCGACCTATCGTCTCCATGAATGATTTATTTCATTTTATATCAATAAATTTTATGGATTAATCTAAATAAATATATAGTGAATTTTTAATAAATTTATACCTTGTTTTATATTCTAGATATGGTCAAATCATTATCAATGTAATAGGGAAAGAAAATAATAAGTCAAAACATATAAGAAAAACAAAGGGGTTATTACATTAAACGAAACATTAACATGGAATTATAACTAAAAAAATATAATGTCATAATAATATCTTATATGGTATGATATATATTAATATGGTTCTATGATATATGTGTAATGAACATAAACTTATTATATTGGAGGTTTAATGTGTGCGAAAAAATTCAATACTTAAGGTAATGGATTTCTGGCTTACTTTTATTTTCTGTGAGACACAAGCCATATTCACCACGTGTTTATTTTGTGTGGTGTATATACTTAACATGAATGTATTATATGATTATTATACCTAAAATTATTGGTATTTACATATCCATTTCATTATCTCCCATTCATGGGTTTTATATCCCGATGTTATCAATGCGGTAAGAGATTTATGTCTTATATTTATTTTTTGTGAGACACAAGCCATATTCACGATGTGTTTCTTTTGAATGGGTTATATACGTACCTTGAATTTATTATATTATTATTATCCTTAAAATATGGGAATTTATATATCCATTTCAGTAAATAATTTTCATATGGTTTAGGTTTTCATTTTATTAATATGATAAGGTACTTTTGTCTCAACTTTCCTTCATTGAGATGCAGGTTATGTATACACATATATTTTTTTCATGATATTCATATAGAGTATATTTTACATATAATATCATGAATTTATTAATTATCATGATATTTTATGTTTCATTTTTTGGGTATTCTTTTATGTGTCTTATGATTCTATATTACCGAGATGATAAATATTTTCTATTACAATCTCATCATTTATCAAGATTCTTTATGATTAATTCTCAAATGTTGAAATATCATGATTGAATGATAAATAATTCTCATTAATTTTATTCTCTTATTTTTATTAATGATATATTTATGTAATGGAACCATTTTTACACTATTTGATGCTTAATATAATTATGAATTATTTAAAGAAAATCTGACCGTATTTCTCCCTTTAGTGAGGAATATGCTTTCTTACAAAACCATGATTTCTAAAAAAGTGTTTTCAAAAATGTTTTATTAATATATTATTATTTTTATAAGAATTAAATACCTAAGTTTCAATTTTTTAAATTTTTGTAATGGAATATTCATTTCATTTTTCAAAATAATTACCATTTAGTCTTTAACAAAAATGTGAAAAGAATCATTGTTTTAAGATGTACGACATGAATGATATTTTCTGATGTCATTCAAAATAATTTCATAGAAGATTACTTTATAAATTTTCAAGGTTATTTTTAAAGATTTTTCTTTTCAAATTGTTTTATGTTTTATTTTTTTTTTCTAAATCGAATAAGATAATTTCCTCAAGAAGTGTTTTAAATGACTTGTTAATTCATTCCTTACCATTATCCAATATTATTTGAAAAAAAAATTATTTTTAAAAAGTTTTATGGTTCAAAAAGATTTATGTTTCAAAAAGTTATTTTCAAAGAAAGGATAAATCTCTTATGAAATTTTCCATGTAATATTTCAAAATCTTTTCCCATCTAAGATGACATAATTTGATATAATTTATTTTTCAATTAGTATATGCGACATATATTCCATTTTTATTGTTTCCCTGGATGGTTTGTGTTTCTTGATGAAAATATATTTTTGATACCTATTTATCTTATAAGGGTTATACCATAAGGAAATTAATATGAAACCCTCTTATTTTCATGGGTTATACTATGATGACATTATTATTAAATAAGTATGTTTTCCATAGGTTATTATATTCTGAAATGGTTTCGATACCCATTTCATATCATGGATTATTGTATAATTAATTATTATGTTTTTGTAGAATATATAAATAGGGGTTTAATTATGTGATAGGTTATAAATATAACTCCCTCCATGCATTGGGTAATTATTTATATCCCATTAGATGTACAGGCTTGGAACAAGGAGTGAACTTGGTTCAGTAAAGGACTTTTCAACAAGGACGTTCTTGGGAATGAATCTTGACTTCTATAATGGTTTGAGGAGTGAACCCATTCTAGTATGATAGCCCTAGAAGTAATCCTTGAATAATATTGAAATGATTTTCTATGATTATATGTATGACACAAATCCATTTCATATGCCAATGTTATTCTATATTGGCTCATGTTCTTTGATTATCTTATGATTCATGTCTTATAAAGTTCCAATGATTGTTTCATGACTCATCTGTATGATGATTATTTTGTAGGGTATGATTTTAAAATGTTACAATCATGTTAACATTCCTTTATGTTCATATTAGGCTTATGTATCACTCTTTTTTACCCTCAATAATAATATAATATTACCCATCCTTATGTTTTCTTTCCCATGGTTATGAAGATATGTATTATATATGATATGTCTAAGAAGGGTGAAGGATATGAAGAATATCATGGGAGATCATGTAGATCACTTATAGACCCGTGTTTATATTTTTATGTTTCGAGATATACTAAAATATTATGTCCCCAGGGGTGTGTCTATGTAATGTATTGAATATTCACAAAAAATTAAGTAATATCTATGTATGTTAGGCCTTAATCACTATAGATATGTTTAGGAAACCCGTTTATTTTTATGGTTTCCAATATGATTAATGTTTTATGATCTTCTGGAACATAAAACTATGATTTAAATTATATGTTGGGTGTGAATTATATCTACCTCTAATGAATTGGGTATTTTTTTATCATGAGATAATGATGGGAAAAAAAATTATGTGCTAGATCGACTATGGAAAATGGGCCAACAAGCTTGACCCACTATTGGAAACCAGTGATGATGCCTAATACATTATGAAATTAGAAATAGTTCTTGATTTCTAATCCATTATGTTTTTATGGATTCTTTTATTAACCATGACATATTAAATAGTTTTTATACTTGTGATTGTGTCACAATTATATGACATGAAACTATATTTCATGATTGAGATATAATGATTTCTCACTTTTATGAATCATGTATTTTTAAATGATTATTTTTTATCCCATGAATCATATTTACGAGCCATGATATATTGGGTATAAACAATGTAATTTATATACATAATGTTATACCCTTATTATTATCTTTTTATTTCACATGATCATTGATTTATATCTCCCATTTATTCCCTTACTATGCATCTGAGCTCACCCTTTCTTATTTTTCTTTTCCGATGTCATGAGGAAATATTTATGTATGGGTTTTTTTTAGATTAATACTAAATAATAATATCCTTAGGGGATATGTTGGAGATATTTCATGAAATAAAAAGATTATCTACCTTGTCTCCAATGAATCTAAACCATTATGATCCCTAGGAAATTATTATTTTTAAATATTTTGAATGTCCATGTAAAAAATGTAATATATTTGTATAAAAAGCTTCATTCATTATAGTTAGTATCAGGGTAAGGTTTATTTAACCTTTGGAAACTAGGATGAGAAATGTTTTATAAATACTTAGGGGTATGTATACAGATATATCTATGGATTATTCTAAGTATAAGACAGAGTGTATGAAATTTTACTATAATTTTAGTTATTGATAGGAGGAGTGGTTTCCAAGAAAATTCTTTTGTATCCCTCTATTGAAAACATAACCTATCCCAACAGTTCTAAAAATGTTGGGATAGCCCCTAAAACCATTAGTGTGTGGGATTTTTGGGATATCCTTATACCAATAGTTTAAAAGGAACCATTGATATATTATTGATCAAATAACATGGTCCTAAGGGTTAATAGTGAATCATTAGGATAGGTCATTCCCAACATTTCAAAACCATTAGGATAACCCTATCCCAACAATTTTGATCCATCAATATAAGGTAATCCTAATGGTTTTGACCCATTGGGAAAGGCATATACCAATTATTCATCTTGATCCATTGGGATAGATGTATACAAAACATTTTAAAACTATTGGTATACCCCCCCCCCCCACTCCATAGTAGCAGCATCCCAACACCACAACACCTACAATACACCTCATCACCTCAGCACCTTCAATGAACATCAAAAATACATGTAATTAGAATATAATTCACCACCTACAATCAAAAAATAATTCCTAACAGCAATAAAAATAGAACACCAACAAAACATAATTCACCTACAATCAAAACTACCAGAAATCAAAACAGAACATAGTAAATAATGAAACTAACTACCCACTGCACCTGCTATCAAAACAGAACACCAACAGAACATACTCAACCTGCAGTGAAACTAAAAAACATGTTAAACAAATAGAACCTACAATTTAATAAATAGATAATCCTAAAATAGAAACAGCCCAACACATAAATAATGATAATAGAACAAATAAAATGAGGAATCTAACCAATGATAAAAAACACATAATATAACACATATATTCAGTCACAACAAATCAGAAAACATTAAATTTCATAAATATAAATTTAAATATAATGAATCAATTCATCCCTCATAACCATCACTATAATAACCATCATCATTAGCCTTATCCTTTTTCTCATACCCATCACCATTGTTATCCTTGTCCTTATCCCAATCCTTTTCATTAGACTCATCCTCAGTATCACCTTCCACCTCAACCTTGACATCATTCTCATCCTCAGCCTCAGTCTCAGACTCTTCCTCACCATCATCCCCTCCATCTCCCTCTCTAGGAACAACATCATCTAAACTACCACTAGGAAATCTTCCTGGTGAAATATATAAAGAACGCATTGATGATTTATATGATTCACAAGAAAAAATGATCTCTGGTGGAATTTAAGAACATAAAACTTCCAATAGTTACATAAATTCATCATTCTCCCTTTGATTCCATTATTCCACCTATATGGCCATTTTTTCACCCTTTTGTACCTTAGACATAGCCTATACTTCCCATGCGTTATACTTTTCCAACTTGATGGTAAAACAACTGGTACCTGAAGTGAGCCAATACCTCACCAATAATGTACTCTTTCTAGGTTGATAACATACACTGCCGAGAATCTCATCTCCCAAAACATAATGTAAGTGATCATTTGGCCCAAAATTTTCACATTCCTGGGCATTAAGAGCCTCCAAAGTAGCCTATTAAAAAAATATAAAAAGACTATTATGTTACAAAATAGATATCAAAGTTTGAAATCAACAAAGTAAAACTTACAATTTGTTTCTATGTCAGTTTGTTAATAATACATCCATATTATTTATTTCTTCTCTAGAAAAAATAGTTTTTCTTGAGGATGACAACCTTCAATATTCAATATCCCCTCTGCAATGGCATTTAATGTAGGACACCATAATTCATAATAAATTACTAATAATGAATTTCATAACTAAAATTTAATAGATATTAATTTTAAATGAAGATGAAAAGAAAAACACAAGGTATATGATTTCATTTAGGTCCTATCCAAATTGGTTTTCTTATGATTGGTTTCCTTTCATGTTGTTTAATTTATTTTATTTTAAGATTGTACAATTTTTTTTAGATCTTTTCAACTCTATTTAGGACAAGTTAGTTTGATTTGATTCAATTAAATTAATATTTATTTGTCTATATTTTATTGGTTTCAATTTTATTCTATGAAATCCAAAAAAATATTTGTTTTAGTATAGTTTGATTTAATTCTTTATAATTCTGTTCAGTGTGGATTTTTCTACAATACATGGTTCTATTACATTTAGTTTGTTTTTAGACTTTTTAATACAAATAAATTCCTTTATATTTAGTTTAATTTGGGTAACCTCTACTTGAATTAGTGTATACATGTTTTTTTGGGTTCAATTTTGTTTTAGTATTCTTGGGATATTTTATTTTAGTTCGGTTCTATTTGATTCAGTTTGATTCAAATCAATATTAATCAGGTCTAGTTAATTTTGTTTTACTCCATTATGTGTCATTCTATTGTATTTTTTTCAAGTAATTCAAATAATTTGTATCAAATCTAATCGATTAAGTTAGTTTTGTTTCAATTATTTTTAGTTTAGTTTAATTTTTCTTAATGTGGTATGGGTTTATATTTAATCACCACTCCTCTACCAAAACATATGAAATGGAATGAGATATAGAGAAAACAATATAAATTGAGAGTCCTCAACAAAAATTATAAATGATTTTTTTACCTACTTCCTTTCATGGTCTGGCATCATAGTCAATCATAAAGTGTTGAGGGAATTCTTAGCATCAATGTTTTTTATTAATTTTTTGATGATGATTAAAAAAATAAATAATATAAAAGAAATAATTGATGAAAAATATGAATATTTTAATTTAAAAACCTTAGATTTTATTAATACCTTGAATGCATTACCCATCCAATGAGTAATCATATTTTGATAATGTTCTCTCAAACAATCCTCGATAATATATGTGGCCTCTAAATCCATACCACCACTAGAAAGCTATCCAATATACAACCCATGATTTTTACCTCTTCACATCACACCTAATTCCTTGAGTCATGTTGGTCTCACACCCTCAAAATCAAGAAAATTAAAATGGGGTGGGCACCAAAATATTAATTCATATAAATATAATAATAATAAAACATTAAATCCATCAGATTTTGTTTCTCCAAGAGAGTGGACTAGAGGGAATGATGTCAGATTATTTGGAAAGCATCTCAAATAAACTCGTACATTCCCACCTTTTTTCAATCATTTAGTTGTCTTAGTTGTATTCCACCATCAATTGTGGGTGGTGGTTCTACAATTCACACATGTATGTATTCTCATGTCACCTATCAGTAGATCAAACTATTATAGAAGAAAAAAATATTATATCAATACATATTATAATGATAATGAATAATGGTAAAAAAAATCTTAGGTTTCTATAAATAATCCTCTGGAAATCTAATCAATGGGAACCACTAGATCCATAGGCACTGAAGGAACATCACCCTATATAGATGGAGCAAGATTCAAAGAATAAGGAATGCTGAAGCTTGGAGAGAAGGAAGTAGAATGAAAAGAAGATTGCATGGATGGATAAACAAATTCATGATATGGATGAGGAGTGGGAATCATCATCAGATACATAATAGATGGGTGAGGAGGATCATATGTAAATGTTGGTGAAACCATTGGTGGCCTAAATATCCCTTATCCCCCAAACAACACTATTGGATCAAACTTTTTGTTAGATTCTATGTCAGTGGGAGGGAAAATGTCGAATCGGGTACACCGATGGGAGTGCCTAGGTCTAGTACCACACTCTCGTATCGTTGACCTAAGTACTGGGACCACTAAACTACTTGGAGAATAACTGGTTCCTATGTGGTGTATCGTGAATAAAATTTAAAAACAAAATTAACCACATGAAATATTATGTTATTGATATATATATATATATGTATATATATTTGAAATAAAATACTCACAACAAGCACTAATGGATGAATGCATGTCTCAGTCATTCAATGATGGTTGTCCATAATCCTTTTTATTCACATCTCCTCACTAATTTACATTTCCATCATTTGAAAAAAAAAATATTGAATTAATTATACAGTTATAACTAATGTGTAACCAAAACAAAAAAATGAGAAAAATACAGAATATGTAGTGATAAAAAAAATTAAATTTAGTGGGAAGAATATAAATGAAAAAATCATGTCAATGAATAAACAATACGTTCAATTTCACATGTTTTTTCATAGGTATGATATAGTTTTATTATAATTTAAATTCAATCCCATTCAATTTTTTGTTAGTTTATTTTCCTTTTTAATTTATCTTACATAATATGGTTCATATTTCACAAATGATTATGTCATTTTTCTAAATTTATTTATCTTGTTTCATTTGGTTCAATTTTGTTAATTTATTAGATCATTTGTTAATATTTATTTATCTTAGGTAATTTAGTTCATATTTTGGGTTAGGTAATTTTTCCATTTTTTGGTAAGGTAATTATTTTCATTTGTTTTGATTTTCATATTAATAAGTTAAATATGTGCATTTCAATTCCTCTAATTTTTGTTCAAATTTAATTCTTTCAGTTGTGTTTGGTTTCACATGTTTGAATATGGTCCAATTCAATATTTGAAAACATAAATCCAATAAAACTACATCTAATAAATATTGAAAATGAATAAAATGGCCAAGTCAGATACAAAATATTTGTAATAAATAGTAAATCAATTTGAATAGTTCCAACCTTAACAACCTAAGTTGAGCTAAATCAAAATAACTAAGAAATATAATGGATGATTCTATATATTTCCCACCACAACTTCCAAATCACAATCAACTATAAAAATTGGTCTATTAGATTTATCAAAAGTAATAATTGGATTGGGGCCAATGGGATCAGGGATGGTGTCTATTCCATCATCACCATTATAAAAATCATTGTCTTGTAATTACTTTAATAATGACACAAAATTCCAGTTGAATATTATCTTTGACAAGAAAAACATGTCTTTTCATTGATTCCAATACATATGATTCATTAGTAGAAATAGTGTGAGCCATGCTAATAACACAAAATCCAAAATTATGAATAATTTTCTATTACCTCGTCATCGAATCAACCCACTGAAATTTCATCATAGCGACTCGGCCATTAGAGTAATAATCCAATATTATTATTTGTTCAATGACTCCTTAATAACCTAAATTTTCAAATCGATATATAATATCTAATGCACTGGCATAATAGTCTATTGTGTCAGTTACCATAACACCATGATGTTCAATTCTCATTTTGTTTTCTCATTCAGTGGTAATAGATATGTACACATTGATCACAATTAATTTACTGTAATGACTCCTGGGATTAGGACCAAAATCCAAAGCTCTTATTTCCTCAGAGACAGAGTCAAGAGAAACACTCAATACCTGAAATATAAATTAATATTATACTTAATTATATAATGATTTTATTAATTTATTATATTAATATTTCTACCTTTAATTTCAACCATGAAAAAAACTCTTTTTTATGATAAGTTACTCTCTTTCTCAAAGATAAAAAACTATTGTTTCTATTTATCATTTATTTATGTTTTTAGTAAACAAAAATATAAATTTTTTAATAGATATATAAAGTTACTTGCGATGAGAGAAGATATATAAGTTAATTTTTCTTGATGTATATATAAAAGAAATCATAGTTTAACAAAACTATATCATGTGTCATCTCTCAATATTAAAGGATTAATACCTTCATTGTATATGATCTAGGAATTCCTCCTGCTTGAGGAATGATGGAAAACTAGGTTCAAATTTCACAAAGTGTTCTTATTTATTTCTCATTGGTATGTTCATTCTTACATTATGATCATAAAAATACATTGAGCATAAATACATACATTCTTTAGACAAGTAACAGTTCATGATAGAACCTTTGGGATGATTTATATTCCAAACATAAAACTTCAATGTTTGTAGGTTTTTTTCAGTTGGATACATCCAAATAGAAGAATCAATTTCTCTAAGAAGTATTTCAGTTGGAATATTTTAAATTCATAGTGCATGTGAAAAATGATGGAGGAAATATTTTCTCTAACTCACACAAAATTAGTGGTTCCTCTTCCTACATTTATTGAAAAAATACTTGGAAAACATCTTAGTACCAAGATATATAAAAAAAATGTCACAAATAAATAACATTCATCATTAAGATCATAAATAATACATTTCATTTACATTGACATTTAGAATAATCGAAAGAAACATTTCAAATATATTCTTTTCAATGTGCATTATTTATAATAAATGAAGTAAAAAATTTGGTTGACTAGTAAGGAAACTCAAATAAGATACTCATCTTCTTCCAATTGTATCTTGTTTTAGAGGAAAAATTATTTCCCATTCTAGATTTCATTTGAACCTTCTTCAATGAAGATTTAAAATCTTCTAGTTCATTAATCACATCAATTTTAGAAATATGATGAGGTGGATTGTCGACATCCCTGGTATTTTCAAATCTTTCACGATTATTTCAATATGGATGGTCATTTGGGAACAATCATTATTGTCATATAAAACTAAAACTATGATGATATTTCATTCTTATAGATCGTTTATTATTCATACAATTAAGACATGATAGGTTTTCCATTGTTCTATATCGATACATCATTACATAATTAGGAAAATCATTTATCATCCATATAAGCGCAACATGCTTCTATAATATGTCTTTCGAACATGCATCGTATGTGAACAAACCCACATCCAAAGAAGATTCACATATTTTATTAAAAGTTACATATATACATATATATCATAAATTGGATCAAAAATGATTGATATGAGTATGATCATGAAAGTGAATGGTTTTTTATACACAAACAAGGGGGAATCTTATAAATGTGTATAAAAACCATCCATGTGTAGTGAAAAGTAATCATCTACCTTAATAGAATAAAATCACCACATAAAAGAACTAGCCTCACATTACACGTGTCAGCTAACAAATCGGAATATTGAGCATAAAATATCTACCATGAAAATCAATTTGTATGGTGAAACAACTCTTCGTTACTCTTCTTTCTTTCGGTATTATTCCATCACTTTTTTATTTATCTATCATCATAATTGAAAAGATTTTGGAATATCGAGATATATGGAAAGTCACAAATTTCATTCTATAGAACATGGTATGGTGTTCCCTACATTTTTTTCTTCCAAAGGGATGTTCCAAATTTTATATAATCTTTCTGTTTAGAAATTTCCTCCCAGAATAAGTTATAATCTTTTTACTAAGAATGATTTTTTTAAATCCATGTTCACAGACTAAATTCCATGTCATATAGTGGTTTGAGTGAATATCTTCCTTATCTATAAGTAAGACCTCCGAGAAAGTATGAATCTAATTAATGTAATTATTATAAATCCCATACATGGTTTTCCCATTAAACAATCATATTAAAAATTCCAAGTTTTCATTTTAACACATTTCTGATATACTTGAGTCGTGGTAGCATCATTCAATTTTTTTAAACCTGTAAACATCATCATTTTGATTAGATGAATCATGTGTCATCATAATAATGAATTATTGGGTTGACACACTTTCCTCATCATGATTAATAATAAATATAAACTGGTCATATAACAATTTCTTCAATCTAGTCCTATAATTTGGATCATCAACATTTTGAGTTTCTATTTTTTTCCCAAGTGTGATACTATACATAGTGGTTTGTTTGAAAACCATGTTTGCTTATATGGTAGCTAACTTATTCATAGATCAACTAAGGTCTTACAAAACAATTTTAATATGCGCAATGTATATGACCACTATCTGATGAATTTTCAAATGAAAAATGTAAAAATCTCCCCAACTTGATTTGAAAATTTCTTGAGATCCAATCGGTTTCATTCATACATCTTTTATCTATTCTATAAGAAAATTGTTATAAGTGATTTTGTAAAATCAATTCAATAATATTGATGTTTAATCAAAAATATATATAAGTAAATGAGAATTTTTTACTTTATGTGAAGCTATAAGTGACACTCTACACTCTATGAGAGTACTAATATAAAAGAAAACAAAATACAATATATATAATAAAAATACTATAAATATAAAACAATGATATTGAATTCAATTATAAATATAATACCATGATATTGGTTGGGTTTGGTTATTTTATTTTGATTGGTTTGGTTCATGCTTGTTAGGATTTTATTAAAGATTGTTTAAGCCATTTCAATTTTTATCAATACTATAGAATTTATTTTAGTTTGGTTCAATTCATTTTACTTATTTTTATTTATGTTTATTTTGATGCAGCTTACTTTTTTTTGGGTCTAATCAAGTCTAATTGGTCAAATCAAGTCATTTAAATTCAATTTAGTTGGTTTTTTCAAGTGGGTTTAGTTATGATACAGATAGGATTTGTTTGTTCAAATAGGTTTTAGTGTATAAAGGGTTTATATGTTCAATTCTTTTTTTTCATGACTCGTTAGGTTGTTTTAGTGCAATTTAGTTTTCATAGTGTCTGATCAATTCCTTTAAATTTAGTATGTTTATAGGGTCATATTGATAAGGAATAAATTGGGATATTATGTGACACGTAGTGGATGTGATCGAAAATCATTGTATAAAGAACATATTGGTGGATAATGTCCTTATATCCTTACAAGGAAAGATCCCCAATTAGCACTATAAATTTTTTCAGTAATTTCACATTAAAACCCAAAATGTAACTCCATGTATGAAAAATAATATTATCACGATTTGTCATGTATTATAGATCCAAAAAGTAAATATTTATTAAAATAATAAAATAACATGTATATATCACTAAATTCATTGTCAACCATTACTGCATCACTCCAAAACATCTTCCACCAACTCTTGTCACCACAAAATTCAACTCACTACACAAAATAGCCACAAAAATCCCATCATTCCTCTATTTCATTTTCAGATTCAACCAATTTCCAAATTTTACTATTGATGAACAAAGATCCATTTGGCATCTATTTTATTCAATTGTTATTTACAAACCCCATTTGGTATCGCCCACATTAATTAAAATTTATCAACATTAAACTTATTAATCAATTACCATATATTGTATTCCACGCCAAACTTTTTAATTTCAACTGATGTCATTCCAATTTTATTATAATAACCACCAGCATATCCCACCATTAAGCCATCACCACAACACAACCATCACACAAAAAACATTCTATATTCACCACTAACTATCCCTCAACACAACCCATGCCAATACAACCACAATATACATCAGAAATGTTAATCACCATCCCTATAATTTCCCAAAAATATTTAAAAATCTCATG
The DNA here is from genome assembly GCA_963277665.1 of Viscum album. Classification (NCBI taxonomy): domain Eukaryota; kingdom Viridiplantae; phylum Streptophyta; class Magnoliopsida; order Santalales; family Viscaceae; genus Viscum; species Viscum album. The sequence goes on along the minus strand of OY728136.1, from coordinate 1,753,380,201 downwards.
GTAAAAATATATGAAACAAGAGAATTCATAAAAATAGATTCCATCCACTATAATTTCTACAATTTTAATTTAAAGAGGGATTTCAAAACAATTACCCATCTCTTTAATTGATATTTTCCAAAAAATTATAGACTCACATACAAATGGTATGGTTAATTTTAAAACCATTTTTGAATTGGGAGTTCAAAAAATCATTCAAAGGGGATCATAATACAGGGTCTCTAAATGAAACACATCAAAACTGAAGATATAAATCGAGGAGATTGCAGTGGAATTTGAATGAAAAAAGGCAAAATAAATGGTCAAAAATGTATAACTCACTTAACAGTTACCGATTTGAAGTGGAAGAAAAAAATGACTTAAAACTGGATGGATTTTCATTTGGGAGGATGCTTTCGTAGGCTAATAAGAAGGGGAGAGATCTTGGTTAGGGAAAAATGTGTGCCGATCAATTATGGAGTAAGGAGGCCGGCTAATTTGTATTTTGGGTTAATCTTTCACAACAGTTTTTTAAAACCATTGGGATACCCTATATGAAATTCATTCTTTACCGATGGTTTAATAAAACCATTGGGATAGGGGGTACAATACCAAAGGTTTTTTAAAACTACTGAGAAAACCTTATGTAGATAGACATATCCTAAATGTTTCTTGGAATCATTGGGATAGTGGTGATTGTAGAGATAGAATTTATAGTAGTGTATGGATTCTATAAGTGGATTTGACTCTATAAAAGTTTTACCTAGGTGATATAACTCAAAAAAAGGTGTATTGGATAGACTTTATCATCACCTAGTATATGATAATGGGACTTTCTATAAACCTGGATAGACACTGAGAGGGGATATGATTTCCAAATTCATTAACTCTTTATGAACCATTATGAAGGATTTGAAAATATGAGAACCATTAATAACCTAAGATAAAAATAAGGTGATATATGTTGAAAATATTGGGTCATGATATAGACATCCTATAAAGGATGTTTCATGATTATGTGGTTTTACCACTATGATTATTATTTCTCACATTATGTGTTTTGGTTTTAGTCAGTGGATGAAACACGTATGAACCATGTTAATGCTGAATGTCATGGAAAATTAAATTATTTTCCTCCAAAGATACCAATTTTTGTGGTGTCTATAATGAAAAAAATCATTTATATTCTCACACATCATTCTCAAGCTATGGATATTGCTGAAATTACAAATGAGCAATGGATGGAACAATGTTAAGCTGTATCCTTAATGAGGAAGCACCCACCTTCTTTTAGTGGTTTCTTAGATCCTATACTTTCTAAGAAGTGGATTAATACCACTAAAAATATATTTCCCATTCTATAGTTTATATAGAATTAAAAAAATTCATTTTAGATGTTAAGAATTTTGAAGTTGAAGAAGGCCAGAGGTAGACTCTTATAAAGAACCCAAGTGACATGGAAGAAATTGAATATATGGAGTGGGATGAATTTAAGAGCTTATTTTTTAATGTGTAATTTCCCCATATTCTTAAGACAACTATGGAGAAGTAATTCCTTGATATGAAGCATAATTATGATGAATCTATTGGTACATATTAAGAAAACTTTACAAGACTTGTGACGTAGACCTCTAGAATTGTCATCCAACATGAAAGTAAGGTTAATTGATTCTTTAGTGTTCTAAAACGAACTATATATACTTTAGTAGATATTAATATGAAATTTTATATGAAGTCAAGGTGAAAATGGAATTAATTATTCCCACAGTTTCTTCGGTTTTGGAAAGAAAAAGAAGATCGAGCCTCATGCAAATTCGAATAAATCACTTAGTGGAATGAAATTACAGCCATCTACATGCCATAAATATGGGAAGAAACATCAATGAAACTTATTAAATGGAATTGGGAGGTTATTTAAATGTGGAAAATTGGTTCATAAAGTCTCTAAATGTTGAAAGTAAATAAAGGGTCTGATTAACACAATGGAAGAGAAGAAGATATTCATTAATCCACCACCAATACTCTAATGATTCAAAAACAAGGAATATGGAAATTATTATATCTAATGATCAAATTTCAAGGTTAATGATAATGATTTACGTCAGTAACCTATTAATACAATGGAAATGGTAAATATCATACAATCACTATTTCCAATGAGGGGTATGATAATAACATTGTGAAATGTACACATATCATGCACTCTAGAACTGCTAATTTCTTATTCGACTTTATATATACCCAATATTTTATATCTAAAGAATTTTATATTGTATCAAAATGAAACATTAGTGATTAGATGAAAAATTAACAATAAATCCCCCTAATAGAATAATGATCACATCTCACATCTGTGATTAATTTTTGGATGAAGTTTATGGAAATGTGCTTCCTGAAAATTTTGTTATTATACCTCTATTTAAATTTGTTGTTATCCTAGGAATGGAATAGAATTATATCCATAAATACTAGATCAATTAATGAGGTAGAGAAGTCACATTTGATATCCCAAACCAACCTACCATCATTTATCAGTGTGATGATAGATATGAATATCTGATGGAGATCACATCCATTGTATGGGTCTTGATTCCTATTCAAAATGGGTGTTTATCTCAAATGGTTTGGGAGAAAATAAAAAAAGATGTCATGACTATTGTGCATTATTTTATAATGTATTTATAGAATAATTTCATAGTATTCCTCTAAATTGTGAAGTTGGATTATTAATGGAACTCATACCTAGTAACTCAATTATTTCAAAGAATCACTATAGAATAGCCCCGAATGAGTTACAACAATTGAATAAGTAACTCTAGGGTAACTTTGATAATGAATTTATTCAACAATGTGTGTCACTTTGGGGTGAACCGGTTCCTTTTGTTACGAATATATAAGGATTTTTTGCCTCTCCTTTGATTAAAAAAACTAATCAAAATCAAAATAAAAAACTATTATCCTCTAACTCCTATTTAAGACTTTTTTGATTAACTTTGTAGTCCTCAATACATTTCCAAGATTGACCTTTGTTATGTACATCATCAATTGCATTTTGATAGGGATGATAAACCCAATATAACATTCCCTACAAGGTATGGACACTATGATTGTATAGTTATTCCATTTTTTATTACTGACTCTCCTTTTATCTTCATGGATTTAAGGAATAGTGTTTTTAAGACTATATTGATCAGTTTGTTGTAGCCTTCATAGATCATATTATTATCTACTCTAAGAGTAAGTAATAACATTAAGATCACTTGATAATTGACCTAAAGACATTAAGGAATAATTCTATGAACAAATTATGAAGTGTGAATTTTGAGTATAATGGGTTTCATATAAGGGTCGTATAATCTCAAGTCATGGTATATTGGTGGATCCATCAAAGATAGAGGCTATTGAATACTGATCCAGACTTATCATTATGACTAAGAACCTAGTTTTCTTTGTTTCACTTCATATTATTGATGTTTTAGGATTATTTCTCATGAATATCTAATCCACTCATTATATTAACTCATAAGGGATGAAAGTTCATATGGAAAGATAAATGTGATGTAAATTTCATGGATTAGAAGAGACGATTAGTCAGTTCCCCTATTCTAACATTACCCTATTTTGGATAATGGTTTTGATCTATAGTGATGAATTGAAGAAGGTATTTGGATGTTTTCTCATATAGAATTACATAATGATATCTTATACCTCGTGAAAATTTATGGTTCATGAGAGAGATTACCTGGATCATGGTTTGGAGTTAGCTATAGTAATTTTTTAAATTAAATAAATTGAGGAATTATCATTATAGTGAGATGTGAGATATATATACTAATCATATAAAATCACATATAAAGAGTTTAATATGCACCAAAGAATATGGTTGGTTCTAATTAATGATTATGAATCGTTAATAAATTGCCACCCAAGGAATGTGAACTAGGTGGAAAATGATTTGAGTTTAAAGGATCGTGTTATCTTATCTATGATGAGGATCCCAAAAGATCTAATATTTCTAGATTTTAAACAGATGGATCTTGAAATCTTGAATGAAGGGGATAAATCCTATCTTTGTTATATATGTATTAAACTATATATCAATGTGAAGAAAAATGAGGCATAAAATGATGATATGGATCAGAAAAAGAAGGTGAGAAATGTTCCTAAGTTCCACCTTGAATGTGATAGAATGATAAGGTTTAGAGAACATGTATATGTTACTTCCTTACCAGATTTGAAGAATGATCTATTATAAGTGGCACATAGTTCATTTAATATTAATCTTGGAAGATCAATGATGTGTAGAGATTTCAAAGAGTATTTCTAGTGGGATAAAATGTAGAGAGATATAATAGAGTTTATATCTCAGTTCTTGGTATGTTAGACAGTTAAGAATAAGAGAAAAAATTCAAAGGGGATATTATAACCATTACTCAAACCATAATGGAAATGGGAAAACATCATGAAGTATTTTCTCATCAAACTCCCCAAAACTTTTAAATAGAACAATTCTATAGGGGTTGTAGTTGATCAATTTACAAAGTCCGCACACTCCATTACTATTTGAGTATATTTCTCTCTAGATTATCATTCCAATGTATACATTAATGAAGTGTTAAGGTTTTATAGAGTACCACATTCTATTGTATCCAACAAGGATCTATGGTTTACCTTGATGATCCAGTGATGTTTTTAGCTCAACTTATATATGAAGATGTGTCTTAGCACTATGTTTTATCCTTATACATATTGTTAGATCAAGAGAAAAATTATGAACCTAGAAAATATGTTGAGATCTTTGACTATGAATTTCAAGGGAGTCTAGGATCAACACCTTCCTATAGTTGAGTTTTCACATAACAATAGATTTTAATCGAGCATTTAGATGGTTCCTTGTGAGGAAATCTATGTAAAGAAGTGTATAACTCCAAGGTTATTGGAATAATTTGGATAAAGAAAGCTATTGGGACTTAAGATACCAAAATAAATTGTATATAAGGTTAGAAATATTAAAAAAACACATAAGAGAAGCACATCGTCGGTTGGAAATTTATAATAACAATCTATAGACTGATCTAGAATTTGAATTTGGTGACAAGTTGTATCAATGAATTTATACATATAAGCTAATAATGAGATTTGGAAAGAATGGAAAACTAATCCCATGTTATATCGGCCCCTTTCAAATTTTTGATCATATTGGGACAATAGTGTATCAATTGGATATTCCACTAATCATCTCATAAGTACATGATGTGCTCCATGTATCTCTCATAAGGAAGTATATACTTTACCTTTCACATGTACGAAACTCAATGGTAATACAACTAGAGTAATATCTTTCATATGAAGAATAACCTATAGAGATCATGGATCAGAGAGGGAAATTTCTATGAGATACGAACACTCACCTAGTCAGTTTTTTTATGGAGGAACCACCAATTTGAAAAAGCTATTTAAGGAAATGGTGAGGTAGAATTATCCTTATTAGTTTTTATTAGAGTGATTAATTTTAGGGATAAAATTCATTTTATGGGGGGTAGAATGTAACACCCTAAAATCTTATGAAATACTATTTCCAATAAATTTAATTACTTTGATAGCTTGCGATATAAGTAAAACCAAGTTTTAACGAACCTACACATACTATTAATATTATTATTAAAACATTTTTGTTATAACCAAGTTGTTATAATTTTTAGTATGAATATGAATAACCATATTTTATAAAGGTTTTAAATAATTTTTTTCTAGTAATGACTATATGTTTGAAAAATACATTTTCCCCAAAAATGGATTTACTTATTTTTATGAGAAAATAATATAATTGATTTCAAAAAGTTTTATAAAATATATTTGAAAAAATTAACTTCTTTTTTGAAATCATCATTTCTAAATTTTATCAAAGATAATATTTTTTAATTTTCTAAAAAGATTAGTTTTTTGATGAATAGTAAAAATACTGATATTTATTGAAAACAAAATTTCAATTTAAACATTTTATGAAGTTAAATCTCATTTATAAATGTTTAAACGTTATTTAAGTTCCATTATATTATTATTAATTAAATTTAGTTCATTTTAATCAATTTATCATTGAATTTTGATGTTTAAAAATTCTATACGTATGAAAAAAAATCATTGGAGAATCGTTTTTTCATCATGTGTATGAGATTAATTTTAAATAAAATTATACAACTTATATGAATTTAGTTTGAAAAAAATAGATTCATTTATTTTAATAATAATAATTAATATTATACAATAAGTTAAACTTAATTTTTTCATATTGAAAAATAAAAATAGAAAATTAATTACTTTACATAAGTTTAAAACAGTGTTTCGTGTGTTACTTGTGCATGTGTTAAAATTAATTATCAAAAAAAGTTGGAACATTATATTGTACATTTTATTTAGTATTATAAATAAAGGGGTAAAAATTATATAATGTGGATTTTTTTATGATTAATGTATAAATTACCTTGGTAAATAAAAAGTGACTACTTGCTGTGGTGAAAACAAAAATTGTAAATCTGAGAAAACATAGAGGCTAAGGAAATAAATATTTAAACAAATGAATTTTATTTTGGTTGAGGTGTGTATCAAACATATAATCCCTCCAATCCATTATTTATCTTTTTAGTAATATTTATTGATACTGACTTTCCTTTATTGAATATTTTTGGGTATTTAAGAAAATGCTATTCCTCCTCAATTATAAAATGCCACCTCCTCCCCTCACTTAATCACACTCCCAAATCCATTTAGATCAAAAAAACCTAAATTAATATATTAAAAAAATCTTTAAAAATATTATAGAGATAATTTTATACTCATAATATGAACTCTAGGGATCTTAATAATATAACCAAAGGAGGTTGTTCCAAGCGAAGGTAGTTGTATTGACTAAGTTCTTTATTTTATATTCTTCTCTTACCACCTTAAATTATGACATAATAATTCCAATATAATAAAAAAATATAACATATATTTATATGATATTATTTTTGTTTAATAACCTATATTCATATCATCTTACATCAATTTGGAAATAAAATCGTCGATCGTGTGTACAACAGAATACTGCTTCGCGAACCGATGCAATTTGTTTTCCATGACCTCCCCTCATAGATAGATATAATGATGAATTTAAAAGATATATATATATATATATATATATATATATATTATCTATGAAATATTTATACTTTTGTAATTGTATTATCATATATACCTTATTACCTTCCAACCCATTATAAAATAATATTGTTGTTCATGTATAAGACAAAGTACCGCCTCATGAATTGATGTGATGTGTTTTTAATTTTTTTTTCAAATGGATGGTAATAAGGGTAGATTTAATGAATATATATGATATATATGAAATAAAAATTATTATATAACTTTGATCCATTATTTACCTTTTTACTTCCTTCCATATAGAAAAAGGAAACAACGTTCATGCATATTTACAGCCTACCATCTCCAAGAGTGATGTAATTCATTTTATGTATCTAAATTTAATGGGTTACTATAAATACACACACACAAATTTATATATATAATCAATAATTATGATATATAATTTTCTTTTAACATTATAGAGGTGGTTAAATAATAATCAAAGAAGAATACTTGAAAATAACAAACCAAAACAAACATGAAAAATGTAGCAGTTATTACCCGAAACATGGTGTTAATATGGAATGATTAATAAAAAAGTAATAAATTGTCATAAGTAAATAATATATGGTATGATGTATATTATTATGGTTCTGTATTATATTTATAATTATACACTATTTATTATACAATATTTTTGAACATGAAAAATGATATTAAAGAACATAGGTAGGGGATTTTTGTCATACTTCTATTTCGATGGGACACATGCCATATTCACCAATATATTATTTCATGTGGTGTATATATTAACCATAATTTTTTTTATTTTTCTCATGAAAATTATAGGATATATAAATCCATATATGTTCTTTTCTATTAGTGTTTCTGTGATCCAAAAGTCACCAAACGACTAATGGTTTTATGTTACAATCTCATTGTTTACCAGAACTATTTATGTTTAACTTTATAATGATGAAATTACGTGTTATATATCTCAAAAAACTCATGAATTCCATTATTTTTTTATGTAATTTATATTATTTAATATCAATTTCTTCACTTTAGATACTCTATATACTATGTTATTTAATATAATTTATTTTATTTCTCTCTTCGGTTGAAAATTCATTTTTTTCAATGACCATTTTTCCTAAAAACAATTAAATTTTTTATTTATCCCCAATGATTGTGTACCAAAATTTTCATCCATTATTTAATTTTTAAAAATTGGTTTCAAAGGAATATTATTATCACTTTTTGGATAAGTCACTTTTGAGTTTTAACTGAAAATGTGAAATGAATCATTGTTTTAATGTGTATGGAATTCACAATATTTTCTACTAACACAACCACACAATGAATTATGTTTACCATAATATTTTATAAGGTTATTCTATAATGCAATTTTTTATTTAATATTAAGGAAATTTTCCTTATTTTAAAGTGTTTATTTCAATGTTGATAAGACATTTCTCTCACAAAATATTCCAAATGATCTTTTAAAATTATTTTCCATATAAGATAACAGTCTTTAATGTTACTTAATATTTAATGGGTTATGATCCAATGATACAATCCTGATTATTTTTTGGAAAGCTTATGTTTATTATGAATGGATTTTTATGAATCTCATTCCCATTACATGGGTTAATCTATGATGAAATTGTGAAATGTTTGTGAAACATGTTTCTTCTACATGGGTTATGATTGACTAAAATGTTTATGAAACCCGATTCATTATTTTGGATATGATATAATGAATGCTCTATGATCTTAATATATACATATGATGTTTTTCATTATGTGATGGGTGTGACTTATACACCCCCAAATTAATTGGTTAATGTTTTATGTCACATTAAATAATGATGGGAAGAAAGATAATGTGTTTGATATACTAAGGGAAACATGTTGATTTTCTTGATCCACTATATGAAACCTGTGATAATTCTTGATCCATTATAAAATATGAAAAATGTGTTGATTTATGATACATTATTTTTTGACAGTCATGGTTTTTATTATGAAATATTAAATCATTTATCTAGTTATGATTGTGGCACACTTATATGACATCAATTTATGGTTTATGATTTAGTTATTATTATTTCTAACTCTTATGATTCATTTCTTCTGAAATGATAATTTTTTATTCTATGACTTGTGTTTATGATCCATGATTGATTTGATATTATCTTTGTAAGTCTAATTCATAATCTCAAACCCTTATTCTTATCTTATGTTTTCATATGATCATTGATTTATATCCCTCACATTGAACTTTATTAAGCATCTAGGATCACCATTATTTGGATTCTTTTACCAGGTTATGAAGAATTTTTTTGGTATTTTATGTTTATAAATAGTACTAAATTGGAATTTTTTACTGGGATAATTTTAATTTCTTTCATGAAATATGAATATTTTTTACATAGTCTTCAAAGAAACTAAACGTTTATGATCACTAGGCCTATATTTTCGTAATGTATTCAATATTTATCCAAAAAATATGTAATATCTATGTATGAAAATCTTGGACCATTATAATCACTATAATTTAAAACAATTATTAATTCTTCAACTTGAAATATCTAGGCATACTTCTTAATTAATAAATAATAATTGTTTCATCCATTTATTAAGTGGAAAATTTTGGCCGAAAAAGAGTGTTAATGAATGTTTAAATTTATATGGATAGAAAATGTTGGGGAGTATAAAGAGTATAATTTTCATAATTGTTATCATATAAGGGGACTAATGTATGAGGAGAATGTTCTAACAACTCTAAAATATAATAGAGTAGTTAAAATGATGAATTATACCATGTAATATAAAGCTCAGAGTATGGGACTTCACTTTGTAATGCCTAAGGAAACTTGGGAAGATGAAATACATATTGCAGTTTATTTGGTTAAAAATGTATAACTTTGTCCAGGTGATAAGATCTACTGAAAGAGCTTTAGTCCAAGTAGATAAAAGACTTGAATATTTGAAAAGTATTTGGAATTATTTAATTTTTTCATATTGATCATAAAGATAGAAATAGGTTGGGGTAAATCTCCTAAGTATGCTTTCCAATCCAATTTAGAGATGAAAACATTAGATATCATTTGTGGGATGATGAAAAGAAACAATTCATCTATTGCATAGATATTGTTCTCAGTGATAAAATTATATGGATAGATGAAAACATTGATGATAATTAAATAAAGAATAAATAAACTATTTATGTTCAAGATGATCAAATAAAGGATTCCAAATATACATTTAGTCTAAAAACATAAAATGAAATTTTAGAGGTTGGAACTCTTATATTCAGTCTACCAGATAGAGAATGGTTAGAAAAACTACTAGAAAATAGAGAATATTTAAAATAATGTTGATGGATATTATAAGATTAGATATAAAAATATTATACACAGAGGTTCCAATATATAAACTTTGGGTTGTGTTGAGGACATCCTCTCATATTATGAAACTATTGTATAGGTTTTGAGTTTATATTAACACTCTATTTTTAGTCGATGTAGGGGAACCAAAATGTACAGAAGAGGAAGATACAGTTATAGACTCAAAAATGTGGTATTCATCCATGGAAGAAGAAATGAATTCCATAAATCTGAACAAAATATTGTAGTTTTATCAACTATAAAGAAGTATAGTGGATCTAGAATAGAAATGGGTTTTTAATTTTAAAGAGGAAGATGATATAAGTTACATGTACAATGTAAGACTACTGGTGAAGGGGTTTCATAAAAAATAAGGGATTGAATTTTTTAAAATTTTCTCAATAGTGGTCGAGTTTTCAACCATTCAAAAATTGTTATGATTTTTTTTTCTGATGATCTACACATGGATTATATTGAGGGGTATTGGAAAAACAACAATTTGGTTTTATCCTAGAAAGATTTTGTAATGGACTAGTCCATCCCACAATCATGATATTTTCTGCCTTAGGCCTAGCCCACAAAGTTTTGTTTTTTCATGGGATATGACCCTCAAGAATCCCCCAGGAAAAGGACTCATGATGGGAGAGTTATCTGTACCACATAATAAAGTGGTGCTTCATGCTCCTCCTACTTCGATGTGGGATTTCCATAACCCACCCCCTATAAGGGCACAATGTCATCGCTGGAACATCAAATGGACACCGGCTCTAATACCATTTGTAATGGCCCAATCTAGCCCATGATCATGATATTGTCCACTTTGGTCCAAGAACGCATGATTTTGTTTTTCCCAGGGATCTAACCCTTTGGAATCCCCCAAGAAATGTCTTAATGATGGGAGAGTTATTCACACAACCTTATATAGTGGTGCTTTATGCTCCTCCTCCTTTGATGTGGGATTTCCATAACCTCTTTATAACGCATTGGTTCCAGGTGCTTCCCAATGTTTCCCCCTACTCAGTTGGTCATATGGCATCAAGAACATTTACCCAAATTCTAGAGGCTGCCGAATAACATCAAGATCCTTGGGTGTGATAATGGGGAATCTATGCCCACATTAGCAGAGTAACATAGTGGAATAAAAATGATATACAACAATGAAAGCAGTAATACCATACAATAAGAAAACAAAGGAATATTGAATGTAAATAAATAACTAGAATATATATATATATATATATGATACATGTCACATATGTCTAGGAAATCATCCAAACAAGTCACAATGCTAAAATATAGTGCTAAACCAATGTACAACGAAAACAAGTTAACTACAGTAGCATCACAAGCCTCAGCTTTGCCCCATGCACGCAAACTCCACAGCAATCATGTACTTGATGACGAAGGGTTCTTTCCATTGTAAATACTTGTAACCGTATAATTTGTTTCGGCCCAAAAGCATAACTCAAACAGGGTGTGAGATGAATCCCAGTAGGAAACCACCCAAAGATTTGTACCGAACTATCAGTGAATATATATAGAATGTAATATGAAAAATGAAGTAATAAACAAGGAAGTTATCAAAATTAAACAATAATAAAATTAAAATTACATTCATTTAAAATTATTAATTATTCAACCAATCATTCACAGGAAACCCTCTAGGAATGTTCTTACAGTCTAACCCCTCTTGTTTCACAAAGTCAATGACTCTATGAAGAATCACTCACCATCAATCACCCCTGTGGTCTTTTAACGATAACTACAAACTCGATAAGGAAGCACTCAACGTCCATTCCCTATCTGGTCACATAACGATATACTATAGACACTCAAATGAGAACTCACTGTCCATCCCCCTATGGTATTACAGCATAAAACGAGTAACAAACACTTTGGGGAATCCCTCAACGTCAATTCCCCCTATGTTCTAACTGCACTAAGTTCTCACAGCCCTGTGTAATACAATCGTGCACCAATGAAAACCAACATCCAAAGTAATATCAACTACTACAAGGCTATGCAACTATAAAGAATATCACAAGTGTGTCATATAATATCAACTCCATTATAATAATACTAGAAAAGGAAACAAAATAGCCTAATAGGTATCTCTAGACCCAGCGGTCAATATCAAACAATCATGGGAAAACAAATCCATAAACAAGTTAATAAACCTAAATCATAATCAAAACCCTTTCTCAGGTAAAAAACATGATAGGCATAAAACAGGTTTAAATCTCTAAAACACGCAACACCATACACTTGGGTATTCGACTCTTTTTTCACATATAAAGCAAAGAAAACTACGAAAAGGCACAAACTACCTACCTCGACGTTGTACAATCTATATATTTGAACCTCAGCCTTTGAATTGACCTATAATATTGTCAATCTATAGAAACATCAAAAACGCTCAACATCAAATATCTCGCAAAAAAGTGAAATCAGGAGGAGAGGCTCTTAAAGAAGGAAGAACTCACTGAATTGATTCCAATGAAATTCATGGTGTTATATTCGGAGAACGGATGACAGATCAGAGTCTCAGAGAAGAAATTTCACTCTCAGTCCCTCCAAGATGAGGCAGTGTTAGAAGAAGACAATTCTGGGAATTAGATGTGACCCTGGTATGATTTAAAAAATAAAAAAATTACATGGTGTGTTCATTTAATGTACACACCATGTACATTTCTTAAACGGCCACCAATTTTGGCGGTCTCTAGGTCACCTCACATGGCCAAGTACTCAGCCGTTACATGGCCAGTACATGGATACTTGTTGAAGCCAAGTACGCGGAATGTACTCCCAAGTACACGGCGTGTACTTATAAAATTTCCAAAACTCTAATTTTCCTAAAAAAATCAAGAAAACCAGCTCCATACCTGAAAAAAAGATTCGGGTTCTTACAAACTTCCCCACTTAAGAAATATGTCCCTGAATGTTCTCAACAAGGTGGTGCGGATGAATCCTCGAATAGCTCGGGCCACTGTGATCGCACATCAGTATCCCTCTCCCATGTCTCTTGTTATACTCATTTGTGTTGCCATAACACCTATACCAAAGGAACATAATGGCCAAGGAGAACCTTCATTCTATGATCAAAAATCCTGATAGGATGCTCCTCGAACAGTGTGTCCACCTCCAACTCAACCTCTTCGGGTTGAAAAACATGAGACGAGTCTGAGAAGTAACGTTGTTGGTGAGAAATGTGGAAGGAATCGTGCATATCCTGATACCTCTAATGTAACTGAAATTGATAGGCTACTGGCCCGATTATCTCCAAAATCTCAAATGGACCAATGTATCTTGGTGAAGTCTTTCCCTGTCTCTTAATCCTCTTGTGTCCCAACCTCGGTGTGACACGTAGGAAAACCTGATCTCTGACCTCAAAATCTAGAGGTTGACACTATCGATCAACATAAGACTTATTTCATGACTGTGTTGTAGAAATCCTCTTCCGAATCAACTCCACCTACTCTATGGTCCCTTGGACCAGATAAGGTCCATGTATAGCTGCCTCTCTGGCTTCCAGCCAACATAGGGGTGATTGGAATGGCCTACCATATAAAGCCTCATTAGGTGCCATATGAATAGTTTCTTGAAAACTATTATTGTAGGAAAAATCCACAAGAAGTATGTGATCCACCCAAGAAACACTCAAATATAGGATGCATGCTCGAAGCATATCCTTGAGCACCTGAATCGTGCACTCAAACTGGCCATCTGTCTGGGGATGGTAAGTTGTACACTGAATTACATGTGTAGCCAAGACCCTATGTAGTCACAGCCAGACCCAAGAAGTAAAATGGGGGTCCCAATCTGAAATGATGGAGTGTGGAACCCCATGAAATAATACAATCTATAAGATGTACAACCTTCCAAGATCATCAACACTAAAGGTGTCCTTGATCGGCACGAATTGTGTAACCTTCGTGAGTCTTCCAATGACAAGCCAAACAGCATCATTCCCCCGAGGCGACCTTAGTAATCCTATCACAAAATCCATCACGACATCATTCTACTTCCACTTAGGAATGTTTAACTACTATAAAATCACTTCTGGTCTTTGATTTTCCTCATTCACTTGCTGATAGGAGGAACAACTCATCACAAAACCAACAACATCTCTCTTCATACATGGCCACCAATACTAACAGTGTAGATCTCAATACGTCTTAGTAACACCAGGATGAACTTCCCAAACTGAGGAATGAAAACCGCACAAAATCTCCTCGCATATTCCTGCTGACACCCCACACACCAATGAAAATGAAAGTTCTCATCCTCTCCCACAGTCCATCCAAGAATAAGGTCCTCTCCCTACACACTCTCATGTAGGACTAGGCTCTAAGAATTTGATAGTTGACTCATTTTCAATCGATCAAGTAGAGTATTTGTAACAACTACAGAAGAATAAAATTTCTTATCCTCTCTGCCATGAACCTCCAAATACTTCTCAGAGAACAGATCCATAAGCTTTCACTCACTGCTGGCCTCCAGAACTACCAATGTCTGAGTCCACCTTCTCAACACATCATCCACTACGTTGCCTTTACCAGGTATGTAGGAAAGATCAATGTAAAAGGACTGAAGGTACTCAACCCACCTACACTTTCTCAAATTCAGATCACAATGAGTGAAGATATTCTTAAGAATTTTGTGGTCAGTGAAAACCACAAAGTGATCTCCGAGAAGATAATGTATCCAACAACGCAAGGCATGAACAACTGCAGCCAACTCGAGATCATGTGTCAGGTAATTCTTATCATGTGGCCTCAAATATCGAGACCTATACGCAATAATTCCTTCCCATTCATAAGCACTGATCCCAACCCAATGCATGATGCATCACTGTAAATAGTATAACTCTTGCCTGATATTGGAAAAACTAGTATAGATGCTAAAGTCAACCTCCCTTTCATCTCCCTAAAGGATGAATCATAGGAATCTATCCCCATGTACTTCACACCCTTCTTAGATAGGACATTAAGTGGTGTTGATAAGTGTGAAAAGTCATATATAAAACATCTATAGTAACCAGACACCCCTAGGAAACTTATTACCTCAAATACATTCTTCGGCTACTCTAAGGAAAATACTGCTCTCACTTTCATTGGGACCACCAATACTCCTCCATCTGAGATAACGTGACCCAAGAAGTGAATCTAATCCATAAAAAAGTGGCATTTTGAGATCATAGTATATAAATTATGACCTCCTAGTGTACTCAAAATGATCTTAAAATGGGTAGCATGATCCTATCGAGTGTGAGAGTACACCAAGATATCTTCCATGAAAACCACCACAAATGAGTCAAAATATGGATGGAAAAATCAACTCATCAATCCCATAAAAACAACATGAGTTTATGTGAGACTGAATGGAATAAGCACATACTTGTATAGACTATACCTACTCTGAAGGGCTGTAAGCGGTATATCTAATGATCTAAAATGAAATTGATGATAACTAGATCTCAATTCAGTCTTCGAGAAAACCCAAACTCTTCAAATCTATTCAAATAGATCATCAATCCTTAGAATGTGATATTGGTTCTTGACCATTTACTAGTTCATCTTTCGATAGTCCACACAAAGCCTGAGGGTATGATCTTCCCTCTTCGCAAACAGGATAGGTGAACCCCAAGGAGAAGTACTGGGTCGGATGAAACCCTTTGTCTGCAACAACTCTAACTTTTTATTGGGCTCCTACAACTCTGGTGTGGCCATCCTATAAGGATTAGTGGACACCAGTTCCACTATTGGCACAAGCTCAATAAAGAAATCTACCTCTCGCTCCAAAGGTAAACCTGAAGAGTCGTAGGGAAAAACATCCCTGAAATGATCCACAATTGGGGGAATGTTCTTCTGTGAAGTCCCTTGGTCAACCAGATACAAGCTAGAAATTTGGGCTATAAATCCTCCCATCCCATGATGCTTGGGCCCAACTATACTCGCCAAAACATCCAATTCTCCCTTACATAGAAAAAATCTTCCCTTTAGTGACATGAAACTCACCCTACAGTGATAAAAATCGACAGAGGCCTAGAAGGGAACTAACCAATCCGTTCCGAGATTGATGTCATATCCCATCATATCTAAGAGATAAATGTCCAATAATAAGTGACACCCACCAACCTTAAGAGGGATCTCCTTGCACTAATGTACAGTAGCATTTATTATTACTAAAGGTATGTCAAGTGTCAAGATATGCTAATAAGTAGAGATACAGAGCCCAAGGCTCTTCATAATAGGTAGAAATATGAGACTATGGGATGCCCATGTGTTCAAAAGAGCAGAAGATAAAATTAACGCAACCAAAACCATACCTCTAAAATTAGAGGGGCCGAGATCTTTCTCCTACTGGGTTTACTCCATCGCAAAAACCAAACCTGCATTGTGGCACTGTGAAGCTGTCTGAGATCTCTGAGCTTATTCACCCTATAGTTTTTGAAAACCCTATTTCTGACCACCGTGGCCATGACCTCCACCTTGGCCTGAACAGCTGGGTGAACTCCAGTTACCTAGCTAATGAGAGACTGGCAGTCCTTCTCTAGAATGTGGAATCATAGTAGAACCCATATCACCAGCTACTGGTGGAAAAAACTGAAAGAAAAGATGACCCCTCTAGCCACAGGATCGGCACTGAAAAAGGTATCTCAGAAAATGTGTCCTCATAGGACCACTATTCATGCACTGGTAAAATACCACCTGGCTACCTGAAGGAGTATCTCACCTACTCAGATCTCCACTCGTAGACTCCCTATGATGCTTCCAAATATTAGACAGAAGAATACCAACTCCATATGTCAAGCCTCCCTGAATCACAGCTCTATAACCCCTCAGGTTTCACTCTGTGATCAGTTCCTGGTTGACTATAGATGTTATGGAAGTTAGCCTAAAGATGTTCACCTGAGATCGGGTGGAATTCCTGAGAAAATCCTCCAAATTCCTTGCTATAAATAACTCATCACCTCCTAGAATGGGTGTGAATAATTGAAGCTTTATAAAGCAAGTTGAATACTCTATGACTGAGAGTGTACCCTTCTCCAAACTCATGAATTCTTAGGATCGGTCGACCCTCAATGTCTCCGGATAAATATAGTAATAGATGGTATGTTGGAACTCATCCCAAGCCATAATTCGTTGGAATCCCGACTGTGATATCACATCCAAAAATCTCTTAGAGGAATACTAAAGCATGTACATTGTGAGATTCACCATACCTTCTAGAGGTGTCTCCAGATGCTCGAAGATAGACAAAATGGATTCTAACCATGACTCTACAACCTGATTTCCTCCATCCCCTAAGAATGTTGGAGGATACTGCTACTGAAAAACCTGAGTCAACTCTTCCATAGATGGGGCAGGATGCAGTGCTCCATAGAAGGTCTGCATAAACCTCATGAATCCTTCTCAGAACAGTTCATCGACACCTGTATCTGGAATTACGGTCAGTGATAAGAAATAAACAACACGAGGATCTGATGGTAGTCCCTGATCTACTATGTTTGGTGTCTGATTGTTGACATGTATATGGAAAACAACCAGAGGACGTCTCGGTGGCATGACTCTGCAAGGTCAATCGCAGAGCTCAGTTCTAGATTAACAGGAACTAAAACATAGAAGTGCTGGAAATGAACATGAGAAATAAAACATTCATGCTTTACAAAATAGGAGTACATTACATGTTTAACCCATACAAAAATTGTTCTCGTAGGTTTTAACATGGCGTGTAACTCTTCCGAACATGGTTATGTAACACCCCTATACACGGCGTGTTCTTCTTAATACAAGGTGTGTACTTGAATCATTTCCACCTACCTGAGTTCCTCTACACGACTAAACCACATGATTCTCTTAGAATAAAACTACACTGCATGTTCATGCGAGACACGATGTGTACTAGAAGGATTTCATCCACCCGTGTCGTTGGTCAAACGGTTGGGAACTCGGACCACCAGAACACGACATGTACTCCTAGTACACAGTATGTTTAAGAAAGGATTTTCCAACCCATGTCTCTACCACACGGTTGATCACACGTTCTAGGACTATAGGGTGTGTATATATAGTACAAGTTGTGTACTTAAGAAAAGCATTTTATTCCTGAACTGAAGGATACAAGGCATGTATTCTTCATTACACACCGTGTATTCTGGGTTTTTTTAGAAGTTAAACCTCATAAACTACTCAAGAACCCCATAAAAACACTGAAACAAGCACTAATGTTCCAGATTCTTATCCATGGGGGCCCATACTCCCCTCTAATCAAAGCTTGTAATTATATTAATTTATAATTCAACCATATGATCTACCAATTCTGATCCAAGAGGGCCCGTAACACCTCAAGAACCAAAGTTTGGAATCCAACAAAATTAAACATTACATATTCTAGTGCCTTATCAAAATAGCATATATTATATCATGGAATCTATCACAACAACATACATATCTTGCAAAACATCTATCACAACAACATGAAATCGAGAATGCACCCTAAATGGAATAACAAAAATACATGAAATGTGATCACTAGGAAGTTCATATATATTGCATGGGATGGAATAACCTCATCTCATTGGGTTGAAACTGAAATATAACCACAATAATATAAATTATAACAGCACAAAACATGTGAATCACAAAATGGTGAGATCTAATCAACTATAACAATTAAAAAACTAGCAAAATTTTCAATATTCAAGGTAAATTAGATTTTACCTATATATAGGTTAGCTACTCCTAGGAACAGCTTGTTACCAACTACCTATTATTTCATTTCCCTTTATATAGGCTCCAAACAGTAAGTCAATGAAGAAAATAACTTCCTCTGATACCACTTGTAATGTCCCAGTTCTGGGTACCGCCCAAGGGTGCCCTATACCCGGTTGGTCACATGGCCTCAAGCACATTTTCCCAAATGCCAGAGGTTTCCAACTAGAATTTAGGACCTTAGTTGTGATAGTGGGGAAACTATTCCCTCATTAGCAGTATAGCGTAGAAAAATAATGACAATATATAACAACGAAAGCAGTAATACCATACAATAATCAAATAGTGGAAGAATGAAAGTAAATAAATAGGTGGATCACATATATATAAATGATGCATTTCACATATGTCTAAAAAAGTATCCAAATAAGTCACAATGATGAAATACAGTGCTAAACAAATGTACAAATGAAAAAAGCAAACTCCCGCAGCATCGCAAGCCTCATCTTGGTCCCATGCTCTCCATATTCACATAAATCAAGTACCAAATGATGAAGGGAACTTTACCTTATCACTACCTAAAATTATATAATCATTTTGGGCCCAAAATCATGACCCAAAGTGGGTGTGAGATGAATCGCAGTAGGAAATCACCCAAAGTTGTGTGCCTAACTACTAGTGAATACATATAGCAGGTAATATGGTAAATGAAGTAAAAAAACAAGGAAGGGCTCAAAAGTAAACAATCCAAAAATTCAAATTAAATTCATTTACATTTATTAATTATTCATCCAATTATTCACAGTTAACCCACAGGGAATTTTCTCACAGTATAACCCCACTGGTTTCACAAAGACAAAGTCTCTCTGAGGAAACACTCACCGTCAATTCCCCTTGTGGTCTTTTAATGATTACTACAAAATCTTTGAGGAATCTCCCAATGTCCATTCCTCCTTTGGTATCATAATGGTATACTATAGAAACTCTAATGGAGAACTAACCATCCATACCCTATATGGTATTGCAGCGTAAAAATTATAATTTACACTCTGGGGAATCCCTCAATGTCAATTCTCCCCTATGGTCTAACTACACTAGGTTCTCACAGCCCTATGTAATAGAATCATGAACAAATGATATCCAATAGCCAAATTAATCTGAACTAATACAAGGATAGGAAGCTACAAAGAATATCCCAAGTGTGTCATATAATATCAACTCCATCCTAACAGTACTAGGCATAGAAACAAAACAGCCTAACAAGTATTTCATGACCCAATGGACAATATCATAAAAACTTGGTAAAACGCATCCATAAATATGGTAATAAACCAAAATCATAAAAAAAACCTTTCTTTGGTAAGATAACCATGGAATTCATCAAACAGGGTTAAATCTCCTAATCATGCAATACCCTAAAATTTGGTATTAAACACTTTTTGCACATATAATCCAAAGACAACTACAGAAAGGGAAAACCCACTGACATCGACGTTGTATGATTGATATAATTGATCCTAGACCTTTTAATTGGACTATAATGTCAAATATCTTCAAAAACATTGAAAATGATCCACCTAGAATGTCTCATGAATGAACAGAAATTAATAGAAGATGCTTTAGAAGAAGGAAGAACTCATCGATGGGATTCCAATGCAACCAATGGTGCTTGATTTAGAGAAAGGGAGACAGATCGAAGACTCGAAGAAGAAACATCACTCTCGGTCACTCCAGGACAAGATGAGGTTAGAAGAAGATAATTATTTGAATTAGACATGACCCCGGACCAATTTAACAAATAAAAATAAAAGTACATGGCGGGTTAATTTAATGTACATGTCGTGTAGATGTCTTAATTGGCCCCCAATATTGAAAATATCTAGGTCACCTCATAGGGCCATGTACTCAGACATTACATGACCAGTACACAGCTACCCGTAGAAACTGAGTACACAGCGTATACTCCGAAGTACACGGTGTGTACTTCTAAAATTTCCAAAAATCCCATTTTCCTCAAAACACTAGAAAACAAGATCCATGCCTGATAAGAAGATTCTGGTTCTTAATGATTTTATTAGGAAGGTCATCAAAGGATTCAGAGTTATTAGTGGTAAACTTATCTCAACCCCCCTCACTGGACACTTCAAACATGCCAAAGTACATTCACCATCAACGGAAGAAGAAGTTCATAATATTGGGAATGTTTTTTCCTCATTTTAAGATGTTTAATGTATGAAATTTTTATAACATGAGAATACATTTTTTTAGTTGGAGTTATTTGATTTTTAATTTCAAATTATGAAACAATGTATTGTGAAGTTGTGAAAATAATCATTCAGTTCCTTATTGGGATTAAAGGATGGAAGTTCCTGTTTCGGTTATAATGATTAGTTGAAGGTATTTGTTGTTAGAAAGTTGTCTTGAAAAACAGAGTCATGAAAATTTACTAAAATATATATTTTTTACCTTTGTAGGAACAATAGTCAGTTATATGTATTAGTTGTAGCTAGTCGTTACTTTTTCTACAACAAAAGCAGTTTATGATGGTATTATTGGGGAAGGAAAAGAGTTGATATGGTTAATACACTTACTTAAGGAATTTTAAATGGGATCAAATAGTGGGGTGATATTCTATGATAGTTATAATTCTATATATCTTTCCTAAAATCCATTATTTCGTACAAGAATGAAGAAAATTGACATGAAATATCTATTTATACAAATTTTACTATAAAATAAATTGTTGGAGATGTAGAATATTGTATGAAATTTTAATATTACTAATATGCATAAAAATATTATAGTCTATGAAAGTTTGGGGAAAAATTACACATCAGTGTGACTCATATGATCAGACCTAGTGGATAACACTGTATTCTTCAATCATGGGATGATCTCAGGTGGATGGTTGATAAAGGATGAAACCCTGAATCAATTTAAAATTGGTTGAATTTTCAGTTTTATGTAAATTTATCCCATTTAACTAAAGAGTGTTTCCTAAATTTGGGTCATCTAATAGTGATGGTCAGACAGATATCACCATGAAAATATTTTTCCACTATTTTTTTAGAGCGGTCTGGTGAAATGTTTTCCCCAGATGGTCTTCTATTGGATGAAGACCATTAGATGGATACTATGGGATGGATTCCACTTGGTTGATTCATTGTACAAAGTCCACCAGAAATATTGATCACTACATGGGTATTTTTCATGGGTATCCGTTGTTGACTGTTTTATCATTTGATACAATAGTGTATTTAAGGTCCCCTAGGTCAATAGGAGGTAGACTTTGAATCATAGAGGTTAGTCAAACATGTTCATTGGATGAATACCTATATAAAGGTTGGTGGTGGATTGACTCTATTATGTGTGATGTTATAAAAATGTATTGATAGTTTATGATATAATAGTATGATACTTTTTAATATAGGGAAACTGGGCAATGAGTTTTATATTTTCCTATGTATTTTTGAATGAAATATATTTTCCAAATATTCTTATGAGTATAGGATATTTATCTACACCAAGTAAATATTTATAATCCATTTCTTTTACTATTTCAATTAAGTATATTTGGGGAATTTTGTGTGGTGAAAAGGTTGGATCTCATCCAGGTTCTAGTACATAAACTCAGAGAAGGTGATTATCAATAAAACCTCTATATGGTAATATTTTATATCTTTACACTACACATACTGAGGTGATCATATGAATATATATCTAGACTACATTGTTTTTGAAACTTCCATATGGTGGAATAAATGATTTTATTCCCCTCAAGTCCTCTTTGGTTCCAAAAATCTATTACTCATTGTTCTTTATATCCACTACTTATTTCGACCGCAATTTAAATTGAAATATACTCTTTTTTGGGGGAATTCTAATCATTCTCTATATCCATGAAATCAAAGATTTCAACTATTTTTTCTCAAAAATTTTATTATGTCATTTGAATGTATTTCTATAGGATGGTTTTCCAAGAAAAATGCTTTTACCTCTTTGAGATTTAAACATCATGAGAATTTTATCCTTGTTTAGAATAAAACATTTTGTTTGAAAAATTTAAAAATATTTCAGCCCTGACTTATTTCCATTCCACATCTAATAACAATTCATGTATTCCGCTTGAAATAATAAGTCCCTACTGATATTATTTACTTATTTCAAAAACCAATTCATTCCAATAAATATCAATTAGTTTTTTTAATGAGTGTTCTTTAGGGATTTCTGTCAATGATTGGGTTTCTTATCCCAACCACATCATTTTTTGGGATTCATTACTACTGAAACATGGGTCATTTTCCAAGATTTTTGGAAATAATATTTCCCTTGGGGATTGGTAAAGTCCATTCCATTTTTAATTCAAAATTTCGGATTTTTTGTCCAAAACAAACTATCCTCTAATATCTGATAATGTTTAGTTTGCTTGAACACTCTTGATTTCTTTGAGATATTTTAAACCAATCAATCATACTATAATTTTTGATCATTAGTACATAATACCTTTCTTCTTCATTAGTTTTAGGTGATACTATCCAATAAAAATAAATGTGATCCTACTCAATAAACATTGTTGACATCATTTTTAGATGATTTTAGGTTTTTAATGATCATTCCCTTTTGAAAAACCTCTAATGTTTGAGTATGATCATGGGTAATCATTAAGAAATCATGATATACTTCATTCTTCTGGAAATCTATCAAGGAATTTTGGATAAAGTGACTAAGAAATTTATTCCATAACATGTTCGCATCTTCCTTATATAAAAGAAATATTATATCTTCTTAACTAATGAAGTAGAGATTTCCCTTTATGTACTTTAATTAAAATATAATTTCACCATTTATTCCCTTGATAGTATAAGTCTTCTTGTTGAAATTAATTACATAAGTTTGAATCATCTAATTAATTAATACATTAGAAATTGTGATAAAGTCCTTTGACAAGAAAGACATCTAAAGACATTAATTCATTACCTCTAATTTTGGATTTCTTGAATCCAATAATTTTAAGAGATAATCATCTAAAAAATGGTTGACACATACTATTTCATACCCAATAACTCTGAAAAAAAATTATTTCATATAATATGGGAAGTAAATGTGAAATCTAAAGGTGTGTGGGCACTTTGTAGATGAAGCTGGGATGAGGATTTAAAAATTTTCATCATCAATCTTCATAAATTAATTTTTTCCTAAGTTGTGCAGCATGGTATAATGGTCATTGATCTAATGTAAAGGAATTAAGTAAAAAAATAAACAATGACCTCGATCAATTTGAAGGCGTGTTGGATATCCACTCATCATAGAGGACCATTGCATGATGGAACTGAAGTAGGATTCCTCTAAATCATCCACACACACATGTAAAGTCTATGGGATTATCAATAGTCAATATATAGGTGATATATATGATATATTATGATTCATTTAATGAACTAATGATCACCATTGTTTCAATCCTTCGATCCATGAAGGAGAACTCGGATCAATTTCTTAGATCGTCAACTACTCTCTCTTGGATCTGAGAGAGAGACGAGAGAGGCTCTAAAATTCATGGAATGAGTAGTACTATGAATGAGATCCTTTTCTTCCTTATATTGTGATGTGTATAATACCAGGAATTGGCACTCCAACCTCCTTATTTGCATTACCCACTAAATAATTCATAAATGAAATATTATGAAAAATTAATTGTGTCATAAACAACATTAATATTTTTATCACATACATATAATATAATAAATATATTAAGTTATAATTGAGAGTCATTAACTTGACTCATTACTATTACAAATATTAACAGAACTATGAATATTAAAATATTATTTATTAGTTAAATATTTCCCATTAATTTACATAAATAGTAGTAAATAAATTAAATAAATAAATTCAATTACAATTCTTTCATACTTGAATACTGTTGAATTTATTTATTCATTTGGGAACATTTATACTCAAAAATCTCTGGAACCCTAATGTGGGGCCTACCATGTTCTATACTCCTATTCATTACAATAGGCTAGAGTTTTGAATATGCTCTATGTGTTAACCACTAGGACCTTATCTCGATAGTAGTGATAACTAATCCCAATCCATAAGAATTTTCAAGTAAACCATCATATTACCTAAGGATATAAGGTATTGTTATCACAATTAAAACCTCTTAATAAAACACTATATTTTATATAATCTCTTTGCCTCCTGATATCTTCTAATTAAGGATTCAAAATTGGTTCCATAATGTTTTCTTTATTTATTATTCATTGACCTAACTGGATAGACTTTACTTTTTCTACTATGGATATGGATTTATGAAATAAAATACTAACTAGATCGACGAGGACATAGATATTACATCCTTTTTCATTTGAAAAAACCATCTTGATTATTTAATCAATTCTGTACAACCAATTGTGCACCCAATGATAGATACATCATCATAATATTAATTTCATGGTTTTTTCGTGTATCAAAATATCTAATCAAATAGTTTCCACTGAAAATAATTTCACGTGAAGAGACTATTACACACGATCACAGATATGAACTACCAATGACAACTAAAATATGTGGTTTTCATAATTGTATTTTAGTCCTCATATTGTAATATACTCGATATCACCATGTGTGAACTTCATAAGAAGAAGTATCAATTCTTATAAGCCACCGAAACTGATGGTTTCACATAAAATGTGTCCTACCATCATGATGTATCTAGACCATTAGACACCAGATTAATATTATAATCATGGAATATATAGGTTATCATTATAGAATGGGGACTACAATAATAATATGATATGGAAATTGATAAATGGACATTACCATGTAAATAGTGAACAATGAAATAAAAATACTATTAGGGTAAGTGTACATTATAAAAAACTCACTGTATACATGATACAATAATCAAAATGTATTGTCTATGGTGAGTCTTGGGAATCCACTTTGACAACACTACCACATTCACAAGTTCCAACTTACTTATTATCCTAGTTTTTTCTCACATGATAAGATAATTATTTTGCTGAGCTTATGGATTTAGTCATTCGTTCTTCCACATCAACATTATGTGACTATTTTGTTACTAATGATTTCTCCTTCTTGATTAAGACTCCTCAAAATATTATATCCTTGAGTATATGAATTTTCTGTATATATAAACATGAAATATTTTCTAGTACCATTAAATAAGAAGTATCTTAATTTATATTATGATAATACCTTACTTACTCAGTGTGATTCTAAGTACTTGAACAAATTATTTTATATTTTATAATGCTTCTTCAGCTATATTAGAATCTATAATAATGTCAGTATATGTAGATATATCTACCATGTACTTGAATGATATTCTATTTCTTATTACCTTATCTTGATTGAATATTATATCATATATATTTAATGGAAGAATAATTTCTATACCGTTATAAATAGCTCTCCTTACTCTTTATATACTAGGAACATATCCCTTATACTCACTCAAGTATAATTGTATAAATCTAACAATATCCTATGTAATTCCCATGTATCTAACTGATATTTTCCTACCATAAACAAAATATTAGAAATATAATATCTAGTATATAGCTTGTGATATGTTATAAAACTATTGTTTTCTCTTATGGAATTATACTCCCCATTATAATAACATCATATGACTCATACATATATTCTTAGTTGTATTTATTCTGTTTGACATTGGAAAATATTGTAACTTGAATTGATCCAACTTTTTTTCAAATATATTATCAATACATGTAGATTGACTTTTCATCAGAAACCTGTTAGATCTACCTTAATAGATCTCATTCACTACATCATAGGTTTCTACTATAAGTCAATCTTTGAAGATGTTCATCCATTCTATTCTTACCCAACTATAAGAACAATCAACTATTTTCCATATTTTATTAACATATTTTAATCTAAATATAATGGATATCCTACTAATATGTTGATGAAAAATAGAAATGATGCATTCCTAATCAATATTATATGATGCTTTTGCTTATATTAATCCAAAACATGATATCAGTAACATTCACTAATTATTGGAATTCAGTAGCGTCAATAAATATTTTTAATTATATCATTCAGACACTTTCCAAGAAAGTTGGTCTAAATATCAAATACAAGATATAATGATCATAGAAATTAGAAATGAAAAATTGACTTAAAATATATTAAGCTAGAGAATTGGTGTCAAGGTTTCATTATAGATTAATTCTAGAAAAAAATGTTTAAGCCTGTTGAAATTAATCATGCCTCATTAGTACAAATATTACCATCCACTTACTTTTTCTATTTATTTATAATGTAGTATACATATTTGAAATATTTAATGTTGTAATCATCTTTACTCTGATACTTGTAATCCATTATTTAATTTTAAATGACTTTCTCAAAATTAGCTTATTTCCACTTGCTCCTTACTTTTAGGATTCATTAATCTAAATGAATGAAGTATCACCTCGATAGTGAATATAAAACCAAAACTATGTTTTCATCCTTCCTATATTGTATGTGTCTCTAGAACATTACTTTTCCACATGATCATGGGGAACATGATCCTACTCCTACAACTTGGGAAACTTTGGTATTAACTAAATATATGTCAATATTTCTCCCACTATCAAAAATAGAGATGTTCACCCTCTTATTGAAATATATTCTAGAACATACTATAAATTTTCTATTAGAAGTATTTCTATAATATCCTTAGAAACTATTAGGATAATTAATTAGGATTTATATGGATATTTTATTGACACAAGTTTGTTTATAACCCTAATAAAAACATTGCATCTAAATACATGTCATTATTACATGATGGATTTATATCATACTATAACTCATATGATATCTATTTTTCATTATAATTGGAATATGGTTATGGGATAATACCTCTATTTTTGAATTATTATTTGAAAAAAATCAATTTATCTACAATGAATATGATTCTAATGATTGATTCTTATTTTACTTACATCATGAAATTGACGTGTATAACGGAATGACTATTTTGGAATTACTCCATACTAAATTTTATTGACCAATCCTTATATGTCAAACTCATAATTGATCTACATTAATAACATTATGATTTTTATATTTAGAGGGATATATGAGTTTATGAATAAATCCACTCTACATTTCATGATTGAAAAATGCTTGGACAAGATACTCTTCAACAAATGGTCCAAAAGAAACACATATATTATAACCATACATATTTCAAATTTCAAATTTAAATTCATTAATACTATTATGTTTGTCTTACGAAGTATATTTACTAATATATTTAAATTGGAATAATTCATGCTCTCTAGATGAACTAATTCTGAAAGATTTATGGCCTACCAATATTTTAATGGTTTATTTGTCTAAATCATAAAAATTAAAAGTTTCAATAATACCTAAACTATTTCAATCCAAGAGTGAAACACCATACTAAGAATGTCATTTATTAAACATTAGTTTTTCTAGATAAAGAATTATTTTTTCCAAAAATGGTTATAACAGATTTTCAAATTTAATATTCATCAATTATTTCCAATTATTTAAGAATTACTGGAAATATAATTGAGTATGAGACACCATAAAAAACATTCATTCAAAAAAAATAATTATGCATCTTTTTTTCTAGTAGAAATGTGATATAATAATATTGGTAATAATCAATAAAATTTAAAATATAATTATTAATATAAGCAATTATAAGTTGTGTACTTCTCACCACTGACTTAGGAGTCTTCCTTTCTCATCCACCTGAATAATTTACCTCATTTATTATTAAATTCCTATCCTTAAAAGGTTACTGTATTGAAATAAAGATATTTGATATGAATATTTTATTTAATACCTAAATAAGTACAACAAAAACATTACATATAATGATGAGTATAATTCAGTTAAATCCTATGCTCACTTCTACTTCAATTAATTTAATTTTATCGTCCATCAAATTATCATGTCACATGTGAAGCAAATTTCTTTAAGTATGATGATCTTTATATTTTATTTGATGGACATTGTGAATTTGAATTTAATGTAAAACCTTCTAATGGCCTTTTTTCATTATCTTTTATCTTTTAATACATAAGAATGTAATATTAGTCTAACTTTATGTTCTCATATTCTTAGTGAACCTTACACAAAAGGTAATGTCCTTTTTCCTCCATTTAATACATTTTTTATAATACTAAAGGAAACTAGAGTAATTTAGTGATAAAGATATAACAATGGGATATATTTAATGTTTTTCCCATCTTTCAATTTACATATATTTAGTGTAATCATTATATATTAATTAGTCACATCACTTTACCCTTTAATGGCATATTAGAGTTGAGAAAACATGTGAAATCATCTATTTCCTTCTGTTGTTTCCACAAATCATTGGGATTTGATGATAGAATTATGATTCAAAAATAAAATACATCATACATGAGTCTCCTATAAAAATATTTCACACCCTCACTTCATGAGGTGTCTTAATAAGTTGTGGGTACATGCCACATATAATTTCTTATATCATAGAACTATGTGAAATTTCTTATGCTACACATGGAAATTTTTGCTGGATGGGACATATTTTTTATATAGAATCTATCATAATGAACTTTTGGTATTACTAGTTATTGTTCTACAAAATAAAATAGAATAAAATTGGTATATTGTAATTATTAATTATTCTGCATTACAAATTAAATAAATCATTATATGTCTCCCACTATTTTATAGAACCCTAGTATCCCTCACCACTAGATTCATAATACCCATTAACTTGAGTATTTTAGTGTAAAGGATCCCATAAATCTCTAAAAATATTATCAGACTTGGCTATGTCACTACTTAGATATTTTCAAGGAAGGATTTTGACTGGCCAACTCTATTAACTCATGGATACTTGATTTTTTTTAGTGAAGTCCCAGCATCTAAAAATCATAAACATTATTTGTTAAAATTTTAACTGATAAATATGAAAGAAGACAAATATGGATACTTATTTATTTCCATCATTTGTTAGGGTAACCCGTCACTTTCATAAGGACTCCATGGTAGTAGGATAAACCCTTAACTAGGGCTGACGAGCACCTTATACACCAGGTTTTTTTAAAATTCAAATAATGGATGGCATTAAGACTAAATTGTTTTTGAGGGTTTTTATTATTTCTCAACAAATAAAATCATTTTATATTTTATAGGCATGTACTATGTGATCACACTCAGAACATGACCATGTATTAAATATAAAACATTCATTTCACCATAATTTTTTTAATCTATGACCAATTGTTTAATAATTTTAAGTTACAATTCAAAGAATATTATTAAAATAATAATGAAAAATCATGCACAAATTAAATAAAAACATGAGTGATACTAATAATTTATTATTGGTTGATCCATTTTCACTCAATGGATCAACTATGGACCTAGGTGTAAAATACCTAAGTCTTGTCTGACTCATATTGCAACACACACCAAGGACCAATTTAATCATATCTCATTTGGAATACCACCCCTACTTGGCCTAGACTATGTCTTATAACATACTTGAAATTATACATATACACTTGAGAATGTACAATGTACATGTATAAATTTTTTTATGGATTCACATACAATAATTCATATTAATCAGGGAAAGATGATGTGTCGGACTTCACAAATAAATTAATTATTACATACATTTTACATAATGGAATAATTAATTAAATGAATAAAATATCATACATACATTGGCCGGCCAATTCTCAATATTAGTGGAAAAGTAATATTCTAGAAATAGAAAAAAAAATTAAATAAATTTTAATTAAGGGAAATTTAAATTTCTAAAAATAATTTTTCTTAATTTGAATTTTGATAATTCTGATCACATGATCCTGGGAAAATTTGAAATGCATTCCAGTTTTTTGTAATTTTGATTTTGTTTAAAAATAATAATTTGGTCACCCAGGTGGCCCAAAGACCCCTTAAACGGTGTTTCGTGAAATCTTTAAGCCTTAAAGGTATTGAGAAGTTTGGGTCAACCAGACTAGGATTCTAGGTCTCTATGTAACACTACCCACACAACTGCATGTGTGGAAATAGAGAGAGGGTGGTTTCCATGTCTGCTAGTGAGTTTGGGAAGTGGTGTTGGTCGAGCGGCAGGAGGCGTTGGACAGGTTTGGTGGGTCTAGATAAGTGGTGGGAGGTGGTGGATGAGGCCAGTAGGTTTGGATGTATGACATGCAGTGGTGGAGAAGGGTGGTGGTTTTGCCTTCCAAAGTTAGAATAATTTTTTTTTTCTAAAAAATATATCACCATCATGCACCACCCTTTAATTAGGTTCTCTCAATTTATCAAAATGGGGCGGCTAGCCACACCGACTAATTTTAATTTTTTTATTATGCATGTGTTGTTACACGGTGCCAAACCCACTATAACAAATTTTGATGTTTTTTATTTTAAAAATCCTAATAAATATTTCTTTTCAAAAAAATGTGTTTTTATTCCACAAAATAGTGGAATAGAATCCCTTCCAAAAAATAATGTTCTAGCCACCTAAATGTAGCCAAAACATCAAGAATTGTCAAAATAATATGCTTCTTCCAATCCCAAGTAAAAAACAATTCTTTCATTTTAGACATAATAAATTCAAATTTTTATCATAATATATCTATATCTCATCAATATGATATCTAATTAGATACCCATCTAAAGATATGAAATGAATGATTCTCTCTACTCAAATTTAATGAAAATTAAATTTTCATTTGTCTTAAACCATCACACATTCTCTCTGATAATAATTGAATGTATTAGGGTGGACAAATGAAGTAGTTGAGCTAAGAATTTAAAATTTTTCATCACCAAATGATGTAACTACATTATCTATGATTCTTTTCATCATGGTATAAAGCTCTAGGATCTCACATAATGGAATTAAGAAAAAAATAACAATTACCTTGATTTCATTGAAGGTGAATTTGACAACCACTCACTACGAACAACTATTTCCATAAGGAAATTATGTAAGATCCATCTAGATCATCCAAACACACTTCAAAAGTCTACAGAAATATTTATTGTTGATATTTTGGTTCATGTGTGTAGATATGATGATTCCTTAGACTTCCTGATGATCACTACTATGTCAATTCTTCAATCTATTAAGGAGATGTAATATTGGTTTCCTAGATCAATTGATTCCCTCTCTTGGATTCAAGAGTGATTTGGTATTGGCTCTCAAATTCATGTGATGAATATTAATATGAATGAGAACCTTATATTCCTTATGTATTGAAGTATATATTACACGGAATTGTATCCTTGGCCCATGAATATGTATTTATGACTAAATAAGTCATACACAATAGGTTATGACCAATTTCTTATTTCCTAAATTCCATTAATATGTTTATCACTTAATTGTATTCTTATAAATATATTTAATAATAAATTGATCTATTAACTCAGATCATTATTCCTATAAATATTAAAGGAATCTTGAATATAGAAGTAATATTTATTCGTTAAACAATTTATCATGTATTTTCTTAAATACAAGTAAATACATTAAATAATTTAATTCAATTCCAATTTTTTCATACTCTAATAAAAATGAATATATTTATTCCATGATGGTTGTTTATACTCAGACATCTCTCAGACCCTATTGTGGTTCCCACCATGTCCTATACTCTTATTCATTAGAATATGCCAAACTTTTGAATGTTCTATGTGTTTGACACTATGAGAACATATCTCAGTAGCAATGACTATTATTTATAGACTGAGAGTAGAGTCTAGAAACCCATCAAGGGCCCTAAGGAGAAAAGGTATAGTCATTTCAAAAACAACCTCTTGTAGACAAACAATCCTTAATATAATATTTTTTTCTCATGATATCTCATAAAGCATGATGCACACCTTGTGTAATCATCATTTTATGATTTATTATTCATTAACCAACCTTGATGGGATTACCTTCTTCTACCATGGACATTAATTTAGTAAAGGTTATAGTATCCTGATCAACTAGGAATGAGATATTACTTTTTTTAGAAGCAAAAAATTATTTCATGATTATTCAATCCATACCATACCACCAATGAAGCACCCGAAACTTGTTTCCTCACCATGAAATAAATTTCTTGGTTTTCATCTTTCATCAAAGAATGTAATAAAAAAGTATAAACTGTAAAAAATCTCAATTCAGTATACTATTACATGTGTTTGTAGATAGGAAATAATAATAGAACCTGAAACATGTGGTGATTCTATTGGCAGGTTAGTCTTTATGATATCATATAACCAATATAATCAAGTGAAAACCTAATGAGAAGAAGTCTCAATGATTATAAGCCTCCCGAACCGAATGATCCCACATCATCAATGTCTTGTCAACATGATGTATCTAAACTATAGGGAATACGTTTAATATTACTTTCATTGTACCACTTTGTTCTTATTCTGGGAAGCACTATAAACTTTTTGTATGAAAAATAATATATATAAAGTACCATGTAAATAGTAGATGTAGAAATTTTTTCATTATTATGAAAAGTGTACATCATCTATACTCCGTATATATAAAATGTTGTAATAAAAAATAAATAGTAAACTTGAGTCTAGAGAACCAAAATTTACAACACTATCAAAGTTTTATTCTCTATGCTAATACACTACTTTCATAGTAATCTCCATGAAATTTTTCATCTCAACTATTTATTTTATAATCAGTGCTTATTGCTTCACATAATTGTGTGGTGACCATTTTCAGGCCTACTAATTATTTTATGTATAAAATTAATCTTTGCGTCTCGAATGTTGGTTTTTTGTTTTCTACCAACTTGATGATGTTTCTAGTAGTTGATAATTTCTCATTAATTATTTTATAGAACTCTCCTTTTTATTATTAGCAATAAATTAATTTATTTTTTCCATAACTTTATCATAAAAAATAATATACTTTCAAAACATTCCTATTTTAATAATTTTTTATTATCTGTTATTGTTGTTCTTATGACCTGAGGTTGTGCTTTACTATGGAACCCATATTTTGAGAATGTCTCTTTTTTAACAATATTAACTCTATTCTTTTTGTGAATTTTTATTTGTTTTTTAATAGTCCAATATTCAAATGATTATTTGAGAGTAACCCAAGTCAATTGTTCTCCAAATTGTGAGTGATTGTGGTGTTCATTAAATATCAATACTTTTCTAATTGGTATCAAAATATACATATTTATAGAATCTACTTTTAAAATTTTGTGGTTATAGTAAATCCTCTAAATTCCCAGTTGAATCAGCATGTTTATCAACCACCTTATATATATCCCTAATATTATAGTTTCCCAATGTAATACTAGGAACTAGTAGCGATTCTTGATCTTCTATATTTCACCATAAACCAATAATTGTTTCTTCAATATCATCTATATGTTTTACTATATAATTAACTATATTAGTAAAACATTCACTCATTTAGTCTTACCCATTAATTTTGAGTTTTTACTCAACCACACTATTTATGTTTTACAGATTTCTATATTTGGGATATTTTTGTTCCACCATGAACTTAGATCTTTCTTCTTTCTAATGTTTTATTTAAATTTTGTAATAAGAAACAACACCACCACACTTCTATTTTTTGGACCTAAAAATATCAATTTCTAAATTTATAACTTCCCTAACTACTTTTAATTTTACTCATCCCTCAACATAAAAATTTTCACCATCATTGTTCTTTATTTATTGTTCTTCTATCATATCCAAAAGGACTTAACTATTGTGTTCTCTATAGTCATTAATTTTTTCAACCAATATCTTTTTCGATATTTTATTATATTCATAAATTGATTTTTTTATTATTAAAGAATTTATTTATTAAAATCTTATTTTCTATCATTTTTTATGATATCATTATGATCAATTAACCTTTATTGTCATATTAGAACATCTTAGGAAATTTTTTTGTAAGTTTCCAAACGTTTATAGGCCAAATACAAGAATTTGGAAGATTATCTTGGACTTTTACATCTACATTTTTCATATTTCAAGAAAGGAAATGCAACATCTTATCATATTCCATGTATTTGGGATTATCATTCAATTTTATTTTCAATGATTACTTAAACACCACTTCATGAGATCTCTCATTTTCAAAGTATTTGTTAACAATATTATATATCTTTTATGTAATGAGACTATTGGTAAGACTATCCTATGTAACTTCCTTTAGTTCCTTATCTATAAGAACTATGGATTTTTTCATTAAATAATGGTTGAATAATCCTAGGATACTCTTCAAATTTGTGGTATCATCAAAGGTTTCTCATATTCCACACATGTCATCCATGCTTATGTTCACCCGGATGAAAGAATTTATCAATAGATTCTGTGAGGTACATACTCAAGTCCTTATACTTGTTTCAATAAATTTGTTATGTATATTTACATATATTGTAATAACTTTTAAAGATGTTGAGAAATTTTCTCCCCATGGAATGTAATTATTTTCTCAACATCACCATCACACAGATTTCATTTAATGAATCCAATCCTAATGATGTAAATCAGTTTTCATTCACATCTAACTCCTTTTGATATTTCCTTGATAATGTTCTACTTTACATATTGATCAAGATCCTATGAAAAGAATCTATACGTACATCCAATCCTAATAATTAAAAATAGTGGTGCATTATATTATTTCATAATTAAAAAAAGTCCATAGAATATCAAAATTCTTATGTGATTGATGACTTCTACCGCTGTTTCAAAGATGAAATTTTAACCAACAACCTTCCAATTTGATCAAACTTGTTGGTCCCACAAAAGGTAAATACAATGATATGGAGGAGGTTGAATTAGGGTATTTTTTTTCAAATTTACCTCAATAAAGACCATGATCCACTATTAGTGGAACACTACTCTCACTCATAATGAATACAAAACAATATGGCATGTAATAAGAGAAATAATCAACTTTCACATGGTTCACCCACACTGTGATATTTCTATGGCTATTGTAATAGAAATGAGACGATGTACAAACTCGCTAAAAATATTTTCTTCATTGTAATTTATATTACATACAGTAACCATTTTGGTATAAAAGGATCAAATATTTGAAAAATCCCTACTCTTAAAAACTCAAAAAAAAAACTACACCTCCATAAAAAACTATCTTGATCTTTTTGTACCAATAATTTAACTACACCAATGATATTGTATCAATAATATCCTTTATCCACATGATAATACTCCTTATTATTTTTTCATGGTAGAAACTCTATTGAGTTTCACTTCTCTATTTATGGAAATGATTTGGAACCCCCTTTATTTAATTTAAGATCCACAATCCATTTTTATAGAAAATAAATTCTCTTAAATTTTGATAGATTCTACAAGTTTCCCTTCTAATTTGCCATCAATTCAACATTATTGGTATTGAAATATTAATTCAAAATAGATATTCAAATTTGAGTCAAATTTTTATGATTTGAGTTAAAAAAATAATTATAAGATAGAAACATTAAATTCTAGAAGTTTTTCATTACTCAAACATATTATAACACTACCATTAATATCATGATAGAATAATTTCCTTTAATCAAAATTTATTTTTTCCAATTTAGGCATCATCATGGTGTAATTTTGTTTTTTGTAACCCTAATCCTTTCTCAAATAATATTGACATCTCAAAATCCTAATTTTACACTATAAATATCACAAAAAACATGGGTAATGAAAAAAATTTAGTTAGAAACCTCCAATGCCATTGTAGAATGGGAAATCATCTACAATCAAAACTGTTCAAGTGGGTATCAAAAATGACACGGTGAAAGTCACAATAATATTTCATTATAGAAATAAAAAATTATTATTTTGGAATGGTTATACGCACACTTTTATATCTAGAACATCTTTATAAGAATTTTGATTCCCCACCTCAAACATTAGGTACTGAATTACTGTGCAAAACACATAGTGGAGTGATGATTTCATCCAAGGTATATACATATTTTGGATCAATGTTTTTGGGAAGATATGTCATGAAGATATACGTCTTCTTACTTTAGTGTATTTTTATGGTATAATGAGCATGGATTTTATCTTTTTGCTTAAATCTCATATCAACTATCAGAATAATGAAATACCATTTCATATCCCAAATCACCCAATTATCAAATATCAACAAAATGATTATTATGAACTCCCTTGGGAGTAAAATTATATAATCTGATTCAATATAACCAATAAATCGGGCCTATTGGAACCAATGGTTTAGGAGTAACTCAAAATAATAGATATTATATTCTTATGTGTGAATATTGATGTATTTTCTGATGAAATATCTAGACTTACCTCAGAACATGAGGTTTATTTTTCAATTGAAACAATTATAATTTTTTACAAAATATCAAAGAATCATTAAATAATGACCCGAATCAAATTTTAATAACTGATTAGGAAGATTTATTATAATATATAAGTTTTTTTTATGTTCCCATGTGCCTTACCATGGTGTAAAACATTTTTCATTTTTAAAAATAGTCATACATCAACACATCATTTCACTGATTATCATGAACATACCAAAATCATGATAAAGAAAATGAATCATCTTCCCTGTATTGATAGTTTATTGGATAAAATTAAAGGACCTATAAACATCTTAAAGGTTGATATTTAATTCTCATATCTTTAATTATGGGTTAAAATAAGGGATATTACAAAGATAGATTTCCGTATAAGATATGGAAACTATGATATTATATTGATCCCTTTTGGAATTACAAATTTCCAATGATATCTTTATAAATATGATGAAAAAATTCATTATATATTTTGCTTGAAAAAATCATGGTTGTATTTATAGATTATATTCTCATATATTCTATGTGGTAAGTGGAACATAAAGAGTATTTTAAGATTATGTTAATGACCTTAAGAAAGGATAAATTGTATGTTAAGTCTAGTAATTGTGAAATTTGACCACAAAGAGTATCCTTCTTAATTCATGTAATCAAAAATGTGGGTATGTCTATAGACCCATTAAATAATTAGGTGACTGAAGAATGGAAAATACCAACCATTGTGACAATTATTCATAGATTTCATGGTATATATATACATATATAATAGATTCAATATGATAAATCTACTTGTATTTTCATATCCTCTATATAAGTTAATTAGGATGGGAGTAATGTTTATCTAAATATCAGAATATGAATAAATATTCAAGGAGATTAAGATGGGTTGGTCACTACACTTGTAATGAAATTACCCTAACATAGAGAATTGTTTTTCATAAAAAACGACTCTTCAAATAGGTTATTGGGCTATTTCCATATGAAAAATGAAAAGGTTATTTTTTATGCAATATATCAATTAATTACCCATAAGAAAAATTACATCACATAGTATAAGACAACAATTATCTTTATGTTAAATATTTGGTGACATTATCTCTTGTGAAAATTATGATATATATATATATATACTAATAACAATCCCTTAAATTATATTTTCACAGAAAAGGAGTTGAACATAAAATGAATGTTTCGACTGGGAATAATCAAAGACATTAATTTCTAAATAAATTAGTATTTTAGAAATGTGAATAAGGAAGAATATGATCTACATTGAAAGGATTATGCTACCATTTCATTGGCGAGGATTAAAAGAGACATATATTTATGAATAATCAAAGGTTTCATATTGAAATCATAAAGGATTTTTGAATACATCCAGTCCAAAATTATTTCTCAGCCATCTAAATCTATAAAGATAAAATTAAACTAAAAATATTATACGGAGCTATATAGATTGCTGGAAACTGATTCAGAGTATAAAATTGATATTGGCAGAGTTATATGATTTTTGAAATTGATTTATGTCCTTTTAAAAGTATAATTGAGGAAGAAGCCTCTAGATAATGAATATATATTTTAATTATTTATTCACTGAGGAATGGGAAAGATGTATAAATATCTAAAGTAACACTTTTTGTAGAACAACATGAAAATGGATAGTGTGGAGAATATATCTTTATTCTTAGTATGTCAAAAAGTTAAGACAAAAAGATAAAATCCTAAATGAGTGATGTGACCATTTATACAACCTTTATGAAAATGAGAGAACATCACAAACTTTTTTTAAAGGCCGACACTTGTAAATGTTGTGACATTTATAAGTAATTTGAATTTTTTTTTTGTTATGGTTATTTAGAAAAGGAATTTAGTTTGGAATTATGAGAGTTTGTAAATCATTAATAGGTTTTTTTTTATTTGGAACGAGGCCTATTTAGTGGTTCAGGTGCATAGGTGGTCGTTAAAGAAGGAACAAGGTATCCCTTAGCTGATATTTCACCTAAAATGATTGGCCACTTCACTTCAGACAATGCTAGAGCCTTGGGAATTATGGCAGGGTGGGTGTCTTAATTAGAAGGACCATGCTTCGACCATAGGTGATACACTTTGGTGGAACTGCATATGTTTCTACATATGTGTATGTCCTAGAGACTATGCTATAGGGGAGTTTGGTGTACCATGGAGGGCTTATGGAAGCCTTGTGTCATTTCCACAGGGCCTATACAATAGGAAAGGAAGTCTCTTCATCATAGGTTCCTTGCCCCTTCATGGGTGGTTGTTCTAAAATATAGAGTTCATATCATAGTATAACCATTAAATAGTCATGAAATACCACAATGTATTTTGAGGGAATATTCCATAGTGAATTACAGGATGGTTGTGGGGTTAGACTTACCTAATGGGGGATGGTTATTCCTTTGTTAAGGAGGACATGAATGTTCTGGTGTGGAGGCCAACACAATCATTCTAGAGGGTTATGCCAATAGAGGGTGGACCTCATAGGCTACTCGAGGTGGGGTAAAATGTAGAGCCCCAATCTAAGATGAAGTAAGTGGGTAGCTATACCCTCTTACACTGTAATTAAGTGGTTATTCCAAAACAATCCCCCAACTAATTTTTTTTAATTGTGGGAAGACATAAATTTTACTAGTCGAACCCAATTTTTTTTAAGGTAATGGGGTTTGGGGAGAGACCATTTTACCAGCTCTCTGCCTTTTTTTAGTCCCTAAGATCCCCAATTTTGGGAGGATATATTTTTGTAAAAATTGAAAATGATTCTGGTTATTTTTAACCTCCACCTCCCTTCTATATATTTACCTTTGATCATCTCTAATTTTTAGTTATTTTGGTAGGGTTTTAGTTACCATTACCACCACAACATGGTGTAAATCATCCATAATGATGTGACTTTTTCTTTTCATAGGTAGAGAAAATCCTATAATGATGATCACAACCTTTAAATTAGTGAGATGTAGTGACCCTAGTGATAGCGTAACTTAGTGACCTCTATTTATAGGTGATTGATGAAATGAGATTGATGTTTAAGGATTGGCCATGTGGAAAAATTAAGATGCCTTAAATACTTTCATATAATTCAGATTGGAATGGGTTGAGTGATCATCCCCCCACTGAGAGTTAAATAACTGGGTGGGTATTCCCTTAGAGGAAAATGGGTAGGTTGGGTGTGTAGACTGACCTAAGAAAACCTGGTGTGTAGAAGGTAATTGTTTCATCTCTCGATATAGATGGCTTTGAGGAATATATAATGAGTATAGTAAGTCCATGTTGTGACTCTCATAGAACCACATGACACAGTTACCTCCAAATTATATGTTTTTACCAAAGAAACCATATTGGGATAATGGATCCCATATGGGTGTCCATGATATTTTGTGACCTCGGGGACCCTAGTGAGTTCCCCAATTCTCTATTTACCAAAGAAAAGTATATCATAAGAATTAGTATTGATGATTTCCTGTGTCACCTTAAAACCTGAATCAATAATGTGAGCCTAGTAAGCTTTAGGGAAAGGGATAAATCATGCACTTTCTAGGTCAAAATAAATTATATGAGATGGGTTATACAAGAGGCCAACCCATTTTATTATTATTATTCTTATTTTCATGAGATGTAATCGAGTAAATGAAATCCCAAATAAATGTGATGAAAGATACCAAGGATTGCCTCCTTGGGATCTAAGGATCTTGGTGAGGGAAGATGTCATTTCTTACCTCCAAAAGAACATATATTACTTGGTGAATAGGATATGGAAAGGATCGCCTCCCTTGGATTTGGTGGCTATACATTATGATGCTGCGAGAGATTTATAGTGATTCCTAATATCTTGTGTGGTTCATTGATATAATTCATGAGATTCCTAGTGATTCCTTGGAACTGAGGGATTCTTTATTATTATATATGAGATTCCTAGTGTTCCCTAGTATCTAGTTGTGATGACATGTTATATGAGATGCTTAGGATGCATCAAATATTACAGCTAAGCTTGGAAATGTTATAGTATTCTTATGCTACCTAATATTTGATGATTATTCTAAATAATAAGGGATTCTTGGCGTACTCTATAGGTTCTGACTTGAGATAGATATTAATTGGGATGCCGAAGATAATCCTAAGGAGAGGGTATTTATACATAGTATAAAAATGTTTGTGGGATCATGATCTAGGATATTTATCCACCAAAGGTGATGTACTATGCTCAAAGACACTCTAGAACTAGGGAAAATATTTATGGTCAATCCCATGTATCATGTTAGAACCCATGTATTGTTGGTTATTATTTATTTATATTTCCACAAATTATTATTTATTTTCTAATCAAATCACATGCACTGACGATACATTTAATGGTTATGCATGGGATATCATTGGTGGATCATTAAATAGTTATACAATACACTACTTAGGCATACATGGTACTTAGGTAGCTAATAATATTTTACTTATAAAGGGTTTAGGATGGGAAGATTCCTGAAGATTCGTGATCGAGTGGGAAAGATCTAATGAGATTAGAGACCAAGGTTGAGGTAAATCTCAAGGATGATAGTAGAGACCACATATATTATCATTATTTATTTATTTTAGTGTATTTTGATCAGCATTATTGTTTTCCAGTCATTACATACTCACATGACTATGAGTATGTTTGACTACTTTCTTCTGTATTTTCTTTTGATATTGCATTGGTGCTAGTTTATTTTCTCCCATGTACTATATTTATCCATTAATAATGATTTATTATTATTTTCTACTATTCGTGATGTTTTATAATTGTACATTCTATCTAAGATAATAAAACTAAACCCTCATTGCAAGTTGGAAGCCTATAGTGTATGGGGAGGTACGTATGAGATCTTGTAATGACTGGATTTGGTTACTGTTCAAAGTTAAATGTGGTGGGGAAAAAATGTGTTGTAATATCCCTAATGTGATGACTGTCATAGCGAGTATTAGAGTATTTTCTTTTTTCTTACTATTTGGAATATGGTAAAAAAGAGATTTAGAATTTTTTTGGAGCTTATGAAGGTCCTCAGACTGGTGTGTCATGAACACCATTCTCAAGGGAAAGACTTGGTTACTATAGATATGGAATTGTTGTTCTTGTATTATTATTTTATGGTTTTATGAATTCAAATCCTGTAATTATTCGATTGAAATATATATATAGAAAGAAAAATACAAGTGGAGGGTGAATTTTCTATATTAAATCATTCTTTTTTATCCCTCAAAAGAAATTAGTTTAAAATAAGTTACACATATTCAATTCAATAATCGTATAAATTTATTAAACCAATTATTCAGATTGGTCCCTATACCTAATGAAAAAGAATATCGTAATTAGGTTTGTTAAAATAAGTATTCCACAAGTCATAATTTAAAGATAATCATATTTATAAAGAAATTATTTAATAAGAGTAAATGTGTGAAAGATTTTAATTTCAATGGTTATGATGATCAGAGTAAAACAATACAATCGATTCTATCATAAAGCCTACAAAATTGAATTGGGTATTAAAAAGATCATTATCACAAAAGTTCTTAAATAATGTATTATAAATAAATCATAATCTTATTGGTTACTATAAAAATAGAATAAAATAGAAATATAAATAAGTAAAATAATTCACTTTCTATTACAATGTAGTGGAAAATAAAATTCAGAAAATTAAAATGAATATAATTATTTTAACCCAAAGATAAGGGTATAATTTAAC
The DNA here is from genome assembly GCA_963277665.1 of Viscum album. Lineage (NCBI taxonomy): Eukaryota > Viridiplantae > Streptophyta > Magnoliopsida > Santalales > Viscaceae > Viscum > Viscum album. The sequence continues at coordinate 1,753,336,885 of OY728136.1, read as the reverse complement.
AAATGATAGAGGTCCCTTTAATTATACATTCAAGCAAGTCTATCTTAACCACACAAGAGAAATCCTTCGATACTATAATCTGCTTCAATCTAGCTTTATATCCCTAATATACCTCAATTAAGTAGGTGATCAACACATATGTATTCTTATCCTTGGAAGCCCTTGATCGTAATCATAAAAGATCGACATCACACAAAGAAAAAGAAATCTATTGAATATTTTATGTATTTTAAACATGTTGTTCACAACTTGATCAAATCATGGATTTTGCACAAATCAAATTTTGGTAGATATCTCACAGGTTTTTAAATTTTTACTAAAGTTTTGAGCTCGTTTAAATGACCTGGTATTTATATCCTTCATCTCGATGGTCATATGTTGGCTCCAATGGCCAGATTTCTACCTGAAATCATGGAGGGATTTGATCACTTGGAACTCCAAAGGTCATCTTGTAACTAAAACAATGAAATCATTTTTTAATATAGATTGAAATATCATACACAACATCAATTTGAATAAAAGGTTTTTCAATTAATACAATATATTTCTTGGATATGATTAAGTGGGTATGAAAATAATATTTCTCTTCCGATGAAATATAAACGTGAATCATAAATGAATTTGATGATTTTTGTATAAATAGTAAATACTGTTTTTCTAGTCAGTATGATACTGAATGGTGTGTATGATGAAAATAACAATTTATGTTATGGAAAAAACATCATATTAATATTGTTCAATGTAAATTGTATCTGGTGAGTATGATAAGAATTGTAATGAAGGTTAAAATAATAATCTTTTAAAGGGTAATATTTATAAATTAATGGGTATGATTATTATCATATCCATATGAAAAAATAGTTATTATAAGATCAGAAGTCTTGATACAATAATATCTTAATTCATTTGAAAAGAGACATTGTGATTTCTAAATAAAAAAGGAATAGAAAAGTCAAAAGGACACTTTTGACTCCATATTAATACATGAGGAGTTTTATATTTTATAATTTTTTTATCTTGGTCATTGGTAAGAGACCTGTATACATGAATCATTTTTGGAAATTAGGATTCATATGACATGAATGTTATTTCCTATGACTTATATCAATGATCATTGAGGTTTCAATTTTTTAAAGAATAAATAATAACATATCTAGTGTTTACCCAAGTAAATTGGTGGTTCTCTTCTTTAGATATTAAAAATAATATATTTCCCTCAAATTAAAGGTCATGTGGTTCTATGAAAAGGTGATCCTTGATAGATATGTAGTCACTTGTTTTAGTATATGTATCATGACTGCTGGGTGGGTTGGTATAGGAATATAATTGTATACAAATACACATCTTGTGGGTGATTATAGTAAATGATCTGAAAGAAAAATATGTTTGGTTACTTGTAGTGTAAACAATAACCTATGTTATGTTTTCCAATATAACAACTTAGTGGAATTGTACTTAACATTATAATTTATCTATTGTTAGTTAACACATATTTTCTAGGATGATTTTATTATACATATACTTTGATGAAGTAAAATTTAACCCTCATGGGGTGGATCCTGTGTATGGATTCTTGTTGCGGATTTATGTGAGATCATGATTCTTGAGGGGGTAGTCTCATATTTGGATATCTTATGTGAATTTGTTCCCTGGTAAGCTGATTATTTGGTGTGTGATTCCTAATATGTATATGAAATATAAGAACCATTGAGTGGGTATTGTCACATATATGTTTTTATATGACTATTGAGAAAGAAACAAGTACTTTTCTTGCATGTTATGACAAATATGAGGATTGGTTTATTGGACATGTGAAATAACATAAGGATCTTGTTCATTAGGATAGGTTGTCAGTAAGATATGTTTCATTATTGAGTAGTATGTGATGTTCCTTCATCTTTTGATATTTGATAATACAAGTGAGGTTAACCTAATTGAGGGGATTTCATAGGCTTATGAGTTCTTTCAGAAATAAAAATCATGGTTAGATTATTCATGTTATGAGATCTATGCATATGAGGTGATACTAGGTAAATGATTTAGACATTTGTGGTTATATGGAATTTTTTTATGTAAATTACTAGTAGTGATTCAGGGATCAAGGTAGGTTTCACAGTTCAGGATCCGTATGATTCCTTAACCTGGTGTGTTTGGGTGTTGTTCCTAATGTGATTTTGGTTTATGATCCTATATGGTCAAATATAGGGTGGGTAGAGTGTGGGTAGATACTAATTATTTCAAAAAATATTCCTGGGTAATTTTTGGTCATATAATATACTATACCATGAGTTAGATTACTTCATTTTTAAGAAAATTTTTGATGATTTTAGATTGGAGAGATTGGTATACAAAGGAGTTTGGTTAGCGGTTTAGGTTTGTGTACCTAGGTTAATCACATGTGACTCATGGGATTGTGAATCAGATTCTACATTTTATATATTTAAAAACATATCTATTGGATTCTAATGGGTTCAATGTAGTTCATGATGGTTACACAAAATTCTAATTGAATTTTGAATCAATGAGTGATTTTCTGTGGAGAAAGGGATAATAGAATCTATATAGAACCTATGGGAAATGAAGACTTAGTGTTTGGTGAGATGAGAATTGTCTCCTTTGTGATTATGTTGATATTTTTTATGGATAATTTTAGTATTGATATGATTTTTTTTTGTTTCTTGAGGGGAGTGACATGTGATAGATCAGGAAACCTATTTAGGTTTCCCATGAGGATATTTATAAGTGAGCTCTATAATGGGTTATCCCCTTTTTCAGTTTGAGGGTGTGACCCTTATTATGGATGAAATTTAAAGGGTGTTGAGAATGAAATTATAAGTCATATAAGAAAGAATATTGATTTAAATTTTGAGTTTGATCTTTCATATGAGTGTGAAATTAATGTATAATCATTATGTGTGGTAATTGAGATAGTGTGGGTAAGGATGAGGGAACCCAATGTCAGTAGGTTAGTTGTTTTTATGAGTCTGATCATTGGAAAATTTTTGTGGAATTTTTATGTTGTTAAAATAATGGATATGAATTTATTGTAGTTCTTCAGTGAATTCCATATGTTATATTTAGATGTAGTATTAGAGGAATTTCATGTATTGGAACTAGGTTGAGGATGTTCTAGATGTAATCTAAGCCTAAGATAGATTGAAGGTGAATCAATGCTTTGGTGATACGATGATAACTAGTTTTTTTGGTTAAGGATCCAACCATGTAGATACACTGAGTGTTATATTTGGTTATCGGTTTGGGTTCTTGTATGATCAAATGTTTCCTTCGAGAGTTAAGGAAGTGTGATCGAGTGATTATGACAACACATTGGTGGCTTTAATTTTTCATTTTAAAGAATTGTTGTCTAGAGTGGTAATGGATGGTGTTTTAATATGTAATTATAAGTTTTGATATATAAATCACACTATAGAGGTTGTTGGATAGTTTTAATTACTTTCAATTGGGTGATTATAATGGTCGGAAGCATTGTGGCTCATAATCGACACCTGTGAGTAGAGTCTTATAGTGTAGAAGGTTATATTCTAGAGGATGAATTGATAAATGATATTATGGAATATTTTAATAGACTGGTGTGGTTAGGTACCATCTCAATATTTGGTAATGGTGGTGATCAGTATCCTCATTTTTAATAAATAGTGCACCATGTGTTTAGATTTTCACAATAAAAACCAGTCTGAATTTCGGAGTTGAACCAAATGAATTCAGCATGAATTGATAACCAGGAGAGGTCGGGATTGATGATAAAAATACCACCAAAACATCTTAGTGATTATAAGTTATATGGTGTGGAGGTTTTAAATACCCAAACAATCATGGTAGGGAGGGAGATTCTCCATGGAGGGATAGTGGATTTTCAAAGGCATAGACTTAAGTTCCATACCACATGATAGGGAGGCCCTCGTAATTGGGATCCCTTCCCCTTTGTGGGTGTATGTGATGCAAACCACAATCTAAACCATATCATGGTCACTTCCTAGTCAAGCAAGAACATGATGTGGCATGAGGGGCTATGCCATCGTGGAGAGGATAAAGGATATCATGTTATACTTTTCTCTCTATAGCTAGATACACTTTAGCTAAGAAGTCCATTCTATAGTGTTTCCTAATAGAGAGGCTTACACATCAACCATAGAGATTTGTGTCATTCTATGGTGGCCCTTGGGGTATTGCTGAGTTGTTCTATGATGTGGAGAGTTTCTACACGCCCCAAAAAATGTATAGAGAGGACCTTTTTCACTATAACTAATAGGCCAAGGGGTGCATCGTTAATTCCATTATAGTCTATGAAGAAACAAATTTATAAAAACTCAAACTATCCTACAAGATTAATTAACATCTAGTATTGTTAAGTTTGTGTTCCAACCCATTGGGATGAAGAAATTAGTTTTATTATAACATCAAAAGATTAAATTTTATTGTGTTGGAGAAATAGGCGAAGAAAAGATTGTTTCATTGATTTAAATGAAGAAAAATGAAAAAAAATCAGATTGATTGATTGGTTTGTGATCATATTTGAAAATCATGTCAGGGATATTGTAATTTTGGGGTTCAGGTAAAATTGGATTTTATAAAAAAAACATTTATTCATGATTGGTGATGGATTTGAGATGAGGAAGATCCAATGGTCATGGTATCCCCTCCTCGACGTAGTAATACCCTATTTCCCTTATTCTGATAATTTTCTGTCTTGACAAATCAAGTTAGCGTTGATACCATTCTTAAACCTGATTTCCCCTAAATATGACAAAGGTAATTCCTTCTTTAGTTTTTTAAATTATAAAATTTAGATATTCATTTTTAATTAAATTATCAATGATCATGATAAAGTATAAATATTGTGATTTGAATTTGAAGAATAATTTTGACAAAACTAATACATGAATAAATAAATAAATCCAATGCACCTTCCCCCTTCAATTACATTACCCTATAACTGGTGAGGTTACCTCCTCATCCAAGTGATTAGATAATAAGATGGAAGGACCAAAAAAATTAAAGCATAAATAAAAGAGAGAGAGAACTTTGGTAGGGCCCTGTCCAATGTAGCTTCTTACTCTAAGATGTTGTCTTTGGATGAATTCCCCTAGAAACATCATGTTGATTTTCTACTTATAGGATTCATATAGGCTATATCTGATAACTTTCATGATGTGTAATGTGTTTACACGTTGTTTAATTCTGATCCGAGTGGTAATTCGACTGTCTCTCCCCCACCATTTTCCCCCTCCAACCCCCATGTTGGGGGGGATGTTTTATGTGAATTTTTAGGTGATTCTGGTTTTTTTATTCCTTTATCTCTTCTAAATAATTTTCTATATATTTTATTTTTCACATTTAAAATGAAAACTGACATTTATTGAAAATTCACTCATTTTGAAAAAAAAAACAGTTTTCAAACCTTAATAAAAATTACATTTCACTTCATAAAAATTTTATACGCATTTTTTATTACTAAAAGTAATTTGAAAATAATATTTTATAAAAATATTCATTATTTAAAAAATTCATTATTTCCATAAAATAAATTCTTTTAAAATACACTTTATGTTTTACAGTTTAAAAAATATTACTCTTATCAAACGGATTACCTAATCATTTATAGATAAGGAACTGATAAAATCATAATTTATATTAATTATTTTATAATATTATTAATAAAAACCTTTGTTTAATATAATAATGATATATTTCTCAAAATAACCATTTTTACCCAAAGAGTAAACTTATCAAATTCATCATTTTTTATAAGAATGACTATTCCCAAAAAGGAATTGATAAAATAGGACTTTTATTTACAAAAAGGGATTACACAAAAAGTATCTAATATCTTGTTACATAACCCCAAATAACACCCACATAAGACCTAAGGGTAAGGTGTGTGATGGTGATAGAGTCTTGGGGAATCTCGGATAACATCAGCCAGGTGGTAATCTATATTAACTTGAACTCCTCCCATGGGAGATTCTATTCATGGTTATCATCGTGGAGATCAGATTGGTCTTGGTCAGGAGTAAATCCTAGTGATGCTACATTCTTTCCAAACTTCGACAAAAGAACTTTGTACGGCCTGAGTCTACTCGATGAGTCAACCCTCTCCTTTTTCTATGTCGAAAGGATTTTTTTTTAAAACCTTATATTTATATCTGTCATGGGATCACTATTCAATGACTATATTATAAATAGTAATGATAATTAAAAATAATTTAACCCCAATAATAAAAAAGTGTGTGTGTGTTCTATATCTATAATACATTAAAATAAAGGGAATTTTATTCATAAATGATCAGGTTGTTACAACATTCACCCTTATGAAATTTCACCCTCAAAATTTCATTTTCCCACACTAAAATATATGAGGGTAACTCTACCTCATCACTTCCTCTAGTTCCCACATTTCTTGTTCAAACGTGTGGTTCTTCCACAACATCTTTATGAGGGGCATCACCTTATTTCATAGTACATTTTCTCTACAATCTAAGATCTTCACTAGATTATCTTCATAAGAGAGGTCGTTATCCAATGGTACCACCTCTAGATTGACTATATGGGATGGGTGAGGTATGTACTTCCTCAAAAGGATACCTGGAACACATCATGTACTTGAGAGAGGTTCAGTAGGAGTGACAGTCGATAGGCCACTTATCCAATGAGATCAAGGATCTCAAAATGGGAGATGTACCTTGGACTAAGCTTTCACTTCTTACCAAATGTCATAACTCTCCTCCATGGTGATATGCATAGTAATACCATGTCTCCAACATCAAATTCTAGGTCTCATCATTGATTGTCATCATAGCTCTTTTGATGACTTTGAGAAGCATTAATGTGATGCTGGATGGTCTTGACCTTCTCCACCAGTTCTTCGATCATTTCTAGACCTAGAAGTTTTCTCTCCCCAACTTCATTCCAACATGTCAGTGTTCTTCACCTCTTCCCATTAATAGTTTCATAAGGATCCATTTGGATTCTTGAGTGGAAACAGTTTGTGTAAGGTAACTCAACCAAATAAAGATGTTGATAGCATCCTCTATTGAACTCTATTGGGAATGCTCTCAACATGTCCTCAAGTGTTTCTATAGTCTACTCAGATTGGCCATTAGTTTAAGTAAGATATGTTGTAATGATGTTCATCTCAGTATTCATAGCATGTTGGAGACTATTCCAGAACATAGAGGTGAATCTTGGATCCCAATTGGATACAATCGATAGTGGTACACCATGCAGACTCAACACTTCTCTGATGTATATTCGTGAAAGTTGATCCAATGAGAAATCCTCTCGAATTGCAATTAAATATGAAGTATTTGTAAGATGATACAAATCAACCCAGATAGAATTGTTTCCTTTGGATTTATTTGAAATTGAGGTGAAAAAGTCCATGTTGATGTTCTTCCATTTCCATGTTGGTATGAGTAATTTTTGCATCATCCCCTTATACTTTTGTCTCTCAGCCTTCATTTGCTAAAATACTAGGAAATTTGATATATATTGGTTGATATCCTTCTTCATGTAATCCCACTAATAATTCTCTCGAAGATCATGGTACATATTTGTGTTTATTGGGTGAATTGAGAGATTTGAACTATGTGCATCATCCAATAGTTCTTTCATTAACTCTTGATTTGATAGAACACATAATCTTGACCCAAATTCCCAATTTCTTCTTCATTAACATTTAACTCCAAGGATTTCCGTTTTATGATAGTTTCCACTTTATTTTGAATTCCCACATCATCTTTTTTAGGATACTTTAACCACTCCAAAAGAGATAGTTGAGAAATTATTTTAGAACGGATTGCTGATATTCCATTATTTATTATTCCTATGTCCATGTTCATCAAATCTAAGAAGATTGGGACCTTCTAAATTCTCATCAATGATAGAATATCTAGGTCATTTCTACTTAGAGAATCTTCCACCTTGATCACTTTCCCAGGGTGTAAATATATTGATTAGTTGTCATCCTGGTTGAGAACTATCCATCTTCGTTGGCGCATGTTCATCTCTTTCTATGTGAATATATATTTGTGACTTTTGTAATTCGTATATATTTCACACTTTTCTCTAAATAGATAGTGTCAACATACTTTCAGTGGAAAGATCACAGGTTCCAACTCCAGATCTTTAGTGGGATTTTTTTCTCGTAAATTTTCATCTACCTTGAGGCATATACGATGACATTTTCATTTTGCATCAACCCATAGCCCATACCCTTATTTTAAGCATCAATGAAGATTACAAAAAGCTCCCCACTATTGGGTAGTTTGACCATGGGTGCGGTGATAAGCCTTATTTTCTACTCCTTGAAGCTCTCTTCACATTCATTGTTCTTATAAAACTTGACTCCCTTCTATATTAACTTGGTAAGAGTGTTTGACAATCGTAAGAAATTTCTCACAAATCGGTAGTAGTATTCGGCTAACCTAAGGAGGCTATAGATATCTGTCATAGATTTTGGCCTCATCCATCAGTCAATTTAATTTGTCTTCGAGGGATCCACATATATCACATTGCTGGTGATGATATACCACAATAATGACACATCCTTCAACCAGAACACACGTGTGTTGCACTTTTTATATATATTCTCCTTTCGCATGGTCTCTAGTATAGTTCTTATATTCTTATTATACACATCATGAGTTTTGGAGTATATTATAATATCATCAATAAATATTACCCCTAATTTTTCATATAAATCTCTAAAGACTCCATTCATCAAGTTCATGCATATTTTTGGAGAATTCATGAGTTCGAAAGGCATTACTATGAATTAATAGTGCATGTACCATGTATGAAATGCAGTCTTGGGGATATCCTCCTTCTTCACCTTTACATGGTAATATCCCAACCGCATGTCCACATTGGACATTTATTGTTCTCTATGTAGCTGATCAAAAAAGTCATAAATTCATGGAAAAGGTTACTTGTTCTTTATCATGATTTTTTGAACTCGCGATAATCAATGAAATGGCACATTGACCCATCCTTATTCTTAAAGAAAAGGACTGGTGTACCCCATAGTGAAACACTTAGGCATATAACCCCTTTATCTAGATTCTCCGGTAGTTATTTATTTAGCTCCTCAAGCTCCACAACAACCATTCTATATAGAGTCTTGGATATTTTAAATTTCCTTTGTGTAATATCAATCTAGAATTCCACATCACTTCTAAGAGGAAGACTAGGTAATTTCTTAGGAAACACATCAGCAAATTTTCTCACAATATGCATGTCTTCGAGGATGGTTCCTTCCTTACACTCAATCATCTAAGAAAGATATTCCGACTCATAGGTATGTAATATCCATGCTTGATATGATTGTTCTATATAAGATTAATCCCCTTACTTGCACTTGAATAGAATCAGGGGTTGTCTCACCATATTAAGATTTATTTCCCTCTCATGGAAATTTATGTTGGCTCTATATAGGGAAATCCAATTCATTCCAAGAATTTCATCAGACTCCACCAGAGGGAGTATGAAGAGGTTCTCGAGGAAGTCTAATCCAAAAATATTGATAGGGTAGGAGTTATATTCATGGGTTAAAATAATTTAAATTTTTTTGTTCTCACTAACATCTCAACTTCCATGATTTGTGGCAGTTTTTTATTATTCTATTCGACTTTAGGGATATAAAATAACTCTTTGAACCAGAATAAAATAGTACGTTCACTACTCTTGAATGAATAACTGATGTACCTTTCACCACATTGTTTTTAGGATTCCTTTCGATGGTAGTGATGGAAAAATCTCACAATTTCTACCTTGGAGGTTGTTTGTTGCCTTTAAAAACACATGTATTAGGTAATTGGTTTGGAAATTGTCATGGTTATTTGTAGTTTTAGCAATGAACAATGTGTTGAGGGTCAAATGGAGCGTTCCTCTCCTTTGTCACAGCAGCAGTTTTTTCTTTTCATAAATTATTGGTCAGGTTCCCTTCTCTTCTACACCCAAAGCATTTCCTTTTCCCATTCAGTCAATTTTCAGGGTGCTTCTTTCCGCACCTTTTGAAAGTGGGGTGCTGTAATTTCTTATCACCACTGGATTTATCCATCAGAACTCTATAATTAAAGCCAAATTTATGCTTCTCATCAATATGATACTACGGAGATTCACTGATCACCATTTCTACTTTGAGATCACATCAGACAATTTCCTCATATATAACAAAGTCACAGATCGTTATGAGTTTCCATAGGTTAGGTTTTATCCCGCCAAAGAAGCAGAAAACCATGCATTCTGGGGTAATGAAAAATCTGGAGGTATATTGTGAAAGACTTGTGAAGTTTTCCTCATAAGATACAATGGATTTAGTGTCCTTTTTATTAAAGGAAAGCAGGTACCTTCCCATCTTAATTCAGAGGGTGCGAGGAGAATATTTATCAAAAAAAAATTTATAGAAATCCTTCAATTCTAACTCCTCAATATCTTCCTTAGGCTTTGTATTTATTATCAATGTCCACCATTGATCAGCTTCACCCTCCATAAGATAATCTAGTTGAAGAACCATTTATTGTTTGGAACATTGAAGGATGGAGAAGATCATCCCAATGGAGTTGATCAATTGTTTAACGACTGAGGGATCGAATGATCTATTGAAAGTAGGATGGATTTCTCTCATGAATCTCTTGATTGAGACTTGTTATTTCTTGGGGGGGTGGATATTTCTCTTGACCCATGTTTCTATTCAAAAGTTGAGTTAACTAAGAGAGTATTGTGACAAAGTTTGTGATTCCCTCTCCTATCAGATTGGGCATATCATTAGAGCTTTCATCACATTTATCTTTGTATCGATTGTTTTCTTGAGTCCTACTATTATCATGCATTGGATTAAGTAAACGGAAAATTAGGGGTAAGTATTTTAAACTATAAAACACATAAAGGGGAATCCAATTAAAAAAGGATAACTTATAATTTAAATTTATTTCCTTAACTTATTAATTTATAAGTTTCAATCTATGTTATCCTTGATCTACTTCCTAACATATATTCTTCAGGGCATTTTTTTATTCCCTTAATAATCAATCATACTAAGCTTATGAATTTACCATAGTATATCCCTCAAGAGTGTGGAACCAAGAGTGCAGCAGGGCTCATTATCATGCCCTAGTTCCCATTCGAGTCTACCTCAAAGCGGTGTTTTCGGGTTTTACCCCTTGATACATCTCTACCATAGCCACCTCTAATTATTCTTATATAGATAGGGATGCATTTTCTTAATAAACCACCTACACTATACTACCAAAAACCTCAGGTTGTGTTCCTTATACGTAGTCTTATCCCTAAGTCTTTTACTAGTGTTTTCTAATACAAATCCCAAAAATAACTAAACCTATACTTTGATACCAAGTATAACAACCCTTCTCTTTATTACACACTTAAAAATGATTTATTACATAAAATTTGATTTAATACAACCCATAATATCACGAAGTTTATTTTGGACTTAGTAATATTACATGACAACTAATGATATAAAATATAACATCTTTGTTGAAAAATTATTTCACATGACCACAACATTCCTTTGTACTTAGCATTGCATGGGAAAACATGAGGATATACATAAGAAAGGGGTGAGATATAAATCCTAGAAAAAGAGTAAAAAATGAACAACATGAATAATACAATACATGTTATTCATTATACATATCAATGGATCATAAGAGAAAAATGAACAAAAAGGCATGATATAACATGATCATCATAACATAGGAATGTGGAAACAACTTAAAACATTGCATCATTAACATAAAGGAATCAGGTAAACCATTATAGAAACATGGTGGGAAAATGTCTTAAAAGGAATCAGGTAAAACCCTATCCCAACCTTATGTATCATGACACTAATCATTACCAAATGCATTGGAGCACTATTATGGTGCACCCTTCATAATCATTTCAATCTCATGCTTAAGTGTGCCAAGTAGATCATATAACATGGATTCATTCAACATCATAATATATTATATGATAAAGGAATTTGAAATAAATAAATGAAGGTATATAATCAATATTTATATGTGAATAAAATTGAATAACCTTGATAGATAAATGGGCATCGTTTTTGGTACACGGTGAGTTTGGCATGGAAAATCATATTGCAATTTCGACAGCCTAACGGTGTGACATAAAAATTCATAAAATGGTTGATGAGAGAAAAATGGTTTTATCATCAAATATACATGAAATGGAAATTATTTGGGTCAAATATATATACTTTTTCCAATATAAGGAATTTGGAAATAGAATTTGTAACATAATAAAGAATCTTAAATAAAGAGGAGAAATGGAATAACTCTTACGAAATATCAGCATGGTAGCAGGTTTACATGGGAGGAATTAAATAGAGATAGAGAGGTATTACATCATAAAAACATATTAAGGGGAGTATGGGGAAGGTTTGTAAACATCCCCCATAATTTTTAATTTAAAATAAAATGGTGTTACAGTATAAGGAAACTTGGATAAAAATGATAAAGGAAGGAAAGTGAGGATCCCTTACTTGAGTGTGTGACTTCAAAATATTGAATAGGTGCTTATGGAGAGATTGGGGCTCCTTGGGATGATTATAGAGAGATTAGGATAGAGTAGGTATGTGACACAAGTATTTTTAATGGAGATAATTTGGGTCTTAGGTGGGTTTATATAGGAAATGAGAGGGGAATTCTTTAATATTTCACAAATTTAGGTTTTGGAATCTATATAATTAAATATTCAAAACCACAAACCTTACCATGGGTTTTTACCTTTTTTTACAAAGTGGTGTGTAAGATATTATTTTATAATGCCAATGGATTAATATATTAAAATATAAACCTTTTTTTGTGGAGGTGAGTCACATTATTAAAGAAATGAATTTAAAATCATAAAATATATTATACATTTTGGTGGAATCACTAAGGCTTTATAAAATTTGTAAAACAAATCTAAAATATCATTATTTTCATGGTAAAAGATATATTAATCCTAGAATACTCATTATATTACTTATTACATCATTTTGGGGTCATTATGATGTCATAAAACCCATATTTAATTTTTATGGTAATTAATTTTGACAAAAAATCAAATGTATTAGAAAAGTATGTAAAATTCAACATTGGATAATTTTGGCATAATGATTTAAAAAATAATATTCATTTATCTAAATAATTTTCTAAATATGTGAATTTTCGCTTTTAAAATGAAAACTGACATTTATCGAAAATTCACAGGTTTTGAAAAAAACAGTTTTCGAACATTATTAAAAATTAAATTTGATTTCATAAAAATTATATAATCATTTGTTTTTCATAAAAGTAATTTGATAATAATATTTAATTAAAATATTAATTATTTCATAAAATCGATAATTCCTTATAATAAATTATTTAAAAATATACTTTTTGTTTTATCATATAAAAAAATGTAACTCTTATCAAACTGGTTACCATATAATTTATAGATAAGAAAATGACATAATCATAATTTATAATATTTATTTATAATATAATTAATAAAAAACTTAGTTTAATATAATAATGTATATATTTCTCAAAAGTAACTCTTTTACCCAAATAGTCAATTTATCAAATTCATTATTTTTTAAGAAAGATTATTCTCATAAAGAAATTGATGGAATAAGACTTTAATTTATACAAAGGAATGAGACGATAAGTAACTAATTAATTGTTGTATAACCCCTTATAACACCCGCATAAGACCTAAGGTAAGGTGTGAGATGGAGATAGACTCCTGGCGTGGCTTTAATAACATAGCCTAGGTGGTAATCTCAATTAACTTGGACTTCTCTCATAGGAGATTCTATTCAAGCCTAACGTGTTGAAGCTTTGATTGGGCTTGGTTAAGAGAAAATCCCAATGATGTTACAAATTTTATGAGATTTAACAAATGAGAATCATATAGACCTAGTCTACTGGATGAGTTCATCCTCTCCTTTGATTGTGTCGAATTATTTTTTTTTAAAAAACAATATATATATATATATATATATAATTCAAGTGATCACTGTTCAATGGTTATATTATCAATGATATGGATACCTAACAGTCATTTAAACCCAATAATAATAATAATAAAGAGTTCATGTGTTCTCTATATCTAGAAGACATTAAAATAAAGGAACTTTTATTCACAAATAATTGTGTGGTTATAGTCTTGGTGTGAGTTAGGAAATTAAGAAGTGAAACAAATCTTGGACGACATTGGGTGATATTAGTTAGGCTATTCTGAAAAAGAGAATGAATTTGATTGAGGTAGGTTTTACTTCAGCTTTCCCCTATGGTATTACAAATTTTAGTTATATGGATTTTAAATTTGGTCTCTTATCTGATGGAGGTCAACCTTTTATTCAAAAAAAATACATGATATTACCTATGGATAGAAAAAAGTGGCAAGTTCCATGATGGTCCCTTGAACACTAGTTGATTCCTTGATTTCCTTTGGCTAGTTCCATGTTTCTAAATATATTCCCTATAATACAAATACCCAGGAAGCGTATAAATGAAATTTATTAAATAAGTCAAAATTAATTATATGTATTAGTCCTAGTGATAGGTTCCCTTAGAAACCACCTATTAAATGTAAGTGAGAAATTATGATGGATGACCTGTGGATAGGCCATGTTGGAAACATGATATGCCTTAAAGACTCTGTGGTAGTAAAGATGATTTTTGGGGGAGTTTTCCTCCCCCACTAATATGTGAATACCTAGGTGGGGATTTCCTAGCTATATAATTGATTATTTCGGTGAGAGGATTGACCTGATATGACCACAGAAGCATGATTGGCACTATGATAACTCTTGAGACTAATTCTAGTGAGGCTTATTTGATGATTTTGTGTTGTGATCATTATATACATGGGGATATAATGTCTTTAAAGTGTTTTGTTTTGACTCGAGAGAGAGTAATGGGATAATATAACCCATGTGGGTGACTATTCTATTTTGTGACCAAAGGGACCTAGGTGGGTTCCCTAGTGTTATGTTTACCCCCAAGAGGGATAACATGGTAATGTGTAGTGATGATTATTGGTGTAACCATATAATTATAATCCAAGATTTGATCCTGGTAAGGGTAATAGAGATAATTTTTAAACATGATAATAGGATCATATTTATATAATATGTTTTTGGAAAGAGGCCAACCCATGTTATTATTATGGTTCTTATTATCACGACACGTTACCGGGTGGATACAAGTACCCTGATATGTGATGACAGATTATATGGATTATCACCATATGATTCAATGTTTCTTGGTTATTAGGGAAGTATTTAATTACCTTCCTATGATTTTATGGTTCTTGGGGATTGTGTAATTCTTAATATCACCTCCCAAGGTTCTTGTTGTTTTATCTTATGCTATCGAATGACATTCCCTATAATTTCTAGGATATGGTAGGATTTATAGGGATATTATATGAGATTACTAGTGATGTATAAAATCAGCTTGGATACCTAGGGAATATTTACGTGATTCCTTATAATGAATCGAGTTTCTATAGTTTTATCATTTTAATATTTCTATATATATCTATATATATTCAGTATAGTTTTCCGGGGGTTTGAGCAGTCGCAGTACCTCATAATTAATATATTAAAAATATTAATATATATTAATGAAAGTGCACACATATTTTTTTGTAATAAATAGTTATACCATTGAGTTAGACCTCATATCAGAAATCTAATAGCGTTTTTGTTTCCAAAATATGGGTATTATCATAGGTGTGGCATGAGGTTCATCACTATTGGGTGTTCAGTTGAAGGCGATTTTTGGTGGGTTAGTTTTTTGATTAAATAATATATTTATTTGATATAAATAATACCATAACACCTAATATCACACTATAAATACATCATTATGATTAATTACTAGTTCTATCTTTATAATTGTAGGACATTAGAGAGGAGGAAGTGAGATTGGTTGGTGTTGACTACTCAGGAATATGGATCAATGAAAAATGTTCAATGGGGATTCATGAGATGAAAAAATAATGCAGTATGATCTTCATACTTATCACTAGATTAAATTTTCTACATCTGTGATTGATCTATTTTTGAGGTAGAGTTCTCTATTTTGTTTATTTCCATGAATTATTAAGTTGGTGGGAATGGATTTTAATGTCTAGTTATTTTTCTATGATTTTCTTTTCTATGAATGAGATGAGTTTTTTTTTCTTGAAACAAATTGTATATATTTGGTGCGCCTATTTTTAATACCATTATTAATGGAAATATATGGTGTTGGGCTAGGATTGCATTGGCCAATGCTATTTTTTTTTCTTGTATATTTTCCACTACCTTTCATCATGTTCTTCATTATTGGCCTGCATGGTTAGTGATTTGACATTTCTAGGTCAAATTATTGGATGATTGAAACCCTATATTCATTAATTATTAAAAAATTACATAGGGATCATCATTTTTAATATAGATCGGGATGTATTTGTGGATGCGGGATATGGATTCATGGAACGGAACACCAAAAAATGATGTGAGGGGTGGCGGTGACACCTAGGTGATCGATGTTTTGATATTTTGGAACCACATTCAAGGGATCACTAATTGGGGTACTTTTCACATGGATTACACAATTCAAGGAGTGTCTAATAGTGGTGGAAGTGGTGGAAAATGTGGACTTATCATTTTGTGAATAAATTCTTCATTATCTACAAAAATTTTGACTATACACCATGTATCTCTAGGGAACACATGCCTTATATCATAGGTTATCAAAGTGGATAGGGTTTCGACCATGTTAAATATCACATGTCATGTAGCCACAACCACATGTTGTATGATCCTACCTAGGTATCCAAGCCATTTTTTGAGAGTACATGACCAATACTTGTGGAAGTCATAGACGTTGTGTCCCTGATGGGACACACCCTGTGAATTACATGGCCATCCAAGCCATGTACCAAGAGTATGTAACCAGGAGCCTAGGTGGTAATACACACCATGTTCTATTAAGGAAACTTACAATGGGAGAACATGGTCAGACAAACCCTTTAAAATAGAGTACACACCAAGGTTTTTAGGCAAAGTCACATTTTGTGTGACCCTATATAAACATTTTTTACATTTCCCTGAAACATCTACCTTACATATCTCGTTATTTGGTACTTGGATTTGGACCTATGAGTAGCCTATATTGAGTTTTTTTCTAGATATAACATAATGGTTTCCTTTATTTTTGAATTATAGGTACAACATGAGGTGATGTAATTGAGAAAATTATTTTAACAATTCTTATCTCGTGGTAATGATTGGGTGTGATCATTGGAGTATTACTAGGGTCAGTACTTTACTATCTCTCTAGGTGATGGAACCACCATATATTTTATATTGGTTGATAAAAAATACCCTTCTTTAAATTGAGCATGTTTCCTATATTTCCAGAGTGGTACTCACTATCATTGGATTTTTCTTGTGATCGGGTCAGCTATTTGAGTTATTGATCCCTCAACTACTTCATGAAGTGGAGAGGTGAAGATCATCCATAGTCACTATTGAGAGGTTATGTTTGATTCCTAGCTAAGAGATGGGGCGTTTAGATATTTTTGGGGACTTATCATTATTTTATAGCTTTGAAGATGGAGATCCCCTTTCTCTCTTTGCTTGAGATTCTTTTCAGCATATGTGTTATTGGGTTCCCTTACAATATTTCCTTATGGCTTGAGCTGACTATTTATTTCTATTTCTTCTCTCCTGGTTTTTAGGGAATCCTATTGGGTATTTATATAAGAACCCTAACATGGGTTGTGACCACACGTGTTGTTCCTTATGTATATTTTAGGAAGATCTATGTTAATATCATTGGACCTGGTATTGGTATAATACAATGGTACCTAGAGGTTCTAGCTACGTTTGGTTGATAGCCGTGGCGAGTGAAAGTTAGGGTCTCTCTTAATTTTTCATATTTCCCAATAGTTTTTATGTTGGGACCACTTTTCTAGTTCGGAATGTATTTTTCCCCTTTATATCTTTTATATTAGCTTATTAATCTTTGATGTATTTTTTCTAGAAGTTATTGCATGAATTGATTACAATCTAGATATTTTAACCTTTTACTATATTTTTGCAATATTTTATTGAGAAATTGTCATGTGTGTGTACATGTAAATTAGGATAATACAGACCATTTTAGTGTTATTCTTACTCAACACTTGTCTCCAACCCATGGCCTATTGGAGGCGGGCTTGGGGAGTCAGCCTCAGCTTACAATCAGTCCATATGGGGTCCTAGTTGATCAGTTTATGACAAAGTGGAATCGAAGGTGGTTTTCCTTTGATTCGTAATTTGGATTTGATCATATTGTGAATTGTGATTTGTGAACTTTGGTAAATTATGTTATTTTTACTCAAGTTTGTCTCTCATGCCAAGGAACCCATTTTTGGTGTGTTGGACATTTTATCTATACAATAAGACTCTAACTACCTATTTATTGAATCAAAAAGTCAAGGAATCTGTTCCAGGAAAAAATTTTAATTTCATCATATAGTTTTGGTTGTTTTTAATTTCATGTACTTCTTGATTCATCCCCCTATATATGATCATATTACAATAGTAAATATTATTAACTTTTAGGATGCCTCCACAACAACAGCCTTCTTCGATGCCGATACAGTGTCAGGATGATGACTAGTTGAGTGAGAATTCCCAAGTGTAGGGTGATTGTGACAACTAGCTTCATATTGAGACTCTAATTTAGGAAAAGTTCATAAGTTGGCTTCCCTAGTCAGGCATCGAGTAGTTTTTACACCCATATAGTCGTGAGAGGACTGAACCCCAATGGGTTAGTTTGATGTTTCCCACTAGATGCAATTGTAGTGGTAACTCTGGTAGATGATGCACGTAGACTAACAATTTTTCTAGTCTGATGATCAAATGGTGCCCAAATTATGAGGTAAGACAAACACTAATTTTGAAAATTCATGGATGGAGTTAGCATTTCATGTTTTCTATTACATATGAACAACACCTGAATCAATGGTAACACTTGAAACCATCCTCTTTAATGGGGTAGTGATAAGTTAGTGGGGTTTATTCATCAGAGCATTTGATGAGGCGATGCATTCATGGTAATAGTTTCAGAAACTATTTTTCAATAAGTTTTATACCATTACCATACCCCCATTCTAGGTATATGAGATTCTTAGGCAGGATTGGGTTGTGGTGAGCTTCCATGGTGGGGATTATTGGAAAAGTACATCTACTTGTAGGGGGATGATTCCTCCTAGGAAATCTTGGTTGTTATGTTAAAAAATGGGTATGTCATATTGGGTATGTAATGGTTGACCACATTGTATTCTTATGTAGGATTTCATCACATTGTATGTATAGGCCTTCATACATAGGGGATGATAATATCCTTCAAGGGAAAAGTGGATCGTATGTCTATGTGAGTAGGGATCGCAAGAAGAAACCGGTAACCTATCTCCCATAGAGTGGTGAATTTAACCCTTAGTGTAGAGGGCTATTTAGGTATCTGATGTAGTGACTAAAAATTCCCATACATAGATATTATCTTTATTTATGAACATTCCTTACATTATACAAACACACACATGAGGATCGTAATGGTATAGTTCCTTTGGAAACATATAACATCATATTATTATTATATGAATGATCTTCAACATCACCAATAAATATCTTCCCATGTAGTAGTCTTCCTACAAAAACCCTACTTAAAAAAATTATTCATAACCTACATAAAGGAAATATAAGAAATGGTGAGCAAAAATTCTCAACATAGGTAAACATGGGAGATGTCAAAATATCATGAGTATAAGGGTATGAGAACATGACAATTACATTTGAACACCATACCCTGCATATCATAGATCATAAACTTGAGTCATGGAATAAATCATTGTAGTTCATAAAACATGAATCATAATGGAATCAAACAACATGATCCATGAGAACATTATATTGGCATACAACATATATTTTTGGAATACATGTAAGCATAAAAAATAATTTACTTAGTTTTCAAGGATCACTTCCAAAACTATAATAGTGGAATGGGTTCACTCCCCAAACCATTATAGTATCGAAGGAACCCTCCCAAGAATATAATATTAGGAAAAATTCCCTTACTGAATTTGTTCAATCCCCATTCCAATAGGGTTTATCTCATAATATATTAATATTTACCAAATGCATTGGAGGGAGATATAGGTCCCACCAATCACATAATGAAAATCATACACACATTTTCCAAAATATCATAAAAAATTCATCATATAAAAACCTAAAAAAAAGAATTAGGTTCCATAAACATTTCCTCATAACATAACTTATAAAAAATAAATACGTTTCATAATCATATCATCATTTCATCAAAGCAATACCCATGGAAAAAGAATAATGTTTAAAAATAATTTTATCTTGTTATAACATGTGGAAGAGAAATAGGTTTCATAAACATATTGTCTTCATTAACATAGATCATTCACAAAAAAGAATATAAATGGTATTTAGGGATCATATTCACTGTAAAGTATAAGTAACATCAAATGATTTCATCATTGATGGAAATATATTTTTATAGATCACATGAAAACTTTTTGGAGGGAAATAGCCTTTCCACTTTTAAAAATTTAAAACATAAATCATTTTCAAATTCATTTTCTTTGACCATAACATTTGAAACTTATAATGGAACCTTTAAAAATCAATTAAAATATTTCTTGAAGAGCATATCCTTTACACTTTGAATTTTTTTAACTTAATAAATTTTAAAAATAATTTTATTTAAAAAAATTGAGACTTATATATTAAGAATTAAAACAATTTGTTTACATGATGGTGGAAAAATATTGTTGCATTACACAACATATGTATCAAAGAAGGAAAAGGGTTTTCAACTGAAATAAGAAATAATGTCAGTTTTATTTAACAAATTATTTTGGATTATTAGTAATATGAAGAGTGTAAAATGAAATGAAAACCCTTATTTTCATGATATAATTATATTATAAGAAACATCATGAGTTTATTGACTGATGAATCAAAATATTTTATCATCAAAATCGTAAAAAATAATCTTGATAAATGATGAGATTGTATCATAAAACCTTTAAAACTATAGTAACATTGAATTGTAAGGACCATGAAATAATTTCATTAAATGGAACCTAAAATATATTAAATAGAAAAATATTTAATATATAAATGTCGATGGGGTATTATATCCTCTTATAAAATAATATTGTTTCATTACACAACATATGTATCAAAGAAGGAAAATAGTGACAAAAATTCCCTACCACTTTGGTAACTTTTGAACCGTAAAACCCATGAAAGTGATATAATAAAATAGTTATTTAAGTCACCAAATTTTATAGTGTATTCATAATAAAATACCTCATTGTTAAGTATATATATCACATTAAATAAATAGGTTGTTAATATTTCATTTGTCTTACAGAAGTAAAAAAGTGAGACAAAAATCCCTTTCATTATGTCTCGACTTCCTTAATATGTGTTAAAAACACATCTATAATAAATAAAATTTTATTATTAATATATTAAATAACCTTTATTGTATATACCATACCATATATTATTTACTTATGAACTTTTATTACCAATTTATTAACAATTCTAGGTTAACATCACATTTTGGTCAATAACTACTTTGCTTATTGTGTATGTTTTGAATTTTTATTTTATGTACTACAAAATTTTTCATGGTTTAATAATGTCTATAATTTTAGTCCTGATATAAATATCAAATAAATTCATTATATATTTATTTATATTATCCCATGAAAGATACAGATAGAAAATTAAATACATTATTCATGGAGACGGTAGGCCATATGCATGCATAAAAGTTGTTTCCATTTTCCTGAAGGATTTAAATAAAGATAAAAATAATATATTAAAATTAAAAAATAATTTTTATGTTATATATATAATTCTTTAAATAAAACCATCCTTATTATTTTCAATGTGATGTGTGAATTAATCACATCACTTCGTTAGGTAGTAGTCTCCTGTACACACGAGCGGTATAATAATATTCTCGTAAAAGGTAAATTTAGAAGGTATATATGATATATTAATATCATAAATATCATATAATAACATTTAATTCATCATTATATCCACTCATGAGAGGTGGTAATGTAAAAAATGGATTACATTGGTTCGCATAGTAGTAGTCCACAGTACACAGGATTAATGATTTTGTATCCCAATTGGAAGAAGATGGGATGGTTGGTGGTAACTAAATTAACATAAAAACATATAAGTATATGGAATATACTTTATTTTATTATGTCATAATGTTTTAATTATAATTTAAGGAAGTGGAGATGAAATATAATAAAATACTCGGTTAGGGACATTACCACTTCTTCGGACAATTTCTTTTCATTTTCAAAACAATACATTATAGGATGGATTTCTAAAAAATAATAAGGATTTTATGACGTGTGGTGGTAAATAAGGATTTTATTTTGGTATGTATTTTCTTAACCAATTATTTTTGTATGTTTTAAGAGGAGTAGAGAGGGGGTATCTTATTATAAGTTAGGTGAGTGGGACACTTGTAATTGTTGAAAAGAAAACGGTGTACACATGTTTTCCCCATGAAACAAGGCTCTTGAGTGGTTATTTATCAAAACATAGAGTTTATGAAGTCTAAATATGGCCATAAAATCGGTTTTAAAAAGTTTATATTCCATTTTAGTCATATCTATTTAATTTAACCCCTAGTAAAGGCATTTTTTTCCTTTACATTGCTAATTAATTTTTATTTTATTTTTACGATTCATTATGGTAAAAAAAGATGTTGAGAATATTATACAATAAAAATTATTATTATTACAAATAATTAATATGTTTTTATAAATTCCATTCACATAATTTGGAAAATTTAATTTAAAACTAATTTAAAAAATTCGATGAAAAGGTAGTTTTCCAAAGAGAAAAGTTTAAAAAGATTAAAAACATTTATATGAAAATAAATTATGAAATTTATTACAGTGACCTAAATTAGATTAATAGATATCTAATTTTACTAATTTTACTTTTAAAACCATCTTAAAATAAATTTTAATGTTTTAAAAAACATTCAAAAGAATGAAAATTTATAATAAAAACCAGTACATTTAACTATTCATCAAATAACTTAACTGCTCGAGAAATTCTAAAAAAATCTCCCTAAATTAATTTTGACATTCCTAATTAAGAAGTTACTATATTATTTCAGAAATATTTTTTAAAAGTTTCAAAATTTAATTTTTAAAATGTTTACAAAGTACAACAAAACTTCTTTTTATAAAAATACAATTTTATGTGTAAAATTGGATTTATGTTATCTTATGCCTACAAAAGGAATTAGATGAATTTTAAATACTATATTTAATAAATAATATATAAATTTCAACAAAATAATTCACCAAATTTTATTTCTTTTGTTTATTTAGGTATAACATGTGTGTGTGCATAAAAATAGTTTTCCATAAAATGATTCATTTTCATTTCAAATACTTTATGGTTTTATTTTAAATTAATTATTCACCAATGAATTAATTTTATAAAAATAATTTAAACCATTTATTTTCATATTTAGTCACTACTATTAACACCCCCCATTCCAATAGAAATTAAATTACTATCATATTAAATAATAATATATTTATAGTATATCGTGTTTTGTTAAAACTCATTATTTTGTGTAAAAAAGATAAAATTTCTGTTTTGTATAAAATAATTAAAACTTAGTTTTGTGTTTAAATAAGTATATAAATATTATTATATTTATTTTTAAAAAAAATATTTCACAAAATCTCGATGTGTTTATCTAACTTTCAGTAGTAGTGGAGGATTACATAGACATTTCTCTCAATGATGTGTCAAGACTACCTCCAAGGTGTGAGATTGACTTATACAACCACATGAACCTCAGGAAGACAATGATATATTCTATTGAATATTTGATGGCCCTTAGTGAGCTTCAGAAGCTGAATTTGTAGTTGGAATACCTTCAAGAGAAAGGTTTTATCAGACCAAGTGTGTCCCACTGGGCGGCTCCAGTGTTGTTCCTAAAAATGACAAACTATAGTTTGAGTATTTTAATAGATTATCACCCCCTAGACTAGTATATTATTAAGAAAAATTACCCCTTTATATATATTTATAGCTTTAAAAATAGTTGAATGTTCTGAGTTGGTTTTTAAATATTGATCTTTGGTTCAACACCACCTGTTGAAATTTCATGAGGATGATATTCCAAAAATGGAATTTTGATGTCACTATAGGAATTATGAGCTCTTGATTATTCATTTTTAATTGATAAATCCCCTTTATGTGTTCATGTATCTTGTGAACTAGATCTTCCCACCATACACGGACCAATTTGTAGTTGTCCTTATTAATGACACTCTCATTTACTCTATGTTGGAGGAGGTGAATATAAAGCATTTTTGGTTGCTCATAGAATATCTTCTAGAGAATTATATTTACAGTAAGCTCATTAATTTTCATTTTTAGGTCATAAAGTCTTACATTATTGGGAATTTCATCTCCGATCAAGCTGTAGTTTTGGATCTAGTAAAGATTGACACAATGATTACTTCAAAAACAATGAAGAGAATATATGTGGTCTAGAGTTTTCCCTATTTTGTAGGGTAATATAAGTGGTTATTGGATGAATTTTCTAATAATACAATCACATTTACTGACTTTATTTGGAAAGGGAAGCCATTTTCCTAGACCGAGTAGTTTTAGAGAGCCTTCATGGAGTAAGGAAAAACTTGTCCAGTGCTCCTATTTTGAGACTTCCAAAGGTTGGTGTTGATTATGTGGAATTTTGTGTTGCCTCTATAGATGGGATTGGTTTTGAATTGATTCAGAGCCTAGAATTGACTTATTAGGGTATAATAAAATTGATACCCCATGATAATAACTATCCAACCCATGACTTATATTTTTCAATGGTAGTCTTCACATTGAAGATTTATTGGAATTATCTTCTTAGTAAAGGTTTTATTGTTTACAAAGGCCAAAAAATTCTCAAGTACGTATTTACCTAGGAAGATCCCAATATAATATAGACGTATTAATTGGAGTTCTTGTAGGACTATGACATGGACACAATCTATAGACCCAGGTAGGAAAATGTGGTGGCATATACCCATAGTAGGAAATCATATTCTCTCTTGGTGGAGGAAGTATAAGAATAATTGGAATTGTTTATGTAGAACGTGGGGGAGGTGAGGGTTGCATCTTACCTTCAGCAGATTGTGGTGACTCCATCACCTTTTTAGTGTGTGAAATGATCTCTATTGGGAGATGTTAACTGATAGGTTTGATGGGACTATATATCCTCAGGAAATTCTCCAGATGGATTTTGTCAATGAGGGGAGTTCACCATCCTTTTTCTGGAATGGAAAGTTGCTCTAGTTTTTTTGTGTGAGGAGATGTTGAAGGATTGTTATACCTCCCCCATTGTTGTTCATATGGTTTTGGAAAATAGAATTGGTGATTTTATTTCTTGATGTCTTACAGGTCAGTTGTTAAAGATTGAATGTTATGTTCAATGGGGTTTGACTCAAAATTTTATGATCCTAGAATGATAGTCTGATGGTATATCAATGGATTATTTAATGGGTCTTCCATGGGAAGTGAGGTTACATGATTCTGTATGGGTGATTATTGAATGACGTACAATGTTGTAACAAATTCATTTAATCAGGGATCAGTGTTTGGTTGAGAGTATAGGGTTGTTATATGTGTGAGAGATCGTATGGATTCATGGGGTACCCATAGTGATCATATCTGAATATAATTATATGTTCATATCACATTTTTGGAGAGGTTTGAAGGATGATTCTGGGACACCGTTATGGATTTTCACAACATTTTACCCCCAGAAGAACAGACCAATTGAGTGGACCATCCAAGTGTTAGGGAATATGTAGAATGTCTGTGTGTTAGACTTTGGATGGATCTTGGAGGATCACTTTCTAGTGGTGGAGTTTAATTATAATAATATTTATCTCTATACTATTGGAATGACACCTTTTGGGGCCCTATATGGGAGACCCAACATGAAACACTTTGGCTAGACATAGATTGGATAGACAACTATTTTTTGGCCATAACTATTTCATGTGATAATAGAAAAGGTTCATGTGATCCTTGAGTCTATGAGTACAACATAGTGTTGAAAAAAATCTTGCACAGACCAAAATCATAGTCCTTAGGAGTTTTAGAAGGGATACCATGTTTTCCTTAGAGTCTCCCCCATGAAAGGGATTGTGGAGATATGATTAGGGAAGCAAGTTATCCCAAAGGTTCATCAGGCAATTCTGGATTCTATATTGGGGTGGTGAAATTTAATACCACCTATCCTTTTCCCCACATATGGATCAGGTGAATGATGTCTGCCTTGTTTTATAGCTTAGTAGATACGTGAATGACCCATAACACATTATTAGCTGGGTGAGATAGACATACAGGATGGATACACCTTCTCAAAGTACCTAGTGGTGACTGAGGACCAATAGAAGAGGATCCAACATGGATGAACCATTCCTCTAGTTTGAGTGATTCTGTGAAATAGGATCATGCAGGAGATCTCCTAAGATCATTAGAGCCATATGTGAGCATAAAACAACATCCTTTTTGTGTATCTTGTATTTTTTGGGGTGAAAATATTTTATGGGGTGGTGAATGTAAGAAATCTAGTATATGTAGTTTGATACATTGAATATGTCTATATATATATCCTCAGAGATAGCATTGTGTTTTTTGGTGTCTCATGACCCAATAATTATAATATTAAAAGTATTAATACATATATTAATGCATTTTAATGCATATTTATGAAATAAATGATTTTCCCATTGATTGGGACCTCATATTGAAAATCTGGGATCATGTTTGTTTCCAAAAAGAGGTTTTTACCTAGGTGTAGAATAATGTTGGTCAGTGACAGGAACTCAGTTGAAGGAAGTCATTGGAGAGTGCATTAACTGATTAAGTAATTTATTTATTTAATTAAATTAATAACCTAAAACCTAATATCCCTTTATAAATGCTTCATTATGATAAATTCATAGGGTTAACCTCATAACCATGAGATATTAGATAAGACGAAGTGAGCTTTGCTGGTGTTGGAAACTCAAGAACTTGGATCAATAATGAATGGTGAAGGTTGGATTCGTGAGATGAAAAATGAATATAGTGGGAGCTTTAGAATCATCACCAGATGATTTCTTCTTCATTAGTGATAAATCTTCTCATTATGTGGGGCTCATTATATAGTTTATTTTTTCCTTGATTAAATATTAACCATGGTTTTCATATCAACTTATTTTGTTGTGATTTTCCATTCCTCGCATGATTCCAGTTTTATTTTTTGTTCTTCAACCAAATTATTTGTATTTTTTGTATCTATATTTTAAACCTTTGGGTTCCTAAATTTATGTTCATTTCCTAGGATCACAATGAAAAAATATTTTTTCAATTCTTTCCTGTGTTTTTTTCTAAAACTATACTTTCTACGCTTCTATGTTGGCCCATAAGGTCAGTGATTCGATATTTTTGGGTCATATTCATGCACTATGAAAACCAAGTATTTGTAAAAATATGTTTGAATAAAATATGGATCAGAATTTTGTATTTGGATGGAGAATTATTTAATGATTTGGGTGATATATTTATGGAATGAGACTAAAAATGAGAACATGAGGTGTGATGTCTACACATAGGTGATTAGAGTTATGATTTCCGGACCTCAATGGTTGGGAATCACTAATTGAATACCATAACCCATGTATTCCACCATTATAAATGAGTATAATGGTGGTTTATGTAGCAATAATGGAGGATCATACATTTTTGTGAAGACATGCTTCACTTTCTATGAAAAACATGACTACCTTCCATGTATCCTAGAGGAGCACACACTATGTATCTTGGGTTATCTTGATCGATAGTATTTTGGAAATGTTAAAAATCACATTCCATTGGGATGATCACACATGTCATGTGACCCTATTCAGGCATCCAATTCATGTGCCGAGAGTACATTCCTAGTACCCTGGGTCATCAGAGGTGATGTGTCCCCAAAGGGACAACTCATGTGAAGGTACATGGCTAGTCAAGTTGTGTGTCGAGGGTACACACCTAGAACCATAGGTGTTCATACACACCATGTTCACCTATTAACATTCCACATGGAGACACATTGTTGACCAAGCCATGTCTAGGAAAGAATACACCTAGGTTTCTAGGAAAATTCACAATCCATGTTACCCTATTTACGCATCTTGTAATTTTCCCAGTTACATCTACCTTGTGTATTTCCTTCTAAGGGACTTAAATTTGGGCCCACGAGTATCCTATCAGAATTTGTTTTATCTGTCTAATGTGATGTAAATATTCCTTTAATCATCATATTTTCATTGTTAGGTATTTTAATAATGATTATTCGTTCAGTGAAACATAACTGTTTGATTCTATCAAGTGTGATCATTGATGTTTTATTATGGTTGGTACTCCAATGTCTCTCTAGTTGGAGTGTCCTCCTATATTTTATACTTGTAGATATAGAACTCCCTCATATTACATAAGGAATGGTTCTTCTATATATGGACTAGTACACCCCATCATTGAGATCTGGATGTGAGTGAGTCCTCAATTGGATTTATTTCTCCTTTCGTTTCCACATTCAGTGTTGAGGTGCAAGTCCTCCATAATCATTCTTGAGAGGCTAAATATTATTCATCGCTCGGATATGGGACCATCTAAGATTTGGGTAGACTCAATGTTCTTAGCTAGTTGGGAATATTGAGATCACATTTTTCTCTTCATTGGGGTTTCTTTTTTGCATATCTATTTTTTTGGTTTCCTTACCCTCTTACCTTATGGGTCGAGCTGACTGGTTTATTTATTACTTCCCTTAAGGATTTAAGGGAATCTAATTTCGTATGTATATACTCACCATGAATATTCAATCTTATCATGTGTTATGTCTCAAGGAAATAATAGGAAGATATGTGGTGAATTTGGTCGACCAAGTATTGGTGGAGTGTTGTTGTACTTAGCTATGTTGGCCACATTCACTGTATGTCCTTAGATATTTTGGTTTGAGCTCTCAATTCAATTTTCCTTTTTTTCTAGAGTTTTAATGTTTGTACCACTTTTATAATGGGGTGAGAATTTTTTCCCATTAAATATTTTGTTTTACCTTGCTATGATTTTATGTATTTTTTCTTAGAATTCATTTTATGTATTGATTACACTCAAGATGTTTTATTATTTTACTATATATTTTCATTGTTTCATGGATCTGTGTGTGTGTGAAGCTACATTTGTCTATGGACTCCATATTTATATTTATTCATACATGGTGCTTATCGGTAACCCCTATCCTATTAAATATGGGCTTGGGGTTTCACCCTCAGTATGCAGTTGGCCTAGGTGGGGTCCTGTTGGGTTATGTCATGACATGCATAGTGGTGTCTATTCCCCTCCTATGATGTTTAGTACTAGGAGATTTTTAGAATCACTACGATCTAGATAAAAAGGCTACAGATCTTATAGAATTCCTATGATCCAATGATTATTCTTGTTTGAATGACTTCCTATGATACTCCTTGGGATCTAGTACTTATTATTTAGGAGGAATATAAGTAGTATACCTGGGTTAGAAATATATACCTCTGAGGTTATGTGTTATGCTGATAGACACTTCGACACTGGATAAAGTATGAATTTTAATTATTAGATTTAATTTTAGAATTCAAGTATTGATGTTAATTATTTATTTATGTTTATATGGGTTATTATTTATTATATAAGTATTTCAGAGGAACATACAAAACATTTAGTGGTTCTGTATGAGACTGCTTTAGTGGTTCCCTATTAGTTTATACTGACACCTAGCTCAAGAAATCATGGATCTTGGGTTCTCAAATAGTGTTAACCGATTATAGGTTTTAGATGGGGGGGACCTTGAGTTTCATATATTAAAGGGATAACTCAAATGAGATTAGATACCGGGATTGAGGTATAAATCCCGGATTGTAGTGGATCCCCTATAATTTCAATTAATTTATTTCATTTAGTGGATTTTTTATTAGACTAGTGGGTGTTCATTTATTTTATGTTTCAATGATCATGTGTTTGTCTGAACAATTTCCTTAACATTTTCAGTTTATATGACATATATTTTAGTTTATTTTATTCTTTATACTTAATTTTTTAGTTATTGATGATGCTTAATTATTATATTCAACTATTCACTCTCTAATATATGGGTATAGTCCTCCCACATTAAAATCATAGCCCTTTCCTCTAGTCAGAAGCCTTTGACATATGGGGATGCTGGCCTAAGGTCTAATAATGACTCAATCCAGTTACTATTCTGAGTGAATTGGGTTAAAGACTTCACAATTTTTGGTTTAGGTCTTCCTTAGAATTCTAAAATCCATAATTCCATTTAAGTTCGAGTTAATTTCAATACAATGTCATTTGAATTCATTTATATTTGATATGGATTCTCAGTGGGTCAAATTTCCATGTTAATTGTAAAAGAAGTGGAAAGGAAATGTGGAGTGCCAATTTCAATTGAATCTGATTAGGGTCCTAAGTTCACATCCAAATTATTGAGTAGTATTCAAAAATAATTGGATATATAAATATGTTTTAGTATGACCTATCATCCTGAAATTTATTGTCAATCTAAGTGAACCATTCATAGTTTAGAATATATGAAAAGATATCGTCCAATGGATTATAAAGTAAGTGATATCAAAATCCTCCTGTTGTTGAGTTCTTATATAATAAGAAATCCCACCCTATCTTTTAAATGGCCTAATAACAGTATTTAAATAGTAAGATTTGTAGAACTATGACTTGTTTAGATGAATTAAAATAAATTGAGGTCTTAAGACTAGATCATGGAGGGGAAATGACAAATAAGTCTCAAAGCATTCAATAATATATGAAAGCATCATAATGTTGATAAAAGATCTATGATGATAATCATAGATGAGACATGGATTTTTAAAAGGGTGGTAATTTGTTCCTTCAAATATATCCATGGATGATAATTATTTTTTTCACAAAGAAGGATAAGTTGATCCCTAGATACAACAGTCCCTTTGATATTCTAGATTTTGTTAGGATATTGTATTACAACTTAGAGATTATACAAATCCTATCTTAGGTACATTATTCATTCCATATAAATCTTTTTAAGAAGTATATACCTGAAAAATCACATATAATAAACTCTGAAGCTATGAAATTGGAATATGATCTCTCTTATGAGGAAAAATGATTAGAGATCCTATATCAAAGAGTTAAATTATTGTGGAATAAAACCACTCACCTGGTAAATTTTTTGTGATGGAATCATTAGTTTTAGAGAGAAATGGGGGAACTTGAAGATGTGGTGAGACCAAAGTACCCTCACTTGTTTCCATCAGAGTAATGAAATTTCGAGGATGAAATTATTATAAGGGGAGTATAATATATCATACAATGATTCTATTGTGTATTTTCTCTTTAAATAAATTTTTTGGTGGAATATATCTCTTCACACAGAAAACCTAATCAAAATAAACCATGATAAATTAATGATATAAAATTATTAAGTACGACTTGAGAAGTAAGTTAAATCGCTAGGGATTTCCCTAGACTAATCTCTAAAATAAAATTTTACTAGTATTTCTTGATAGAAATAGCTGATTGGGGAAGTTCAAGCATCTGAAAATCAGTATGATATCAATTCTATCTAAATCACCATTTGATACTCTCACCATTTCTTATCATACCCTTCGATCTTATGCAGTGATATTTAGTGATTTTGTAAGTAAATGATTGGATCATTTAAACAAGTAACTACTGATGTAGAAAATATTTTTATATTTACATACTTTAATAATTTTTATAAAATTTAATTCAAAGAATATATTTAATTAAATTAAAAAAAAATTAATAAAAATTCATTGATAATGATTAATTAATTCATTTAAAATAAATAATCAATTATAATTATAATCATTTTTTAGAAGAACTTATTTTACAAAAAACTAAATGTTATTTTTAGGTAGAATATCCCATTTAATAAAATATATTTATAAATTTTAGAGGATTGTTCTAATAAAATTTGTTATTTCATAAAAGTATAACAATACACATTTAATTTTTAATTTATATGAAATAATATTCCTAACTCTTAAAATTTTTAAAAGTAATTTTTTAAAATAAACATTATTTAAATAAATTTAATATATTCATTTAAAATTTAAATTCTTAAATAATAGATAATTATTTTAGTAAAATTTAATTTAATATTGGATTAATCATGTTAAATTTATCTTATGGTGATATTTTGTTATTTTTTTGAAGATCTTTATTTTTATTAAATAGTAACAAAATTTTGTTGTTTGAATATCTCACATTTTATGACATTATTATGTTCTAATAATTATGTATAAGTATATGAAACATTTTTTTCTACCAAAAACATATATAAGGAATTAAATAATGAATTTAAAAATGTTATGTTGAATTTTAAAAATTATATATGGAATTTTGGAACCAAAATTACATTTTAACCTATTAAAAAATAATTTTTGGATATTTTAATTTAAAAGATTGGTTGGAAGGTCCAATTTATTTTTTACTTGATTGATATGACAAATAACCCTAATTATTAAAAAATTATTCAAAAAATTAAGTACAATCAATACTATTCAATATTTATGGGACTAAATGACAAAATATTCAATATTATAACAGAAATATAATCATCTCCTCAATTATAAATAGCCTATATGCTTTCCATTAGAAAATACTTACCATTCACTTATCAAATAATATTATATTACCATTTAAACTCTATTATTTCTATTATTACCCATATGAATTTTCTTAAGGTACACAACCCCATTTGTTAAGGGCTTTAGTATAGGATAAATTCATCAGTGGAGGGGGAACTATGATTATATTTTTATTCATTTTCTCTCTTATTATTATACTCTCAAAATAAATTTCCCTTTTCTTCCATTATATAATATTTCAATATATATATATTTATATTTAATATAAAATTTGTTATTATAGTACTATTTTTAGTCCAATATATTTATAGTATATAATTTTCCTCCCACTCTTTTGACATGCCAAAATAATGGTTGGTTTCTGTAACAACCATGATCTTTATTACACACTTAAACATGATTTCATAGGGGAATTTTTATATTCCCTTAATATTGGTTCATACTAAGATTATGAATTTACCAATTCATATCCCCTTATAGTGTCGAACCAAGAGTGCAGCAAGGCTTGTTGTTGTGAACCATTTCCCATTCGAGTCTAGCTTAATACGGTGTTGTCAAGTTTTACCCCTAGAAACATATTTTCTAGAGCCCCCTCTACTTGTTTTTATCCAGAAAAGTTTTTATTTTCTTAATAAACCACTTACTCTATACTCGCCAAAATTTGGGGTTGTTTTTCTTATACTTAGAATTATCCCATAGGGTTTTATTATTATTTTCT
This sequence comes from Viscum album, assembly GCA_963277665.1. NCBI lineage: Eukaryota > Viridiplantae > Streptophyta > Magnoliopsida > Santalales > Viscaceae > Viscum > Viscum album. Next base: position 1,753,303,311 of record OY728136.1, on the reverse strand, counting down.
AACCATGATCCTAAAAACAACTAGACATATCCTTTGATACCAACTATAACAACCCTACTCTTTATAATACACTTAAACATGATTTATTAAATAAACATTCACTTAATACAACTATGAGGATCGATAGGTCTAGTGTCTTGGTAAATTAGGAACATTACATAAAAGCATATAACAAAAAATACAACATCCTTACTAAAAACAACTTTTACATGACCACAACATTCTTTTTTACTTAGAATTACAGGGGATAACCTGAGGACATGCATAATAAAATAGTGATATCTAAATCCCATTAAGGGAGTAAACAATGTAAAACATAAAGAATACAGTACATGTTGGGCAATAGTCTTATCAGTGGAGCACAAGAGAAACATGAACATAAAAGGCATGATATAGCCTGATTATTATAACCTAGAAATATGGCCAAAACATTTAACATAAAATCAGATATTTCCAAGGCATAATGCACATGGATCAAGAATAAAACCTCATTTAAATTTAATTCGCATGAGTACGTACTCATTTCACTTGATGTATCATGATACTAATATTTACCCAATGCATTGGAGCACTATCAGGGTGAACCATTCTTTATCATTTCATTTCATATATAAGTGTGCCACATATATCATGAAACCTAGATTCATTAACCATCATAATTTATTCCATGAATAAGAGATATGTAATACACAAATGTATATCCTCAATAAATAAGTATATGTTCATAATGGTGAATACTCTTGATAGAGAAATGGGTATGGTATTCACTTACATGATGATTTTTTTCATGGAAATTTTGGTGTAACTTCAACAGTATAACGACATCAAATAGAAATCATAAAACGGGTTGATGAGAGATAAATGGTTATCTCATCATTTATAGATGAAATGGACCATAAAGGGATCTCTGATCATAATATCCCAATATATGTAATGGAATTTAGATGCATAACACAAAAGAATTGCTTGAATGTAAATGAGGATAGAGAAATCCCTTATGGAATTTCGTCATGGTAATGGGCATATATGGGAGGCATTAATGAGTGAGAAAGATTATATCATAATTAAAATATAATGAGGGTAGTATTTGGGAGGTTAAATATCATACCCCAACATTTTTAATTGAAAATAAAAGGGGATAACAATATAAGGAAACTTGGACATAAATAAGGAAGGAAGGAAAGTGAGGATCCCTTACATGGAAGTGTGATCCCAAAGGCTTAAGAGAGGCGTATTGGGATATTGAAACACCTTGGGAGGAATATAAAGAGATAAGGGAAGGGGATGGTTGAGCTACAAATTCTTTGAGTGAAACTGAATGAGATATTGAGTTGGTTTTTATAGGAAAGGAGGGTGAATTATTTATTATTTAGATTTTGGACACTACACATTAAACTAATCAAAACCACAAACCAACCAATTGTTTTTGCCAAAGGATTCTTCCAAATTATGGTGGAAAACATTATTTTATATGTCCAATGGACGAACTTCTTAAATTATTAGGATTTCTTATGTGGAGTTGATTCACACTCTAATGGAAATCATTTTAAAATGATAAAATATTTTATATGTCTTGGAGGGGCCACTAAGGCAGTATAAAATTAATCAAACAAATCTAAAATCACAATATTTTCAAGGAAAACATATATTTTCCAAATTTACTTTTTATAGTATTTTATTACATCACTATTGGGTCATTACAATGGCATAAAGCACATTATATATTTAAACGGTATTTAATTTTTACCCAAAAATCTGACTATCTTAGAAAATTATAAAAAATTTACAATTAGATAATTTCAAAAAACTGAATCCAAAAATAATATTTATTTTATCGAAATAATTTTCTAAATATGTGAATTTTAACTTTTAAAATAAAAATTGACATTTATCTAAAATTCATGGGTTTAGACAAAAAACTACTTTGAAACCTTAATAAAAATTAAAATTGTATAAAAAGTGTATGATCATTTATATTTAATAATAATTAATTTAGTAATAATATTTTATTAATATATTATTTAATTCAAAAATCCATTAATTCATCAAAATATATTTCTAAATTTAATATTTAATAAAAATACTATTTTTTCTTTAAAAAAATTTACAAAGATACAATAATATAATGAAAGTATATTATTTATAAAAAAATACTGCACATAATAATAGTGCTTGGGTCTTGTTACATAACCTTTTATAACACCTGCATAAGACCTAAGGGTAAGGTGTGAAATGTTGTTATACTCTTGGGGTGGCTCAGATAACATCGCTCAGGTGGTAATCACTATTGAATTCCACTTCTCCCGTAGGTAGTTCTGTTCAAGATTAGTGTGTTAAATCTCAGCTTGGGCTTGGTTAAGAGCAAAGCCCAGTGATGTTACCTCTTTTCTGAGCTCCGAAAAATGGGCTTTGTATGGAGATATTCAATTTTTTGAGGCCATCACTTCTTTTGTCTGAGTAAATTGGATTAATTAAAGCCCTATATTTATATTAATAATGTGATCCTTATTCAATATCTATATTAGCAATGGTAATAATTCATAATGGTATTTTAAGATCCAAAAACATATAACCAAGGAAGTTCATGTGTTTTATATAACCATTTTACATAATAATTAATTTAATTAGATCAAGAATGAATTTTATTAATAAAATTTTGGGTCGTTACAATCTTCCCCCTTAATAAATTTAACCCTTGAAATTTACTTTTCACACACTAAAACAAATGAGGTAAACTCTTCTTCATCACTTCCTCTGATTCCCACATTTCTTCTTCAAACTTCTAGTTTCTCCACAACACTTTTATGAGGGGAATTTTCTTATTTCATAGAACTTTTTCCCTATGATCTAACATATCCAGCATATTTTCTACATATTAGAGGTCATTCTCCAATGGTACCACCTTTGGATTGAGTAAATGTGATGGGTCAGGTATGTACTTCTTTAAGAGTGACACATGAAATACATCATGTACTTGATATAGGTTTGGTGGGAGTTCTAGCCGAAAGGCCACTACTCCAATGCAATAAAGGATCTTGAAAGGGCCGATGTACCTTGTAAAAGTCTTTCCCTTCTTCCCAAATATCATAACTCTCTTCCACAGTGATATGCAGAAGAATATCATGTCTCTAACATCCAACTCTAATTCATGTCGATGATTTCCATCATAGATCTTTTGTCGACTCTGATTAGAATTAATGTGATGCTGGATGGTCTTAACCTTCTCCACCATTTCTTCAACCATTTCTAGACCTAGGAGTTTTCTCTCCCCAACTTCATCCCAACATGTTAGTGTTCTACACCACTTTTCGTATAGGTATTTATAAGGAGTAATCTGGATGATTGAGTGGAAACTGTTATTGTAGGAGAAATTAACTAGAGAAATATATTTATCTCGCCCTCCTTTAATATCCATTGAGCATGATCTCAACATGTCCTCAACTGTTTGGATAGTCTGCTCAGATTGGAAATCAGTTTTAGGATGATTATCCATACTGAAGTTCATCTCAGTATCCATAGCGTGATGAAGACTCTTCTAGAACATAGAGGTGAATCTTGGATCTCGATCGGATACAATAGATAGTGTTACTCAAAGAATCCATACCACTTCTATGATATATATCCCTTCCATTTCATCCAATGAAAAATCCTATTGAATTATATTTATGTGTGCAGTCTTTGTAAAATGATCCACAACAACCCAGATAGGATTATTTTCTTTGGATGTATTCGGAAGTCCAGTGACAAATTCCATGGTGATGTTATCCCATTTCCATGATGTTATGGGTAATGGTTGAATAATACCCTTACACTTCCACCTCTTAGCCTTCATTTTCTGACATACAACTCAATTTGATGTATACTCATCGATCTCCATATCCATGTTATCCCACCAATAATTCTCTCGTAGTTCTTGATACATCTTTGTGTTTCTAGGGTGAATGGAGAAATTTGAGCAATTTGCACCATCAAAAATTTCTTTATTTAACTCTAGATTTGATGGAACACATAGTCTTGACCCAAATCTCACAATTCCTTCTTCATTAATATTGAACTCTGAGGATTTCCCTTTTCTGATTGTTTCTACTCTTTTCTGTAGTCCCACATCATCCTTCAAATCATCCTTTAACCTATCCAAAGGATATAGTTGAGTAATAATTTTTGAAATGATTGATAATTTTCCCTTATTTATGATTCCCATGTCCATATTCATCAAATATAAGAAGATTGGATCCTTTTTAATTCTCATCAATGAAAGAATCGTTGGGACCTTTCTGCTTAGATCATCTGCCACATCGTTCACTTTCCCAGGGTGGTAATGGATTGAGTATTCAGAGTCTTTTATCAGCTCTAACCAGCTTCATTGGTTCATGTTCAACTCTTTACGTGTGTATATATAATTTCAGATTTTATAATATGTATATATTTCACACTTCTCTCCAAAGAGGTAATGCTGCCAAATTTTTAATGTGAAGATTACTACAGCCAACTCTATATCATGTGTTGGACAGTTTTTCCCATGAACATTTATTTTCCTTGAAGCGTAGTCAATTACTTTATAATTTTTTATTAACACATAGCCTAGTCCCTTATTAGATGGATCGCTATATACTACAAAAAGTTCTCCACTTGTTGGTATTGTGAGCATGGGTACGGTAATAAGACTTATTTTTAATTTATTGAATCTCTCTTCATTTTCATCACTCCAAGAAAACATGACTTCCTTTTGAGTTAACTTTTTAACAGGTTTTGACAATAGTGAGAAATTTGCCACAAATCAGTGATAATATCCATCTAACCCAATGAATATATGGATATTCGGCACAAATTTTGGCCTAAAAAATCCTTCAATTTTATTTTTCTTGGAGGGTCCATACATATCCCATTGCTTGTAATTATATGCCCCAAAAATGAGACTTCCTTCAACCAGAACTCACACTTGTTGTACTTTTTATAGAGCTTCTCCATTCTCAATGTCTCTAGTATAGTGCTTAGATTATCCTCATGCTCCATCTTGGTTTTGGAGTATATTAGAATATCATCTATATAGAGTACCAAAAATTTATTGATTTAATCTCTAAAGGCTCTATTCATCAAGTCTATAGATATTGGTGAAGCATTAGTAAGTCCAGAAGGCATTACTATGAATTCATAGTGCCCATACATTGTACGAAAGGCAGTCTTGGGGCTATCCTCCTTCTTCACTCTTACATGGTAATATCCCGGCCACACATCCACCTTGGAGAAGTATGGTGCACCACGTAGCTGATCGAGCAAGTCATCAATTCATCATAGAGGATACTTGGTCTTTATTGTGATTTTGGTGAGCTCATGATAATTAATGAAAACGCACATTGACCCATCCTTTTTCTTGACAAAGAGGACTGATGCACCCCCTGGTGAAGCACATGGGTGTATAAACCCTTTATCCAGATTCTCATGTAGCTGTTTCTTTCTCTCCTGAAGATCCACAACTTCCATTCTATAAAAATTCTTGGATATTGGAAAATCCCTAGGTATAAGATCAATCCAGAATTCAAAATCTCTTCTAGGATGAAGACCAAGAAATTCCTCAGGAAACACTTCAGCGAATTCCCTTACAATAGGCATGTCTTCAATGATGGTTTCTTCCTTAGACTCAATCATCTGAGCAAGATATGTGTGCTCGTGGTCCAGTAATATCCATGAATGAGATGATGGTTCTAAAGAATATTCATCCTCCTCCTTTCACTTGTACATAATCGGGGGTGTATTCTTCATATGGAGAGTGAATTCGCTCCCACAACAATTAATGTTGGATCTATACGGGGAAAGAAAATCCATTCCAAGAATTTCATCAAATTCCACTAGACTGAGTATGATGAGGTTTTCCAGGAAGTTCAATCCCCAAATTGTGATAGTGGAGGAGTTATATTCTTGGGATGTAATAATTTCTCGATTTTCTGTTCTCACCGACATCTCTAATTCCACGATTTTTTGTGGTGTTTGGATTGTTCTACGTAACTTTCAAGACATAAAAGAATGTGTAGAAATACAATAAAAATGTATGTTCTCTTTTCATGAATGAATAACTAGCATACCTGTCAACACTTCATTGTTGGGGTTTACTTCAGCAGTAGTGATGGAAAAATCTCTCCCTTGCTACCTTGGAGGTTGTTGGTTTCCTCCGAAAAGCCTTGGCTTAGGGAACTCATTTGAAAAGTTCCATAAATCATTGTAGTTTAATAAATGAACAATGTGTTTTGGGTTTAACAATGTGTTCTTATCCTATATCTCAACAATGAGGTTTTCTTTCCGACGATTAATAGTCAGAGGCCCTTCCCTTTAACACCTAAATCATCTCCTTGCCCCCTTCAAGAAATTTCCAGGGTGCTTCTTTCCTTACCTTTGGCAAGTGGGGTGCTGTAATTTCTTAGAACCATTTGATTTATCCATTGGACCACCAAAAATAAAGTCCACTCTCGAATTCTTGTCCCCATGATACCCATGAGATTCTCTAATCTCTATTTTGACATTGAGGGAACATCAGACAATTTCCTCATATCTATCAAAGTCACGGATCTCTTGGGCTTTCCATAGGCTTGGTTTTAGCCCCCCAAAGAAGCGGTCATCCTTTCATTTCAGGGTAATGAAAAATCCAGAGGCATATCGTGAAAGCCATGTGATTTTTTCCTCATAAACTCTGATGGATTCATCATCTCTTTTATTAATGGAAAAGAATTCCCTTTCCATCTTAAGTCAGAGGGTACGAGGAAAATATTTAACGAAAAACATTTTAAAAAAAATCCTTCCATTCCAATTCCTCGATCTCTTCCTCAAGCTTCATATTTTTGATCAATGTACCCCATTTATCATCTTTACCCACCATAAGAAAAAAATCCAGAAGAACCTTCTCTTTTTCAGAATATTAAAGGATGGAGAAGATTGTCTCAATGGGGTTGATTCGTTGTTCAGTGATTAAGGGATCAGATGATCCATTAAAAGTTGGAGGCCTTTATCTCATGAAGCTCTCAATGTCATCTTGTTCTTTCTTATGGGGGGTTGGACGTTTTTCTTGACCCATTTTTCTATTCAAAACTTGGGTTAAATGAGAGAGTATCATGAAAAAGATTGTGATTCCCACTCAAATCGGATTGGGCATCTCATTAGAACAGTCATCACAATGATCTTCACTTTGGTTGTTATCCCGAGTCCTCCTATTGTCGGCCATTAGCTAGAATAAAATGAAAGTTATGGGTAACACATAAAGGGGAATCCAATGACCAAAAAGTTATAACATATATATTACATTGATTTCCTTATCTTATGAATCTATATGCTTGAATCAGTGTATATCCATGATCTACTTCCCAATATATATTCTTATGGGAATTTTTTATTCACTTAATATTGGTTCATACTAAAATTATGAATTTACCAAAGAATATCATTGGGCGTGTCGAACCAAGAGTTCATCAAGGCCTATTGTCATGCTCCAGTTCCCATTCGATATTAGCTCAAAGTAGTGTTTTTGGGTTTTACCCCTAGATACATCTATGCCAGAGCCTCCTCTGCTTTTTCGTATCTAGACAGGGATGTATTTTATTGATAAACCACCTAATCTATACTCACCTAATTTTAGGAATGTTTTTCATATGCTTTGTCTTATCCCGGAGGCTTTCACTAGGTTTTTTCTAATCCTAATCCTAAAATAACTAAACCTATCCTTTGATACCAACTATAACATGCCTACTCTTTATTACACACTTAAACATGATTTATTACATAAACATGCACCTGATAAACAATGAGGATTGATAGGTCTAGTGTCCTGGGAAATTAAGAACATTATATAACAACATTGAACATAAAATACAACATCTTTACTGAAAACTTCTTTTACATGACCATTGTATTCTTTTGTACATAGCATTGCATTGGATAACCTGGGGACATGCATAAGAAAAGGGTGAGATCAAAAGGCCTTTAAGGGAGTAAACAAGGAATAACATGAAGAATACAACACATGTTATGAAATATTAATATCAATAGAGAACAAGAGAAACATGAACATAAAGTCATGATATTTCATGATTATCATAACATAGAAATGTGGCAATAATATTTAACATGATATTGGCATGATCCAAGGATCATTGCACATGGAGCACAAGTAAACCCTTATTTATCTTGAATTAGTATGAGTAAAACCTCATTATACTTGACGTATCATGATAATAATCATTACCCAGTGCATTGGAGCGCTATTAGGGTGCACCCTTCTTAATAATTTCATTTTATGCATAAGATTTCCACATAGATCATACAACATGGATTCATTAGACATTGTGATTTATTACATGAATAAGAGATATAGAATACAAAAATTTAATTCCTCAAGAAAAAAGTACTTGTTTAGAAATTTGAATATCCTCAATAGAGAAATGGGTATGTTATTCACTTATACGATGATTTTTGGCATGGAAATATATGTGTTACTTCGTCATCATAACGATGTCAAATCGAAATCATACAATGGGTTGATAAGATAGAAATGTTTCTCTCATAATTTAAAAATGAAATTAAAAGTAAGGGTTAATAAAACATAATATCCCAATGCATGTAATAGAATTTATATTCATTACATAAAATAATCGCTTGAATGTAAATAGAGAGAGAGAAATTCCTTACAGAATTTCGACATGGTAATAGGCGTACATTGGATAAATTAATGATAAATAAAGGGGTATCTTATCATTAAAATATAATTAAGGAAGTATAGGGGAGGTTATAAACCATAACACAACATTTTTAATTTAAAATAAAAGGGAATAACAATATAAGGAATCATGGACATAAATAAGGATGGATAGAAAGTGAGGATCCCTAACTTTGAACTGTGATCCCAGTGGCTTGGGAGAGGCTTGAGAGAGGATTATTGGGATCTTTGGGAGCCATGGAAGGATTATAGAGAGTGGGTTTCAGGGTTTGGTTGAGCTCAAAATGGTTTGAGTGAAGTGGAATGGTATATTGATTGGGTTTATATAGGAATGGAGAGGGAATTCCTTATTTTTTAGGTTTTGGACACTACACATTAAACAAATCAAAACCACAACCCATCCCATGGTTTTTTCCAAAGTTTTTTTCTAAATTGAAGTGAAAAATTTTATTTTATAAGTCAAATTTCTGAAATTCTAAAAATATTAGGCTTTTCTTATTTGCAGGTGAGTCACACTCTCGTGAAAATCATTTTAAAATCTTAAAATATTTTATAAATCTTGGAGGGTCCACTAAGGCACCATAAAATTAATCAAAAAAATATAAAATACCATTTTTTTAGTTAAAACATATATCGAAAGAATTTATCATTTATAGTGTTTTTTACATCACTATTGGGTTATTATGATGTCATAAAACTCAATATATACTTAAACGGTATTTAATTTGTACCCAAAAATTTGAATGTCTCTGAAAATTATAAAAAATTCACTGTTAGATAATTTAAACAACCTGAATCAAAAAATAATATTTATTTTATCCAAATAATTTTCTAAATATGTGAGTTTTTACTTTTAAAATAAAAATTGGCGTTTATTGAAAATTCATGGGTTTCAACAAACACAGCTTTCAAACCCTAATAAAAATTACAGTTTTATAAAAATATTTCAATTATTTATATTTATTAAAAATTAATTTAGTAATAATAAATATTATTTGATTAAAAATACTTATATTAACCAAAATATATTTCTTAATATAATATTAACTAAAAATACTAAGTGTGCTTTAAAAACCATTTACAAAGTAACAATAATAAAATGAAAGTATATTCTTTATACAAAAATAATGCTCATAATCATAGTGTTAGGGAGTTGTTACATAACGCCTTATGACACCCGCATAATACCTAAGATAAAGGTGTGCGATGGTGACAGACTCTTGGGGTGGCTCGGATAACATCGCTTGGGTGGTAATCTCTATTAACTTTCACTTCCCTCGTAGGTGGTTCCGTTCAAGCTTAATGTGTTAAAGCCCAGCTTTTTCTTGGTCAGGAGTGAAGCCCAGTGATGCTACCTCCTTTCTGAGCTCTGAAAAATTGGGTTTTTATTGATAAATTCTACTAGATGATTCCAACGCTTCCATTGTTTGAGTAAATTGGATTTGATAAAGCCCTATATTTATACTAATCATGTTATCACTATTCAATGGCTACATTAGAAACAGTAACAATACATAATGGTATTTTAAAATCCAAAAAAACATAAAACCATGGAATTCCATATGTTTTATATATCTATTTAACATATTGATAAATTTAATTAGATCAAGAGGAATTTTCAATAATAAATTTTTGGGTTGTTACAGTTACATTCACCTAAAAGGACATTGTCAATTATTTACTTATCCCTGCATATATTGATGGTTAGCATAAAATAAAAAATATAAACAAATTTTAATTTATTATATACTTATGTTAATAATTTTACAAAATTATAAATTATAAATAATCAAAATCATGAAATTGAAATAAAACAGGATAATTTAAAAGAAAACATGTTATTAAGCCTTTCTCTCTACAAATGAAATAATATAAAATAATCTAAAATAATTATAATTGTTCAATAATGGAAAAAGGTAGCATGATTCACTTATGAATTCATTTTATAATAAACATAATTTATTATGTAGTATTTTCATACATGTTGAAATTTAATAGAACATAAGGTAAGGGTTTCTTTGTATCAATTTCAATTCTAGGATACATGTTTCATAGTGCACACCATAATTTTTTATTTTATTTAATTAATAACATACTATATTCATGTGTAATAAAATAATTTTATTTCATTAGATTTGAATTTACTCATCACTATATCACATTGTGTTCTTTTAATTCATACAGTACCAAATTCATAAGTTTTTTCATTCCAATCTCATTTTGAATTCAATTTTATTATGAGTAAGTTTAAATATATGGATATTATATGGAATATATGTTTTAAAAGACATGTATTTTAATCCCCTATTGTTTTTTATGAGTTTTAAATTTACTACAACCATTTCACTTCCCCTTAGTCTCATAATTCACTCAAAGTGATGCTTGTAAGAAAAACTAATGTTTCCTGTTCCTTTTAATCGGGAATCATTTTCCATTATGACCTTATTCATTATTTTTTATATATGTACTTATCTATAATTATTTTTTAATGTATTTTCAAGGGGATTTACTTTATTTACTAAATAAATCTTCTTTAAATTTTTTTGGTATTTTATTTTTCCACCAATTTTACTTTCTTTAAAAAATGTTAAATTATTCATCTTTTTAAACATTTGCTATTTTAATGAATTTTCCTACCATTTTTTTATTTAAAATATATTCTCTCCACGTATTTTTGGTTTCCCATTGAAAATTTTATTCACTTTGTTTTATAAAATATTTTCATTGAAAATAAAATGTATTAAAAAATTAAAAGGGTATTTTGTATTACCTCTAAAATTTAGTTTTTATGCTATTATAAAAGTCCTTTTCATTTATTCCATCATCCATTAATGTTTATTATGATTCAATTGGATTATTATTCATAAATACCATTTGTTTAATTTTTTTAGATGGATGTTGATAATTTATTATAAATGTTTTCATGAAACATGTTGCATAGAATTTGTTGTGTGTCAGATTTATTGACAGTTTAGATAATATAGGTACAGACATTAAAAACATAATGATATGGGGTGACCATTAATGATCTAAAGAATATGTTCATGTGTAAGTGTTGGTGGATAAAATTCAAACAAATTCCCTAATATCTATATATATCAATTAGAATATTTACATAAATACCTTGATTAATCTATATATGTCATGGACAACGATTTTAATTTGTCATTTGAGTTGAATAATTATTATTTATATGGTTTAAGGATGGGTTTTGGTTTCCCTGTCTATTTTTCATAACCAAGTGTTATTATTGAAGAATGAAATTAAATAACCTCATGAGATGAGTTCTTAACTGAGAGATATTTCTGGGATCATTAACATTATGTTCATAGAACCTAGAAAATTGGTTGAAGAATTGGTTTCATCTATAAAATGTCATTAGTTTACAGTATTTTCCATTTTTTCATAAAAAGATTGGAGGTTTTTGTGAAACTTTTTGATGTTTTCAATTTTAAGGAAAGTATTTTACATATTAGAATATGGAGTCCGGATGGAAAAGTATGCAGTTCACATAGTACAGTATTTAGAAACACGTAAGGAGTTCATGGTAGGGGTTTTTATGTAGTAATTACATGGCTTAGGTAGTAGATTATTCTATTTATTTCATTGTTTTTAGATTGAAATAGGAGTACTGAAGTTCCGAAGGATCAAATAAAAACTGAGAAGTAGGGGTTAAATTAGTTTTATAAATTTTATAAACTTCATCACTTTTAGAAACTTAACCCCTCCAACCAATTATAGTTCATCACGTTGTCATATTTCAGTAAATAATCATGCATGAAAAATTATGAATTCAAGAAAATAACACGAGATTTATGTGGTTCTTCCTCATTGTGATAACCTACATGGTTGTCATAGACACTCTTGTGGGTTAATAGAAGTCCACTATTATGAAGAAGTGAATTAAAAATGTTTCAACGCCCATTATAAACCTTTTATCTCTTTATAGTAATGATTATAATGACTCCCAATATTTTAAAATGCTTTACAACAAAAATTTAATCCAAAAAAATGAAAGGCTTTTTTCAAAATGCACCACAATGATCTATCTGTAATCCTTACTCTAATGTGGTCAGGTCCGATTCACTCAGCCAGATGAGGCTGATTCTGATGAAATTAGTCTGGTGAATTCAGTTTTATAGACTAAGTATGATGATCCCATTCTCAATCTACATTACTAAAACTTATCTCAAATTATTAGTTTGATCTTTCCCCATCTGGTAAACAAAACACTCAGATGCATGACCTTCTAATGAGTTCTGCTTTTGGAAAGATAATTTTGAAACAAATTTTTTAAAACTCAACCTTTTTCTCTCTCATTAAAAAGTTTAAAATTATGAATGTACTATGCTTATATTTATTTGAATCCCAAAAAGTTAATGGTGGGAAACTAAAAAACTTTTGCTTATTACTCAAATTCAAAAACTCTGAGATCTACGCATATTTGATTTTCATGTTTTCCACTTCAACTCTTTACAAATATTATAAAATCTTCTTGAGTCATCTCTATAATTATTATTCTCAGACTTCCTAAACTTTCTCTAGTACAATGAAACTTCCTTCGCTTATTATGATGTAACTTCCACCATTCATTATGATGGAACTTTCTTAGATCATTACGAATAAACTTCTTCATTTCATTATAGTGGAACATCCTCATCTAATTCTGAATTGACTTTTCTATTCAGAGTCATTCTGATTTTTTTCCTTCTCAGATTCATTCTAATAGATATTCCTTATCATAGTTAGTTTGATTGTCTATCCTTCTCAGATATATTATAATGGAACTTCCACATCTTCATTCTATTGTTATCCTCATACCGATGGAATTCTCATTATGATGGAATTATCATTACGAGGGAAACTCCACTCTGTAACTCTGAAATTATTCAAAAATCATCAGCTATAAATCATTCAGACATTTGAAAACTTCAATTAATAGTACATCTGGATCTAATGAAATCTTTTCCATTATTACTAAAACTGATACAATCTTTATGATTCCTTCATTTCTTCAGAAATATTTTATCATGAGTGTTTTCCTAATTTATGAGAAATTTAATATTGGAAATTCATTGTATGAATTACATAAGAATGTATTGTGAATTACTATACATTTAGAATATGCTTTATTTCCTACCACAACTCAATAATATTGGATGAAACTATGATCCCTTTTTCATCATAAGTCTTGAAACTCAAGTGTTATAGACAACTTATAATATTTGAGAATTAAAAACCAGAAAATCATCCTCAAACTTGAGGTTAGAAAGTAAAGAACTTTACAACACCTAACATCACTATCTCCATCCAACCTCTTCAACAACATTCTGACCTTCTAACCAACACCGTGTTCTATGAAACTTTAAATTCATATCAATTTAACTGAGACTAGTGGAGCCTAAAATCAAAAACATTATATTTTATAAAACTTCTAGTAATGGTGATGCTCATTTTTATACTATGTTTCTAGTGCGTCTTAGTCTGAACTTCTACGTCTGTAAAACAGATTTATCAAAAATAGACATATTCTTCACCTTTATGTTTTTTTCGAACATTCATCGACATTCACCTATTTCTTTAAATAATTATTTTACAAAATATAAGCTATCAATAAATAATATTTGTAGTTAAAATAAAACATCACAAAGGTTCTTCAATCTCCCCCTTTGGATTTGTTTTAAACAAATTAACAATTTTTAAAACTCCCCATTTGTAAACAACTAGAGTTTTTTTGACTTTTACAAAAAATATAGTCTTTTTCAAAAGAGATTGATCATACACCACAGTAATTGATAAAGTAATTTTGTTATATAATTTCATCCCTCAGTGATAAGAAAAGTATACATCCATGTTAGGATCAACTCCCCCCCCCCACACTTTTATCTTTTATCACTTTAATTTTAATCTTCCCCTTGATTGTAATCTACCACATTATCTTTCAACCACATAATTAGATTCATAAAATAACAATAAGTAAAAATGTATTACAATGTACAAAGTTGTTACTTTCTCTCCCCCTTTATCAAAATTATCCAAATCATGGTTGGTGACTTCCTTATAAGATTTAAAAAGTCATTGGAGGAGGTTGAACATGAATTTATAGCTTAAGCTTAAAAAACCATTTTATTGCAATTTTCGTTGTAAAGATATCAACAATTTGATACTTCTTTGAGATATATTCCATAAAAACATCTCTAGCAACAACATTATATTTTATAAAGTGAAATTTTATATAAATGTGTTTTGATATTGAATGTTGGACATGATTTTTAGAAATATCAATCACACTCTGATTATCAAAAATTAGTATCTTTGGTTTAAAAACTTTTACTTTCAAATCATCCAAAAAACATCATCCACAACATCAGAGTAAAATCATGAGTAACCTTAACATATTTTGATTCCATTATGCTCAAAGTGACTGAACTTTGTTTCTTACTATAACAACTTACAAAAAATTGTTCCCCCTTAGTTTGACTTTTTATTGTTAAAATCTCCAGCCCAATTTCCATTAGTATAACCATGAAAAATCATCTCAGAATTTATTTTATTTAAAAACCCTTGTGAATTTTTTCATTTGAAATATCTCATAATTCTCTTTGCTTCAAATATTTTGTGATTATTTTGGATTACTTTTATACTTGGCACACAAATTCACAGCATAAAAAATATCAATCCTTTAGGCTGTAAGGTAAGATAGACTTTCTTTCATCATCTGAAAGTCTTTTAGATTTACAATTTTACCGGAATCATCTTTACTGAACATCATCCCCACTGAGATGGGAGTAGAATCTTCTTTGTATTCTTCTATTTCAATTTTTTTTTACAATTCCCTAGCATATTTTTCTTGAGATAGGAAAATGTATTTTTTGTTTAACTAATCATATAAAACAAGGAACAATGTTAATTCTTCTAACACATACATATAAAATTTAATCTTAATTTATTTATAAAAAGTTTCAAAAACATCTTTTCTATCCCAATAAAAAATTATATCACCTATATAAACAATTAAAATTATAGTTATAGAGTTAAAATCTATCACATATAAGTTTCTATAAACTTTTCCTTTAGAAAAAATCAACATTATCAAAAAAATTGTATTCTTAGAAAACCATGAATGTGGATATTTTTTCAGAACCTAAAAATATTTATTCTTTCTGAAAACATTATTGTTATCATCATCAAGTATAAACCCACAAGTTACTTAAATGTAAACTTCTTCTTCAATTTCTCCATTATCAAACTCATAATTTACATCCATCTAATATTATTTTTAATTCTGGTGACCAGACATTACTAGAATCATTCAAAATGTTCCTAACCTTGAAATGGGCGCAAAGGATTCATCAAAATACAAACCTTCCGCCTATAAATATCCTTTAAAAACAAGCCTTTATTTCTTCCATGAAATTTATCCTTTTTCATTAAACTTATTTATGTAAACCCATTTTCATCCACTAACATTTTTACCTTTTGAATGTGGGAGAATTTTTCATGTTTCCGTTTTCTCAATTTGATTCAACTCTTTATTCATAGAATTCAACCATTCATTATGTTGAATAGATTCAGAAACTAATTCTGGTTCAAATTTTGAGATGAATGAAATTGGATTTTATTATCTCATCTTTATTCTAGTAAAAAATAGATCCTACTGATTCCCAATAATTTTTTTTGTCCGGTTTTTTTTAAGGTAAGAAATTTTTGATTTCCTTATCCATCTATACTTTCCCCATCACATGATTCATTTGAATAATCAAGAACATCACATTACTCACTTTCATTTTTGATGAAGACTTTCAGTTTTCTTCCCCAAAATTCCCATAAACTTTTGTTAAAAAAGTTTAATTATCAATAAAATTCACATCAATGAATCTAAAATTATTTTAATGTGTTTGTTTCAATATTTTTAAATTCTTCCATTTGGTGAATAACCCATAAAGGTTCATTCCTCATCTTTCGCATAAAACATTCCCATATCCAGATTTTTTATTTTAAGTAAAAATAGACTTCCAAAAACATTTAAGAACTTCAATGAATGTTTTTTATTATGAGAAATTTTATTAGAAGTCATTTTGTATTCTGGACATAAAAATTATCTCTTCTGAATATTTACAAGATTACTTATAACTTCACTTCAGTAGAACATTGAAATTTTTTATTATTCTAACATACTTTTTCCCATTTCCAAAAACTTCTATTATTTCTTTCTACTGCTCTATTTTTTTGTGGAGTGTATGGGGAAATTTAAAAAAATTTGATACCTCATATTAGTATCAAAAGTATTTCTTTTTAATTCAGTACCATTATTTGTTCTCAATTTCATTATATACACCCCCATTTCTTTATCAACTTCTTTTCTTAAAATCCAAAACATTTTCACAGCCTCTGACTTCTATTTCATAAACTTGATTTTTTTTGTATAGGTGAAGTCATAAATAAAAATTATAATGTGTAAATCTACTTTTTTTAATGTCACATTGACCTAAATAAATTGGAATGAATAATTTCAAGATTCCTGGTGGACTAAATATTATGTTTCTTATGACTTTTATTAGTCATCTTACCTTTCTAACTAGAACAAAAATCATATTCCTCTATTCTTTTAAATTATGAAAAGTTTCATATGAAATCAACATTCGATTTTTTTTCATTTTTTACCCAAGTTGGACAATTATTCAGTGACACAACATATTCTAAACTTCAGTACCTAGATAAAAGGAGTTGTTAAGTTCTCCAACATAAAAATATTTCCACTAGTTCATTCCCTTTTTGTGATAACTTTTCTATCTTTCACACTTATGATAATACATGATTCTTTTCTCATAATCAATTTTTTTCCATCAATACAAATTTTATTTACACTATGTAAATTAATTTTTATCCCATTAACAAATAAAACATCCTTAGATTTCATCTTTTATGTTTTAATCTCATACATTCTGAATAATCAAATATTTAATGAAATTTAATTCCCAAATGTAAAAGCACCTCCATCATGATTTTTGACATGTTTTAAAATTTTTAAATCACCTATCATCTTTGAAGAATAACCACTTTTTGGTATCCATGGTTTGTTCTTTTTTATTATTTTTCAAGGTAGTCTCAATAACATAATCTCTTTTCTTATCTTTATTATTTTTATATTTAATTTCTTTTCTCCCATAAGAATGTTGTTCCATAAATATTTTTCATCAATATTTAGGCATTATGACTATCCTGATCAATTATACCATAAAAGTTTTCCACACATTCAAATAGATTTTTATTGGAATGTTTGTAACATATTGTGATTTTTCTTTTATAATTTCTTATGTGTTTGAAAAGATACTCATTCTACTGTCACTATTTCTTACACTCCGTTAAAACCTTCTTCTAAGAAGTTATATGTTATGATATTAATTATAATCCTTGTGCCCAAATATACCACAACACCAATGGAAACCATAAAAATATTTATTTTTTATTTAAAAGCAATATTTCTCTGTAGAAAATCTGTTGAGGTTCCTAACTTCTTCCTACTCTAATATACTCTGGGAATGAACCATATTTCCTCTTGAGTGAGTTCTCTAATTTTCATAATCTGCTAGGTTTCCCAAATCTTTTACCCTCCCAAACATTCCAAGTACTTTTCTTATCACCTAAAATGTTATAAAAATCATATGAAAAATTATATTTGGAGGCTGAGAAATTTCCCGGATTATTGATATAATATTTCTCAGCAACTTTTGATGTCTTATCTTTTACTTATGAATCTTTGTTAAAATTTTCATTCATCTTTCTGTATTTACTTTTGGAGTCAAAAAGTTTTGATTGAAACTTATTGACTTAATTTTCATCAGCTTCCAGCTTCTTACTAAGATCTTCATCCATATATTCTTATTCAGTATTTCTAACATTGTAATGTAAGATCTCTTAAATGCATTCTTCCTCATACATGATGACAACATTCCATCATTCGATAACTTATTCCGATTATTTATTTATTACTATTATTTATTTCTTGAGAGTTAGGTTTCGATCAAGACACCCAAAATGATCTATTCTTATTTGATACTCTCTATTTGATTATTCATTTCTTTCTTCACTATGTAAGGAACATTTTGTTTTCTAAAATGTTACAATGATGTTTCTGAATTTTTATGAATTTTTCAAAACATTCCTCTTCCAAATAATTTTTTTCACTTGATTTTGGTTCAACTTTCTTACTGAACATAATTATTTTGTTTCATGTAAACTTATTATTTTGTTTGTTAGATGAATTTTCTTATCTAGAACATTTATTCCACTTCTTATATCGAGGTGTTTCATTAGAATCAACTCAACACTCACCAATTTTAATCTTGGGGAAAATTCATAGAAAAGTGTATAATTGCTCCACACTCTGACCATTTGAGAGGATTTTTTCCACTATAATTTTTTGTTTCACTTATATTGTTCCTAGAGATAGGAGACATAATTTTTTCATTCAACTAATCATCCTCTTGATCTTAAAATTACCAAGTATCTACATATTCAACATATTGGTTTTTTATTTTTCCTATAGCTTCAAAATACATATTATCTTTCATCATATTTTTGAACATTGGTTCTTTCCTCATATCATAAGAAATAAGAAATTTATGCAATTCATCAAGAGATAAATCATCCTTATCTTCTAAAGAGGAAATTTTAGAATCAAGCCTATCTGGAAAGTTTCTCATGAGTTTATTTACTGTTTTAGAATCATACAAAACTTCTCAAAATCCTATAATGTTGCAAACAAATTCAATTACCTCAGGGAATTATTTATCAATATTTTCTTCATCTCTCATTATTATTTATTCAAATTTACAATTCCAGATTTGTAGCTTTTTTCCATCAGTTTGGTATTCCCATTGAAACTACTTTACTCCTTTCCCCACATACTCTTTTATTTTTTGAGACCGATCACCTTCATATAAACATTTTCTGAAAGAGATATAAAAATAACATTCCAATTTTTCCATAAACTTCAATATTTCTATTATCATCAAAATTCATTCGGGAGTCTTTTTCAATAGGTGGAAACCCAATTTTAGCAGCATAGAGAACTTTTAGGACAAGAGATTAGAGATAAAGAATCATCCAAATTTTCATGCATAACAATATTTTCCATCAAATATAGGAATTCCTCTACTATTGAAAAAATTTTCATATTCTATTATAAGGATAGAACAAGGGAACCTTGTCTCTAATACTAACCAAAGTTCCAAATTATCAAATAAAAACTGAGAAATGGGTGTTGAATCAATTATATACTTTTTATCAGTTTCGATAATTTTAGAAATGTAACCCCTAAAACCTATTAACGTTCATTACCTCATCATATTTTAATAAATACTCATGCATGAAAAATTATAAATGAAAGTAAATAATACAATATTTATAAGGTTTGGCCTTAGTGTGAGAACCCACACCCTTGAAAAAGCCTCTCTTATGGGTCTATAAAAATTCAACATTATGAATAAGTGAATACAACTTGTTCCAACTCCCATTAGACACATTTTATCTCCCGATAGGAATGATTCTATTGATTCTTGTTAGTTTACAAAGTTTTCTTACAGAAACTTGATCCAAAATAAATGAATAAAAACTTTTTTCAAAATGATCCACAATGCTCTGTCTGGAATCCTCAGTCCAATTTGTATGGGTATAATTCTCTCAATACGATGAGGATATGTCTGATGGAATCAGTGCAGTAAAACCATATTCGATCAATATTACTCAAAATATATTCAAATTATCTGTTTGATATTCCTTATTCTGATAAAGAAAACATTCATGCGTCTAACATTCTAATGAGGTATCTTTCTAGAAAGATTACTTTGACATGAATTCTGCAGTGTTTTTCCTTTTACACTATTATAAAAAAATTCAATGTATGAATGTATTATTCTTCTATTTATTGGAATCCCAGAAAGACAAAGGTGGGAAACTGAAAGACATTCCCACTTACTAAAATTCAAAAAAATGAGATCTGCACATATTTTAATTTAACGTTTGAAGACATAAAATCTTCAAGAATATTATGGAATCCTTATGATTCTTCTCTGTAATCGGTCATCTCAAACTTCCTAAGATTTATTAAGTACTATGTAACTTCTTATGCTCATTACGATGGAATATCCTCATATTATTATGATATAATTTCCTCATCTCATTATGTTAGAACATCCTCATCTCATTCTAGATTGAATATCCCTATTAGAGTTATTATGATTGGTATTCCTTCTTAGAGTCAGTATGATAGAATTTAATTTCTAGAGTTTTTCTTGTTCTCTTTGCTTCTCAAAGTCATTCTGATACACTACTATGAATATAAGTTGTACCATTGGACATATACCAATAGTTTGGAAACCCATTGGTATAGGCTACCTATACCAACAGTTTGGAAAAAATAATTTGCATAGGTACCTTAAAGAGACCCTATCCCAATGGTTTTGGAGAAAATGTTTATATAGGTAAAATAGAGAGACCTTATCCCAACGATTTATTACAAAAATGCTTGTATAGGTCTCTTGTAGACACCCTATACAAACATTTTCTCCAAAACCGTTTGTATAGGTCCTAATTTATGACCTATACCAATGGTTTTGGCCATAACCATTAGGATAGGTCACTTATATGCACCTATACCAATGGTTTTGGCAAAAACCATTGGTATAGGTCCATTATAGAGATTATATACCAAATTTCTTTTCAAAACCATTGGTATAGGTCCACCCAATGCCAATGATTTCATCAAAACCATTGTTATAGATAAAAACATCAATGAACATATACCAACATTTCTCAAAACTGTTGGTTTTGGTAACCACGTTTTTTAGGGATTATTTTTTAAAATAACATTAAATAAATAGAAATTTAAAATAATTATGAATATACATGCATATATTTATGAGATTATGTTCATAAAATTCATCTTAGGTCAGTGGTCAGGTCGTTAGATAATAAATTGGACGTGTTGGGATCAAAACTAAGAAGGTTTTTAATTTTTAAAATACCAATACCAATTGTTTTAAGAAACTATTTCTATTGGACTATATTGATGCCTTAACGGCCAAAAATCCACCAAACTGTTAGTATAGGCTATACCAACGGTTTGGAGACCTATAACAACAATTCCAAACCATTGGTATAGGGTTTTTATGTTAGTGATAGAACTTACTCTGCTTCATTCTAATAGAATCCTCATAATGATGGAATTCTCATTACGATGGAAACTCAACTCTAAATCTTTGAAATTATTAAAACCTCGTTAACTATAACTCATTAAAACTGCTAAAAAAAAATTTTCCTCGTACTGATGGATTAGATAAAAATTTATTCCTGATTATTGGAACTGATAAATTCATTAGGATTCCTCAATTTCTTAAAAATATTCCATCCTGAGATTTTTCAGTATTTATAAGAACTCTAGGATTGGAAAAACATCCTCTTTCTTACATAGGAAATTATTATTACTTCCCTAACATTCATCAACTTCTTTCATTCCAACCAAAACTCAACATGATTGGTTTCACCTATTCTACCACTTTTCATTATAAGACTTTCACCGCAAGTTTTATATACAAATTATTATATTCAATAATGACAAACCTTCAAATAATTTTTCTACATGAGGTTATAAATTGAAGAAATTTCTAACTCCCTACATCATTATCTCCATTCAACATCATCAAAAATATTCTGACTTTCTAACCAACACTGAGTCCAATGAAAATTGAACTTAGATTTTGTGGACCTGAGGCCAATGGAGAACATGATCAATAAAATTATATTTCTGATAAATTTTGTGGTCGTTCTGGCTCAATCTGATATTATTCATCTAGTTCTACTTAGTCAAAACTTCTATGTCCAGAAAAAAAACATTCTAAAAAACAAAAAAATTCTTTTCCTTTATGTTTGGGATATAAAATTTAGCAACTTTCACCTATTTTTCAAAAAAAATCCCTTATAAAATAATATTTTCTACAAATACAATAAATTTATTAAAATAAAACATCACAAAGGTTCTTCCTGTATGAGATATCTGAGAGGTGATATTAGAAGGAATGTGAAGGATGTATATGCTTAGAATGGGAGCTCTAAAAAGGATAGTTCAAGAAATATTATTTTTATGATTTTGATAATGTATTGGAGTATACAATTTAAAATTGGATTATACGGTTTAAAGTAGATTATGTAACAGGAAGAAAGAGGTTTTTGGTCATCCATGAAGTCAATACATGGTTTGAATGTGGAGAATGTGAAGGGTATTTAGTGATGGGTAAAATAAAAGTTATAGTGACTAGTTTGTTTGAAAATTATTTTCTATAAATACCCTACTAATACATTTATTAATTATTTTTGAGATATGATAGAAGATCAATAAATCAATGAATGTGAAATCGTATATAAACTAGGTTCAATATAGTGGGTACATAGGGACCAATTCTACTAAGTTATTACCATGAGGTTGATTCTATGATGGAGAATTGTGAGGTTAGTTTTGAAATATAGGATACATGGAGACAATATGGAGGGACTATACCATGATTCTAATTTTAAAATTAAGCATCACCTGATAGGATGTTAATGAAGACTATGAGGTTGATTCATGAAGATGATTTTTCAAAGAAGATATGTGAGGTGGATTTTTGTGAGGTCATCATGTGAGGGTTATCCACAAATCATAGTGTAAATTAAACATGGTGTCGTATATGGTTAGTAGGGTTGATATATAGTGAATAGATAAAAACTTCAAGGGACTTCCATAGAGCATAGTGAATGGTCTATGTAGTGGAGTACATGGTCCGTGAGGTGAGTACACAGTAAGTAGTGTACTTCATGGTTTCTTTCCATAATGTATATTTAAGAAGGTATTTTCACATTAATATCTCACATGTGTGTTCTCATGATCATGGATTACATTAGATAAATTGGTAAAAGTCTTTTTTTAGGAAGAATAATGAGATTCAGAAGAATAATTTTAGCTCCACGTCAGGTAGATAATTAAAAGGAAAGAAAAGGGATAACTTCATTGTGAAATTATCCACATATGGAGAGAGAATTTTTTTATTGAGGTATCAGAGAAGACAAAGACCGAACTATCAAATTGTGGAGTTTATTTCATCTGTAATTTAAGAAGGAATGTGAAATGATGTGGAGTACAGTAGTGCATCATATTCTATGCTTTGATGAAAGAGAAGTATCAGGATGATCAATGACCATCACATCCATTATTTATTAAATAGATCATCATGTTATTAAACAAGATAAGAATTCATCCAACACAATTAACATGAAGAAGTCGATATAGGTGATATGAGATATGAAGCATTCCATTCAGGAATTCATTGTAACGGGATTTATCTTGAAACATAATGACCTTATATGAAACAATGTATCCAAAAGACAAGTGAATATTAGTGGATTCTGGTACACCAAAACTTCATTATGTGTATTATCCTTACACTACACCTATGAATTGAAACATTTAAAATATTTTTGTTTTTCCTTGATTTACATTCCAACACATTTGTTTTTCCTTCAATGATTACTCCATTGATAGTGACAAGGTATCCACAATTTTTAACAACTTAGGAAAAACAACCTAAATAGAGTTTAGTATATTAGGTTGAAAATATTATTTTCTCTAACACCCTGATTCTCAACCCTTCTAGGGTGTCTTAGGTTACAACAGAACCCCTTTCTTTTCATGGATTAATTATTCAATGATGAATGTATGAATGTTTTAAAGATCTTATAGAACACACATGCATGATTTATTATTATTTGATATGTGAGACCTATATAGCCCTCCAATTCATTGAGTAATGTTCTATATATAATGAGATTGGGAATCGAAAAAGGTTTTTAGACCAATTCCACTATGTTAATGGATGTTGGTGTTTAGCCCAAGTCCACTATGTTTTGGGAAGGGGTTTATCCTGGACTATTATGATGTGAATGTTATGGTGGTTATCCTTGGCATATGTTATTATTTTTATGCTTCTTTTTGTGATATATTCATATGATATGAAAAGTACCTATGTTATATTATCATGGATCTTAATTATTTACTCATGTTTTAACTATCCTATTATTCATTTCAAATGTTTTGAAAAAGTCATTATTCCATGACTAAACTTTTATGATCTATGTATCATTATGTAGGAATTTTGATGTTATTAACTCATACCATTATTTTTTTCTCATTCCCATGTTCTTATATTCATATCACTAATGATATTTGGTTGATATGTCTTATGTTTACCATTCTTATAAAACATGATAAATTTTGTTCAATACAATACTATTCTTGATATCTTAATTAAGATGTAATACTATACTTTAAAAGAAAAATGATATACAATATAAAATAAGATTATTTAAATATGACCAATAAAACCTAGATTTTAAAATGGAAGATACAATTAGTAATACAAAATTATGAAAAATATGTATAAATATTTCAAATAATATTTTTTTTCTATAGTCAATTTTTACTTCAAAAATATGTTTTCTTAAAAACGGTTTTTATTTCATTTTGTGAGTGGACATTATAATTAATTTATAATTTTTTTAAAAAAATTTATTTCAAAAAATGAATATTTTTTCGAAATAAACAATTAATATTATCTTATGTTTAATTTTTTGGTTGTTTCTAAAAATAATTTTTTGTTTATTGAATAGTGAAAATACCAATTATTGTGAAACTATCATTTATTTTCATTAAATAAAGTAATTTAGAAGTCTAATTATGTGTTTAATTTTTTACTAAATTAAAATTTTACTCATTTAATTATAAATAATAAAATTAATTTAATAGGAATCAAAATTATACTTTGTTTTGGTATAAGTTTATTTTTTGTCTTAAGAACACATTTTTCTTAACGTTATCTTTGTGTGTGCAATGTATTTTTTTCTTAATTAATTAATAAATAAATATTGATTAAAATTTTTATTAAAATCTATTTAATATATTTTCAATTAAAAATTCTAAAATTCATCTAATTTTTTTTAAATTTCATGGAATAGAAGTTAATTTTTTATGCTAGAAGATACATTTGCCTAAAAATAGTTTTCTTTTTATTTTGTGCAATTATATAAAATTAAATTATTACAATTAAATAAATTGAATCTTGAAAAATGTATTCCATATTTAGAATCATTATAATTAATATAATGTGAAAGGGTAAAATAACGTTTTGTTCATAATGAATGGTAACAAGGGAAAATTTGTGTTACTATAGTTAAAGTTAAAATAAGATTATTATATGGTTAAACTAAGAGATAAGGTTAATAATTACACACAATATTATCTATTTTTTTTGTCTTATGAGAAATCTCCTTTATATTATATTATTTTAAAATTACTGGACACCTTTTACACTTTCTAATGAATGTGAATTTATATTATTTAAGTCTTTTAAGTAATTCCATATGTGTGCCTCCCCTCACTCATAAAAGAAAATATTTTCTCATCAATTATTCACACAATTTGATATTCTAATCCTATAAAATCCCTAATAAAAAACCTTCCTATATTCTTTCCCTTAATTCTATAGCTTCTAGAATTCCCCTAAGTAAATCCCATGAAAGATTAAGGTGTAATCCAAAGGAGGTGTCTCAAAGAAGATGTATAAATCTTAACCGATCTCTTTCAATTTTTTTTATTTTTACACCTACTATAAACCTATTGTCTAAATAATGAAATGATTAATATTGTATCATAAATTTATTCAGTTGTTATTAATATTTCAGCATACCCATTTCTCAAATCCTTTCCATTAAATAGGAAATGAAAGTATCACTCATGCGTACGTGTGGATTGCAGCCTCCATGTTGTGGTATAATTCATTTTCCATCACCATATTTTATACTTCATTGTTTCTATGAATTTAATATTTTTGTATTATATTCATGACACAACTAATCTCTACCTTTTTCATTCTATCCATTGAAAATTGGAAACATCACTCAGGCGTGCATACTGACCACCCTCTCCACAAAGTTATGTAATTAATTTTTCATCACCTCCTTATAAGAATGGTAATAAAAGTGTATATAATGATTAACTATGATAATTTTGAAATTATTAAAATTATTTATATGATGGATCCATGATTAATGTTTGAGAACTATAACTTCCAAACTAGAACATACCTTAAAATTAAAATAATTAACGCTGAGAAAATACAATTTTAATAAATAATGATTAATAAATAGGTGTTAAAATGTTATAATTGGATCAGATATGATATTATAAGTGTTTATATGGTTATGGTATAAAAATATAATAAATATAAATTTATTTTTCAAGATTTTTGATTCTTATGATTCATTTCATACTTACGGTAAGGGTTCTTCATCTGAATACTATATCATCGATACATGTTGGATGTTATGCACCTATTTCTGTTTACGATGTGTATATACTAATCCATTTATATGGTATATAATGTATCCTTATTAATTTATGGCATTTAAAGTTACAACTTAAATTTTTTTTTCAATGGGTTTTTATTATATTATAGCAAAACTGATAAGGGTTCTTCATCTCAATATTGTCTCGTTGAAACATGTTTGTTGTTATGAACCTATTTACATTTATAAGGTGTATATAACTACCCAATTGAAATTTTTTATTATGGATCACAATTAATTATTTTTACGTTAACTTACAATAAAAAATATTCCATCTGAGGGATTTTAATTTTAATGTTTCCAATGTGGTAATTGTTTTTCATCTCAAATTGTGTCCTTTGGGACATATGTTATGTTATAAAGTTATCTTCTTTTATGATGTGTATCTACTCACATTTTGATATTTTGTATCCATAATATTCTTATGTTAATGGTATTTAACCATTAATTTGTATATATTCCTTTCACAGGACTTATGACTCAAAAGTTACCAAAGCAGAAAGAGTTTAATGTAACAATGTCAATTTTTATAGGGATTTTTTTATGCTTAAAATCCAAATGGTGAATCTATAGGATCTATATATAATATATCTCATTTATTTTATTCTCTTATGGTTATTTATTAAAATTTAAATTTTTTATTTCATTTTCATCTCCCTATGTAATTAAAAATCTGAAAGAATGTTTTTAAGGAAAATGAGGTTTTTTTCTATTTAGTCGGGAATCTTTTTCATTAATGTTTATATTTTCTCTAAACAATTTCAATAATTTTTGTACTATTCTGTAATTATTTATTACATTCATTTTTTCCCATGTTTTTTTCTTTTTTATAAATAGTATTAATAAGAATATTCTTTTCATTTTTTGAATGATTTACTTTTTACCAAAGGTGTGAGAAAAATATTTATTTTAAAATTTACTGCATAATTGGATTTTATTACTCTTATAAATATTGTTTTATCTGAATATTCCATTATAATTTTCTATGATACTTTTCAAACAAAAAATTTTTGTTAATAATTTTGAGATTTTTAGATTTAAAATAAGTGACTTAAAAATGAAAAGGGTATTTCTTCATGAAATATTACAACGATATGAATTTTTTATCTCTGATAACATCCTTTGATGTTACTTATTATTAACTATGGATATTATCCTTTTAAAAAAATTATTATTATTTTTATAGGTGGTTTATGATTATTATTACAAAATATTGATTAAACACATTTTATTTCCTATGGGATAAATTATGGGGAAATGATTAATGTATTCATGATCTTATGGTATATAGATGAATTGATTATGATTACATGATGGGTGGGACCATATATAACTCCAATTAAATATGTAAATATTAATTTTTTATGAGATCAAATAGTCCATAGAAGGTTATTCCAATCCCAAAATATGGAACACTAGTGGATTTCCCAATCCCTACAATGGTACATGTGCAGTTATCTAAAGCCCAAAGTAGGTGCATTTGTTGTTATCCCATTCCTATAGTGTGATTAGTAACATGGTGGGTATCCTTGACTTAAGATTTATATGATTATGATTATGCTAAACTTTATGCCAGTCTTTTATAACATGATCTAATGGAACTGTTTTTCCCTCATGGATCATGTATTTAATTTCATTTTGATTTATTAATTATGAACTGTAATGTTTTATTCCATGACTACTTATTATGATCTATGATTTGTTGGGTATGATCTTCAAATGTTAAGATCACGTTTTCATAATGATATTATCATGTTATGCTTAAAAATTTTCATTTACTAATATCTTTTTTGTTTACCCTTACTGATAATATGTTCTCACCCTTTATTATGTTTCATTTTCAGTAGGATATGATGTAATTTGTTAATTATGATATGTCTTAGAGGGTTTCTTATTGTGAGGTTCTTAGTGGGAAATAATGTATCTTTTTTATATACCAGTAACTTATGTAACCAAGTTTCTAAAGACACTAAACCTTTATGATTATTGTGTGGATCCTAATTATGTGGGATGAATATTTATCTTGTAAGATGTAATATTTATATGTGATTCTTGGGTTGTCATAGTTTGTATGAGATAAAGTTTTGGTTAATTTTGGAAACTGTGATGAGAAAGATTTTATGGGAACCCTTAGGATAATCCTATCAATAAGAGGTAATATAATGTTATTTTAATGAATATAGTGTGGTTTTCATAACAAATACATCCCAATGTGGATACTAGTAATTGGATGTCGCAATGGCACACATTCATCTTAGGGAAACAACTATGAATTGGGTGGATTGGGTATTAACTCAGTCTTCACTGGTGTATAGTGAGTGGGTGGAAGAATTAACTCATGGATAGAAACTCTCAGTAGATATGATTGGATTAATTTCCATTATATTTATGAAAAATTATGAAGGATTTCAATAGATAATAACCATTTATGGTTTTGGTTAAAAAAATGAGTCATAGTTAGAAAATATAGAGTCATGATTTATACATCATATGAATTTTTTTATGATTATATTATTACTCACTAAATTTTCTCACACAATAATTTTGGTTTTAGTTAATGGATGGAACAAGAAGGAATCTTATTAACACTTAATTTGATGGGCAATAAAATTATTTTCCACATGATTAAAAAATGAAATGGGAGATGGAATTAGAAATCATATGATTGTGCCTAATGATCTATCTTTAAATAAGATTGACAATATAAACATTGTTCAGTTTCTGACTGAAACAAAAAATAGTAAATTGAAATTTCATGAAGACCATGTTGGAAAAAAGATTTAACATCCTACATGTTGATAATGTGGGAATATACACCAAGGGAAATGTGAAAATGGATAAACAAGATGTTTTGGTTATGGAAAGTAAGTGAATAAAGAAACTAATTACCAATGAAAAATTAAGAGTTTAATAAAGTGAAATAAAGTACATCCTAAAGTACCATTTCTAGTTCAATGACTTACATGTGGAGTACTTGGGAATTATCTGAGTTAATGTACTAATCCAAGGGTAAACTCCTATATCATGGAATTTCCTATATGATGAAATTTTTTGAAGTGAAATTATATAATTTTTTATATATTGGGACTTGATAATTATGGTTTTGAAGTGTTTTATCAATGATATTTTCGTTGTAAGAATCATGAAACATCTCAGTATTATTTTTTAGTAGTTTTTATTTAAGGATTTTCAAGCATATGGTTAATTGTTTTGATACCATAAATAAGTGATTTAGTAATAAGGTGATTTTTTTTTTGAAAATTACATGATTGAGGGAAAAATCACACTTAATATGGGCCAAATATTGAGATAATAATGTTCATATCAGATAATTTTTTGATTGATATTGATAATAAAATGTGTATAGTATTGGTGACCTTGAAATTAGTTGGTGATTTAATGAGAGAGTGATTTCTGTTATCATTGATGAAGTTTATGGATTTTTTTACATTTATGGAATATATTGTGTAGTCTGTGATTGTATTTGAGGGAAAATGATAGGGTTATTTTTGTAGCATATATGTTTTCATTAAGGGTTTATGGTGATTCTGATTATTCACATGTTTTATGAGAATATATGATCAAGGAACTCACATGTTTGAAATGTGATATTAAGATCTACTTTATATTTTTTGGGAATTAAAGTTAAGTTAATTTTGAAAATTGTGTGACCAATTTTACAACTTTTTGGGTTTTCAATATTGGTTAATAATGCTTTGGGGATTTTTGTAAATTCATTATTTATTAAAAGAATAAAGTATATTTTGGGTATTATTTATTGAGATATTTTATATTAATCTTTCAAATGAATGTTTGTTATTTTTAATTAACTTAGGATCTAATAATTATTTTGGGTTTTATTAATTGAATAGTGATATGAGGAATAATTTTTATCATTTTATAGATCACATGATCTATTATAATTTTATTTTAGTGCTACAGCCCTGAAACACTCATATTGTTCATTTATCATCAGAATATGGGATTAAAATATGTGGAAAGTAGTTGAAATTTTCAACCAAATTATGAAATTTGTTAATGGATTTGAGGAAATAAAGTTAGTATGTTTTGCCATATTTCATAGTAAAATAATGTAATGTCCCGATCGAGGTTCCACACACTAATTCCCCAAACGTGTTAACTATGTGACCTCAAGCACACCTCCCCATATGCCAAAGGCTGCCGAGTAGCAGCAAGGGTATAATACCAGTCATGGGGAGACTATACCCCCTTAAACAGACTAATACACAAGTGAAAATAAATAAACAACAACCAAAGGATGATATAGCATAACCTAAATAATCCAGATTCACAAGATGAATAAAACTAAAAATACAATATAAAAATTATACCATAGATATGTCATGCCAAATCACATGCCAAGTGTCAAAAGAAAACTCAAGATTAAAGATAAAAACAACACTAAAGAAGGTCCTAAACCACGTCTAATTACCTTATCCATGCTCCATCCAAACTCATCCATCTAACACAGTTCCTTTTACCTTATCTTATCTAGAAAACATGAAGTCTATTTGGGTACCAATCAGACAGCCTTAGTATGGTGTTAGTACAACTCAGTAGTCCACCACCAATGGTGTATAAAACAATATCCATTCATTATTAGTGTAAGATATTGTATAATGAAATAAATACAATTTATATGTAAATTGTTATCACATTATCAATTATTCTTTATTTAACCAGATAAATGGACCAGGTTCATAAGGACACCTTAACTATCAACAAATGCTCATCCCGTGCCTGTGTATGAACTATTCCTAATGGATATCATATATTAAAATTATATTTTTATCATTATTTATCTCAATTAACATATGAATTCCATTATTTATATTAATTATCTCAATTCACACATGACTCCATTGTTATCATTTATTATCTCAATTCACACAAGAAAGTTATTATTACCATTCATTGCCTAAATTTAAACATGAATGCCATTGTTCCCATTCATTGACTCAATTCACATATTAATTTCATTGTTACCATTCATCATTTAAATTCTCACATGAATTCCATTGTTACCTCTCATTTTCTTTATTCACACATATCACTAAAATTCATTAATTAATTTACCAATAAATTAATCAAGCTCAAGAATTGAACAATCACATTACTCTATTAATTAATTAAAAAATTAATTTACCACATCAATTTTATTACTAATTCAAAAATTAATTTATCACATCAATATCATTAATTAATTCACAATTAATTAATCACATTTCATCAATTGTGTAAATACATCTATCTCCATTAATTAATTCAACAATTAATTTATCAATAAATAATTATAATATAACTACAATTTATTTAACATATAATTATTTAAACCCATAATCTCAATTTCCCATAATCTATTCAAAAATTAATTATCCAATTCAACAATGTTAATATCTCATAATTAATTCAAGAATTAATTATCTCTTATCAAAAATCTTAGTATTCCATAATTAATTCAACAAGTAATTATCTCAAATCATCATTCTCAATAACTCATAATTAATTAATAAATTAATTATCTATTATAAAAAATCTCAATATCTCATAATTTATTCAATAACTAATTATCTGATTTAATCAATTCCAAATCCCCCATTTCACAATTCCTAAATTAATTAATTAACAAAATCAATTAAGTCAATCAAGAACTCAATTTATAATAATAGAATAGAAATAATAAAATTATATGATAATAATTTAAATCAATAATTTGGGATTTCTATTAAATACCACCTACATTAATTTGTTGATGTGCAATTGTCCAACGAAAATCCCTAATTTGAAGAGGATCAATCAAGAACACGGTGGATATCACAATCTAGATCTGAAACCCTATTTAAAAAATGAAAAATAATGATCCCACAATACTAGACATTGACCCAAAATCCTAGATCTAGATCCAAAATCCTAGATCTATATCCAACCAAAAACAGGGAATAGCAATCCTTCAATCGATGGAAGAAGAGCGGTAAAGTTAAAGAAAACCACACTAGATGAGATCCTCTTACCTGTAGGGGTGAAGATCTTCAATCTATGATTTGACTCCTGTAGAATATTGTTTGGAATAGATTAGAATATTTTTTTGGAGGCTCCAAAATTGTTAAAATTTATTAGGGGTCAATTTAGGGTAGAATAGGGTTTAAAATGGGGTCCTGAGAAATTTCAAAACTAATTTTTGGGAGATTAAAATATCATATGCACGGTTTGATACTCGGGGCGTATATTTCTCCTAACTATACACCTTAATCGTGCACCAGTACTATAGGGTGCATGTATTCTCCTTTTAGGGAGGATGGTTTGAAAAACCATGCACCAGTCATGAAAACCCTCTCTATACAAGGTTGCACAGATTTCTAGGTTAGGGAGCGCCATTAGTGAAAACATTGCACCAACCATGCACTACCCTCTTTGTTCAATTTTTCTCAAATTTTCACCCAAACACAACCAAATAGAAAACCCAAATGAAATGTAATCACCCAAGGGACAATATTACATATAAATGAGCTCCATAAATCTCTAAAAAAGGCTAGGGTTTTACAATATCCCCACCTTATAATAGCTCATCCTCAAGTTGTACTCCCAAGAATCTTGAAAATTCCAACTCAAAAAGATTGGACCATTGATTCCTCATCTCTATTTCTCTCTCCGAAGTTTCCAACTTAACATGACCACATTTCCATAATAAAGAATCTATCGAAAAGGTATTTCCTATCAACGCTTTCTCACTACGATCCAACACATGTGTCAGATGATACTCAAAGGATGCATATATCTCATGATCAACATCATCCACATCAGTCACATGAGAGAGGTCAAGTTAATCCTTATGTTTTTTTGAGACATGGAAAACATCATAAATATCACTGTTTCTCTATGGAAGATCTATACAGTATGCCACTATCCAATTTCACCCCTCAACCTCAAAAGGTTTTGAAAAACCTAGGTGCCAACTTACCCTATCTATGTATCCTACGGTGACCAAATCCAGCTAACACCCAAATAACTACGCGATCACCCTTTATAGACTCTTAGGGTTTTGGAATTTATCAGCATATGAATTATGTCTATTCTTAGTTGTATCCATACACTTTAGAATTAGATGTTCCTACTCCAAATTCTCCTGCACGAGACTTGTTCCCAACAACTCTAACTTACCTACATACATGCAGCATAGAGGTGGCCTTCAGGCACTAACATAAGGATCCTCGTATGGTTCTATCTATATATTTTCTAGATATATATTGTTATAGGAAAATTCCACATGTTCCAAATGCATCTTCCAATACCCACGAAAGTCAGGAACACATGATCACAACATATTCTCATGGATATGTATATTTTTCTCTGACTGCCCATCTTTCTATGGGTGGAAATCCATACTAAAAAAATTGTTGTGCCAAGATCCTTCTAAAATAATTTCTAGAAGTTAGAATTAAAATTTGATTTTCAATATGAAAAAAGATTCTTTGGAACCTTGTGAAGATGGGGTATCTCCCAAAAAATAGTTCTCCTAACTACTCCACTGAGAAGTTTTCCCGTATGGGAAAAAATGTGCTTCCTTTGACAAATCATCTATAATAATGCAAATCATGTCATATTTTGAGGTATTATTTGGAGAACCACAAAAAAAATCCCATAGTCATGTAATCCCTCTTCCATTCCAGAATGGGAAATGGCTACAGTAAACCACCAGGTCATTAATGCTCGACCTTCACCTGCTGACAGTTGTACAATTGTGTCATGAACCTAGGTATCTTCTTTTTCATTCTAGATCAAAAAAACTATCATTATAGTACACATAAAATTATGTTCACCCCAGGATTTACCACCCATTTTAAGGCATGATACTCACATATCAGCTCCTCTCACATGCTTGTAGGCACAACAACCCGATTCCGGACATAGATGGCATTATCCCCATCTATGATCCAATCAGAAGGTGGTTTCTAACCTTCAATTATTTCACTCAAGTTCAAGCACCCTGTATCATTGTAATGTCTATCTATAATCTATATCAAATGTGTAAACTTCATTTAAACTGATACGATAGTTATCTTCTTCTAAATCTCTTGAACCAAAACATGAATCTCAACCAACAAATTCATCATCATCCACTCATCCCAAGACTCCTAAACCTCTTGAGTCTTAGTTTTAATCCTCAACAAATCAGCAACATAGCTTCCATTCATGAGGGTATATGCTAGTTCAAAATAAAATGACTTAATATACTCAATCCATCTCTACTTATGGAGATTCAAATTTCACTGGGAAAAGATGTAATTCAATCTCTTGTCATCCGTATAAATAGTAAACTTTTCTTCTAGTAGATAATTCATCCAACACTTCAAAGAATAAACTACAAGTGCCAAATAAGGGTCTTGTTTAGGGTATATCATTTCCTGTTTCCTAAACTATTGAGACCCATACACCACAACTAGATCTCCTTGAATCAAAACAGCTCCCATTCTAATCCCATAAGCATCACAACACACCATATAATCGTCACATGCCTCAGGTAGGATAAATATTGGTGCTAATTTCAACCACTTATTCAACTCTTGAATGGAATTATCACATTCTTTTGACCATTCAAAGATTAACCCCTTCTTGTTCAAGACCAAAAGTGGTTATGCCAATCTTGAAAAGTCCTGGATGAACCTTTAATAATATCCAACTAATCGTAGAAATATATGGATATCAAAAATGTTATTGGGATAGTCCCAAGATAAAACCTACACAAAATTGTTTAGGTTATCTGACACACAATCCTCTAAGAAGATTTGTCCCATTAAGAGTACTTGATCAATCCAAAACTAACACATAGATGGCTTGGTGTAAAGTTGATGATCTCTTAGTGTACTCAAGATGATGTTAAGATGTTTTGTGTTATATTTATGATTCTTGGAGTACACCAAGATATGATCCACAAACACTACAAAAAAATGATCTGTGTATGGATGTAAGATTCTATTCGTCAAGGTCATAAACACATATGGCGCATTCATCAACCCAAACAAAATTATCTAAAACTCATATAGGTCATGCCTACTTATGGAAGTAGTACTTGGTATATCATAAGGATGAACTATCAAATGATGATACCTTGATCTTATGTCGATCTTTTAGAAAATGAAATCTCTTCTCAAGTGGTAAAATATATCATCGACGCGTGGAAGGACATACTAGTTTTTCATAGTCATCAGATTCAATTTTTGGTATTCAACACCTATGTGTGAACTTATTTCATATTTCTTTGAAAAAAAACATAAGAGAACCCCAAGGAGACACACTCAAATAGATAAATCCATCATCTTCCAACTCCTCCAACTAAGAATTAAGATCCCGGTGGTCTGTTGGTTTCATTATGTATGGTGTAATATAAATTTCCTCAGTCCTTGGCATAATCTCAATTGTAAATTCTAAGTCTATATCAGATGGAAACCCTGAGAGGTTTTTAGGAAACACATCCTGAAACTATTCCACTATTGGTGGAAAGATATCCTTCTTTGCACCTCCATCATCAAGCAACAAACTAGAAACCTGGGAAATGAGGTATCCATGTTGCTGATTAATTGGCCTTGCTAGGCGAGCCTAGATATCCCACTCTCCATGGTGAATATATATGTCACCCTAATGAGATATAAAATTAAATCTCATCTGGAAACAATATGTGTGTGATCAGTATGCTCTAAACCATCCCATACCCATAATTTGTTTTAAGCATTACATTTCAAGGATATAAAGATCCCACAAAAAGTGATACTCACCAACATCGAGAGAATACGCTTTTCACAAGAATATGTCTCTCAACCATACACAAAATGGTGTATCTATCGTAAATACCCCACTCACAAACTTTATATCCATGCTCAAACCATTCCCATGTTTTTTTAGAAATAATCGAATGAGAGGAACCAGTATCATATAAGGAACTAGCTAGTATAGAATCCATAAGAATAGAACATCTCACTATCGATGTTCCATCCTTGTTATCCATAAGTGTAGGGTGAATTGCATGAAAATATCATGCCGCTCTTCCATGTGATGTTTTTTTACTGCCCTAAGATACACCAGACTACTAATATAGGATCTCTTTCTTAGAAGCACCTCATCCACTACCTCTACCATCTCAACCAGTAGAACTCTAGCTGCCAAACTGATATGGTTCAGAAGATCCTCTTCATGCACCCTAGTTATATCTAGATTTTTCATCACTACCTGTCTATCATGGGTTCTTGAAGAACTTATATAGAAGTCACATACTACCACAACATCATCACCCTTCTGATAGTCAGGGATAGTTTCTATGATAATGGCCCTACCTACTGCATTAGTGGAAAAAAATAAGGGTAAGGTCCTGAGTAAATGGTCCTTCCCCTAATCACTCTTCCTATTGTCCCCATGGGTTACATTCTCATAGTGAGGCTTCCTACTCTCACAAGTCGTTCTTCCTGACCATCCAGCAGAATCCACCTATCCTGCACTATAATCCTCCTTCATGTTCTCCTCAACTATGAGAGCCTGATCCCCCACCTTAGCAAACTTCTTTAACCAAAATAGGTTAGCTTGGGACATTATATCCAATTTAAGTCCATCCAAGAAACAACATTTCATAGCTATCTCATTCCCTTCCAATGATGGAGAAAAGTGATGAAAGTCTATAAATCTCCAACATATTCCATCACGGACATACTCCCCTAATTCAGCCACATTAACATAGCTGCAATCTCCTACCTCAGTGTATCTAGAAAAAAGTGCTCTAAGAACTTCTCTAAGAAGTACTTCCATAACATTCCATCTACCTATCTAGTCCAACCCTAATTTTCCCACTAGAGCTTCACTAATCCTCATAGTATATAGGAAACCAAGTGACCCTCCTCTCAATAAGAGCCTCTAAATGGTCAAGTATATTCTCAATGGAATGAATCCATAACTCAAATCCCTCAGGTCCACCATCTCTATTAAAAGTCAAGGGTGATGCAACTAAAACTCATGCGTTAGGTTAGAAATACTTCTCTTAACATTATCTGGATCACTTTCTATGAATTGTATGAAGTAAGAAAATTTCCCATGGAGTTTCTCCCATGATTCATCACCTGTCAATATCGATTCTCCAGGTTCCTACATTGGTGTAGAATATCCAGGAATATCCTCATGTCATCCTCTCGACAAGCATTTTTGTGGAGGCATATATATACAATTACAAAAAATTCACTTAGGAAATGTAACACCACTTTAGGATACATATGTAAGAGGAAAACAAAACGATGTAAAAAAAGTATTTTTTCCTAAACCCTACCACATGGTCAAAACCGAGGCAATATCACTACTGTTAACAATCCTACATCTAGTTCATGGTTAACAAAGTGTAAACTCTTTCTCATTATCAGGATTATCATTAGAAATTCATTTATACTCATCTTTCGTCATATCACAATTTTCAATTTTATATTAGGATCATTTTCATTTCAATTACACAAGAATGGGAAAATAGTTCAAATTTAAAAACTTACCCAAAACATATTTTCCCTTGATCCTAAAATGATGCTGTCAAAAAATGACCCTGAGTGACTAGAACGATTCACTCATACTCAAATCTCATTCTATAGCAGGCCACGAGTCAAATATTAGAAAATATCAACATCAATAATCCCAACACACAACATGTGTGTCACCAAATGTGAAATAATATTCAACTATAATAGAGAAAACAATAACAACAATCATACCCTAGGTACATGGGTTCTCCCCCAAACACGGTGTAGATACTCCCACTCAAAAGTTAATAACTGAGGCCTAACTCTTCATAGTCTCATAACTACCATTCCTAAATAGTAATAAAAAAAGAAATGAAAGGAAACTCGGGCTCTGATACCTCTTTATAATGTCCCGACCCAAGTGCCACACATCAGTTCCCTGAGCCAGTTTACCACATTACCTCAAACATTTCTCCCCATATGCCAAAGTTTGCCGACTAGTAGCAAGGGTCAAATATAATTCATGGGGGGGATATACCCCCTTTATCATAGTAATAAATTACAAAAAATAAATAAACAATAACCAAAAGAAAATATAACATAACCTAAATAATCCAAATCAACAAAAATGACTAAAACTAGAAATATAATTTCAAAACTAAACAGTCGATTTTTCATGCCAATGTACATGAAATGTGTATAAATAAAACTTGAAATTAATGACACGGAAATATCCCAATAGGGTCCCAGAACATGTATGGTTCCCTCCTCAATGTTTCATCCCAACCATGTCATTCGTAAATGGGTCTTTTCCCTTATACATTCCTAGAAATATGAAGTCTATTTGGGTACCGATTAGGCATCTTGGGTAGGGTGTGAATACAACTTAGTAAGCCACCACAAATGATATCTAAAACAATATCCAGCCATTAACCATGTATGTGATTGTATAAATAAATAAATAAAATGGATAATTAAATAGTTAATGCATTATCAATTATTCTTTATATAACCACATATACCCCAGGGTTCCTGAGCACACCTGAATTCTCAATACCTGCGCAGCCTATGCCTAAGTATAAACTATCTCCATGGGATATAATGTCTTAAAATGAAATTCATGTCGTTATTCATATCAATTCACATATGAATTCCATTATTACCATTCATTATCTTAATTCACAAATGAATGTCGTTGTTACCATTTATTGTCTCAATTCACACATGAGTATCGTTCTTACCATTAATTGCCTCAATTTACACATGAATGCCATTCTTACCATTCATCTTTACAATTCACATATGAATTCCATTTTTACCAATCATCATTTCAATTCTCACATGAATTCTATTTTTACCATTCGTTGTCTGAATTAACACATATCACAACAAACCATTAATTAATTTACCAATTTATTGATGAAACTCAGCAATTGAACAATCACATTGCTCTATTAATTAATTCAATAATTAATTAACCACATCAATTGCATTTATAATTTATAAATTGGTTTATCTCATCGATCCAATTAATTAATTCAAAATTAATTAATCACATTCCCTAAATTGTGTAAACACATCTATCTTGATTAAGAA
This sequence comes from Viscum album, assembly GCA_963277665.1. Taxonomy (NCBI): domain Eukaryota; kingdom Viridiplantae; phylum Streptophyta; class Magnoliopsida; order Santalales; family Viscaceae; genus Viscum; species Viscum album. The sequence goes on along the minus strand of OY728136.1, from coordinate 1,753,263,081 downwards.
ATTCAAAAATTAATTAATCAATTAAAAATTTCAATAAAACTATTAACAATTTTACAACAAATTATTCAAATCCAAAATCTCAATATCCCATAATTAATTCAATTATAATTATATAATTCAACAATCTCAATATCTCATAATTAATTCAAAAATTAATTATATTATATCATTAATCTCAGTATCCCATAATTAATTCAACCATTAATTATCACAAATCATCAATATCAATATCCCAAAATTAATTAAGGAATTATTTATCTCAAATAATCGATCTCAACATCTCATAATTAGATCAAAAATTAATTACCCCTATCAATTATATAAATATCTATTAATTTATTCAATAATTAATTTCCTGATTCAATAAATTAAATATCCCCAATTTCACAATTCCTTAATTAATTAATTCACCAATTTAATTAATTATATCAAGAGCTGAATTTATAATCATCCAATTGAAATTATACAGTTATATACATGTAATGTAAATCAATATATTGGGAAGTTTTTTATATACCACATACCTCAATTCACTTATGAGTGATTTTCTAATAGAAACCCCCCAATTTGAAGTTGATAAATCAAGAACACAGCAAAAAACATGATCTAGATCTAAAGACCTAATTCAAGATTGAATAATCAAGATCCCACAATACAAGATCTATATACATAATACTGGATCTAGATCATACCGAAAATAGGGAAGAACAATCCTCCAACAGATGGAAGAATAATGAAAAAGTTAAAACAAACCATATAAGATGATATTCTCTTATCAGAAGGGGTGAAAATCTTCAATATGGGCTTTAAATTGAGAATAATAGTGGTCAAAATAGCTTGGAATCTGTCTATGGGGCTCCAAAATCGTGAAATGGAATTAGGGGTTCAGTTTTGGATGAATAGGGCTTAAAATGGGGACTCAAAAAATTTTAAAAAAACGTTCTAAGAATTAAATTCTTGTATGCATGGTTTGCTACTCAGGATACATGGTTTCCCCTAACTATACACCTCAATTGTTCACCTCAACTAGAGGGTGCATGGTTTCTCCATTTACATCGCACATTTTCAAAAACCATGCACCAGCTATGAAAACCCTCTCTTTCAAAGGTTGCATGATTTATTGGGCCAGGGTGCACGATTAGGGCTAACCATGCACCAACCACGCATTCCCATATTTCTTACATTTTTCACATATTTTCACCCAAAAACACCCTAAGGTAAATCCCAAAAGAAATGTAATCATACAAGGGAAAAGTGTGCCTATATAATAACTCGAGACATCTCCCGAAAAGGCATGGGTTTTACAAATAATTCCTCCACTCATTGGAATATAATATTAAAAAAAGTGTTCATTTTTACAATTATTTCTAAGGGATTGATGGTTGGTTTCACCCCTCACTAACTTATAATTTTGTGGTTATTAACATTCTCATGATCTAGTTATCTATCACTCTCTATAACTATTTGGACATTTTATTTCAATTACATGTCTATATCTTCACTTCCCACTTATTTTCTTTTTACCTAGGATCTTGATTATGTGTAATTCTAGGTAAACATTATGTTTCCCACTTCCTCTTTTCAAATGAAGCTTTATTATCCCTTTGTACGATGTGGAGTCTCAAATAGATTTATTTTCAAATATTGAATAATTTATTACCAAGATAATAATTGTCTAGAATTAATTCCTTTATTTGGGGATGTAACACCCAAGAACATTTGTTTAAAGGAATAAAATTCTCATTATATTTCTTAACATGGAGCAACAAGATTTAAGTGAACTTTGATATAAAATTAAAAAAATATTATTGAAATGTGAACATTATAACCTAGTAATTAAATTGGAAGGTATGAATATTAATAAAAATATTTCAAAAATTATATATAAAGTATTTAAATTATTCAAATGTATTTTTTTTTTGATTCATAGTACCTATGTACTTGAATTTTTTTGAAGTATATTTATGCTTCAAAAATATGTTTTCATTAAAAATGGTTTGTACTCTATTTTATGTGCATGTATAATAATTAATTTATACCATTTTTATACTTTTTATATGATAAAATGAATATAAATAATTAAATTATCATGTAAATATTGTCTAAGGGTGATTTTTTTGTTTTTCATAAAATATTAATTTTTCATTGAATATTGAAGATACCGGTTATTGCAAAACTGTCACTTCATTTCATTAAATAATGAAATTTAAATGTTTTATTATCTTTTGATTTTAATATTAAGATAAATAAGTATCATTTAGTTATAAATTATATATTTAATTATATAGTAATCAATATTATACATGATTGTTTTATAAGTTTATTATTGGGATAAAAGGGGACTTTTCTAAAATATATTTTTGTGTGTGCGATGTTTTTTTAACTTAAATAAATAAAAAATATATATTTTTTAATTATATTAACTAAATTTATAAATATATATTCTATTTAATATTTTAATATTCATCTAATGGTTTTTATTAGGAATAGAATAGAATTAAATTCTATTATATTCCTAAAAAGAGTTTTAAAATGGTTTTCAATGTATTTTGCATGCTTATTTGAAGATAATTTCCTAAAAATTTAGAAATTTAATATTATAAAATGGATTTCATATTTATAATATGAATAGTTAATATAATTTAATAGGTGTAAATTAATTATTGCTCATAACTAATAGTAAAAACGGTGAAATCTTGTTACCACAGTTATAGATAAAATAAGTTTACCGGGGTGGTTAAACTAAAAGATAAGTGTAATAACACCACATAAAATTACCTAATTCTTATTATTTTAATATATTTAAAATTTATATTATATTATATTTCAATAAAATTATTCTTCTTATCACTTTATAATGAAGGTTATTTTATATTATTGAAATCTTTAAAGTAATTCCATATGTATCCCTTCCCTCACTCATAAAATGGTACCTTTGCTCCTCTATTATTAACAAAATTTTATATTTAAATATTAAAAAATACATACTAAAAAACTTATTATATTTTTTTATTTTAAACCTAGATCATATATACTTCCCCTAAGTCTATCTTGGGATGGAATTACCGGTAATCTTAAGGTGGCCTTTCAACAAAGAGGTATAAATTTTAACCAAACTCTTTAAAATTTATTTCTTATTACACCTCCTATAAAAAAAATTTATATATAATAACATGAAAACTATAATATCTTAAATATAATGATATTTTATTATTATTTTGACACAACCATTTGTCTTCTCCTTTCCATCAAATAAGAAATGAAAGTATCACTTGCGTGTTCGTGTGGTCTACCGCCTCAACGTAGAGATATGATTCATTTTACATCATAATCATTGATGTTAGATTATTATGTTGGATTTGATATTTATATATAGTATTTAAGAAATAATTTTTCATTCATAACTATAATATATTTCTAATTTATTAACTTTCCATCCATTGGAAAATTTTAACATCCCTTGTGTGTGCATGTACACTACCACCTCCATGAAGCGATGGGATTCGTTTTTCATTTTTTCATAAAAGGTATTTAATAATGATAGATAATATGTGTGTGTGTGGGTTTTTATAATTATTTTATGATATAATAATGATTATTTGAAGGTAAATAATTATATACCTTTCTTTTATCCCATCTATCAAAAAGTGTAAACATCACTCATATGTACGTACAAACTACCATCTCCAAGAAGGAATGTATTTAATTTTTCACCAACACTTTATATGAATGGTTATACAATTATATAAAATAAATAAATAAAATACTTATGAATTTATTAAAATTATTGTGATAATGTAACCTTGATCAAAGTGTAAGGGTTGTAACTACTAAATTGAAACATATATAAAAACAAAATAACTAACACTTAGAAACGACAATGTTAACAAAGAAGAATTAATATAATGGCTGTTAAAATGTTATATTTGGATCATATATGATATTTTAAGTATTTATAGGGTTATATAATATAATAATAATAAATCAAAATTTATTATATATGTGGTTAAAGAACTTATGAATCAATTCAGACTATTGGTAAGGGGTTTTCATCTCAATATTGTTTTATTGAGACCTGTTTGATATTATAAACCTATTTGTTTTTATGGGAAGTATATAATGCTCCTTTGAAATATAATAACATGTATCCTTCTTAATTATTGATTTTTATAGTTACAATTAAAATTATTTCATCCAAGGTGTTTTTGATTTGAATACAACCAAAGTGGTAAGGGTTCTCCATGACAATATTATCTTATTGATACATGTTTGATGTTATGACCATATTTATGTTTATGAGGTGTATATACTTCCCATTTGACATGTTATATCATGTTTTCTTCTTAATTAATTATACTACACTTAAAATTAAAATTATTTTATCTAATGGGTTTCTATTTGAATGTTATCAAAGGGGTATAGGTCTATCGTTTCAAATTGTCTTATTTGGAACATATGTTATATTATACTTATATATTATTTCATGAGGTGTTTCTATTGAACCATTGATATTTTGTATCATCGATATAATTATGCTAATGGTATTTAACATTTATTTGAATTTTCCTCAACCTGGAATCCACTTTACTAGTGCCTCAAGCCTATGCATCACTAGAAATCAAGTGTGCCTCCCTACATTCTAGAAGATGATGTCAAAAAGTGAGGGTATATAGTTCATTTAGTGGGGATAATTTACCCTCGTTACCAAAGAGAAAAACAAATAACTAAATAAGTTAAACATTATAAACATCACAAATATATTAAATAAGATGGTACAAAAAATACAAATTCACATCGCAAACTATAACATAATGATGATGAATTGAAAACAAGAAGGGTGGTATATAACTGATAATGAGAACAAAAATAAATAAAAAAGGAAAAATAATCAATGGTAGACTCATCCCAATAATTACTAAGATCTAACCCAGACTCTATCTACCATCTTGATCAAGACCATACATGCAAGTATCACCCTTAGGCCATGCAATGAACCTATAACATGAGATCAAGTATCATGTGTCTTGGGTACCTAAGTGACTTGAAGGCCCCAGAAGGGTGTGAGTAAAACTAAGTTGGACACCACTAAGGGTGTATAATGAAATTATATTCATTAAATTTAAATCACAATGGTTTTAAATAAATAAATAAAATATTAACAGGTCGTAGAAACAAAAGGAACTGAGTCAAACATCATGTCTCAGGAAGAAAACCTAATATGAAATTACCTAATTTGGAAAACACTAGTAACTATGACCATGGAAGAATCATCCTTTCTTAATATAGATCAAGGTGATCTTCCAAGGAAACTGTCATTAAGTTTCCTGATATGAATTCAAGTGGATCAAATAAGAACTCACTCTACGTTGTTCCCGATGGTAATAATTTGACATATCTAAACTAAAGGGGCCACCATTGACATCCAAAAGAATAACTCGATTGGAATTAGGTCTCACACTTGGGAAATTCCATAAAAAATAATAATAGACCTAAATACTTGGAGATCATCCCCTCATATTGAACATGGTACACCCTCAATAATACATGGCATTAATCAGCACCATTGGGCCAGTATATTCATTTCCTAAATTAAAGGGGGAGATTCCCCAATGAATTCATAGTAATGGACATGTATCAAGTCCACTGGGTTTCCCAAGTAATTCCATAGCATATGACCCTATTTATTGAAAATGTGTCTTCACTCCCCAAAATTCACATCCATCCCCTAATGAAATCCTAGGCTCATCCATGGAATTCCTGTATTATAACATATATGAGGATCCAAGGAGGACCTACTAGAAATTACATACCCATTACCTTTACCAAGGATCTCAAGAATTTCATTATTTCACAATTAAAAAAATAAAAAAATTCTTCAAAATGAAATTTAATAAGAAATTACCACTTGGGTTCAATTAAAATCTCTATCTAACGAATCATGGTCACAAGGATTACAGGAGTCCTATAGTTCATCCCGTGCATCCCACTTTCCATATTAAATAATAAAGTCCCTATGAGAATCCATAGAATACCCCAAATAACTCTCTAAAATCCAAGGAAGCTTTAATATTTCCCAAGGTAAAGGAAATTCTCTAAGAATCACTATCCTTGAACTATTAACTGGGAACCTAACTCAAGCCTTGATACAAAAATAATTAATCAAAATCAATAATTATAATTAATTAAATAATTAGAAAAAAATTATAATGGAAGAACACCTATCAAAAGCTCCCACCACACCAAAACCATAGAAAAACACTCTCCACTGACCCATGAAACATCCCTGACCGCATACTCAGCTAAATACTTAAGAGGAAAAATCATGATGAGAAAAAATTAATATAAAAATTAAGGAAAACATTAATAAGATTAATGGTGTAACTTACCTAAATAAAAAAATATATGACAGTATTAATATGTCATCTTACAATATCCTCTATGCATTCCAAATAAATTATACAAAATAAATAGGTCATTCCACCTTATTCCAGTGGAATCTCTAAAACAATTTAAACAAAAAACCCCAAAATTAAATGTAAAATAGAGAAGAATATGGAATATTTTCAAAGGGTGATACTAAACTCAATGTTCTAATTGATCACTAAAAAACACAAAATAAAGGGGTTATAAAGGGTGTAGGGGAGGGAGTAATTAGAGGCCAGAGGCAACAAGACACAGGGGAAGAGGGGGGATACCTCTTCAAAAACTCAAGAGGATATTTTATAATTTTTCCTATTTATAAAGCCCACTTTTGAGATGATGGAGGTCACCACCCAGATAGTTGATATAAAAAATGATTTCTACCACTACTATACACCACACATGAGTCTATGGTGCACACCATCTAGCCAGTGGTCTGCTATAATTTTCAGGAGCCTTGTCGACAACTTTTTGACACTCCATTGAGATCTCAGCTACTTATAGATCCATGTTCCATGTCTAAAAAACCTATTTTTGAGGTCCTAAAACTCTCATAATTTCATTATGAGGTATTAATCAAAATTTGTCTCATCCACCTCTTTAAAGACTTAAAAGCCCTCTTTAAAATCATGTGCTTGAATGAACACGAGGAGCTACAAACACCCCACCCTAAGACTTATCATCCCTAAGAAGTGTTGGTTAAACTCCATACACCTTCCCCAACCAATTTTGGGCATCACTTTATGTATAATTGTTCAAATTTCATTATTGATCATCCAAAATACATTCAAGGAACAACCTACATTTAATGGTGTTATGACAACCAAAACTCGAGATAAGGCCCTCCACCTTAACTGAAACATCAAGATAGAACATACCTGATCCCATATATCCAAAGAAACATTGGTGTAACTATACAAGAACCTAATAGTACTAAATATCTCTACACATTCAGCTTTATCTTTTAACCACCAAACTTTGAGGCATTATCACCTCGTCAATTTAAATTTCCTAAACAACCCTGAACAATTTCTCCAATAATATGTCTTGCTCATATCCCAACTCATTAGACCTGGATAGACCTGAGAGGATAATTTAAATCATTACCACCCATCCTATAACACTCCAATACTTTATAGAATTTCTATTTTTAAATAAGTTCAATTTTTCTATAGCTTTCAGTGCACACAACACCAAGCGTAAAATGAACTGTGATATACTTGTAATATTATTATTTTAGCATTACTGTTACAAACTAGACATTAAATTAAAAGGGGATAATAGGAATAATTATATTTTAAAAATTATATATGTTTTATATTCCATAAAAAAATTTATTTATTAATTATTATTAAATAAACATATATTTTTGTAAGACTTTGTATTATTCAAATATATGTTTTCTTTAAAAATATATTTTTATGAAAAAAATAATATAATAACTTTTTAAAATTTTATACAATTTATTTTATAAAATTAAATTCAGTTTTGAAATAAAAATGCTAAAATTAGCCTCTAGTGATTTTTTGGAAATTTTTTTAAAAGATTGATTTTCAATGAATAGTGATAAATACATATTTTTATTGAAAACTATATTTTATTTGAATGATAAAATTATGTTATAGATTATTTTTAAATTTTTATATAACTATTTTGAATTAAATTAATAAAATAATATTTTTTTGAAATTTATTTTATCCTTTAATTGAGTATAAAAAAAATTCAAATTTAAAAATGGCATTTTTCAAAAAACTATTTTTTATTACATTTTTCGGATTTAATTTTATTTTAAATAATGAAGATTTTGTGTTTAAAATTTTAAGAAATTAAATCCATATTTGGATTAATAATTTATAAATTATGTAAATATATCCATTTTCTTTTTTCAATATGAATAGAAGCCTTTGTAAAATTTGTTTCCATAGTTAAGGGTTTATCATGTAATTAAGGCTAAAAATAATATGATAAGGACTATGAAATTACCATAAAACATTCCAAAATATTATTATATTAATTATATTATAAAATTAACCATAATGGTTCTAAATTTAATCATTTAAGGGAATCCCTTCTAGGAAAATGACATAGATATTTATAAAATCAATTAAAATGTCAAAATATCACACTCCTATTGTTTATTAGTATACTATTTTTAATATAGAGTTAAATATGAGATATATTCAATAATAAATATTATTTTGTAATAAAGAAGAATTATCCACAATATGGTAATTTATTTATAATTTTTAGTGAATAAATAATTACTTTAAATTATTACACAACGTTGGTGGAGAAATTATTTCATTAATGGAAATGTCAAAAAAATGTCATTAAAAATATTAAAATAAATATAATTATAAATAATTTATATGATAAAATAAATTTTTATATTTCTTAGAAATATTAGAGATATAATAAAATATTAGGATCAAATTTATATTGTTATATTGATATTTTTAAAAATGATTGTAATTAATAATGTCAAAATTGTCATTAGTGGTATTTTAAAATAAATAGTATTTTAATAAATGATATAAAATTACAAAAAATAATAACTTCAGCTAAATAATTATTTTAGGTTTTTAAATATCATTATTGAAATATTTATGGGTATTTTTACATTGGATGGTAACTATATTAAATATCTATCAGTAAAAATCTATGTTGTCTGAGTAGGAGTTAAAGAGATTAAATAAGGGTTAAAACCAAAAGATAAGGGTAATAATGTGACATAAACATGTATAAATTTTTTTAATGTGATAATTTCAACCCATAATAATCTTATAATAAAAATAAATTATTTTTTATCTATTTATAATTGAAATTTAATATAAATAAATTTAATATTTATAGAGTTTTTTGGAGTGCCCCTCGCCTCAATTATAAAAGGGAACTTCCTCCCTCACTACTTCACAACACTTTCAGTATTCTAGCTCGATTAAACCCTTAACATTTTACTTCTAAAAATTTTTATTTAAGTTCATGATATTTTTTTCCTTCAAAAATATGAACCATAGTATCACTGATAGGATCTCTAAAGGATGTTCGCGGAAGAAGAGGTAATCATCTTTACCGACTCTTTCAAATATATGTCTTATTATACATTCTATTTATGTGTTGTTTGCATTTTAAAGTAATAAATATAATATAATATATATTCTAAAATTTTATTATTATTATGGGAAAACCATATTCTACCATTTATTCATCTAATTGAAAATGAGGCACCCCCGTGTGTACGTACGACTTTCTATCTCCACGATGCGGTGTAATTTATTTTTCATAGACACTTTAATTGGATGGGTATAAAAATAGAAATAATGGATATATATGATAATTATGAAATGATATTGATTCTATTAAAATTAATATATTATCCAATTTCTTACCCTTTCACCAAGGGAATGATATTGTCACTCGTGCATACATATGGTTATCGTCACCACGTTGCGATACGATTCATTTTCCATATTCAACATTCAAGAATGATTATAAAAATGTGTAAAATATATAAAACTGATATATATAAACTGAATATAATTATTTATATTATGTAACTATATCATATGAACATGGATCGAGACTTACACAACAAAATAAGCATAGGAAAATGAATCAATTAACACCCGAAACAAGGGTGATAAAAAAATATTATTAACAAACAAGTGAAAAGATTATATAAGCGGATCATAGATGACATAATAAATATAAATATGATTATTTTATAAATAAATAACATGTTTTAAATAATTATACATTAGATTAAATCATTTTTAACTAAAGGAAATCACAAAGTAATAGATTTTCATCTCACTTTCACTTCCATGAGAAATATGGAATATTCACCACTTATTTAATTTGTGTGGTGAATATTCTACCTATTTTGTTATACTATATCATGAATATCTTTATATTCATCGTACTAAATGTTTCATTTCATGATTAATAATTTTATGGGGCATAAGATTCGACTGATAACAAAGTAGTAAGGGATTTATTAACTCAATTTCCTTTCATTAGGTTAAAACTTCTACTCTATTGATTATAGAATTATAAGATTATGTAAGAAATGACTTCTGGTTATCTTATGTTGTATTTACACTTGTTTTATATAGATTTATAGTGAATGTACATAATTGATTCATTTTATTATTTCTTAAACTGTATACTAATTTAACATATGGTGTTTGCATTTAGAGTTATTTGATTAACTATGGAAATATTGTTACATCAATATCCTTGGCTCAATAGAAATATTGGATTATAAGAAACACTTTTTTAGGAAATAAATTGATTATTTGATATGTGAGGAATTTTTTTTACTAGAAGAAATAGCTAGTGCTAATAATAGTTATAGACACCATCTTGTAATCATATATGTTTTCATTAACTTAATAGTTATAGACACCATCTTGGGTTTATGAGTTTAATGTTGATTACATATTTAAATTCTTAAACACCCTTTTGTGGTTTTATGTTATGGGAGTTAATAAAGATTAAGGATATTTCGGGAGACATTTTTGGCATGAAAACTCATTGATTTTTTATGTTAAAATATTATTTAATGAATAATTCCTTTACATTTTTGGAATAAAATGTAAGGATAACCTTTAGGTTTTATATGATATTAGATTTCATGGCAATTATGTGTTATTATATTTTTTGGAATGAACAATGAAAACTATGATATAAAATTTTAGGTTAAAATATTTCTCTAATTTTAAATATAGTAAGGGTGTTTTTGAGGATGTTTATCACATTTTTAATATAATTTTAGAAAAAAGAAAACCTATAGGTCGGGTGTTAACCCATCGTGTCTGGAAAGGCCATAGGGCTTGAACTCACAATTGAAGGGCGAAAATAGTGAAATTCCTACTGTTGGCCTACATCAAATACCAATAATTATGAAATTTTCTTTTCATATAAATAAATTTATGGATGAAGGATAAGTTCATTTTTGGAACACAATATGAATAAGGTAAACATTTTATTATTAAATTTTATTTTAAGAATAATGGTTTAATTTTCATTTGGAAGAATATAATATTTCCTTTCGGATTTATGCTGATTCAAGTTATTTATGGAAATAGTTAGCATATCTTAAAGGTTATATGTTTAGGGTATGCACATGTTTTTAGATAAATATTCATTTTATCTTTGAATACTATGTGATCAAATCCTACATATATTTTTCTTCATTTAAATAATAGGACGGAATTTTTTTATGGATATTTAGTGAAAATTATTTATTGAATGATCTAAGTTTAATTTTTTGTATCTCTATTAAATTTTGGGAGTTTTAATTAATTTTAATCAATTTAGTTTTAACATATTTGTGGAATTATATACCCATATTGGTTTTGGTTAATGTCTAAATACATGAATAACATATTTTTATTTTTTTGTGGATATTGTGATTTATAGAAGATAATTCACGTGTGTTAAGAAAAAAATCCATACTCAACATTTGTAGGAAAAAATGTGTTTGTAGGGGAAATTAATTAAAGGATGAAATAATAATTTATAAGTAATTATATTTCCTTATGTTCATAATCAATTTAGTAAAGTAATTCCTCAACTCAAGAAAAAGTTTTTTGGAGCTGGAAAAATTTTCTGTTTACTTTTCTTACTGAGAAATCAAAAGTCTTTTAACTGATCATAAATTTACAGTTTTTCGATAGTTAAATTTATAATGACCATATTCTCTATCACTCTCCATTACAACATGAGAGTTATATTTCTCTTCCATTTCCATTTTTTCACTTCCCACTAATGTTATCCAATTCTAAAGCCTGGTTTTTTGTGTTCTTTTTATTTCCTTTTCCCTCTTACTAAGTGGATGTTTTTTTGACCCTATTTATGATGTGGGTTTCCCACAAAATAATATTCAAATTTAAACCTCTTATTTTCGAAGTGACATTTCAAATTGTGAGGATGAAATTTATTTAAGGATATAAGAATTTAACACTACAATATCTTATGGTATTTATCTTCTAAAATAAATTCAATTTCTTTTATATGTTTCAGTGTACAAAATATTGCGCTTAAATGAACCATGATGTACTAGTAATATTATTATTTTAACATCATAGTTATAAAATATTCATTAAATTGGAATGTGTGAATTGGAATAGATACGTTATGAAAAATATGTTAGGTTCATATTCTATAAAAATTTATTTATTAATTTTTAGGAAAGATTAATATTTTTTTAGTAAAGTCTTTTAATTCTTCAAAAATATGTTTTCATCAAAAATTGATTTTTATGAAAAATATAATATAATTAATTTTTGAAGCCTTTTTAAAATTTATATGATAAAATTAAATTCATTTTTTATATCAACTTTATAAAAATATATTATAGTTATTTTTTTGGAATTTTTATAAAAGTTTGATTTTTTCAATGAATATCGAAAAATGCAGATTTTTATTAAAAATTGTATTTTATTTAAATGGTAAAAAAATTCTAGATTGTTTTTAAATTTTATTATTTCATTTTGATTTAAATTAATCCAATTATATCTCTTTAAATGTATTTTATTCTTAAATTTAGTATAAAAATATTTCAAATTTAAAAATGGCATTTTCCAAAAAAAAATGTTTTTCTTTGTGTTTTGCTGATTTAATTTTAAATTAAATTCTAAAAATTTTTTGTTTTGAATTTTTTTAAAAAAATCAATATTTGGATAAATGAGGTACAAATTAAGTAACAACATTCCTTTAATGTTTTTCAATATAAAGACTAACCTTAGTAAATTGTTGTTACCATGACTAAGGATAAATCGGGTAAATGAGGTTAAAAATAATATGATAAGGACTATAAAAGTTCCCTAAAACCCCTCTAAATCATATTAGATGAACTAAATTAAACACTTAACAATTTATATTAAACTTTTAATCATTTAATGGGAACTTTTCTATGAAAATTTCATAGATATTATTAAGATTAAATAAACTAACAACAAGTAACACTATTATTTTTATAAGTATAATATTTTTAATATAGGTTTATCAAAGAGATATATTATATAATAAATAGGATATAAAAATATAAATTAATTATATACATCATGGTAATTTATTTATAATTTTTTGTGTGTAAATTATTACCTTAAATTCTTACACAATATTGATGCAGTAATTATTTCATCAATTAAAATATCAAATAATTGTTATTAAAAACATTAAAATAAATATAATTTGAGATTATTAATGTGATAAATGAATAGTATATATTTATATGACATTTTATAGATATAATAAAAAAAATTATGCATTTATATTCTTACATTCATTTTCGTAAAAGTCAAATTATTGAATAGTTTCAAAGTTGACCTTAAGGATATTTTAAAACAAATAATATTTTAAAAAATGATATAAAATTCATAAAAATATTAAAGTCAAAAAACTAATTTAGATAAGGCTTAAATTTTCATAAATGTTATATTTATTTTTCATTTTTTATTTTATAGTTACTGTATTGACCCCCAATTATTAAAAATCTTGGTTGTCATAGTAAGAGTTAAATAAATTAAATAAGGGTTAAAACCAAAAAACAGTGGTAAGAATGTGATCAAAAATTTCATAAAATTTATTTAATGTTCTTATTTATACTGATACTAATATTATATTGTAAATAAATCATTTTTTATCTATTTTTAAATGAAAATTTATTTTTATTAATTTAAAATTTAGGGTGTGTCCAAAGGTGCCTCTCACCTAAATTATAAAAAGGTACTTACTCGCTCGCATCTTCACACCACTTTGAGCCTTCTATCATTACCAAATACTGCCCATTTGACATAAAAACATACTAATTTAATTTCTTTAGTTTCTAGTGCTTCTATAATTCCATCCATAGTGTCGCTAAGAGGAGATGAAATGAAAGTTCACCACCAAAGAAGTGGTAATCATCTTTATAAACTCTTTCAAATATATTTCTTCTTATACTTTCACTTTATGTGTTTTACTATATTATAAAGAAAAAAATAAATAATAATACATATCAATATATATTATTATGATTATTTTTTCAACCATATTCTACCTTGTATTCATCCTATGAGAAACAAAATCAATATACATGTGTATATTCGGCTTATAGTCTCCAAGCTCTAGTGTAATTTTCTTTTCATCCCCACTTTACTTGGATAGGTATAATGGTGGACATAATAGATATATATATATATATATGATAATTATGAAATTATTTTTATTCTTTAAAAATTGATATAACATCCACTTCCTTATCCTATCACCATCAAGGGAATGATATTGTCGCTCAATCGTTCGCACGACCTACCATCTCCACGACGTGATACGAATCATTTTACATTTTAACTATCCAATAATGATTATAAAAATGTATATAATAAATAAATATGATATCTATTAACTTAATTTCATTATGGAGGTGACAGAACTATGTTATATTCATAAGAACCTAGACTTACATGACAAAACATGGGTATCAAAATTAAGCAATTAACACCCAAAACAAGGGTAATAATGAAATATTATTAACAAACAAGTGATTAGATGATGTAAGAAGATCATATATGATATCCTAAATATGAATATGATTCGTTTATAAATTAATATCATGATTTAAACCATTATATATTAGTTTAAATCATGTTAAACCAAATGAAAGCACAGTGTAATGGATTCTCACCTCACTTTTACTTCCCAGATATATATGTCATATTCACCACTTAATTCTTTTTTTTGGTGAATATAATTAAACATTCATAAATTATATCATCAATATATTTATCTTCATTTTATTAAATGTTTCAATTGACGATTAATAATTTTATGGGGGATACGATTCGACTGATTAAAAAGTTGTAAGGGATTTCTTAACTCAATTTCCATTAATTGGGTTAAAACATCTAATTTATTGATATTATGATGCTAAGATTTTGTGTGAAATGAATTTTCATTATATTATGTTCTATATCCACTTGTTTTACTTGGTTTTATTGGTAATACACATAGTCAATTTAATTTATTATTTCCTAAATCATATGCCATTTTTATATATGGTGTTTACATTGAATGTTTTTTGAATAAATGGGTAAACAATGTTAAATTTATATCTTTTAATCAGTATAGATATTTAATGATAAGGAACGCAATTCTAAGAATCAAATCAATTATTTGATATATGAAAAATGCATTGGATTGGCAGACATGGGTGGGGCTCAGTTGTAAATAGCAACTCGATGCATTGGCAGTCTCATGGGAGGAATTGGTTAAGAGAGAATTAAAAGGGGTTTTACCTATAGATTAAACTATCTTTTGAAAGGTCATGAAAATAGGGGTTCGTATGCTAGATACATGACCTCCAATAAATAAACATTTCCTGCATTCAACATTCAATTATTATTTAGAGTATTTTCAATATGACAAAATCTATGGATGCATATCATTCATAGTTTTTTGATTAAATGGCATGTGGGATTAGTTATTTACCTTTCCATATTAATTATGCTTATTAATTCAATTTAGAATCCACTACAATTAATCCTTACTAGGAATTTGAGAACACCTCTTTCCTATGGTCTATTCTTCATCAGGTTTCTAAGAGGTTTATTTTGATTGATATGTAGTGTTGTGCTAAGGGGAATAATGGTGTTCTAAAATAAATGTTTTTTATATTTTATGTTTAAAATATAATTTGAATCACAAATATGTATTTATTTTACCATGACTACTAAACTATTTGGTCTTTGGTATGAAATTCCTTGTATTTTTTGCCAATGTAATAAAGTAAAGAAGTAGATTTGGGCTACTGGTGTTTGGGTCTTTACATATCCTCATTACTAAAAACCAACATAATATGGATGCATAACTATTATCCTTGAATAATCTAAATATATATTTTTTACCTTAAAATCCTAGTATGATTCCCAAAACAAATTCCTCTTCCCCAAAAATTTACTCCAGATGAGGTTCATAACTTCCCACATCCAATTCTATACACAAAAACATTTCAAACCATTCATGTCTAGCTTGTCTTGAAAACACTCTACTATAAATATTTATTCATTAAAAACTTAACAAATTATAATGCCTTTATTTATAGAGGAATGAAAATTTCACCCAAACATGCTCATTAGAGTCCATACCCAACTCTCGATGAGTTTCCAAAGTTAGTTCCTTAACAACCCAAACTATCACCATGCCCTATCGTACACACTAAAATACCCCTGATCTAAGAACTCATGACACATATTAACAGTGTCTTGATATCAAGGCTAAATGATCAGTCTCACATCACTAACACATTATATTTCCTACTTTTCATTTCCTATATATTATAATTACACACCTCACTAGTTTCTTACCAGTATCCCAATGCCACCACAACCATTCCATTATCAGTTACTCATTCTCATGAACCTTCTGGCATATGGGTCATGTTCCCGTAACAAACAAGTCACTCCCTAAACAATATTTTCATTTTTGTCTCTTCACTTAAGTAACCTGAAACTACCACTACTCATGATCCATTGATCTCTAGACTCTAAGATCTGATGTGGTCATCCCACACTCACCTAACTGGTATTAAAAATATCACCATCCTTCTATTCATGAATTTTTAAAATGGAACCTCAAACATTTTTCAATATCAGGTCCATAATTTGGGATTCTCCCTATAAGGGATGATGGTTCACTCACCACCATACAGATTCACTTACATTTCTCCTCAATAATAAACATCATGGTACCCACCAAAAAAATGGGTGTCGCACATCTGAGCCTTTCTCAATGCATCAATGACACTTGGAATCTCTATATGTTTATAATATGATTTTCTATTCCACCACACTATGATTCTGAGATGATGTAACCTCTCATTGTAGTGAAATATTGAAACCACACACAATGGCCCTCAGACTCCATATTATTAAATGTATCATCCTCTATCAATAACCAAGTTTCATGGGGGAATCATCACTCAAGAACCGCCATGTCTCCATGAATCTCTAACAACCATTCATGAATTTTTTCATCATTTCCCTACCTCCACTTTGTCTCTCAAGCTTCTCCATTCGATGAATGATTCTCAATGGAACAATAAATGATCTATTTTACCCAAATAAAACTAAATCATCCCCATGCATGGCCATTTTGTTCCAACCTTTTCCTATTGAAAAATAAATGGGTACTTACTATCTAGAAACTAATCATATAACCCCAATGACATCATTTATATCCATCATGCACCTTCCACCTCGACATAAAAAAACCACATGTTTGGAAACTCCCTTGAAACTATTTCACAGCTTGTCTCAAAGTCCCAAGAGTCATGAATTATCAAAACTAAGTGCAAACACCCACTTAATAAGCTGATTATTCCCCCTATCCTATTAACATTATCAGGCTAGAGGAATCCTCAATGATTCTACCCAATAGTCTTGGAATCACTCATGAGAAATTTCTACCTTTATAAATTCCTCAATAAGACTAGTTACTATGGTTCCATCTCTAGCCAAGGTGTCTAACTATCCTTTTCTAGACACCCTCATGAAATGACAAACTTAAGGCTAGGCAACAAACTAATATATACCACACTTATATATCAGATGCTACAATCCCCAGCACACATGACATTCTAAACCCAAAAATATACGGTAACTCCCAAAATTTTACCAACCTCTTTAAGGGTATCCTTTATTGTAGGGAACTTGATGCCTAAAATCAAAAAACCACATCAGAATTTTATTTCTTGAGTATAGTAATATCCAGGCATCTTCATGCCTAAACTATATGTCTCTAATCACATTCAATGACTTGGATCTAACCTATAGTATTTCAAAATACATAAATAATCCTGGACTTACCCACCTGGGATCACTTTTGACTACACAAATGAAACTAGACTAGTTAATGATAGAAATAGACATATGAATAGTCATTACCTCTCAATATAATCCTTAAACCATCGCATAATAAATTAATTATTTAACTTTTGTAACTAAGGAATCTAACATATCTATGCTACACCCTCAGTAAGACCACCTTTAACTTAACTTAATAGGGCATTCCATCTACCCATGTTTCATAAATCAAAATAGTCCAAATATTAGGTCAACCCCTCTCACTATTGCCTTTTAAAAAATATATAAGTCACCATAACTCAAGTCGCATCTGTAATAACAAATCTCTCCTTTCTAACTAGGGTCTACAACTCCTATCAACATGGGGATATAATGACACCCTAGATCCTATCTCAAGGTCACCTAACAATTATAATTCCATTACCAACCACCCATCCTTTAGTTTGACATGACCCAAAATCATCACAACTCCCCTTGGATCACAATCCATAATGAACCTCCAGTTATCCTTCATAACTATAATACCCCAGAGTTTAAATATATGACCTCCTTTAAATAATTCAATGTGTTCAATATTTTCTCCACATGAAACACTGAACATAAATGAAACTGTGATTTAGATAAAATATAAATACATTGGTGTTCTCAATAAAAATTATTAATTGAATTAGTTGGAATAAATAGGAGTAATAGTGTTATTAATTATATGGATATATGAAATAAAGGAATATTTTATTATTAAAGAATCACAATTAGTTTACCTAAAATGACTAATAAAAATCACTTATTGTTGCGAAAACTATTTTTTTAAAAAATTTATTTTTTATGCGATATACATTTCTATTTCAAGAAACACATAAATATTGTTAAATTATTTTTGATATTAATAATTTGTTAGAACCAATTTATTAGGTATATGATATTAAATTAGAATAATAATAGTAAATATTTAAAAATTTCATTTACCAATAAGAATTATTTTTAATTATATTTAACGATTTTATTCAAAAATTGAATTTTAAATTTTTTTCAATTTGAAATTAATACAAATGAAATAATTTTTTAAGTTTTTCATATAAAAATTTTCTTAGAATAAACTTTCATCTTTTCTTTAAAATGATGGTATTTTTGTTTACAAATACATTTTCAGAGGACATTTAATTTTTATGATATTATCAATAAATAAGAGTGATGTATATGATTAAAAAACCTCTTAGGTGGTTAAAAATGAATAAATAGAAAAAAATTATTCATTTTAAAATATTAGTTGACAATATAAATCCTATAGCCAAGAGTTTTGGAACTAAATTAAAATGTTACTTGAATAAAAACTATTTTTAGTATTTTCTTTAAATAAAGTATTTTCAACTTGAGATTTGGATTTGGATTGCCACAAACACAACTATAAGAACGGCCTATATCAGCGCTCAAAATGGGCATTAATAGTGCTAAAAACCGTTGTAAAGCTCAGTGCTGATATAGGGCGGTTCCTTTTATCAGCGCTCCAAAAATCGCTGATAAATGCCACTTTTATCAGTGCTAAAAAAGAGATAATAAAAGATCCCTTTATCAGTGCTTTTTTAGCACTGGAAAAAGTCAAAAAAATTATAAAAAAATAAAAAAAAATTAAATAATGCGTGGGGAGATATTTTATCAGCGCTTGAACACCCCTTTATTAGATCTAGGAGCTCTCCCAGGCACTACCCTTCCCCCGTATCCTCAAATGCGTGCACCACCTCTACCTCCACCCGAACTCGAACCCGCAACCTCCCCTTTTCACGGCATCACCTTTACCACTATGCTATTTCGTTTTTTCTCTATTTAATGATATATCTATTTATATATATAGTTATATTTATTCGTATATTTATATAGATTCATATTAATATAAATATATTTATTCGTATATTAGTATTTATATATTCATTCATATATTAATATATATTTATATTTAATTATTTATATATATATATATATATTTAGTTATAATTATTTAACCGTATATTTATTTTTATATTAATATATATATATAATATTAGTTATAAATATAGTTATGAGATATGTTTTTATGTGTGTTTACAATTAAATCACTAAATACATATATACATATATAAAACAAACACACACAGACACACACACACACAGACACAGACATATACGAATAAATACATATATATGTGTCTTTGAATTCCATTGAATGTTAAGACAACCATAACGTATAATTGAGAAGCCCATTTCAACTCCACAACTAGTCAAATCGAAGAAAATAAAACAATATTAGATATTGTATGTGGTACAGACTTAACGGACATCCGGATCAGAAGTTATAACTATTTGAATGTTAAAAAATCGAGGTAACCCGACTAAAAACTCAGTTTTAGATGCCTTCTATTCCTATTTTTGCCTCAAAAAAACCTTGACCGAGGAATTCTTAGGTTAGAGAGACGTAGAGCTCATTGCTGGCTTCGATTTGATATGTGGTAGAGCTCAAAAGGACACCCGGATCAAAAGTTATGGCCGTTTGAAGTTTGAGTTACATTTTCAACTTATTTTAGATGTTTTATTAATTGTTTTGATATTTTGTATCTTCAAATTGTTATTAAATGATTTTTAATCGATAATAATTAGAAAATTATCAATTAATAATATTTATTAAAAAATATTTTTAAGCCATTTTCACTAAATTTCATATAAATTAAATGTAATAGTATATTTATACGTATATAAAACATATTTAAAAAATATATATTATATTTAAATACGAATAAATATACTTATATAACAATAATTTATTTTTCATTATTTTTTTTGAAATATAAAATTTTTTAGTGCTGATAAATCCTCCCTTTATCAGCGCTACTAAATGAAGCGCTGATAAAGGGGTCCCCTATATCAGTGCTCAAAAAAAGCGCTGATAAAGGGGTTCCTTTATCAGCACTTTTTTCGTGCTTATAAAGGCTGCCCTTTATCAGTGCTTTTTTTTAGCACTGATAAAGGGGTAGCACTGCACTTGCCCATTTTTGTAGTAGTGAAAAGTTTAATACCGTTTATTTTTTTATAATAAGATAATATATTTCAATGGAATTAATGAATTTATTAAATATGCATTGAAAATAAAATTTAATCTTCAAAACCCACGTTTTCAAGAAAAACTATTTTTACGTGTTATGTTTCCCTATCTAAAAACTAACTTTTCTAAGACTTTAAAATATTATTTGATAAAATGATTTTGAAATTTCAAATAATAATTTTTAATTTATTTTAAAGGATCAATAATAATTTTATTGTTAATACTAATTACATAGGTTTAAAATTAATTACCATGGTAAAAGTAAGTTGGAGGAAAGATAAAAAGTGAAAAGGAAAAGGTCATAAATCTATAAAAGTTGTGTCCTAAATTAGTGTTTGAGATGAGTTTTTTCACACACACACTTTAACATATTTTTTCCATTTTGGAGTCATTTAACTTGGAATTGTAAAAATATATTATTGAAAATTTTAAAGGTGCTTTCAAAAGTCATCTTCTCATCACTTATAAAATGGTAACACTGCCAATACTTCATCAATCAACTATTTTTATAATTTATTCATTAAAATAAACCAATTTTATTACCCTAATACTCTACCTCTTTAAAATAAATATTATTATCATTATTAACAACAATTCCTTCATTTCCAAGGATAATTCTAATGAAAATTCAAGTACCTGATGTTAGTATTGTCAACTACATATATTTTCTTCTTAATTATATTAATTAAAATTTATTATATACATGAAAGTATAATGATATTAGTATCATTTATATAATATAATTTTACTATATTATGGGTATTATTATTTAATAATCAACTGTCTCATTCATTAAGAAAAACAATGGAATTCCAATCATGCGTGCACACGGACTATCGCCTCCAGAAAAAAACGCATTCGGTTTTCCATCACTACCTCTCAAAGATGGTATCGAGGATGGATTTTATGAATAAATATATTGTATATAATATAATTAAGACTATGAAATTTCAAATTATCATACACTATCATTCTTTCGATTCGTATAGAAATGGGATCATTAATTTTGTGTACATGCGGACTGGCGACAAATTCTGTTTATCTTCACCACCAACAAGGATGGTTCTAAAAATTATTTTAATTGAGAAATATTATTTATATGAAATGTTTAATTTTATTAAAAGTTAATATATATGATATGAATTTAGAATGGTAATAT
Source organism: Viscum album (assembly GCA_963277665.1). Lineage (NCBI taxonomy): Eukaryota > Viridiplantae > Streptophyta > Magnoliopsida > Santalales > Viscaceae > Viscum > Viscum album. The sequence continues at coordinate 1,753,240,583 of OY728136.1, read as the reverse complement.
TAATATATAAACTTGTTTTTAATTTATCAACTTCATTCATTAAAAACTATCGAAACAGGTTTTCTACTGATTTCACCTTCATGAGTTTGAATTTGAACTCTCATGGAATTAAAGTGGAACATTATAATAAATAATGGAATATATATTTGTGTACCTAAAATAATAAAAAAATTATGAACTTTAAACCAATTTGTGAGAATCAATTTCATCTTATAGAGGTTTGTATGAAACAAATAACTACAAGTTCTAACACCTGATAATGAAAATAAAGAATAACTAATTAATATATTTGTAATATATTGTCCTAAATTAATTATTGGAAGGGTAGTAAATTTATATTATGGTTTTTATATAATTTATTGATATAGTTATGTTCTTTATATAAGAGGTTATATTATGATCGATTGAGTTTTAACAGAAGGTAATTTTTTTCATCGAAAATTTTTCTATTTGAGATTTGTTTGTAATTATTCACCAAAATTCATTTATATAGTGTATATAATATCAATTTTATATATCATATCATGAATTATATTTTAATCATTTTATTTTATAATTAATTAGATGCTCTTTATTTCAATGTTGTTTTCTTTTAAATTTTCTAAATCCATAAGGGTTTTCTTGATCTCAATTCTGATTCTTTGTGACATAATACATGTTTAGAACCATGTTATCTTTGTATTAAAGTGTCTATTTTTTATGCTTTTTCTCCATTAGTAAATATTTTTGGTAATTCATCCTTTTTTCATTGATTTATGATTGTTATATTGGACTTATTTCTTATAATTTTGGTTTATTTTTTCCGTTTATTTGTATTATGTGGTACTCTTTAATTTGTTTCATAATATATAAAATTCAAGTATATAAACCATTTGAAAAAAAATAACTTCTAGAGATATGTTACCCATATATAATCTTGATAACTCAAGTATCATCTCCCTGAGTTATAATGTCTCATCGTGAACTTTTTTCTTACATGACTGTATTCTCCCACTATATTACTTCATTTTATGTTAATTTATCAACCTATATGGGGAAAATGATATTTGTTTGAAAAATAATGTTTTTTTTAATCTTTTTACATTGTGAGTTTTTGAACAAATTTAATTTCTAAGATACTAAAAATATTTCTTCATTTCACTTTATAACATTTTAGTTATCCTATCTACATTTCTCCATGATATTCCTTTTGTATTTTCGAGGACCTATTTATGAATATTATTTTAATAAGTAATTATTTTCAAATATTTTTCAATTAACCTTTTGAAAATGAATGTTGGAAGTGACCTATAACTTCCTATTTTACAACAATGTTAAAAAATTCTAAAATAACTTTTAATTTTTCAGTTCATTTTCCATTTTCCTTTTAAAAAGGATTTTCCAAAATATAGATTATATTTCAATATGTATACTCTAATATAAATTTATCTTTTAGGGGTTGTAACTCACAGTATCAAATAACTTTATTCATGATCTTTTCTTTCATCATACATTTCAATGAATTATTTTGCAAGGATGTTTTTTCATCTATGTCAACAACCTTCTATGTTTCGTTTCTTACACTGGGTTATGTTCTTTTTCACCCATACCGCTTCTTTAACTATATGGATTATCATCATCTTATTCTAGTTTTTACTTAGTCGTAAACCCATTTCTCTATACAGTGTGAACATTAAATTTTACATAATTTAGATTAGATGATGTTCACCTAGAAATTGTATTATTCTATTAACATGGGAAAATGTTTTGATGTTATATATATTTATTTTCTAATTGGAAAGATGACTATGTATTGTCTGAAAATAAAAATTCATTATCAGGAAGGGTTATGATCATGTTACCCGTTTTATTGACATGGGTAAAGTATTGTAAAATTATATATTATTATTCCCATTAAGACAATTATTAGAAATTTTACTATGTGTTGTTTTACCATCCACATTATTTCTCATCATGGGTTATGATCATATTATCCCTTTTATTTTTGTATGGAAAATTATTGACATTCTTGTTGATTATTGGCTATTAATATAGGTTTATAATGTATTGATATTTCATATTCTTCATTATACGGATATACATGTTTTTTTTAGTTAATGGTTCCTTAGGGAATTTTATGAAATTTAGTGTTGACTTATATGGTGAATATATTGCACTTAATGAGGATTTGGGTGGGTCTAAAAATTACAAAGCTCCATAATGCATTCACAGGACTAAACATAAAAAATATTTTTGGGTATTTGGTGTATGCCTTCCAAATTCAGCAAGATTTCTTGACTTTGATCTCAAAGAAAAGTAAATGTCTTGGAAAAATTCCTTGGAAACACATTTTTGATGTCAAAATTTAGGTATTCCATTAGCATGTGGTCAATATTATTGATATCCATGTTTTTATTCATTTTTATGAATATAGAATGCATTAAGTTTCATGTTTATTATTGATTCATGTTTTTTACTTATTCCTTATATAATATTTATGAAATGTTCGTTTCATTATTACATCAGTAGTGTGTTTTTCTTTACTGAGCATTTGATCTAACCCATTCTTATGTGTCCATTTTCCTATGTTATGAAAAAAAATATTACCATTTAAATGTTTAAAAGGATATCATGTATGAATGAATTTCTGAGAGATGTTGAAAAACTCATTATGGATTAAGTAGTTTTGTATATAACAAAAAATATATTTAGTTGATACAAAAGAAATTGGTTTTGTTGCTTGTTTTTTTTTCTAATTCTTTAAATCTCTAAAAATAAAAATATACTTGGTATGTGGGAGATACAATAATCATCATTTATTTTGTAATTAGGTATTCTTATATGTGGGATTTTACATCTAATATCAAAGTGATTATGTAAACTGTGTTTTTATCATAGCAGATATGGGAGTGTAAGTATGTGGTGTCATAGTTTGTTTCAAATGAAATGTTTAGAAAAATTCAGTTGTTAGGATATTTGTTGAGGATAATTTGAGTGTCGAAAAGTTAAGGATGGTTACCATTTAAATGTTATAGATGACTCTTATCGATAGTATATGATTTATCATTAAGGTAATAATGAACTTTTTATACGGGGGTTAGGACAAGAGAACATTATTCAAAACCCAGAGAATAAGTATAAGTGAGAATTATAAGTATATAATGACATCCTAATGTTTTTATAAAGAAATTATTGTTAAGTTTCCTAGATATTAAATCCCTTTATAGATAGTATCGGTGGATATCGGCTCTAAAATAGACGTACCTATTGGTAATAACCTTGAAAAGGGTGGATTGGGTTTTAACTTGATCATCACATGGATCATGAGGAAGAGGCCTAACTGCACACCTGGTTTGACACTCCCTGGGGATATGATTTTTTAATTGCATTCTCTTTATGAACCATTATAAAGGATTTAAGAATTATTTTTATAAAATATATTTTAGATAATCTAATAGAAATATGACCATGGATATCCAATGATTGAAAAAAGAAATTCATGGGTTAATCAGAAAGTATGATATGTTAAAAAAAGGTTTCATAAGGGAAATCATATTGGGATTGATTATTTCACATTCATATTTTGGAAATTATAATAACTATTTTTTTTTATTTGGTTTAAACAACATCCTAAAGATGTTGTTGAGAAAGGGATGTATCTAGAAACCATTATGTCTTATAACAAAATTAGGGAGAATACATAAATGGTCAGGAATATTTTTATATGTCCATTGTAATTGAAAAAAGGTGAGTTTCATTATCTTACCTATGTTAGTGAGGTTGATACTATAATATAAATTAGTTTTCTCAAATACTTGATATTTTCCTTAGTGAGTGATATTTATCAATGGTATTTTGGTAAATTCTAAAAGTTTTGGGTATTATTCTAAACATCTAAGGATTGTTCTTCATTTTATTTACTTAAATGTATGGAAACATATATTAAATGGTTCTAGAAACCATGAAAATAGATTTTATGACAATGTTATTTTTTGGGGGATAACTATTGGAGAACACCTGATTGATGGATTCATAAGTTTTAGGTTTTTTATATATTTGATGTTGAGAAAGTAAAGAGTTGTGTAATTTTGAAGATGTAAGTTATATTATATTTATAAAATTAGGATTGATAATAATTCATTATAACTTTGGTAAATTTAATCTCATTTTTGGAATAATGACGTATATTTTGACTACTGTTTGACCTTATAAACTAGTGTCTGGTATCATTTGAGAGTTAAAGATATAGTTAATTTTAGAGGAATATATAAAATCAATGTGGTTAATTTAATTGGGTATTCTATTGGGGTTGCGATAGATATATTTTGCAGGAAATATTATTAGTTTATAGACATACTTTAGTATATTATTATATAAATGATTAATGTTGTTTGGTGAAAGATAAGTAATATAATATAGCCTAAAATAGTAAGGTAAATTTCATATTAGATGGTGTATCATAAGTTATGAATATGTTATGAATACCCTCATCTATTTTATTTAATGACTAATAATTAATATTTTGGGGACATAATTTATTCAAGTGGAAGAATGTAACCGCTTTAAATTTTAATATATGACTTCCTTTAAATAAGTTAATGTTTTTGTATCATTCTCCACGTGCAATACCGAACTTAAAGGAAATCATGATATATTTAGAATATATATATATATGTGTGTATATATATTTAAATAAGACCATAAAAACTATACATTGAATTACAAATAATTAATATGAGTAACCACTTTATTTGTTATATGTATATAGAAAATAAAGGCTACATTTAGTATCAATGAAACTGAATTACATTACCTAAAATGGATAATAAGATCATTTATTATTGAGAGAAGTACTTTCTACAAAAATCATTTCATGCAATATGAATTTCTATTGAAAAAAACATATGATTAATAACAAATTATGTTTTATATTCATGATTAGATTACAAAAATTTAGTAGGTAAATGAAATGAAATAAAAATAATAATAGTTAATATCTGAAAATATCAACTTCCAATAAAATAATTTTTTGTTATATTTTTCAATTTTATTCAAAAAAATAATTTATAAATTTGTGGGATTTAAATGAATAAAAATAAAAATTATTATTTAAATTAATCATATCATAATTGAGTTATTATAAATTTTTGATCTTTTTTATGAAAAGGCATGTTTTAGTCAAAAAATACAGTCTTTACAAATCTTTTAATTTTTATAACATTATCATTATATAATAATGATATATAAAATTAAAAACCAGTTTGGTTATCAAATAGGAATATTTGAAATAAAATTAGGAATTTTGAAATACTCTTTGAGCTTATAAATCCAATTTATAACATTTTTGGAACTAAATTATAAATTTATTTTATTAAAAAATGTTTTGAGTCTTATCTTTAAAATCATGTATTTTCAAGGTGATATTTACTTTTGGATTAATATAATGCCTCATACAATTTATTTTTTTTAAAAAAATCCTATTTATGTCATTATAATATATAATTTTTAAAACTATGTCTTACACATAATATTTTAGTATTAAAACATACTTTTTCAAAAAAAACTATTTTAACACGTTATGTGTGAAAATATTAAAAATAGAATTTCAAAAAATTAGAAATTTTATTTTATATAATGATTTATAAAAACTAAATTATAATTTTTAATTTCGGTAAAATGATAAATATTAATTTTTTCATTAATATTAATTACTAATGTTAAAAATTAATTATTAAGGAAGAAGTATATTGGGGGAATTTTAAAAAGTTAAAAGACAAGGTCTTAAAACAAGGAAATTTGCCTCCAAAATGAGTGAATGTGGTTATTTTTAAACCACACTCACTTTACCATCCTCCTTTCTCCATTTTAGAGTTGTTATCCTTGGAATAATAACACTAGATTATTGAAAATGTTAAATGTTCTTCCAAAATTTCTCTTCTCCTCACATATAAAAAGGTAACACTCCCTCCAATTCCAGATTTACCTATTATTAGAATTTCTCAACGAAAATATACCAATTTTATCCTCATAGATCCATCTCCCACATTAAAATGATTCTGGTTACCATTATTAATCAGAATTCCATCATTTATAAAGATAATTTCAATGAAAATTCATGTACCTGGCGTGAGTATTATCAAATACATTGATTTTTCTTCTTAATTATCTTCACTGAAATTTATTATATCTATACTAATCTAATTATATTATCCCCATTTATATACTTTTATGTTAATATAGTAAGGTAATTATCATTTTATATTCACATATCTCAATCATTAATAAAAATGAAGGAACGTCAATTATGCATGTGCATGGACTACCACTTGCACAAAATGACGCTTACCATTTTTCTTCAACTAATATAAAGGATTTTATTAAGGATGTATTTGAAATATAAATATGTTTTATATAATATAATTATGATTATTGATTGTAAAATTGCACTACTAGAAACTTGACATATACCTTCAGTTTTCGCCAAACTGTTGGTACAATCACTATAAGACGGCTTTATACCAATGGTTTTGGAAAAACTGTTTTATAGCATCAATAAAATGACCTAACACCAAAGGTTTTTCCAACCCCATTGGTATATGTGATATCTATACAAAATTTTATCTAAACTATTGGTATAGCCTCTATTTAATGACCCTACACAAACAGTTTTTCCAAAACCATTGGTATAGGTCCCAAAATTCAAAATACCTATACCAATAATATGAAAAACAGTTGGTATACTTATTTTTATTTTTAAAGAATTATTTAATAAAGTAAAATTAAATACATTTGGAATTAATTTACGTGTAAATATACATATAAATATTTATCATATAATGATTAGAAAACATTGTAGCTTTGTGGTTAGGTCGTTGAGATATAAATCGCTGGTCCAGGGATAAAAACCAGTTGAGGTTTTTTTTAAATTTCCTATAACAATAGTTTTCAAAATCATTTTTATATGTATTTCATATTACCTATACCAATAGTTTGAAATCATTTGTATAGCCCACATATTCAATCCGTTTCTCAAAACCATTGGTATAAGTCTATACTAACTCTACACAAGCCAACAGCTACCCAAAACTTCCGTATAGCCTATACCAATGGTATTGGTACCTATAACGGTGGTTCCAAACCATTTTTATAGGATTATTTTCCAATAGTGTTATCATATACCATCATTCCATATATTTGTTGAGAAATTGGATCATTAACTGTGTGCATGTACGAACTAAAAATGAATTTAATTTGTCCCCACCACCCAATATAGATATATATAAGAATTATTTTATTGTATATATTAGATATATATGTAATTTTTAAGTTTGAATATAATTTATATTAAAATTATAAAATAAAATATCCTTATTCATTTAAACATTATAACACACTCTTGTTTTTCTAAATTTTACCATCTATGCGAACAATGTTGTATTTTTTAGGTAATTAATGATTAAGGAATGCAATATAGTTTGGAGAATATATTATAATAATTTATTAAATATTTATTAATGATTATGGAATGGTAATATTAATATCTCAACATGTCCTTAATATATCATCTCCACTCGTTAAAAACTGTCAAAACAAGATTGTCACTAATTTCATCTTTTTGGGTTTTAATTTATACTCACATGGAATTAAAGTGGATCATCATAAAAAATGAATATAAATTATAATAACCTAAATAATTAATAAATTATTAACTTGAATCCACATAGTTTGAATCAATATCGTCTTCAAATGGTTTGTACAAAACGAATGATTATACATTCTAACGCCCGATAATGAAATTAAACTATAATCGGTTACGGTATTTGTAATATATTATCATTAATTAGTTATAAAAAGGGTAGTTTATTTATATTATGGTTATAATATAACTAAATAATATATTTATTTTTATTATACTAGAGGTTATATCATGATCGAGTAAGTGTGAACATAAGGTAAGGGTTTTCATCTCAAATTACTCTATTTATGACAGGTTTGAAATTATGAACCTTAATTCAATTATGTGGTTTATATAACACCAATTTGAGATAAAATATCATTAATTGTATTTTAATCATTTTATTTTATATTTAATTTCAATCCTTATATTTCAAGGTTTTTTATTCAAATGTCTTTAAAGTTATAAGGGTTTTCTTTGTCTCAATTTTGATTCTTTGAGACATAACACATTTTGGGCACCATGTTTTTCATATACAGTTTATTCATATTCTAGGAATATATTATTATATTAGAATTTTATTTCATTTTATTTACTATCCAATTCATGTGCCCTTACTCAAGTGGTTATTGGATAAGTTTTTTCCCTAATAGTAAGGATTTCTTGTAACTCAACATTCATTTATTGAGTTATGGTTGTTCTCTTTAACTAATTTAAAATAAGTTGGGTGCATTGTAACCTTTCATTATATTATGTGGTATTCTTTTATTTTTTATAGATATATATATTCATACCATATAAGCCCTTTGACAATTATCTTTCACTTCTTAAGATATGATGCTCATTAGGAAAACTAACAACTCAACTCTCTTTTCCCTGGGTTATATTGTTTCATCATTAAATTCTATCTTCAATTCTTGAAATCTCCCAACATAATATTTCATTGTATGGTGATTTATATACTTATATGGGGGAAATATATTTTTATAAAAAATATTTATTTTTCACTCTTTTTACTATGTGAGTTTTAAACAATGGTGTTTTTCAAGATATTAATACTTTATTTTCATTCTACATTCATATAATTTTTATTCCACTATAGATTTCTCTAAGATAAGACTTATATATTTTAATGTCCTTATTATTGAATATTATTTTTAAAATTAAATATTTTCAAAGATTTTTCAATTCACATTTTGAAAAATACTTTTGGATGTGACCCATAACATCTTCCTCTACATTGGTGTTAATTTTTCTTAAATATATTTCAAGTTTTAACATTCATTTATGTTTTCATTTTCAAAATGATTTAACCTGATAGGATTTATGTTTCAAAATTTATAATATAGTATATATTTATCTTTTTTGGGTTTGGAATAATACTATCAAAAAAAATTATTATTGATCCCTTCTTACGCGATACCATTAAAAGTATTCTTTTACAATGATTATTTTCATATTTGTGAAAATCAATAAAAGATTCCATTATTACACTAGGGTAATGTTCATTTTAATCCAACCTCCATATTTCTATGTATGGACTATGATCATGTTATTCCAGTATTGACTTAGTCGTATACCTATTACTCCATATGGTGTGAACACCACAATTTACATAATCTAGATATGATGATTTTTCACCTAGAAAGAATGTTATTCTATTGGCATTGAGATATATATTTGAAATATGTATATTAATTTTACAATATAGATGATTATTAGAAATTTTACTATACAAAATTTAATCATGTTCCTTCTTTCTCAAGATGGGTAATGATCATGTTATCCTTTTTATTAACATAAAGAAAACTATCATTATACCATAAATTATTATTATTATTGGTATGATTATTGTAAAGTTAACAATGTATTATTTGATCATCGACCATATTTCTCGAGATATATTATGTTCATTTTTTCCCTTTTATTAACATGGGTAAAAGTATTCACATTATTGATAATTATTTACTATTAATGTAGGATGATCATGTATTGATATTGTGTATTCTTTATTATATGGATATCAATGTTTTTGTTTAGCCAAAGGTTCACTAGGGAATAGTATAAAAGGTCTTGTTGAATATTTTTATGAATTCATTGGATATAATTATGTGATGGGTGAGGCTTGAACTAATATAGATCCTCGTTGAATCAATAAGTCCCATGAGACACAACATGTTGGGTTATTTGGTTTATGCTTTCCCAATTCATCAAGATGTATTGAATGCAGTCTTCATGATAGGTAAATGTCTTAAAACAATGCATTGAAATCATGTTATTGATGTTTGAAATTTTATATTCCATTATCATGATAAATGTATTATTGATATCCATGTTTTCAATTATTTTCACAGATATAACATGAACTCAGTTTTAATATGATTATGGGATCATGTTGTTTACTTATTCAAGTTGTAATATTTATGTCATGTTTATTCCAAGATTTCATATGGGTGAGTGAATGGCCCGCGAGACCTACATTTGACATGTGGTATTGGGTTTTTTATTTTTCCTCTTGATAACTATTCCTATGGAAACATTCTATAGGTATGAGGATGATCAATTTCCTCTATTTTTGTTTGATAAACCCTTGGAGCGAGGGAGGGTTAGATGACCTGATAATGGTTATGGACTATGTCTTGTTGGATGGTATGGGTTAGATCGTAGACATTTCTGCAAATATGGGAGTATACCATGCATGGGAACTGAGAATCCATCAACTACATGCCAAAATTAGAGAATTCCATTTAGTGGTCCTGTGGTTATCTATTTACATCAAACATATTAAGTGGTACATGATTTTTTAAATGGATAGTTACAACCACTAATGTGGGGAATGCAGTTTCCTTGATGAATACCACCATTAGGGTGGGTCATGTGGAATTTATATAATATAATTACTTGGACAAACATGTGTAGGGTTTCAACAAATTCTTGGACTTGTGGAAATTTTTTTGATGTGTGGTAATAGAAATTTACATCATTACCATCATCTTAAAAAAGTATTTTGGGATAGGTTTTGTGGAGGATTGGTTAGAGCATGATAAATTGACGCATGTGTGGATGTATATTTATTTTTATTATGCTTACTTTATCATTATATACACTAGAATATATTCATGTGCAGTTATGTTAAGGATGCATTGGTGGTGTCCTACTCATTTTATACTCGCATCCTACACATGTATCTCGATGAACATCCATACTTCATGATTACAGACACAAGAATGGGAAAGTCCCCATCTATAGGAAGATAGGAGTTAGAAAATGGTTTTCAATGTTGGTAGTAGGATATACTCTAGAAGGATGCTGAAGTATTTTATTTATTTTCCTATCTTGCTCATACTTTTTTTGACCTTCCACTTTAGGGATATCTAGATATTTTTTAGTATTTACTTGAAATATTTACCTCTCATATGTTATTGAATTTCTTAATTATTCCACTATGTTTATTTGTGTTTTATTTATACTTTTCTAAATTGATACTGAGGGTATAGTCTCTCCATTGACTAAATTCATAACCTCATTGACAGTTGGAAACCACTACAAATAGGGGGAATTCATGAGGCTATGTGGATATATTCATTGGACCCAATGAATCGAGTCAAATTTTTGATAAGTGGAATCAATTGGGTTTTCCCATATTTATTGTTGGCTATAGTTAAGGTAAAGGTAGAATGGAGTTAGGTTTTTTGGGGACATAGGTAGGGGAGTTTAATGTATTCCTAGAGAGAACATGTGTATAGGAGCTCTGAGTTAACATTGTTTGGACTACTATAACAGTTGTGGTTTTATGGTTTCATGATAATCATGGATATTTTTTTCTTTTTATGGGATTTGGGTGTGTTCATGAATCTTGAATAATCACAAAGGAACACATGTCATACACACACACATACATACATATATTCCTATTTTGTGTTTCATAATCATTATTTAATTAAATGCCTTTAGTTATGATATATACTTGGGATAATCTTATATTTATTTGTTGTATGATATGTATGTCTTCTATACTATTTTGATATATTAGTTTTGGAAAAAATAATTAAACTTGATAAAGCTATTTTTTAATATATATTTTATTTTTAATAACATGTATGTAAGGAGAACTTGGACTCGAATATGTTTAGTACTATGAAGGATACACATTGGGTTATGGGTAGCCTTCTAGGAGAACCTTTTTGTGGCCCCATAGACTTATTAGGATCTTACATGTATTAATGGCTTCAGTTATCTTAAAGGATCATTTGAAAATTAAAAAATATCCTCATTGAGATATTTGATGTCACCGCTAAGATAGGTAACCCCAAATGTTCATGTAAGGGTGTATGTACCATTACCACCACAAATAGGGTGGGGGATGTACGCTCTAATAGTTTAATATTGGATCTAGTAATTCAGGAAAAAGTCTAGATCATCTAGAAATATTTAAAATTGTGCTGGTTTGAGGGGGAAACTTTCCAAAGACCATGATTGATCATGATCAAGACTTCCAACTCCAGTATCCACCATATTTTCCAGGTACTGGAGGTGAAAAGGATACATAGTTGTTATCCCAACTAGGTTCAATACCCTAATATGGGTGGTGAATTGTGGAATTATATATTAAAACAACTTCTCTTTTGGATATTGTTTCATAATTAAATAAAATCTCTTATCTCCCTTTCCCTTGGAAATGTATAAACAGAAATGAAATCATGCATGAGACACATAAATTTTACTTGGTTCACCCTCACTATGATATGTACAAGGAGAATACCTTGATAATATGCCAATATACTAAATTTTTTAAAGATCACTTCAAATTCAATGTTCGGTCAGGGTCACTTCTATTCCAAAGCTCACTTCCTTTGCAAAGTGTAGGGATAGATCAATACTTCCCAAGTGTCACTCCTTGAATCTCTTTCAATAGATCATAGATAGTGGAAAGGATAACCTTCTACCTATTCCTTTTATCACTACTATGAAAGGGATTCACCCTCATTTTATGGACATGTAGGTCCCTTCATTATCAATAAATGAACATATCCTCAATCGTAGTTTGATTCTATGTTAAAGTCTTACTTTCGTACAATTGATAAATACCACAATACCATATATTTACCGGGTAAAAACATTCGTGAGGCCCAGTTACTTCAAAAATCTCACACTCTATTAATGAAACTTCCCAATTCTTTTCAAGCATATATTGCCTTCTCAAACATCATAATTTTTTTAAAGCTTACCTCTTTCATGATGATCAACTAGCCTTCATGAAGAAACCTCCTTTCATGAAGCTCAAACACTTTCGTGGAGATCACTTTTCCTTCTTGAAGCTCACAAATGTTGGTTATCATGTTATGAACTTCACGAATATCAATACTATAGAGGTAATTTTAATTTTTGGTAAGTTTTCATAGCCTTCACGAACATCCTTTATATGATTTTTTTTAAATAAATACCTTCTCATATTAGGAGACTTAGAAACTTTGTTATGTCAGTTACACATTTTTAAGAGGGTAGAGACCTATTCAAAGGTGTTGCCTCCGATTCTATAATATCCCATCCACGTTATCATCACTTCTCAAAACTCCCCCATATCATTTGTGATTCTCTCTGTCTTTACGAAGCACTATGGAAATTTCTCATTCGTAAAGCTTCTCATAGTTGCAGAGATTACCTTCAACTCTTCATATGTTTTTTATTCTTATTTGATCTGATCCATACCTTTACAAAATTTCTTCCATGAAACCTAGTCTTCACCAAACTCATGTAATTACCTTGAGGGATTTTTCCCAATAATATACCCCATTGAGTTTTTTGAAAATTCATCACATTTTGATACCTTGTTGAAGCTTATTCAATCTTTTACAAGAATTTTCTTCATGGATTTATATATAAATCATTGATTTACTCAACACATTCTCTAAGCCCACATGAGCCATGGTCTGCATGAGAAACAATATTATATTTCAATGTTCATCAATTAAACATTTCATTCCAAAAACACTCAACTTTTTTAATCAAAAAACCAATCTATTGTGATATATATCCTTTGATACATCACCTTTAGAGTCATAAAATTTAAATCTCACATACTTAACTACTACCCGTATAATCTTATCCCCTTATCTTGATTAAGATATTTTCTCCCCTTCTATAGCCATAATTTCTCCATGTTTTTCATTGAAATAGAAGGTCACTTTATTGCGGCATGAAATAGGTTAAAGAACATATATCAATACAATAGGGAAAAAAATGCTCTTAGAGTGGGTGCCCCACACCCACACTTTTTCAAGTGTCAGTAGTTGATTGAACTCCCAGATCCAATCCATATGCTTCAAACTCTTCTTGGGGGAAGGCCTCCATCAAAATTTCTATAAACTCTAGTTTTGTAGGCTTATAATATATCTTCACAATCCCTTGATGTACATTCTCCTTGATAAAATGATACTATATTTCAATGTTCCTTATACTTGAGTGTTGGACTATATTATTTTAATATTTATAGAACATGAAATAATTTAATGTATTCCAATCAGATACATCACTTCAACTCCCATATTATTGAGATGTTTCTACATCCACAATAATTGCATACACGCTTGAATAGATGTAATATACACAAATTCTATGATAATAAATTTAATAAAATCTTTTTTTTTGACTTATCCACAAAATACACAATCCACCAAGATTGAATGCACCACCGGATGTTGAATTTATATCATTTTTTGATTTAGCCCAATATTAAACTATATAGCTCAATATCTCTTACTGAGATTTTTTATTGTACAAAAAATCTACCATGTCTCACATATACCATTGTATTTTTTTCACTACAGGAAAGTGGAATTATTTTGGATTTTTTTTTATATCGTTCTACTTTGTATGTGGAAAAAACAATATCAAATATTTTTTCACCATATATAATAGACTGATAATGATTTTCTTGTATTCTGTGACATTTACTGCATTTCCTTGATCATATTGTGATTGTTTCATCTGGGTAGCCACCCAAGTCATTATCTTCTTCAAATTATACATTCCAAATCTTCAAAAAACACTCCTTGGTGTAATTAGAATGAGAAAATAATGTTCTATTCTTTCCTTTTTTCCATGTGTAAACCAAGGAGAAACATTAGTTCACCAATCATTGACATTTAGAATTCACATTCCATGATTTAAGTGAACTTTTTGCACTGTTCTTTGTCTGATACACCAGATATTGTTTCATCAACATACGCTGACACCATAATCCTTTGATTAATATCATTATAGGCATAGATATTGTAATCAAATCAACCACATTTAAAATTGATCTTCTTAAAAAACGGATCCAGTCTTGAATACCATGCTCTTGGTAATTTGTTCAACCCATATATCACTTTTTTCGGATAAAAAAAATTATCATTTCAATGAATGGGAAAACCATTTGGCTTCTTAATATAAACTTCTTCTTCTAGAATCCCATTCAAAAAGGCTGACGTGACATCTATCTAGAACACTTTGAACATTCTTTTCACTACTATAGTCAAGAATATTTTGTTTGTCTCTAGCCTCTCAATGGGTCCAAATTTTTTATCAACATCAGTAACCTCTATCTGGGATTACCCTTTTCACACTAATCATTATTTTTTTAATAAATTTTCCATATTCATTCATCTTATTGTGAAATATCCATTTAGTCCAGATGACATTCTTATCTATTGGTCTCAAAACAATATCTCATGTATGATTATTATCAATTTGGTCAAGCTCTTTATTTATATCCTGAACCCAATTATCATCACTTGTTGCTTCATTAAATCATTTAAGCACTAACATAGATAGGAATGAGGCCTACTATAAGGAATTTATTCTTTGTTCTTGAACTAGTGCTTCCTGATCAGCAATAATGTTCTGTTTGTTAATTTCAGCTCAACTTTTTGGTTTTCTTGCAGATATAGATTTCACATCCTCCTTCTCATCATTAGTATCTTCTTTTAAATAATCATTTTCCTCTTTAAATCACCCTGAGGTTCTTACCTCATCATCACTATCCTCATAAAACTGATCAATCATTTTCTAAAGATTCTGTTCATTCTCAACTATACTGACATAATTTCTCTTGAGTACATTTCCAAGCTTCTTATTGAAATATTTGTATGCATTCCTTTTTCTAAAATATCCAATTAATATCTCCTCATCTCCTCATGATTCAAATTTTATTTTTTTCTCCTTATAATGAATAAAACATTTAATTCTAAATATTCAAAAATAATTCAATGTTTCCAACTTTCCATACCACATTTTGTATGGAGTTTTTTCTTCCTTAAAACACAACATATCCTTGTTAGATATATATATCGATGTCAAGACTGCTTCTTTCTAGAGTTTATTTAGTAGGCCTTATTCAATAAGTATTGTTCTGGAAATTTTGTTGATGATCCTATTTATCTTATCAACCAATCTATTTTGTTGAGGTGTTCTTATGGTTAAAAATTGAGGGTATATCCTATATTTATCAAGATAACCCGCTAATTTATTTTTTTTTGAATTTCGTACCATTATGAATAGTAAACATCAAAATATTATATCCAATCAACCTTTCAGATTCCCTTTGATTCTAATTTATGCAACTAAACACATCATACTTGTTTGAAATGAAAATTATACATGCAATCCTACTGATATCATCATTGAAAAGAACCCAATACCTCAACTCATCAATGGTTCATGGTGTGATAGGTACACAAACATATTTATGCACCAATTCAAGCACTCTAGTTGACTTTTTCTATTATTCTCTTGTACAACATTTTGATTATCTTCCCTTATTGACAGGAATCGAACATGTGAGAATGTTCATGTGACATATTAGATAGATCTTGAGTTGAATAAAATTTTAATAGATATTCCAGGGATGGTTGGCATAGATGTCAAATCCATTTATACCATAACCAATTTTTTTCCTCTCCGGATAAAAATCACATTTCTGCATCTTCACTTTCAATGAAGATATTTTCCTTTGTTATTTTTATATATTGAACAATTTAAATATCACATCCTTTGATGGTACACGTATTCTCAGTAAATCATATATCATACCCCGAGTCCCATAGTTTATAAGAACTATGAAATTTGTGATTGAGACCTTAAAAAACTAAGACATCAGCATGTCTTATTTCTTTTCCCCCAAATTTGGCTTTTCCTATGCCAATAATCATAAGGCCTTCAACATTTCTAAATTTTAAAATGGCTCCCTTGTTATATTTTATGTTTATAACAATATCCTTAATAATTTTTATATGGAATGTCCATCCACTATCAAGGATCCATTCACCATAAAAATATGATGCTTTAAAGGAAATATCTACAAACACTCCCTACTCAGTTCTTCTCTTCTTGATCCATGTGTTTGACGTCATAGCCAATATGGATTGATAATCTTGATCTTCCTCAGAGTATGATAAACAATCTTAATCTTGAAAAGATAAAAATATATTTTTAATTCTCATCTCATTTGATGATATGTTGAACTTCTAATTATGATTATATTCAGTCTGATTCGGAAAAGTTCTCTTCTTTGTTGATGAAAAATGTATTTCCATGTTCCTAAATCCTCTACACCTGAATCATTGACCATAAAATGATGTCTTGGAATATTGAGATCTATATGGATTACTTTTTTGGTTTTATTTCCTTCAGGACCTCTTGAATGTGGAAAATTCATTGTGCGAGTTTCCAATATTTCTATAAAAATAACATTTCATGTGGGGTTCATTCATGTGTGTCAATACTACACTGTTGGTTTTCTCTAGTTTCCTTTGAATATTTTGGTTCAGATTCGTACTCAAATCAATATTCACTCTCAAAGTAGGTGCTTGTGGTTTTTCATAAACCATTACTAATTTCTATTTTTTGATAAATCCATATTCTAGCCTTACTATTTGGATTTGACTATTTCTTCTATTCTGCAAGAACATTATGATCCACTTCCATCTTTTCTATTGACTGAATGATATTATTTCCTTTTTTCATATCAAGTTTTAACAATTTTTCTTGATCCTTAACACTACTTTACAATACAACAACATCCTCTTCATGTTATTTGATACATTTGATTTGGTATTTTCTAGTGTTACTCAAACTATCAATTTCTCTCTTCTATTCTTTAATTTTTTTTCTTATAATCAACAGACTTTTTTGAGCTATCTTGCATTGAAGACTTCAATTTTTCAATTTCATAATTTATCTCAGACTTCTCTCCTTCTTATTGTTGTATATAAAGTTTGGCATCAAAAACCACTTTGTTTCATTTCTTTGTTTCATATGTAAAAACATATATCTCCTCAAGAGAAGCTTCTAATTCATATTTAATATCAATTATTATTTATGCTTCCTCTTCATCATTTTGACTTTATTCTCTTTTTTGGGAGCTACTAATAACTAACACCATAGCATTTTCTCCACGATATTTTTAGTTCTCCATCTCTTCTACCTCAGATACTTATGAAATCTCATTTTCTAGTGAAAAAAGATTTTTTTTTAAGATATTTCAATTGAAATTCTTCTTACCTTTCAAATAGTCTAACGACTTATTAATGTGAATTTATACTTCATCCTTATCATGTTCAAGAAAATTATTTTGGCACCTTGTTGTAAGATTCCCAGCCTTTCTGCATCAAAATCATGAATATGGGAGTTTCCCCTTATACTTTCCTTTTCCTTTTTTAATATTTGAGTAAAGGAATGAAATCACTGAATCTATCTGTTCTTCATCATATCTATATTCAATGGTTTTCTTTTTCATGGACTTGAATGTGACCTATTTAGACTTACTCGTTTACTCAACATCGTCATCATCATTTCCCCTTTTATATGTAATAAGAGTATTGTTCATTTTATCCATTTTCATCTCCTTTGGATATTTTTATTTCAATATAAAAAATTTAGGTTGAATTGAGGTGGATATTTTCTAAAGATAAGCATAATAATCTTATATCATTAATAATTTCTCTAAGACCATGCATGTATTCAACAACAACATTTACCTAGTCAATAAATGTATCAAGAGACTCATTATGTTTCATTTTTACATCCCCATACTTGTTGCAAAGAACTTACTGCTTCACTTATCTTACATTTGAGTCACCCTCATAAATATTTATAAACTATTACCACATAGTATGTGTTTAATTAAATGGCATGACATTTGTATATATTTCATTGAATAGGGATCCCCATAAAGGATGGATTTTTTTTCCATCATCCAATTCTCTTTGTTTAACCTCTGATAAAGAACCATTGTCATTACTCGATGATATTCCATGCATCGCTTTTGTAGAGACATTTATTACCAAAGATCAAAAGTACTATTTCATCTGATTATTCCTTAATTGAAAATTGTTTCCATCAAATATCAGAATCTCTTTATGATTGACAACATTTGTTAAAACCCATGAGAAAGAAACACTGGTATAAACATTTATCTCTAATACCGATTGTTATCTCAAATAGTTTAAATAACCTGAGTGGGGGATGAATCAGGTTATTAATTATTAAAACAAATTTCCCCATCAGGTCTTTTTTTTGTCGTAAAAAACAATATTTATCCCTTTTCCATAGTAATTAACAAATTGAAATGATATCATGCACGGGAGAGAGTGATTTTTACTTAGTTCACTCTCACTGGGTTATATCCAAAGAGCACACAATGGCAATGTTCTGATGTAGAAAATTTACTAAGTCTCACTTCCAATTAAATTTGTGTGCTATATAACTTCTATTACCAAGATCACTAACATTACACTGTTTAGGGATAGCTCACTACTTTCCAAGGGTCACTTTCTAACTCTATTTCAATGGCTCACTACTTATGTAAAAGATCACCTTCTTCTTATTCTTTTTCTCTCTGTTCTCAAAGGGATTCTCCGACAGTTTATGAACATGTAGGTCCAAACATTGTCAATAATGAACACATCCAAAGTTTTATATATATTCTCTATTGATGTCCCACTTTTATAGAACTGATGCAAACCACTTTACCATAGATTTACAGGGAAAACACTTTTTTGATTCCCACAACCTTTTTGAAACTCATCCACACTTCATGAAACTACCCAATACTTTTCAATCACATACTCCCTTCATGAACTCCAAAACTTTTGTGAATCTCAACTCTTTCAGGAATCTAAACTATTTTTAACTAAGAGACCCCCTTTCACAAAATTCAAACACTTTAAAAAATGTCACATAGCCTTTACAAATCTAAAAACTTTCGGTGGTCTTGTTATGGACCTCGCAAACATCAATACTATAGTGATGATTACAATTTGTTTTTGATATCATAGACTTTTTTAACATCCTTTACCTAGAAAATTTTTCAAAAGAAAAACCTTCTCGAATCCCCTTCATGAATTCAGAAGCATATAATCTTTAATAATTAATTCTCTCATTCTAAAGGGGTAGAGGTGTATTTATAGGCATTGCCTATGATTATAGAAGCTTCCATCCACATAATCGTCATTTCAAGAATATCTGCCATGTCATTAACTATAATCCCTTTCTTCATAAAGCACCAATGAAATTTCTCCATCATAAAGCTTCTTATCGTCATGAATATTATCATCAACTCTTCACACATTCACGATGCTTATACATGATGATCTATACCTTCACAAAACAACATTCACAAAAATCCAGTCTTCACCATGTGTTCACAATTTTATGTATTGCTTATTGGTAATCCATTCCTTTATATTGAATTTTTTTTAACATACCATGTCAAAAATATCTTTGGAACTCCACAAATGATCATGGAAACACACTTTGTCAAAAAATACAATCAACGCAAAAAAACATGAATCTTACCTTAAGGTATTTTTTTCCAACAATAGTACTGGTTAGAAATAATTGATTTTTTTTTATCTAGTTCAAAATTATTTGGATGAAATTGGTTCTATAGAACTTAATTTTTCAGGGTCCTTGTACAATGAATCAGGCTAGAAGATAAAAGGGTCTTACTTGGGAGATTATAATGGTTTTATTCCTTTAGAAATATTTCCTTATGAGAGGAAGTTATATTATGACTATGAGTTAATAGAGTTTCATGAGAAATTTATTTCTTACATTGTGTATTCTTCTCATTTTATAGAGTTTCTATGCTTTTCCCCTTTTTTAGTTGGAGAAAAGACCCAAATGGCTAAGATGTTTGAGATAGACCAAAATCACGATATCAAATAGTTGGTTGGGATCTTTAATCTGAAATCATCCATGGAGATATTTGACAATTCCTTAACCTTCAAGAAGGGTATAAAGGAGGATAGGGTAGTATACTTACTTCTATTTCCTAGTGGACAAGTGACCAATAATTATCTCACTACTATGGGTTCTTATTTCAGTAGTATGAAGAGGATAGTTAGTGAGGAGAAGCATTAAAATAGGGAAATGTGTCATACTAGGACCTCATTACTGTCCTCTATGGAAATTTATTCTACCAAGTATCTAAATTATGGAAGAAGATGTATTTTTATCAATTCATGAATGAAACCTCATTTGGAATGCCACCAATGTGGCAAAGCTGGTCATTTTTTGTGTTTTTGTTTAAGGGATTATTAGAAGGTTTTTGCGAGATTTAGGTAATATGGGGGTGGATAACCTTAGTATAATATGAAAAATCTATATAATTTTACAACTCAAGGGAAAGGGAATTGATATGAGGTAAAATTAGTTTTTGTAGTGGATCAGACTAAAACTAAAGGCAGTGATAGACCGTCTATGGTTCAAGGTATGTTCTTGATCACATCTATGTAATATACTAATTTTTTTGATACTTTTCCTTCCCATTCATATTTCTTATCTGAAGTGGTAACTATCATAGACTTAATTGTTTTAAAATTCTTAGATATGATTTCTCTCGACACACCCTTAGGAACTAAAGTGGACCATATTCATTGGTGTTTAGAATTTCTTGTAGTGATTATTTTCAATGGGAATTTTTGTGATTTTATGATCTTATAGCAGACTAAATTATATGTGAAATTTTCAATGTATTATATTATAAACTATCATGTACACATTGACTGCTATTAGAGATGGGTATACATTATATCACATAAGGGGGAAGAGTTTGTAATGAATAGTGGTGGGAGTTGGGATGTGGTAGAGTGGGTCCATATTTGAGTTATATTCGAGCTATTACAGTGAAATTTTCAGGCTTATATCTTTTTGTAAGATTAGAGTTAGACCCCTTATATTTCACAAAAGTTGTTTATCTTTATGGGGATGTGTTTTCTAACGAATTTTCAGTTCTACCTCTTGATATAATGATTGTGTTTGAAATTGAACTCATCGAATGGGATCTACCTAAATTTTCACCTCATTATCATATGCCATCAACCAAGTTGAAGGAACTCAAAGTTCAACTATATTAATTTGAGTAGAATGGGTTTATTATACCGAGCATATATCCTTGGGGTGATCTAGTTTTTTTCACCAAAAAGTTGGATGGTACTCTTAATATTTTTGTGTATTATAGAAATTCAAACCAGATGATGGTGAAGAACATGTATCCTTTACCTAGGATTGATGATTTTTTTGATCAGTTTCAAGGATCTCGTTCGTATTCCAAGATCAACCTATATTGAAGATATCATGTGGTTTGAATTAGGAAAGAAGACATAATGAAGATCATATTTGGGAGCATGTATGGGCTATAAAAGATCTTTTTGATTCATTTTGGTTTTATGAATGAAACATTAGTGTTCATGTCCCTCATGAATAAAATATTTTACTCATATGTTTACTCATTCTTCATAGTGTTCATTGATGAAATACTTTTCTATTCCAAGTCATTAGAAACATCATGTCTGACATCTTGATATATTGGATCACACATTGAGAAAAGTTCCTTTATTCCAATATGTCAAAGTTTAACTTTTGGATTCATGATATGAATTTATTAGGATATATAGTTTTAGAATATGGAATTTATGTAGACCCATAGATGGTGAAGGTAGTGATTCTTTGACTCTTCCTTAGAATTTATTCAATATCATGAGCTTCCTTTCATTATTAGTGTACTATCATTATTTCCTCAAATATTTCTCACATTTCATATCCCCATGATTGCATTGACCAACAAATGGGTGATGTTCATGTGTTCGGAGTAGTGTGAGAAAAAATTTCTTAATCTAAAGGGAAGGTTAATGATAGATCCAGTACTAAATTTTCTAGAACCTAGTGTGATTTATGTAGTATTTTTTTCACTTTGGAAGTTTGATTATAAGTTGTGATGATGCAATAAGATCAGTTGGTATCTTTTGGGTCTCACCTTCTTCATCCCCATGAGAGTAATTATCCTACTAATAAAGTGAAGTTGGATGTTGTGGCCCATGATTTGAATTATTATCTGTAGACATTCATATTTAATGTGGATTATGAACCATGAATGGGTGATGTTGTTTTAGATGCACTCAGCAAGAAGAAAAATGATTCCTTGGATATTATAGATTGGAATTCAAAGTAAGAATAATGTCTTTTGTGTTTATTGAACAATTGGAGGGTGGATTATACTAAGGATTGTGGTGAAGTGAAATGTGAAACTTTTTATCATATTATCTTTTGTGAATCGAGTGAAGGATAGCCAAGAGTTTGATTTTAAATATACTGTAATGCAAAAACTATTTATGGGAGATGATCTAGTACCAATTTTGTCAATAGATTATGATGAGGTTCTTTATTTCCATGAGAGTCTTGAATTTTTTTCTTTCACCGTGTAATAGATTATGGGAAACTCCCTTTTCTCATAGTGAAAAATTAATCCTAGTTTGATGAATATGTAACATGACATAAGAAAACAATTTTGGTGGCTAGGTATGGATATCACAAGTTTTTTTTCATGATGTATTTCCTATAAAAAATTAAGATTTATGCATAAATGTATTGGTGGTTTAATCAATCCACTTATAGTGACCATTTAAAACCTGTAACATTTTATAATGGAATTTTTGACATGGTTACCAAGGACCTCAAGGAATTGTGATGTTTTTTGGGTGATAGTGGGACTTCTAACTAAAGTGTATCATTTCTTACTGATTTGAGAGAATCTTTATATGGATGTGTTAGGAAATATATATCTATGAGATTTTATGTTTTCATAGAGTTACCTTGAATATTTTATCAAATATAGATACACATTTTACATATTAGTTTTAGTAGGGTTTATAATAGTCTATAGGGGTGAATCTATAATTGATCTTTTCATATCACTAATAGGAAGATAAAAAATCTAAGAGGATGATCTTGATTCTTAATGATATGCTTTGAGCTTATCTCATAGACATTGAAGGATTGTGGAATGAGTATATAACCTTTATGTAGTGTTATTATGATAATTTTTAATAGAGTTCTATCCATATGTCACCCGATGGGGCTCTCTATGGTAAACATTGTTAGTCACCACTTTACTAGCATGGTGTGGGTGAGGCCGCTAATGTGCGACTGAGATTGGTATAGGAGACTTTAGATAGAGTGAATTTTTTCTAGAATCATTTGGTCACTAATCAAAGAAAACAAAGATCATATTCAAACCATAGGAGGAGACATGTATATTTCATTGTGGATGGTTTGGTTTTATTGAGGTTGTCTCCTCAAATGGAGAATTGATATATTTAGAATCAATGAAATATTGGTCAATGTTTTCTTGGACTATTCAAGATCATCGAGTGTATAGGTAAATTAGCTTACCATTTGGGTATTAGTCACCATTAGTGAGGTATGCATGATGTGTTCCTTGTTTCATAGCTTCATATGTAGATTCCCAATCATTTTCATGTTGTAGACTATGAGAAAATTGAGTTGTAACTAGAAAAATCATTCCCAGAGTTCTTGGTATGGATCATTGACCAAACCAAGAACTGTTTACGTGGGAAGACTATATCACTTGTTAGGATTTTATGGAGGTGGGAACGGATCCAAGAGGAAACTTAGAAGTGGGAATCTGACATTCAAGTGAAATGGAATGAGTTATTCAACATCAACTCTAGATATACTTCTCAGGGATGAGAATTCTGTATAGGGGGGGTAATTGTAACACCCTCATCTTTGGTGGTTATGTTAATGTAATAACCAACATGACTTAAGTGATTTTTGAACCTTGGGGTGGTTGAATCATGGTTTTAAAATGCTTGGGTGAGGCTTGTGAATATTTTATAAGCATGGTTTGGGTTTTGGTGGTCATAATTTCCAAAATAACCAACCCCATGTTGTGGTGTAAGCTATTTTCCCTAGTTTTCTCTCTATATAAAAGGGGTAAGAGGAGAAATGGATTGTCCAATCCATGGATATCCCATGGTTCATGAGACAGGATACCATAATCCATGGCCAAAGTTACTCCACCACACCCATCTTGGTGGGAATGGTGAGGGGAAAATAGTATGGGATTTGGTAGCACACCATAGGGGAATCTTTTTTAATATGCATGTTCAAGGATACCATGGATAAGACCTGGTCATTGTGCAAGGCATGAAGATGGTCATATTTTTATATAAAAGATGAAATACTAAAATTATTTTTTATATATCCATAAATTTGTTTTTTTTATCAAACTATGATTGATCATTACAATGGAGTGATTAATAACGTTTTGATTCATTTTACCAAGATTAAACATCTAAATTGTTCTCCCCTTTTGATGATTGATGATTTCTGAGAGTATTTCCACAGAAGTTCTAGTGGTGTTGTAACCCTATTCCGATCCCATATTTCTTCCTTATTTCGATTGATCTTTCCTTCCCTCTAATTGGTCTGAAGCCCCAGTTCATCCTCTTTTTTGTGATTTCGGTTCTATGGGTTTCGATGGAGACTTCTGGTGAGTTATTATTAGTTTATATGAGTACTAGATCCCCTCACGAATTTTCTAATAATGGGACTATTATGGTTTTTTTATAAAATTTGAAGTGAGAATTTTACCCAATTCTCACTTCTGGGAATTCATTAAATATAAAAAAAACGTACAGATATTACATGATGTGTAACACCCTCACACCAACATGAGATTAACTTCAAGTAGAAAACTCATACTAAACTAAATTAAACAAAACAATCCATTTTTGAGACACACACTGGTAAGATATGTTGTTATCCATCTTGACAAATCTGAAATCCAATTGTAGTAAAATTCAGAAATCTAATTATTGTCCACAGGTTCACTACACAAAAAAAAAGGACAATATTATAGGACGAAATCAATAGGACATAACTTCCATGACATCAAAACCATAACACTCCCTTTTATTTCTGAAAGATAGAATTAAAAATACTTCACAAGGATCTATACACTTCCAATTATAGAAATTTCCAAAGGTCATTCTAGTTCTATAGAATATTCCAAAATATCAAATATAAGATCAAGACGAAAGGTTCCACCAAGTCTGTTCATCATCACCGAATAAGACTCTAATCAGATGCACAACAATTACAAATGCGCCACACTAAACAAAGTCTGAAAACATCACTGATAACAATATTTTCTCAAGTATTTTTGAAATTATACAGCATCTTGGTGGTGAACTTCATGGTGATTTCCTCCAAGGTGAGTCCATTGAATTCTAGTTTTTGTGTTCCTCTTATAGAATCCCAATTCTAAAACTATCAGGTGATTTTGGTTATGGTTCCTAGGGTCCAAGTTGTGATATTTTTTTGGGGGACTACTTTCTTGGAAATACTTTACATTTATTTCTATAATCTTATGGTTAAAAGTTCCTTACCAAATTGGGCCTTGTGTATAATGTTTTCATGATATTTTTGTTTTCAATTGATATGTGTTTTCATGCGGGTGAGTAAATATCCCTTGACACTCATGCTTGATATGTGGTCATGTGATTTCTATGTAGCCTCTTGAGAACTATTCTTGATATACCTTATTATTCTTTTCTATGATGTATATTTCTTATCATATTTCATAGTCTATGGAACCCTTCATCTGATAGAATGATGATCAAGTTTCTCTATTTTATTTAGAGTGACCCTTAAAGGATGGAATAATGACTTGATGATTGATATTTACTATGGATCATTTGGTGTTATGGTTCAGTTCATAGACATGACTACTAACATTGGAGTAATTAATGCATGGGAACTAATAATTTTTCAGCAGCAAGATGAAGTGGGAGAACTCCAGGTAAGGGTGATGTGTTTATCTAATTACGTCAAACATGTTAGATGATGCATACCATCATCTGAGTATAATGAACACTATCAGGGTGAAGCATGTATTTTTCTTGATAACCACCACCATCATGGTGGGGGTGTGGAATTTACTTAAAGTTGGAACTTGGACTGATAAAATGTAGGGTGAAAACTGATGTTGGTACATGTTCCATGTATTGTGACATGTAGTGACAAACCCTAACATCTTTACTAAAATCATACTAAAATAGGTGGGGCTAAGGATTGAGTCATCATGTGTATTTCTGTATGTTTACATTTCATTCACATTTAATTTATTAGGATATGCAATGGTATATATTCTTATGCACTTATATTAAGGAAACATTGGTGGTGTCCACCTAGATTTATTCTCTCACCTTCCTAGAGAATATTGATGCATATATTGACTTCAAGATTAGGGATATAAGAAAGGGAAAGGGAATATTATAGGAAGCTAGGAGAAATAACCCTATGATAAGAGTTAGTACTATGATATACTTTAAAATGATGTCATAGTATTTTATTTACTTTCATGTCTTGAACATACTTCTATTTGACCTACTACATTAGGGGCCTCTTGTTAGTTTTTAGTGTTGACTTGATATATTACCATGTCATTGATAAATAATTTATTAATTATTATAATATGGTTTTTCATGTTCTTATTTATGAATTTCTTAATTGATATTGAGGTTGTAGTCTTACCACCGATAGAATTCAGACCCTCATTGTTAGTCATAATCCTCTTTCATACAGGGAGGTGTGCATGAGGCCACATGGCACTTTGGATCAGACTTGGCGATTCAGCCAAGAAAATTGCACTGTATAAGGCCTAATTATTGAATATTATTTTTAAAATTATTTATTTTAAAATATTTTTCCCTTCACATTTTTAAAATTACTTTTTTAATTGACCCATAACATCTTCTTCTATGTTAATGTTAAAAATATTTTATAAGATATCTTTTAAGTTTCCACTTCTATTTTCACTTTTATTTTCATAAGGATTTAACCAAACAGGGTATATGTTTCACTATTTATACTTTAATATATATTTATCTTTTTGGGAATTGAACCCACGATATCAAACAATTCAATTCTTGATCCCTTATTGTGTGATATTGTTCAAATCATTCTTTTTGGAAGGTTGTTTTTCAACAATTTCAACATCCTTCTAAGTTTCTTTTATAGAATTATGTAATTTTTCATCCATACATCTTATTTCTCTGTCTAACTTATGATCATTATATTTTAGTATTGACTTTTAATTATAGCCATTTCTCTATATGGTGTCAATATCACATTTTACATAATTTATGTTGGAATTTTTATACCTATAAATAATGTTATTCTATTTGTATGGAGAAATTTATTTGCATTAAATATATTATTTTTCCAATATGGATGATTATTTTATATATTACTATGATTGTTTTACCATATAAATTCTTTCTATTCATGGTTTATGATCATGTTATACTTTTTATTTAAATATCAAAAATTATTAGTGTACCATCAATTGTTATTCTAATACAGATGATAATTTGAAAGTAAACTATGTATTTTTTTACTACACACCCGCTTTCTCCACATATATTATTATCTTGTAATCCCTTTTCTTGAAATGAGGAAAATTATTGACTTTATTGATGATTATTGACCATTAAATCAAGTTGATAATGTATTTATATTTTATATTCTTCATTAAATAGATAACCAAATTTTTATTCCGTTAAAGGTTCTATAGAGAATAATATAAAAGTTATTGTTGACTATTATAGTGAATGGAATGGATTTAATCAGGATAAGGGTGGGGCCAAAAATTATATATCTCATAAATTCATTGATAGGTGTCATGAGAAAAAACTTCCTTTGATATTAGGTTTCTAACTACCCAATTTAGCATGATTTATTAATTTTGGTCTCAATGATAAGTAAATGTCTTGAAACAATTATTCAACAACATGTTATTTATATTCACCATTATAAACACCATTATTCTTAGTTTAGAATTATTTATATACACGTTTTCATTTATTTTCATGGATTTATAATCCTCTTAGTTTCTTGTTTATTATGGATTCATGTTGTTTACTTATTCTTTTCATAATATTTATTCCCTAATTTCCTTATTTGTATGTTTTCCCTTACTTATTTTTTGATCTCACTCCTTCTTATGTTTCCACTTCCCTAGGTTATGAAGAAACCTATCACATATGAAATTTGTTGATGGTTTACTTGTTTGAATGATTTTATGGGATATGTTCAACACTCTTTATAGATTAAGAAGTATCATATATAATAAAATATTTCTAGTTGATACTAAGAACATGGGATTTGTTAGTTATTGTTTTTCTAATTATCTAAATCTATAAAACTAGAAAGATATTTGGGATGTAATAGATTAAATATTAATTATCTATTTGTAATTAAGGATGGTTATATCTTGGATTTTAAAACTTGTATCAAAGTGAGTATTTAAATTATGTGTTTATGGAACCATATCTAGGAGTGTGGGTCTCGGGTATCATAGTTGGCATTGAAGGAATGTTTTGGAAAAATTTAGTGGTTTGGGTGTTAATTGAGGATAATTTAATGGTCGAAATGTTAATATATATCACAATTTTAAAGGTATAAATTATCTTTGGGAAAGTATATGATTTAATTTTAAGTAAATAATGATCTTTTTATTTGGGGACTATGATAACATGACTTTAGTGAAAACCCTAGGGATTAGTCTAAGTGAGAATTATAAGTATAGTATAACATCCCATAGTTTTGGTAAAGTAGAGATTGTGTGATTTTCCTATAAATCACATCTCTGACTAGATACTATAAGTGGATGCAAGATCTGAAACAAATTTACCTAGGGGTAATAACCGTAAATGGGAAATATTGGGTATTAACTCAATCATTTCCTGGTATATAAAAAAGAGTCCAAACTACACACCTGTTTTGACACTCACATAGGGTATTGTTTGGTTAATAAAATTATATTTACAAAAAATTATGAAAGATTTATGAATGATGTTCACTAACATGTTTAGAGAAACTAAAAGAAAAATTACAACAGATAATTAAGGATTGAACTACAAGAGTAATTGGTTAATCTGAAAGTGTCATATGTTTTAAAAAGGTATCGGGGCACATGTTGGGATTAATGTATTCATATTACTATTTTGGTTATTATTATAACTATTTTGGTTCTATTATTTGGTTGAAAAGGTATCACAACAATGAAACTGATAAAGGTATGTATCCAAAAACCCCAATGTCATATAACTAAATAAGGGAGAATACTTAATGGTCAATAATTGTAGTATACGATTGTTATGAATTAAAAAAGTGAGTTTTATTGTATTACCCATGGTAGTGAAGTTGATATCATAATAGAAATAAATTTTATAAAATAATGTCTATTTTCAATAGTGATTTAAATTTAACAATTTTATTTTTATATATTCAAATATTTATGAGGATTATGTGAACCATCTAAGGATTTTTCATCAGTAGTTTTACATTAATGGTACGGAAACCTACATTAAATGGTTTTAATAACCTTGAAATTTTATTTTATGATTTTTTTTTATTTTTGGGGATAACTATTAGAGAACGCATGGGTTAGTGATGGATAAGTTTTAGGTTTAGTATATGTTTGATGTCAAGTTAATTATAGGTTTGGTGATTTTGAAATATTAGTCATATATTGTTGATAAACCTAGGATTAGTGAAAATTAAAGATATTTTTTGTGAATTTAATCAAATTATTTGGATTATGATATATATTTTGACTAATGTGGGACCTTATGAACTAGTCAGTGATGCAACTAGAGGGATAAATATAGAGTTAATTTTTGGATGAATATATAACTTCACAGAGGTATATTGACATGGAGATTTAAATATTATCGAGAAAGGAATATTTTGGAGAATTTATGATTAGGTTATATACATACTTGAGTATATTATTGTATGAATGATTAATGTTGATTTAAGAAAGTCCTTTAACTTAATATTATATAAAAGAGTGAGTTAGATGTCATATTCCAAATGATGAAAATGTTATATCACGCTCACCTATTTTCATCAATGAGTAATAATTAAAATTTTGGGCATGAAATTAATTTATTGGGGGGGAATGTGACACTCCTAAAATTTCATATATTACTTCCATTAAATAATTCAATGTGTTTGATAACTTGTTCCACACGAAACACTTAACTAACAAACGGTGATATATTTAGAAAATATGAATATTTATGTATGGACATTAAAACATAGCCATTGAATTAGAGGGAATGAATAGGAGTGCCTAATTTATGAATTATTTGTATATATAAAATAAATTATACTTTTAGTTGAATGAAACTCATTTAGTTTACCTAAAATGACTAATTAGATCCTTTATTATTTAGAAAAGTATTTTTATAAAAAAATTACTATTTATGATATGTGCATTTATAATTCATGAAAAATATGACTACCAAAAAATTGTGTTTTTTTATTAATAATTAGTTAACATAAATTTAGTTCTCAGATGATACAAAATAAGAATAATAATAGTTAATATTTTAAAATGTCATTTTCCATTAAACATGATTTTTTCTTATATTTTATGATTTTATTCAAAAATTGAATTTATAAATTTTGGTATTTTAAATTAATAAAAATTAACTTTACTTCTGAATTCCTTATATTAAAATTTAATTAGCATGGTTTTTTCTATTTTTCTGAAAATGTTGGTTTTTAGTTGAAATATACGGTTTTTAAGAAACTTCTAATTTTTATGACATTATCATTATATAAGAATGATATATAATATTAAAACCCCTTTTATGTGGTCATATATGTATCTATGGAATAAAATTAGTCTTTTTAAAATATTATTTGATCTTATAATTCCTATGTTTAATATTTTTAGATCTAAATTCAAATGTTAGTTTAATATAAACTATTTTTTGTCTTCTCTTGCAATCAAGTATTTTCAATGTTATATTAGGTTTTGGATTTAAAATGTAGCCTCATGGATTTTATTTTTCATATAATAAACCAAATTATTACATTGAATTTTATAATTTTGAAAACAATGGCATACACACAAAATATATTCTCAAAACACACATTTTCTAAAAAATGTTTTTACACATTATATGTGCTCATCTTTAAATTAAATTTTCAAACCCTTAGAAATTTTATATTATTTAATGATTTTAATATTTTAAACCATATTTTTAAATTTTTTTAAAATGATAAAGATTACCGTTTTCATTAATATTAATTACTAATGATAAAAATTAATTACCAAGGTAAAAGTAAATTGGGGAAAAGATAAAAAGTTGAGAAGAAAAAGCCATAAAATAATTAAAGTTTTCTACCAAATTGGTGGTTGGGGTTATTTTGTACCCAAAATAACTTTACCATATTATTGTTTCTATTTTGAAATCATTTTCCTTGAAATAGTAACATGACATTATTAAAAATGTTAAAGTTGTTTCTAAAAGTGCTATTCTCATCACTTATAAAATGGTAAGAGTGACTCCACATCAATACTCGCCTATTATTATAATTTATTCTTGAAATTTTTCCACTTCTACCTTCCTAGAACACTGTACAAAATTATAAATCTTCTAGTCACCATTATTTATCATAAGTCCTTCATTTCCAAATATAATTGCAAATAAAATTCAAGTACCCAACAATGAAAAAACATAAATATGAACACATCCCCATAAGACCCAGCTGAAAATCTGAGCACAAGAGCCATGTGGGAATATTGAACAAATAATGGATTGAGGGACCATGGATGAAATGTCATGCCTATCAATGATGTCTCATCCAACAGTACATGCTAGACCCAAGGTTGAAATTCTAGGAAATTGGAGGTCATCCAAGTTGTTCATGAAGTCACTTGGATCTAACCTGACAACCTACAACCAACCCTAAACCATCATAGACAGAATTTTATATTATAATATTAAGTTGGAAACCC
Source organism: Viscum album (assembly GCA_963277665.1). Classification (NCBI taxonomy): domain Eukaryota; kingdom Viridiplantae; phylum Streptophyta; class Magnoliopsida; order Santalales; family Viscaceae; genus Viscum; species Viscum album. The sequence continues at coordinate 1,753,207,764 of OY728136.1, read as the reverse complement.
ATCATTAACCAATTTGTGTGTCATGACTGGATTTTCATTTCCATTTTTTGGTTCAAATCCTCTTTCTGTTAATATCTTTCTCTTGGTTTATGGGTGTTCCGGGTTTGAAATTTTGGTGTCTCATGTGTTCTTGATATATGACCTTGGTCTTGGGGGTCTTGTATGGTAGTTTTCCTCCACTTTTTTCAAAAGGATGGTATTGGGATATGGTGTTATGGAGTTTGTTTGGTGACACTCCTAGTGGAACCACTTGTGGGGTGAGTTGTTGAGGTGGTTTGTACCCATGAGTTGGATGTGTTTTGGGCTGAGAAGAGTACTTTGTTGTGGAAATTTTCATCCCCTGTACATGGCCTATACTTCCCACTTGTTTTTCTCCTTATTCCCCCATAAATTGGGTAGAAAATGGATTGTTTTTGGGTGTCCAAAATAGGTCTCACAGTTGCCCAGGTCATTAAAATATTTTTTAAATCACAATTTTTCTCTTAAAGAAATAAATATAATCCTCCCTCACACTTCCCTCATTCAACCCCAGTAGCCATGGGATGCCTCCAAGATCTTCAAACCTCCCATGGAAATCATTTTTGGTGGAGGATTTTGTGGAGAAACCTGAAGACCTTTCAGGTAAGTGAATTCCTTCTTGGTTTCATCCATCTTCCTTTAGTTTTATTTACTATTTCTTGAAGTCGCTCTTGTCCAGAAGTTAGGGTTCAAACCTATGGTTTGATTTGGTGTCTTTTTTGTGTAATCTTGAGGTTTTAGGTTGCTCTTCACCCCCTTTTGGTGGGGTGGTGGTTCGGTTTATGTCTCACACCATGTTTTGAGGTTTTCAACACAAAACATAGGTGATTTCATATGTATACATTCCTTGATGTGTTATCATGCTTTATTTACTAATTTTCATGTTCCTCGTATATTTTATGTGGTATGAAAACTGTTTTTGATGGATTAGTTTAAGCATTTAATTTCATAGTTTCATTTTATCTTTAAATTGGGTTCTTTTCAAGTGTGACTATTAGGGTAATATTTGAGTGTATTTTATAGCATATGAAAGTGAGTTATTAGTGGTGAAAGGGTAATCCAATTTTGTTTTGTTAATGATTTGGTGTCATGTGGGCCATGAAATTTGGTTTTTGAATGGGTTTTATGTGTAAAACCAGTTATTCCTCTAGAAAGTGTTTTATGAAAATGTGTTTTTTTCATGTGCATATTTTTTGGTATTATTCAATTTGATTTTATAATACAAGAGAGTTTTTTAATAAATATTTCTAGGGATTCCAATTCTATTTTGGATTGGTATTCGGGTGATTTTTTCTGTAAAAGAGGGTTTTTAAATGGGTTTTGTGTTCAAAACAAAGTTATACCCCTCAGGTTTGTTTTATGAAAATTGTAAATGTTTTATTAGGTTAAAAAAAGTTGTAAAACGATGTATTTTTACTTTTCTGTGAATTTTTTAAAATGAAAATGAGTTTTTGAAAGATAAAGTGTCCAGTTGGGATGTCAGACGTTTTTATAGTGTTTTGTAATTTTTCAGGTTGATTTATGAAATTTTGATGTGGGTGCGAGACATGTTTCTGGGTTGTTTTGTGTGAGTGTGATGTGAAAAAATGGATTTTGTTTATGAAAAGGGTATGATGTAAAATGTGAGTTGGTTTCTATGTGATTTTTATTATCTTGGGAAAGATTTTATAAAATTTTTAATGGATTTGTTGAATTGTGAAAGATATCCAAATGTTTTGTGGGATATTTTGGTGTCAATATGATTTAAAAATTCATTTGAATGAAAAAGTGGATTATGTGACTTGTGTGATATACATGGGGGGATTTGGTTAATGTGTGATGTGTAAGTGGTGTTTTAATGTGAAAATTATATTTCATGGCATGTTGAACTTGTTTGAGAACAAGTGGGAAACATGGGTATCTAGGTGGGTGGACGTGTACTAGTATGCTAGTGATCCTGTGGGGTTTGGCCTCAGTTTCATGTAGAAATTTTGAGGCTTACAATAATAAATAAACTATGATGGAGATGATGATAATGATGGGGTACCATTAGGTTATGGGTATTCTCCATAATAGTGTCCCATGCTCACGAGAACAGATACTATGGTGGTTACTCTCACCGAGATACGAGGTACCTGGGACCCACAGTGAGCTAGTTTTCTAGGGGAAATTTTTCCATTTCTTGTGCTCATTAGTTACTTTGTGCTTAATGTTGGAATATGGTATGGTTGGCAGGAAAATTCAGTAGTTTTGACATTATTTTTTTAAAAAATTATTATTTAAAATATCCCACTTGAAAACTACTTCAATTTAAGTTGCATTTTTTAGAAATTGTTCCTAGCATTTCATGTCTTGAAAACATGAATGCTTTTAATTTTTGAATTTTTATCACATGGAATCTCATTGTGGTGGTATCCTACTGGGCTTTGGCTCACACCCCACCAACACCTTTGGGTGTAGGTACACTGGGTTATTTTTGTCATAAGTTTGGGTATAGCTTTGTGCCAGTGGTTCGGGGATTTTGCAGTCTATCGTGATGTGGTGTTTTGGAGATGGATTGAGGGAGGTGCCTCTTACCATATGGAGGTTCTTGGTCTTTACTTTTGTGTTTTATTAATTTGATATAGTCTTTGAGAGATTTTTTAAACCATGTAATTCAATTCTAAAATTTTTTAAAAGATGGGTTTGTTTGAAAAATCCAGATTGGTTTTATTGGTCTTTTTTGTTGTTGTGTGTTCATAATCATGGGTAAATCATTCCCCAATTTCCTTTTATAATACTCGGGCACTTGTGCCAGCCCATGGGGATTGTGAACACCATTCAGGGCTTCTTAGGGGCCAGGAAGGGAGTCGGTTTTGATGGCGACCAGATTCGGTTCGTGACATGTGTCCCACCATCCCACATCATCTCTAACATCAATGTTGCATGACCCATCTATTATCATCCTACCAAATCCAATTCCTCACCATACAACCAGTACCACACATGAACTATTCTGCAACTCCACTTCCATTAATCCCTAAGGATTAGTGAAACCAAAAATAATCATTAAATGTCTTTCCCCCATCAACACGCAACTGTTAATCCTCATAGTGTTTGGGGATACATCTTCTCCATCCCACGCATCGAGTGGAGGTTATCCTTTGACATAAAAATTGACCAACCCTTTCCTTCAGAATGTAATAAAAAATATCCACTGAACCTCATAATTAAATGGGGATTTTTTTTCGAACCCCACTACTATCACGGGTTTTTTTGTTGTTTTGAGAAACCCACCCTTGTCGTCAGGCATCACTATCGCCATCCCCCATGCCAAGCAGAGAATAAACAATGTGGCAGGCAGAAATTCCCTAAAAAATTGGTCTATTACCCCATGTCAGGTGTGGATTTTTACCACCATCTTTGATTTATACCCTCTGACTATAAGGGGATTAGATCTGGTCTAAATGACTTTAGATCTCACCTTTTCTGCTTGAAACTATCAAGGATCAGACCATCGTATCAGGCGATGGTCTCACTTGAACGTAGCACATGATCTTCCTTTTATATCAATTGAGAAACCATGTAATGAATATCTACATATCCAAGGACATTCTAACACCATTATTCATGGTCTTCCTCTTCTTGGTAGACTAGGGATTTCCCATATAAATTCAAGTACCCGATTTGAGTATTATCAACTACTTATCTTTTCTTCTTAATTATCATCATTAAAATTTATTATATCCATATTGATATAATTATATTAATATCATTTATATAATTTAATGTTACTATATTAAGGTTATTATAATTTTTCATTCATTTTTTAATCCATTAATAAAAATTCATGAACAATAGTCATGTGTTTTCATGAACTACCACCACCTCAAAATAATGATTTCCATTTTTCATCACATCCTCTCAATGTTTCTATCATGTAAGTATTTAATAAATAAATATGGATTAAATAATATAATAATTATTATTAAATTTCAAATTATCATATAACATCATTCAATCCATTTGTCAAGAAATGGGATCGTTAATTATATGTAAGTGCAGAATACCACCTCCAAAAGTGATGATTTTCATTTTTTATAAGCAACCAAAATGGATGGTTCTAAGAATAATTTTAAAGGGTATATACGATATATATGAATTTTTTATGTTTTGGTAATTTTTGTATAAAAATTATTCAAAATTTTATTACTATTCATTCAATGGTTATAATACACTCTTGTTTTTCTAAGTTTTACCACCTACAAGAACGATGGGGTATTGTTTATCTATTGAATGATCAATGAATGTAATATAATATAAAGAATATATAATAATAATTTAATCAATATATCTTATTGATTCTATAATTATAATATTAATCTCTAAAAATTTTATTAATATATCATCTTCTTTCGTTTAAAATTATTAAAATAGTTTGTCACTAATTTAATCTTCATGAGTCATAATTTAAAATATCATCAAATTAAAGTGGAAGAATATAAATTATTTTGTAATATATATTATTGTAACTTAAGTAATATATAAATTATTAACTTGAAACAACATTGTGATAATTGATCCCATCTGTGAGGGGTTTGTATGAAACAAACAACTGAAGGTTATGAAACCCGATAATAAAAATAAACTCAAACATGTTAATATACTTTAATTATATGGTCATAAAATAATTATATAAATTATTTTAAATTTATATTATGGTATTTAGATAATTTATTATGATAGTTTTTATCATTATACAAGAGTTTGGAGCATAATAGATTAAGTGTGAATACGTACTAAGGGTTTTTATCCCAAATTCCTCACTTTGAGACATGTTTTTTATTATTCACATATATTAATTTATATTGTGTATAAAATGCCAATTTGAGATATCATATCATCAATTATCATTAAATCATTATTTTTTGGGTTTACTTAAAATATTTATCCTTCGAGGTATTTTGATTCGAATATTTCTATAGTTATTAGTGTTTTTTTTGTATCTATTCTAATTCTTTGAGAAATAATATATTTTGTGCATCATGCTATCTTTGTATAGTGTATTAATTTACCATGGATATATTCATATAATACGCTTTTAATTTCTTGAGATTTAATAAAAAAATTCATGTTCCCTTATTCAAGTGTTTACTGATTCATTTTTTTTCTCTACTGGGAAGGATTTTTGGATACTCAACTATTTTTCATTGGGTTATGATCAATCTCTTGAACATACTTCATATAAGTTGGGTACATTATAACTGTTTATTGTATGATGCGTTATTATTTATTTTTTTCAATAGATATACATTCCTACCATATAAAACCTTTGAAAATATTTCTCATTTCAAAAGATATGTTTCTCATATTGAATATTGATACCTCAATTCTCCTTTGCATGAGTTGAGTTGTTTCATTATGAACTTATTTCTTCCATATCGGGGATCCCAAAAAAATATTCCATTTTACGGTAATTTTTCTACATATATGGTTAAAATTTATGTTTATACAAAATAATTATTTTTTACACTTTTTACTATATGAGTTTTGAACAAAGGAAGTTTTCAAGATATTAAAAAGGATTTTTCATTTCACTTTCATGAATTGTGTCTTCCTCGAAAAAAATTATAATGAACATTATGTATTTTTAAGAACATATTATTAAAATTTAATTTTTATAATTAATTATATTCAAAGAGTTTTCACTTCACCTTTTAAAAAATACTTTTGGAAGTGATCCATAACTTGTTCTTCTATGCCAATGTTAATTATTTTCTTTCTAAAAGCTCTTTTAAGTTTTCACTTCCATTTCCAATTTCATTTTCAAAAGGATTTACACTAATAGGGTTTATGTTTCACTATTTATACTCTAATATATATTTATGTTTTTGTTATTTGAACTTATCATATCAAAAAATTGCATTCATGAACCTTTCTTGATTGATATCATTGAAACACTACCGGAAAATAGGTCTTCACCCACGGTTTTCAAAAAAAAGAGGGTATAGGGAACCCCTATACCCACAGTTTTCCAAACCAATGGGTATAGGGATAGTATTGAACCTATACCCATGGTTGTGCCATAATCTGTGGGTATAGTTTTCTTTTAAGACCTATACCCACAGTTTTGGAGAAAACCGTGGGTATAGGGTATTGTCCGAAGACCTATACCAACGGTTCTTCAAAACCGGGGGTGTTGGGGTTTCTTTTTAAGACCTATACCCACAGTTCTCCAGAACCATGGATATTGATTTCCCACATTATGGTGGGGAATGAAAATTAGGCGGGACATGAAACAAATTTTGTGGGAATACATTGTTTCATGGTTTAGATTAATATATTTACATTAATATAAATGTATACTTTAAAAAATTCCTCAGCTCAGTTGGTAAAACCTTCTCCGCAGGTGCTGTAGTTCATGGGTTCAATTTCTGTAGTTATCATTTTTGAAACATAGATCATATTAATATATATACATAGATGTATGTATATATATCAAATGAAAATTATAGCTCGGTTGGTCCCTTGATGAGGCATGGTCGTGAGGCACTTTGTGAGACGCTGGTTCAAATCCCTATGGCCGCATTTTTCGAATTTAAATACCGCACTGGATTATATTAATATATATACGTAGATATATGTATATATAAAAATTAAATATCATAGCTTGGTTGGTCCGTTGGTACGGCGCGCTTGTGAGGCATAGCGTGAAGTGTGGGTTCAATCCCCCCGAGAGCTGGAATTTTTTGAATTTAAATTCCCCATGGTTTGAAAACTGTGGGTTCTGTTGTGTGCCATGGTGGAACAGCGTTGTGCCACATTTGACTCCCCTATACCCATAGTTCTCCAAAAACGTTGGTATAGGCTGATACCCCTATACCGACGCCTTTCTAGCCCATGGTTCCCAAAACCGTGGGTATAGGCTATACCCACAATTTTGGTGGCTATACCAACGGTTTTGAACTGTGGGTATAAGTCGTTTTTCCAACAGTGAAAGTACTCTTTTGTAAGGATGTTTTTCATCTATGTCAACTTCCTTATATGTTTTCTTTTTTATAATGGGGTTATGTTTTTTTCATGTATACCCCCAATTTATCTCGATATATTAGGATCATTTATTCTATTTTAACTTATTTATATACTCATTTCTCTATAATTCATGGACATCACATTTTTAATTATTCGGATTGGATAATGTTCACCTAGAAAGAATGGTATTATATTGGCATGAGGAATTATATTAGCATTCTATATATTTATTTTCTAATACAAGTTATTATTTTAAATTTTAATATGTATTTTTTACTATCCACCTTATTTATCTAGGTTTATTATAATAATTTTATTTTTTTTATTGAAATGGGAAAAAATATTGGTGTACGGTATATTGTTTTTCAATTATGAATGTTTATAGGAAAGTTTACTTTGTATTGTTTGACTATTCAACTTCTTTCTTGGGATGTGTTATGATCATGTTATCCATTGTATTGAAATGGGTAAAATTTTTGACATTCTTAATGATTATTGAGTGCTAACACATGTTTATCATGTATTGACATTTTGTATTCTTCATTATACAGATATCCAAGTTTTTATTTACCCAAAGGCTCAATAAGGAATGGTATGAAAGGTATTATTGACTCTTAAAGTGAATTCATTGGACTAAATTAGAAGAAGGGTGGGGTTTAAAATTATATATCCTATTTATGCATCCAAAGGTCACATGATAAAAAACATGTTTGGGTATTTTGTGTATTCTTACCAATTTGAAAATATGTCTTGACTATGGTCTTTATGACAAGTAAATGACTTGGAAAAAGCACTTAACAACATGTTTCCAATGTTTAGAATTATTTTTTTCATCAAAAAAAGATCATTATTGTTGATATAAATGTGTTTAATTATTTTTATAGATATATAATGATCTTAGTTTAAATTTTATTATGGATTCATGTTGTTTACTTATTCCTGAAATAAAATTTATTCCATGTTTATGGAGTGATTTCCTTAGTTTATTTTTTTCTATTACAGAGTATTTGAGGTCACCCCTTATCATGTTTAAATTTACTCATGTTATTAAGGTAATTAGTATATGTTATATGTTTATAAGGATATCACATGTGTAATAATTTATATTAGATATTGTAGACTCATTATGGATTAAGTAGTGTCAAATATAAAAGAAAAAAATTCTATGATTGATACAAATAACATGTGATTTTTTAGTTATTATTTTTTCCTAATTCTATAAATCAAAACACATAAAAGGATACCTGGTATATAAAATATAAAATAGTAATTAATAATTTTTTAATTAAGGATGGTTTTATCAAAACTATTATAGCTACTTTCAAAGTGAGTATGTAATGCATGTGTTTATGGCATCAGATATGGGAGTGTGGGTCCAGGGATTCAATAATTTTTCATCTATGATAACATCATTTGATGTTACTTTTTATTTATACGGGATATGATCCTATGACACCATCCTTATTCTTTATCTGTATGTTTTATTATTTTATTAATGAAATATCAATGAACCCAATTTCTCTTCCATGCATTAAGTAAGGATGAAATGATAAAAGTTTTCATGATCTTGTGGAATACTAATTAATATATTATGATTATCTGAAAGGTATATCCATTATATCCTTACTATTTATTGGGTAAATAATAATGTTTTATGAGATCAAAGGCTACATGGGATATAACATCCCCGAACCTACACTCAGAGATCTAGTGCGGAAAATATAATATTTACATTAATATTGTTGATAATGATAAACCTAGCCTAATTATATCCATACAAAATCTATAATATCAAATGTAAATATGGGATCACTTACATACCCAAGAAACTTTTATGTATAGAGTTTTATAGAATTAGAAAAAATAATTACATAACATTTACAATTTATTTTAGTGGTCATTTTTTACAAAATAACAATCTTTCCAAATTATACATTATGTATTAATCATCACCAACATGAAACCATTTTTAAAATATCTTGCTTAAAATTTTTATTTATAAGGTAGTGAAAAGGAACCTAATAAGGGTAAGGTAAAATTATCAATAAGAGTAAATATAGTCGTTAAATATTGAGTATTTTAAATGAGAATAAGATGAGTATAAGGGTATGAGAATATATTCAAATTACACGAGGTTTACATAAGATAATTCATACGTATGAAAACCTATATATTTAAACATGAGACATTTCATAAATCTTTGTCAAAGGAAAGAGTAAAAAATAATAAATAATCATGAGTCGTGTGATTTTAATATATATCAATTAAACCATTAAAACTTGAAGAAATAATAGAGAAAATGTGTGTGTACCTTGGAACATTATCTTCATAAATCATGTTATCTCATGTTATAAATAACTACATACTAGTTAAATCCAAAGGAGAAACCTCCCAAGTTTACTTTATTCTTATTGACATTAAATAAAAGGAACATTAACCAATGCATTGGAGAGTTATATTGGTCCCACCTGTCATATAAGATATATGGGATCACCTATCATCATGAGCTATATCAGTATCACCCATAATCATAAATAATTTTCATGTACCATAAATTAATATAACACATGTAATAATTCATTTTCATCAAAAATCTTTTAAAAAAAATTTGTGTTCCTTATAGTTGTATTTACCCATGGAAAAGAAAAGAGATAAAAGATAATACTCTTAAAAAATAATCATAGGAGATCCAAAGAAAGGGGTTGATGGTATCATAAGATTATAATCATAATTAATTAAATGATTTTGACATAGAAAAAAATAACATTAAAATATCGTTTCAAACATTTCTTTGAAAATAAGGGAAAATAAATTTTATTTCACTTCCTTAAAAAAGTAAAAATTTACAGTGTATTGAGAAGAAAAATTGAAGATAACCATGGTAAATTATAATGGAATATTCAAAAGAATAATATTTTTGATTTAATGATATTATATTCATATTGTAAATATTAAAAAAAATATCCCTTTCTCACATTTTATAAAATGTCATATATAACCCATCGTGGAAACATTTTAATGATTACTTTCTAATTATTTTATAATAATTTATAATATAGTTTTAAAATAATTTAAAAAATAATTGGAAAATATAAAATAACATTATTTTAAACATTAATAAGGATATGGATATGGATGAGAACATGTTTTTGGCCTAAAATGAAATTAAGGTTGATTTTTCCTAAAAAATATATTTTAATAATATTGAGTACTAAAGAGAGGAAAATGAAAAGAAATCATATAAACCTTATAAATAAATGGAGGAGAATAATATAGAGTTGGTTCATGAAATTAATATCGTATGATTTTTTCCAATGGTACCTTGAACGAAAACAATCCAATGACATTGTAACATATAACCATTACCACTTTGGGAACTTTCAAAAACAATCATTGAAATAAAGAATATGATATAGCTATATAAATACAATTAATAACATTATTTAATATTTAAAAATTCACATATAATAATGGAATAACAATGTCAAAAAAGAAGTGTTATTATCTAATGAAAGTAAATTGAGGTAATAAATCCCTTACCTCAAGTCCAGAATTTTTATGTATGTTATTTGACTCATATGTAATAAACTTATACTAATAATTTACTTGTTTAAGAAACTTTTACAGGTTTATTCCCTTAAAATTAAGCAATTTATTTCATTTATTTCAATAAAAATTTTAATTTTTTAATCAACTAAGTCCACATCAAGTGTTTAGAGGACATTCAGTTCATAATTTTAAAATGACATTAACATGTTGGCCATGGTTTAAGGGGAAATTGTTACATCATATCCAAAATTATAATAATTAGAGAATTTTAATTTCTATACATTAAATAAAATTTTATATCCATCTATGAAAATTGGCCATGAAAAACAATATACATCAGTTTGTGAGGTAGTAGTCCATAAGTACACATGAGTGATGTTTTTTAAATTTTATTTAGATGGGAAATAAAGAAATAATAATAAAATATTTTATTCATATAATCATTATAATTTGGTAATAATAAAATACCTTCATTAAATCCATCCCAAATTCCATCCATGATAGGCGGGTTTTGAAAAATGAAGTACATCGTTACGTAGAGACGGTAGTCCGTACATACATGTGTGATGAATCAATTTTTAACTATTGGAATGGTATTACGATACATGATATATTATATATAAATATTCATGATTATATTACTGATATCAAATATTTATATTAAATATATTATAATAACCATCTGTCAAAAAAGGTGATGAGAAATGAAATACATCAGGCTGTGAGGTGGTAGTCCACATGTATGCATGAATGGTTGTTTTGTTTCCCATTATATATAAAAGTATATGAATAATGTTTTGATATTAAAATAATAATATATTAGTATACTTTAGGTACTTTTATTATTATATTGGTATGGTTAGGATATAATTGAAGGAGGTAGAAGGAGAAGAAAAATGAAAATTCTCTATTAAGATGATTACCTCCTCTTTGAAGAACCTACATTCACATAAATGTTAAGACTTATAGGTTAGTATTTTAGTGATAGAAAGACCTCTAGGATGTGGTTAGAAATTTTGGGAAGTGATTTTAGAGTAACTTGTTCCATATACATATCCCATAAAGTGTTAATAATAATGTTGGTGTTGTATCCTTTTATAAGAAATGTGAGGGGCATCCTTGGAATTATATAAAGTATTAAAAAATATAATTATTTTTCATCCAAAAGTGGAACAAAATTTATTTATTTAGAATATAGTGTGAATATAAGTCAAAATATTATGATCCGGTAATATTTAGAAAATTTTAGATGATGTTTTAACCCATATATGTTAGTTTTGACCTCAAATTAACATTTTTATCGATTATTATTATTACATGATTTTTACACTTTAGGGGTCATGAAAGTTATAATAAAAGGATTTGTGCTAAATAATTAGAAAATGGTTGATATTTTTTATCATAACCCATTTCATTTTCTAATGATAATTTTTTTATGAATTTTATATCATTTAATAAAATAATATTTAACATAAAATACCATTAATTTTATTTTCAAGACTATTCACATAATTTAACATTAAAAAATATCATTACAGCATTTTAATTCTAATATAAACTTTTAAAACTCTACTAATACATAATATTTATCTATAAAATTTATAGGACACAATCACTCACCCCTGATATATTTCTTTTGATGGTCTTTAAAATCATTTATGTTATTTTTCTACAGATTACACAAGCATTGTGTGAATGTTGTGTAAGCATTTAAGGTAATTATTTCATAACTAATAATTGAAAATAATTTCTAATAATAAAAAAGAATATTAATATTCAAAATAATCTTTTATAACCATTCATGACATATTTTTATCACTGTTCCACAATAATATTGATATTAAAATCAAGAGAGGCATTTTGGGATTTTCCATTACATAAAAAACATTAATGGTATTTATCAAACAAAAATGGAACCCAAACTCAAAATTTTAGAATATTTGAAGGGTTGGGTCAAATTAAATTCATATAATGATATATAAGAAAGTTTATAGATTATTTTGAATCCTTATTTCATAGTTTATACTTTTTATATTGGTTTTACCATAAATATGGTGGCAACATGTTTTTCAAGTTTTTATTTATTCTGCTAAAAAAATACCTATTTAAAAAAATTGACCATTATGATTCCAAATATTTAATCCATTTTAACAAATTAAATTCCTATAATTGTTATATATTACTTTTAAAATAAACCCACAAAACATTATACAATTGGTTTTCTAGAAATATGTATTTTAAGTATAAGAATGTTTTTATATAAAGATTAATCATAATAATGATTAAAATGAAATTAATTAGGTTATTTTAATCATAATTAACTCATGAAATTTTAAAACAAATACTAATAAAAATTTAACTTTTCAAATACTTCAGAAGAAATGAGGTTTTTCTATAAAATCGTTACTTTCAATATTCACTAAAAAAATCAATATTTTCATAAAATCACAAAATATCACCCTAAGATAATTTAAATGTGCTTATTTAAAAATGAAATCCTTTTTATAAAATAAAATTTATAAATATGATACAAATTAATTATAATATTCGCTAACAAGAATAAATAAAATTCATTTTTGAAGAAAATATATTTTGTAGCATAAAATGAATTTACTAAAAATTTATTGCTTATTTCATAAGAAGTAATCAATATATTTGTATTGGGTATGAAATTTATATATATATATATATATTGTGACAAACCAACCTAGAAAAACTAAACTGTCCACTAGAGTTGTCCCATCACGAGGAGGTATAACAAAGATAAAGGAAACATGTCTTGAATGTAACCAAAACAAGACGTACAACCAAAGAACAACATGGAAGTAAAAGATAAAAATATATCCATAAAAATTAATCCATATAGGATAAACCAAAAAATTATGAATCATACAAGACCAAAAATTCTCTACATTACCAACTGTAACCTCCAATCCATCTTATACCGAAGGATGTGACAACAATAGAAGCCATAGTCTTATATGATTCCCTTCCATTTACCTAAATAATGCAATTGAACATATAAAACATCGCAAAGGAAAAATTATGGTGTGAGAAAAATTACTAGTAGGATACCACCAATAATTCTATACAATGCCTGATAATAAGATTTCAATAGTTCTATATTTTAAAGAAAAACATTTTTAGAAATCTTTTTTTATAAATCCCAACTGATTTGTAATTCATTTTTCCTTTTGTTTTCTTAAAAGCCTTACATATTCAAAAATAAAAGTGATATTTTAGTAATTCATATCCATACACTAGTAATTAACTAGGTAATCACATGTTTATGAAATAATCTGTTGTGCAGAGACATGTGATACTTCCACACTTAAATAACATATAAGAAAAAATACATGACATAATCCATCATTGGATAAATAAACCATAAATGAAAATTCCCTCTGTATTTTACCCTAGCCTATGGGAATTCATATTATACATAAAATAAGATTAAAATAGGCATATAGTGCTGCCAACCAATATAGGGTCCTTCTACAGTCCATCGATATCCAAAAAGTAACCCCTAGTGGTGCCACACATGGTAGGGCCACCTATTTATTTTTCCTGATGCACTCAAAGTTCCTAATGTTCAAAGTTTACCAAAATAAATCTCAAAACCATTCTCACAAATTTTTAAAACATTTTAAAATTCAAACCAATCAACTTTAGTGTTTGAAAACCCATTTCCCAATCAAAACAACCATTCAAGAATTTAATCAAACACTTGGTGTGAAAACACCAATTTTTAAAAGAAAATCCCTTTAAAAAAATTTATCATTCCATGAAATCCCTTGAAACCACAAATCACATCAATTTAATGAACAACCCAAATAAATTTTAAATTAATAATAATTAATTAAAATAATTAACCCTTTGTATGGAAACACTTACCTCGAGAACAATGTAACCCTCTACGCCTTTGACAATGAACATTAGAAAATCACATATAGGCCTTCAAAAGAAAAGGAACAAGAATAAGTTGAAAAGGATCTATATTAGATACCAATTTATCATGATTCTGAACCACCACCACATCTACAACCAAATTCAAAGAAGAAGTGGAAATATCTCTTACCAGAGATACATGCCAAAGCCACAATGACGATAAATCACCAAACCAATTATCTGAAAGGAGAAGAGGCCTCCAAAATTTTCTGGGAGATCTTTAGGTCATGAGAGGGGAGGTTGAACAGAAAATTAAGTGTTAACAACCAATAAATTACCCTAAAATCACTAATCTTGACCAAGACATGGTGTGTAGTCAATTCACAATGTGTATTTTCTAATTAAACAGTTACACCAAAAATCACATCACCTCGGATTAAAAATCTTGACTTCAACCATTACAAGACATGAACCCAATTCATGGCATGTAAACCTTTCACACCCTACATGATACTCAATACATCTTACCAGGGATGAATACATATCATGTAACTATGACACGAAGTGTAATCACCCAAAAGATTATAAACACCCAACATTATAAACAACAACCCATACAAAAAATGAAATTAAAAAACTCAAAGCATACTTGAAGAAAGATAATAGGATGCTACAATCTTCCCACCATAAATTAATTCTATGACCAGAATGTCCTCAAATTCATAGACTTGAAAAACTGAATTTCACTTCTACCACATCAACAATTCCTATTCTAACATCTCGTGGTTATCTTATATACATTGTCACGGTACCCAGACCAGATCTTGATAACAATTGTTATAGGAAGACCCAACTAGGAAATTTTTTTCCTAAAAAACACCAAAATAAAGCACACAAGCCCAAGTCATATCCTCAAGAACTTGGATAGCTCTCTCTGTCTTTACATCCATGTGTGTATGATATATTTTGCTCAATTTCAGCTGCGAACCCATCACCTCATGCAAACCTTTCTAAACCTATATGTGATCATCGGGTCCCTGTTATAAAAAATATCAGAGGGAACCCCGGGAAGTCTCACAAACTCTCAGAAATACAATTCCTAATGCTTCTCTACATTCATATTCTCCTTGATAGGTAAATAATGAGATGATTTTGTGAGTCAATCAATGATCACCTATGTCACATCCATCCCACTAGGAGTATATGGAATCAAATAAAAAAAATCCATAAAATTATCATCCCATTTCTATACCTAAATGGTTATGTGATACAACAAACCCACATGTATCTATTATTCCACCATAACTCTTTAACAAGTAATACACCGCGATACAAAATCTTAAATTGACCACCCCATCCCCAACCATCAATATCGATGTCTCAAATCATGATAAATCTTAGAACAAATAGGGTATTAGAAAAAATAACTAGTGTCCAATGTCTATCAACTCATACCTCAGATAAAACAGAACAATCAGCCTACTATAGAAGCATAGTTAACCACTTGGAGACCGATACCTCTCACCTAATGTCTCTGCCATAAAGGATTTTACAAAAGAGATGGAACTCAGTGTTTACCACCTACTCAAGTTGTACCCACTCGTCAAAATATGAGTTAGATTTCATAAAAATTAATAACACCTTTACACTAACCTCTTTAACTCCTAATAACATCTTAGAAAACAAACTCATCATTGAACACTCCCTAACTTGTTCCTCCATGGCTTGTGTTAGTAAAAATCTACCCAATGTATCAACAACCAAACTACCTTTCCCATGAGTGTATGCTATTTTAAAATCTAAAATATAAAGATACTCCACCTAGTGTATCTTTTTCAAGTTCATATCCCTCTAGGATAAAATATATTTCAGGATATTTTAGTTAGAATACATTATAAATTTCTCCCAAAATAGATAGTGATGTCACATTTTGAGTGCATGCATAACTATTATAAAATTAAGATCTTGGTTAGAGTAACTCTTATAGTTATGGAAACATTTGAACCTCAAACCAGAAGAATTGGAGAAAAAAAATCCTAAACCGATCCTATTTAGAGAAGAATAAAAAGTGATATTGAAGTAATCATCACCTTCATCTTCTAAAAATATCACTAAAATTTTCCATTTCATTCAATCATTACACTATATGGGTTGAACCTATCATTGAATATGTGATCTTAGAGAAATATAGAACAATCCATCTATACTAACCAACTAAATCCAGGAAGCTTTGGATCTCAAATTCATTTTTTGGCTTCTCCTAGGACATAACATCATGTACCATTTCCAGATCCATTGAGAAACCCCTCTCATGTATCACATGCCCCATACATATCACTACCTACATCCAAACACACATTTATAAATCTTCCCATAAAAATGATATTCATTCAAGTTTCAAAGAATGACATCCAAGTGGTCTATATAATCCTATTATGTCTTGGAGTACACAAAATTATCATCCATGACCACAATGACAAAATAGTCCAAGAACTAAAGAAAGATATGCTGGTTTATCAAATCCCTAAATATCATAGAACTGTTAGCTAGACTAAATGTCTTAACCAAAATTTCAAAATTCCCATATCGATATATAAATGTTATCTTAGGTATATCCTCATCTTAGGATCTCAAAATATGGTACCCTAACTGCGGGTCTATCTTTGAAAACCAACAAGATCCTCTAAGCTGATTAAATTGATCATCAATGCTAGTAAAATGATATTTATTCTTAATTGTCACCAGATTCAACTTTTTATAATCCAAACAATGTCTGAGACTCCCCTATTCCTTCATAGAAAAGAGGATAGGAAAATCCCATTATAACATGCTAGGATGAATAAATCCTTTAACTTCTATTTCCTCAATCTAGACATTAATTTTCACTAACTCAACGTATTTCATTCAATATGATGGCATAGAAATGGTCATCATGTCATGAAGTTAGTCAATAGTAAAATCGACCTATCATTGTAGTGGTAAACCAAAAAAAACATTTTGAAGGACTGTGAGATATTCACACACTACCACAGTTAGCTGACTCTCTATGCAATGGTAAACTTCATTAAGAAACATCCATGAAAGCTACCACAATATTACCCCACCATAAATAACAACAGGGCCCACCCTTTCTGATGTAGGGTCCCACTCACCATGAAAAATATGAGTGACCCCATTAGTAGATAAGTAATAAACTCGATGAAGATAACATTCAATATATTCTTTATCACTAACAATCCAATATATTCCAATATTAAAGTCAAATATCTCAATATCAAGAACTAAAAGTCCCACCCCACCTTGACTTCGGCTATCATCACCCAACACACATGGAACATAAAACCTTATTCAGAACTCTTTCTCAATGGTGTGTAAATATCCAACAAGTACTACATATGTTCTAAATGTAAGCCTAATATTTCATGTACATTTGATGATATAAAGTAATGAGTAGAAAATATATCAAACAAATCTATCACCATAGAAGTTGAAATAAACAAAATACCTCTAACTATATATGGCCCTATTTGGATTCCTCTAGACTATACTCTACCAAATAAATATGTTTGTGATTATCCATATACACATCCCCCTTTTCCTGATGATTAGACCCACCACCCAAGGAAGAATTGGTACTAACCTATAAACCCTTGGTGATAGTGGATCCTTCCTTACTTCCATGTGATATACTTTCAAAAAAATTCTTCAGATATACTGATAAACCACAATGATGTCACATATTAGTAGTCTATGTATAGTTAGTCTTGGTATTACTACTCCTTCCACACTGATAGTAGAAAAATTGTTGATGCCCTAATGAATCCCCTGAAACTGGTCCAAATGAGTACTAACCATCACTGTGTTCCCTTTTCTAGCTAGTAGACAAACCCCGGATAACAACAACAGAAATCGAAGATCCACCAAAACTTACCTTCCAAGCTATGTTTCCGCAACCAAAGCTTCCTTTTAAACTACCTCCACAAAGGTCAAAAGGTTCAAGAGAATAAACATAAACAGAATATTAGGCCTCAGTCCTAACTTAATCCTTCAAGCGTTTAACTAATCATTTGTTACAATCTCTAGTTCTAGATATAATATATTATCAAAACAGGTAGAATAATTCAGACCAATATGCTCCCCTATCTCCAAGGTAAGAAAATGCTGAGTATTTACTACATGTAACATCTTAGGATAAATCTAATTAATGACTATTTTGTTAATAGAATTCAAGGTAATTTATTCATGAAACATAGATTTAATGTTGGAGTCCCTCCATCTACTTCCTGGTCACACGAGCACATACATGAAAAAACTCACCTTAGATTCCTCAAGATTCCTTAATAAGTTGAAGATCCCTTCAATTCACACAATCCCCTCTTCAGATTCATAACTCCTTTCTCACCACATAAAATGGGTGTATTCTTGTTAGTGAATTTAGAGCCATGATCCCCCACACATCCTGGGTTCCCAAGACCAATTATACCCAGAGTCTGAATTGTATAGATTACTAGGTCAACCAAATAAGGGTCCACTAGAGGATTCTACTAAGGATCCTATAAAAAAAATTCCTCTCTTGGATTTGGAAGATCTCTTCTTAGAGGCATTGTATTTTATGTATAAGGTAATGGCCAATT
This sequence comes from Viscum album, assembly GCA_963277665.1. Lineage (NCBI taxonomy): Eukaryota > Viridiplantae > Streptophyta > Magnoliopsida > Santalales > Viscaceae > Viscum > Viscum album. The sequence continues at coordinate 1,753,188,685 of OY728136.1, read as the reverse complement.
ATCCATGAGTAAATTCCAAAAACATGAGTCCATCAGTAGGTATTGTTATTAATGATTAAAAAATTAAAATTTAAAGATATTATATATTATTAAAAAAATGATGATACCATGAGAAAAGAATAGGTTTATTTAAAAAAATTACATAATGTTCATTAAAATGACCTCAAACCCCATGTCACAAACCTTGTAAAAATATTCCAACCACCCATGGTAACATGAGTTCATACATGGAAGTGAGCTGGCTAGACATCCTACCACATTTACTACCTGAATTATAACAGTCTTAAATCTAGTTTACAAAGAACATTGAACCAAACTTTGTATGTGTTAACAAACTTAGGTTGATAATACCATTGATAACAATTTATAACAAACCAGCTTGGGTCAACAAAAATGGCCAAAAGTGTTGTCCCATTATAGTGAGGTGAAATAAAGATAAAGGTAACATGTCTTTAATATAAAAAAACAATTCATTCAAATATAATACAACATAGAAGGAAAATTGTTTACGACGCTTTCTCCAGGGTGCTTGCATCTTTCTGTTGGAATGCGCTTCTCTGTTTCCCCAATTAATTACATTGATAACAATTGTTATAGGAAGACCCAACTAGGAAATTTTTTTCCTAATAAACACCAAAATAAAGCACACAAGACCAAGTAATATCCTCAAGAACTTGTATAGCTCTCTCTGTCTTTACATCCATGTGTGTATGATATATTTTGCTCAATTTCTGTTGTGAACCCATCACCTCATGCAAACCTTTATAAAGCTATATGTGATCATCCGGTCCCTGTTATAAAAAACATCATAGGGAACCCCATGAAGTCTCAAAAACTCTCATAAATACAATTCCTAATGCTTCTCTACATTCATATTGTCCTTGATGGGTAAATAATGAGATGATTTTGTGAGTCAATCAATGATCACCTATGTCACATCCATCCCACTAGGAGTCTATGGAAACAAATAAAAAAATCCATAAAATTATCATCCCATTTCTATACCTAAATGGTTATGTGATACAAAAAACCCACATGTATCTATTATTCCACCATAACTCTTTAACAAGTAATACACCGCGATACAAAATCTTAAATTGACCACCTCATCCCCAACCATCAATACCGATGTCTCAAATCATGATAAATCTTAGAAAAACTAGGGTATTAGAAAAAATAACTAGTGTCCAATGTCTATAACCTCATACCTCAGATAAAACAGAACAATCAACCTACTATAGAAGCACAGATAACACTTGGAGACCGATACCTCTCACCTAATGTCTCCCCCATAAAGGATTTTACAAAAGATATGGAACTCAGTGTTTTCCACCTACTCATGTTGTACCCACTCGTCAAAATATGAGTTATATTTCATAAAAATCAATAACACCTTTACACTAACCTCTTTCACTCCTAATAACATCTTAGAAAACAAACTCATCATTGAACACTCCCTAACTGATTCCTTCATGGCTTGTGTTAGTAAATTTATACCCAATGTATCAGCAACCAAAATACCTTTCCCATGAGTGTATGCTATTTTAAAATCTAAAATATAAAGATACTCCACCTAGTTTATCTTTTTCAAGTTCATATCCCTCTAGGTTAAAATATATTTCAGGATATTTTAGTTAGAATACATTATAAATCGCTCCCAAATAGATTGTGATGTCACATTTTGAGTGCATGCATAACTACTATAAAATTAAGATCTTGGGTAGAGTAACTCTTCTTGTCATCGAAACATTTGAACCCCATACCAGAAGAATTGAAGAAAAAAATCCTAAAATGATCCTATTTAGAGAAGAATAAAAAGTGATATTGGAGTAATCCTCACCTTCATCTTCTAAAAATATCACTAAAATTTTCCATTTCATTCAATCATTACACTATATGGGTTAAACCTATCATTGAAGATGTGATCTTAGAGAAATATAGAACAATCCATCTATACTAACCAACTAAATCCAGAAAGCTTTGGATCTCAAATTCATTTTTGGGTTTCTCCTAGGAGATAACATCATGTACCATTTCCAAATCCATTGATAAAACCCTCTCAAGTATCACATGCCCTATTTATATCACTACCTACATTTAAAACACACATTTGTAAATCTTCCCATAAAAATGATATTCATTCAAGTTTCAAAGAATGACATCCAAGTGCTCTATATAATCCTATTATGTATTAGAGTACACAAAATTATCATCCATGACCACAATGACAAAATAGTCCAAGAACTGAAGAAAGATATGGTGGTTTATCAAATCCCTAAATATCATAGAAGTGTTAGCTGGACTAAATGGCTTAACCAAAATTTCAAAATGCCCATATCGATATATAAATGTTCTCTTAGGTATATCCACATCTTAGGATCTCGAAATATGGTACCCTAACTGCAGGTCTATCTTTGGAAACCAACAAGATCCTATAAGCTAATTAAATTGATCATCAATGCTTGTAAAATGATATTTATTCTTAATTGTCACCATATTCAACTTTTGATAATCCAAACAATGTCTGAGACTCCTCTATTCCTTCATAGAAAAGAGGATAGGAAAATCCCATTGTAACATGCTAGGATGAATAAATCCTTTAACTTCTATTTCCTCAAGCTAGACATTAATTTTCACTAACTCAGCGTGTTTCATTAAATATGATGGCATAGAAATGGGCATCATGTCATGAAGTTAGTCAATAGTAAAATCGATCTCTCTTTGTAGTGGTAAACCAAAAAAATCATTTTGAAGGACCGTGAGATATTCACACACTGCCACAGTTAGCAGACTCTCTATGCAATGGTAAACTTCATTAAGAAACTTCCCTGAAATCTACCACAATATTACCCCACCATAAATAGAAACAGGGCCCACCCTTTCTGATGTAGGGTCCCACTCACCATGAAAAATATGAGTGACCCCATTAGTAGATAAGTACTAAACTCGATGAAGATAAAATTCAATATATTCCTTATCACTAACAATCCAATATATTCCAATATTAAAGTCAAATATCTCAATATCAAGAACTAAAAGTCCCACACCACCTTGATGTCGGCTATCATCACCGGACACACATGGAACATAAAACCTTATTCAGAACTCTTTCTCAATGGTGTGTAAATATCAAACAAGTACTACATATGTTCTAAATGTAAGCCTAATATTTCATGTATATTTGATGATATAAAGTAATGAGTATAATATATATCAAAAAAACCTATCACCATAGAAGTTGAAATAAAAAATATACCTCTAACTATAGATGGCCCTATTTGGATTCCTCTAGCCTATACTCTACCAAATAAATATGTTTGTGATTATCCATATACACATCCCCCTTTTCCTGATGATTAGACCCACCACCCATGGAATAATTGGTACTAACATATAAACCCTTGATGATAGTGGATTCCTCCTTACTGCCATGTGATATACTTTCAAAAAAATGCTTCAGATATACTGATAAACCACAACGATGTCACATCTTAGTAGTCTATGTATAGTTAGTCTTGGTATTACCACTCCTTCTACACTGATAGTAGAAAAACTATTGATGCCATGATGAATCCCCTGAAACTTGTCCAAATGAGTACTGACCATCATTGTGTTCCCTTTTCTAGCTAGTAGACACACCCCGGATAACAACAACAGAAATCGAAGATCCACCAAAACTTGCCTTCCAAGCTATGTTTCCCTCAACCAAAGCTTCCTTTTAAACTACCTCCACAAAGGTCAAAAGGTTTAAGAGAATAAACATAGACAGAATATTAGGCATCAGTCCTAACTTAATCCTTCAAGCATTTAACTAATCATTTTCTACAATCTCTAGTTCTAGATATAATATATTATCAAAACAGGTAGAATAATTCAAAACAATATGCTCCCCTATCTCCAAGGTAAGAAAATTCTGAGTATTAACTACATGTAACATCTCAGGATAAATCTAATTAATGATTATTTTGTTAATAGAATTCAAGGTAATTTATTCATGAAACATAGATTTAATGTTGGAGTCCCTCCATCTACTTCCTGGTCACATGAGCACATACATGAAATAACTCACCTTAGATTCCTCAATATTCCTTAATAAGTTGAAGATCCCTTCGATTCACACCATCCCCTCTTCAGATTCAGAACTCCTTTGTCACCACAGAAAATGGTTGGATTCTTGTTAGTCAATTTAGATCCATGATCCCCCACACATCCTGGGTTCCCAAGACGAATTATACCCAGAGTCTGAATTGTATAGATTACTACATCAACCAAAGAAGGGTCCACTGGAGGATTCTACTAAGGATCCTATATCAAAAATTCCTCTCTTGGATTTGGAAGATCTCTTCTTAGAGGAATTGTATTTTATGTATAAGGTAATGACCAATTATCCCTGAGTAAATTCCAAAAACATGAGACCAATAGTAGGTATTGTTATTAATGATTAAAAAATTAAAATTTAAAGATATTATATATTCTTCAAAAAACGATGATACCATGAGAAAAGAATAGGTTTATTTAAAAAAAATTACATAATGTTCATTAAAATGACCTCAAACCCTATGTCACAAACCTTGTAAAAATATTCCAACCACCCATGGTAACTTGAGTTCATACATGGAAGTGAGATGGCTAGACATCCTACCGCATTTACTACCTGAATTATAACAGTCATAAATCCAATTTACAAAGAACATTGAACCAAACTTTGGAAGTGTTAACACACATAGGTTGATCATACCATTGATAACAATTTATAACAAACCAACTTGGGTCAACAAAAATAGCCACAAGTGTTGTCCCATTATAGTGAGGTGAAATAAATATAAAGGGAACAAGTATTTAATATAAAAAAACAAATCATTCAAATATAATACAACATAGAAGGAAAATTGATTCTGACGCTTTCTCCGGGGTGCTTGCATCATTCTGTTGGAACGCGCTACTCTGTTTCCCCTATTAATTACGTTGCTTCTATGAAGACATTCCAAGGGGTCTTGACAGGGCAGCGACCCTCATTCAGAGTAGATGGAAACATCATGCATGTTGAGTCATATCTGTGTGTGTGGACATTGGGGAACATGTATTCTTCCTCTTATGATGATGTCCTAAGGGAAAATAACCCGAGGTAACCCATGTCGATTGTAGGGTGTCTTATTCCAGAGGCATGTCTCTGAGGTTTTCCTCAGCTTCCTGTGTTTAACATAGGGTATGCCATGAGTTTAATATCTTGCAGAGACGGTTACACAAAAGGAGTGTCTTCCAAGGTTTTCCTCAGGCATCTCACGTTTATAATGAGGTACGCCGTGAGTTTAATGTCTTATAGAGACAGAATTTAAATAATCAGAATGCCCCATGGAGGTAGATCAGATTAGCACATCCCTAAGAGGGAGCACCCGGAGTGTCTACCAGGTGGATCGATCAGAATGCTCAATAAGAGCGGACACAGAGTGTTGTGTCCCATGGAGGAAAGATGTTACACTGTGAAGGATAATCTAGACACCAAAAAGGGCGGATTAGGGAGATTTCACCCTAGAAGGTGAACACCAAGGTTTACCATTGGCTGGGATTGAACCTCAAGGAGGTTTCCTACGTACCCTTTCTAGGAAATAGCGATCAAAACCCATGTAGTTCAAAGGGGTGATGCATCAGGGTGTATACAAAGGGAAAAAACCCAGAAACATGTTGGGGATTATGCATGGATAGTGGCCCATCGCAAGAGAGAGACTCTTGGTTGGATGATCAAGGATTTTTTGGGGCTTACACATGGTTAGCTCCCCAGATTCCATAAATGGCGGTGATGGGATGGATGACATGATATCACCAGGATGTGGTGGCCCGGGTAAGAATCAGGATGGATATGGAAGGTTGCATGAAGTGAGTGGATAATGAGATGGAACCTATATGAGGAAGATGGTGATGCTAGGCTTGATCTTCAAAGAGGCTTCTTATGTATCCCTGTGGTAGGGAATCAAAGTCCACATAGTTCAGTGGGCGATGGGACACCTAACGAGGAACAATGTGTGGATGGGCACATAGATGGGATCACAACGGCTTACTACTGGATGGGATCACAACGGCTTACCACCAGATGGGGGAACAATGTCTTACCGTTGGATGGGGTTGAACCTCATGGAGGCTTCCTACGTACCCTGTCTAGGAGATAGGGATCAAAGCCCGCATAGTTCGGAAATGGGTGGGAACCGATGTGAATATGGACGGAACCAATGGATGGTGGGCTTGAACCTCATGGAGGATTCCGACGTACCTTGCCTTAGCAAGGATAAAAGTCCATATAGTTCAGATTGGGGTGTGGGGCTTACAATATAGGGGCCCTGAGAGGATGTCATGGTAGATTCTTACTCTAAACCCATGTGAGTCATACTTGGTGTGAGAAACAAGAGGTAGTAGGGACCTAAAGATCGCGTTATGAAAGGTGCATCCGTGGGAAGTGGAATGGGGAATACACATGGTTAGCAGCCCAGAGTGTTAGTAAACCAATGTGAAGGGATTCGGGACCAATGGTTGTTGGGCTTGAACCTCATGAAGGTTTACTATGTACCTTGACTTAACAAGGATCAAAGTCCTCATGGTTCAGGTTGGGCGTCAGTGAACAGACGTGAATGAGGACCTAGGGTCCAGATGGATGGTGGGATTGAACCTTATAGAGGTGTCCTACGTACCTCACCATGGCAAGGATCAAAGTCCATGTAGTCCAGGAATGGAGGATGGGGATTACGCAAGGAAGAAGCCTGTGTTCTGCTAAGAAGCGGCAATGGTGGATGGGGCTTACGCAAGGAAGATGTCCGGGTTCCACTAAGGAGCGGAAATGGTGGATGGGCATATACAAGGAAGCTCCCTATATTGTCTTCCTTGTGTCCGGCCATGAGGGCATCTCAACTCACTAGTGGGTTGAGGAATATGATTGAGGCCTACATCCATTCTCTAGTGCACAAGAGGGATAACTCCAAGGGCATTGGAATCTGTCTGAATAAAGGGATATGAAAAGTATGAAGCACATGCACAACATTCGGAATGTGGTGAGGGTGGTGTGATGATGGAGGATAAATGTTGACCGTGTTAGAAACGCAGCTTCTATATGACGTTAGCCTGAAATGGGGACAAACAAGTGAGGATCGATTGTTGAACATGTTCGAAACATAGTACCTCACTCTAAGTGTTATTTAGTGTCTTCCAGGGCATTGACCCAGGACGGTATGAGAGACGAGGTGGCATGGGACCAGACCATTAGGGGGTCCTTTCATACATGAAAGAGGATGAAGATCTGAATGAGGGACATGCAAATCATGAGGTGGAGTGATGGAATGTTTGAATGGATTCCAATTTTCTTGAAATCGTTCCACTGTAATCATGTAATGAGGCGTCTTATTCTTGTCACATAAGGAATCTCTTATTTGGAACAAGAGGCATCCTATTATTGAATTATAGGGAATACTACTGTTTATAGTCATGTATATAGGACCATTGGAATATTATGCTTGGTGCATAAGGCATCTCTTGTTTGGAGTAAGAGGCATCCTATATTTGTCGTATAGGGTATACTACAGTTTAGAGTCATGTAGATAGGACTGTTGGAATCTTATTCTTGGAGCATAAGGCATCTCTTATTTAGATCTAGAGGCATCATATGTCTGGAACATAGGGTGTACTATAGTTTATAGTCTTGTAGATAGGACTATTAGGTATAAGGCATCTAGAAATGGCTGGTGTTGGGACTTATGCAAGAGTGGCCCTTTCTGGTTCAACCTGGCATAGGAGCTAAGTGATAGGGTTTGGAAGAGTTTCTTGAGGAATGGTATGACTCAAGGTACTCGGGGAATTGATGATGATAATCTCAACTCACAAAATGGGAAACAGAGCAAGAAGAATATTTCAACTCAAGGAGTTTCATGGTGTGTAGATGAGTCTCTCAAATCATTGTACTCCATAGGTGGAAGGTGGGTGCACGTGAGGGCGCAATGGAAAATACCGATGTCCTAGGCTGAAAATATTGCGGTGTGACTATTCATTTTTCATGGTTGTCAGTGGATGTAGAGAAGAAACTGGACCGGAGGGCTAGGACCGTAGCTTGTAAATAATCCCGAGAAAGGGTGCGGAGGCGCAGCCCCCACCGTATGGACCGGTGGGCACAAAGGTAGGTGCCTCACAAAGGATAGGTCCTCCTGAATAAAAGGAGCTCACAGAGCATGGGGTCTCGCAAAGTAGCTTCATGAAAGGAGGATTCTCATGGAGCATGGACTCGTGGAGAATGGACTCACAGATCAAAGGGGGGTCTCAGAGCAAAGGTGGCTCTCAGAGAAAAGGTGGCTCGCGATGAAAAGCAGCTCTCGTGGAGAAAAGCGGCTCTCGCGGAGCAAAGGTGGCTGGTAGAGAAAAGTGAATCTCGCGGAGCAAAGCGGATCTCACGGATCCTTGAGAAACCCAAAGGTACTCCCTCCTTCGCAAAGGGAACGAAGGGAATCACTTCACTGAGCTTGGGAGCTCCGCAAAATGGGAGTGATCGGCCTCTCAAGGGGTGTTGTCCATCCTGGAGATGGGGGGTGAGCTGGGTATTTATAGGGGGAGGTCAAAAGAGCGCGCCATGAAGAAAAAATGTGCACCGTGAAGCAAAGGTGACGACGTAGAGAAAATAATTTTGTGATCGGCTCGCGAAGAAAAAATGATGTCACGGAGTAGATACGTTCGTGATCAGATCGAGAAGGAGCTCCACGAATGAGCTTCGTGAACTAGTTTTCCAGCCCAACTTCAAATTTCCATAAGTCTTAAACCGTAACTGCTTTCAGGATCTATGAACTATCAAATCAAAGCTTACAAAACGGGCTATGCTCTTGGATTATTTATGGGAGAATTTGGAAAATTTTGGGGACGTGTTTTATAGTGTCAACAAATTCCACCCCCCCCCCCCCAAGAATGGGATCTAATGAGGACAGGGAGAGTGAGGTGGACCACGTTATGAGGAAACAGCTAAGTAAAACTCTTGCCATTGGGTCCAATGTATCTCAATCACATTAAGGAAATAACCGAATAAATATCTAAGCCTATGTGAGCCATGCTCGATGCAGGAAAAACGAGATAATAGAAAGTCATTCACCTATACGAGAGTGCTAAATAGAAGAATACATGCTGGGATCGGAATGGGATATCGATCGCCATTAGGAGTATCCCAAAAGAGAGAGTGGTCATAGATATAGAACAGGTTTCTCTAGATAGCCGACTAGCTTCTCCCACTGTGATCTAGTGTATGAGTGGGGTAACGCTAGGGGCGTTAGAATCAATATGAACATAGGGGAATGGAAGGTCTGAATCACAATACCCAAATTTCGGAACACTCTAGGGATGTCATGACAAATAAGGATAACTGTTTACCATGTTCAAGACATAGTATCCTTAATTTGCTAGCCTGAAATGGGGATAAAAAATGAGTACCGACTGCTGACCATGTTCAAAACATGGGGCTGGACTCAAAATTTCACCAATTGGACTTCCATAACATTAGCCCAGCATAGTAGGCAAGCCATAGGCTGAGCATCCGTACTATTAGGGGGCTTCTTTAGACATGGATGATGATCAGGGTCCGAATAAAGGGAATGAAAATCATGTAAGGTTGGAGTGATGGGTTGCTCGAATGGAGTCCAACACTCTTGAAATTATGCCACCATAGTGGAAACACATTAGGTGAACGCATCGGTCCAATCAGGGATCAAACCTACTTCTAGAAAGCACCTCGTTGGTGAGGACCTATAATGCCTTGTAGTTTTATGTCATGTCAAGGAGGAGGATAGACACATAGTTTAATGTCGTACAGTGAGGAATATGCACATAGTTTTAAGGTCATACTTCATGGACCAAGGCTATCAGTTTAAAGTCATGTTGCATGGATTGTAGGATCCTAGTTTAAGGTCATAGAGAAAGGACCATTATTAGGGCCAAGGGGCCAAAAGTTTTAACGATCTTGTGGATAGACCCAAGGAGAAATTCCTGGGCGTATCTACGTATCCCATAAGGATGAGAATCAAGCCGAACGTAGTTCTTGAGCACAATGTAGTTGGATACCGATGCTGGTAGGGGGAATCCTCTCTAGTGAGGAAGCTGATGCATCCCATAATTATCATGGGGATTCCTGAACTTGTTTAGGGTAGAACTCCAGTTTAATATCATGAATCGAGGACATATGGACCTCTGTGGTTTAACGTCATATGGTACGATGGGGAGTGAAAGGGAAAATCCCAAAAAGGGGAGTACGTGATATGGTAGCTATTAACTAGATGTGAATGAGGATATAAGGAGTCTGTAACACAGTACGTATCCCTTGAGGAAGTTTTTTTAAGTTAGGGGACCAAAGGTGAAAACTGGGTTGTGTCCAAGTTGATTTATCTTGGAATTTCCATCATATCCCATGAGGATGGGAATCAAGCCACACGTAGTTCTGAGAATGCAGTTTAACATCTTGTTGGACAAGTGGCATGTGTGGTAGAGCTGCAGTAGTACACACCCCCACCAAAACTACTAATCTCACCTGAGTCATGCTCGATGTGGGAAACAAGGAGTGGCGGAGAGATTTAACTGGTATAGGGAGGAACACATTAAGGGAAATGGGACTCAAGGTGAATGACATCCCAATAATAACGACCTGCCTACTTAATGCACCTAGATGCATGAAGGGGTAAAGCCGATTAAGTTTTTATTCTACTTAAACATATTGGAGTGGAAAGATGTGAATCATGATGCTCGAGATCTGGATCACAATGACATCGGCGTGATGGTTGAGGATAACTGATGACCATGTTTGAAACACAGCATTTGTTTCGCATTAGCCTGGAATGGGGATACACAAATGAGGGTGGATCGTTGACCATGTTTGAAACATGGGACCTGTTGCAAATTTCATCCAAGATCTTCAGGGGCATTGGCCCAAGACGGTAGTTAAGAAAATGTGGCATGATACCAGGTCGTAAAGGGGGTCCATTTTAGATGTGGAAGAATATGGAATCCAAATAAAGGGATCATGAAGCATGGACATGAAACGGGGTGGTGTTTATGTGAAAAAATCCACACCTCGGACTCTTTTCCACGCCGCATTTGAGTAATCCTGTGAGACGTTTCAGATAGAGGGAGTCGAGTCCCTTTCCAAGGACAAGGGTCATGGGGTCGCACGCTTCCAGCTTAAGGTCATAGAGTGGGCCATTAAGATGGGACCTAGTTTAATGGAGTGTGAGTTGGGTGGCGAAGTAACTAAACCCAATGCACATTTCCCATAGAATGATCTTAGTTTAGGGTCGTAGAACTCAGACCAGGTTAGGAAAGGACAAGGGAGACACATGGTGCATTTGTCGTAAAACCTGACGTGACTGTGAACCCAAGAGGCAATCGCCACACCGCATGCTTTCTAAAGATGTCAGTCCAAGGGGCCGAAAAAGTGGGTAGTATTTAAGATTTCTAGGGATGGACCTATAGACATAATGTTGGGGCATTCCTACATATCCCATGAGGATAGTAATCAACCCATACGTAGTTCTATAAAATTTCTTGCAGTTTAATGTCATACGACAAGGACGTAGAGAGAGATCTTAGTTTAAGGTCTTATCGCTTAGACCATAGAGAAGAGAAACTATTCCAAACGGGTGAAAACATCAATTGAATCCCTAAGCCCACGTGATCTATGCTCGATGTGAGAAACAAGGGCGGATAGCAGATAAGGTATTTCCAACACGTGGAATACACGGGAAGGGGAAATTGGTGTGGAGCCCCAAATGACGCCTCACTGTGGCTTTGTCTTCCTAACGTGAAAACACGCACTGAGGGACAGCACCAAGAGTGTCAAGATTCCACTTGGACATAATGTAGTGTAAAATGATTTGAATCATTAAAACCATCTTTTTGGGCTTAATGGGGTGACATGACGATGGAGGATAACTGATGACCACGTTCAAAACACAGAATCCATATCGTATGACCTGAAATGGGAACAACAAATGAGTGTCGACCACTGACCATATTCGCAACGCGAGACTTGTATCAAATTGTTGTTTGAGATCCTCAAGTACGTTGGCCCTTAGGTCGAGCATTTGTACCATTCAGGGGCCCTTTTGGATGTGAAAGTTGATGAAATCCCAAATAAAGGGGAACATGAAGCCTGGAAATGGGTGATAACATGTCCATGTAGGATCCAACACTCTAGGAGAAGAACTAGAGTGCTCCTGGGCCCATTGTTGAACTACCAAAGAGGGTTAATGGGCTCAAATTAAGAGAAACTAACTCAAAAAGATGAGTATAGAACAGGGGATGAAGAGATATTGGGAGAAATAGTTATGTGGCATGGTTGTTACAAACCCAACATGAATTAGGACATAAGCTTGTAACACACAACATACCCTCCCATCTAGATGACTCGGGCCAGGGGGGCCAGGAAGATAAGGATGTTTCTATGAAATGGGGATGGACCCGAAGAATAGATGTTTGGGATGTCCTACATATCCCATGAGGATGGGAATAAAGACATACATAGTTCTTTGATATTTTGTGCATTTTAACATCGTGTGACAAAGACGTGGTAGATCTTAGTTTCTGGTCATAGTGCTCGGACAGTAGATTCCCAGTTTAATGTAATGTGTATGGGAGAGATGGGTGGAAAGGGAGGATCATTGTGCCTTCCATGAGAGAGACCATGGAATGGAAATGATGATCGAGGATAACTGTTGACCACATTTGCAACATAGTATCCATATCATTTCTTGGAATGGGGACAAACAATGAGTGTCGACCGCTGCCCATATTCGTAACGCGGGACTTCTATCAAATTGTCATCCAAAAATCCTCAGGGACATTGGCCAAAAATGGTAGGAGTGCCCTTAGGCTAAGTATCCATGCCATTCGGGGGTCCTTTTGGATGTGAGTGATGATGGAAACCCAAATGATGGTCGCACCAAGCATGGAGGGACCTGTGCTTGCAGAAAGGATGATAGATGGATGAGGGATGTCTCAAGGGGATATGTGTGGCATGGAAAAAGTATCTCGAAGTGAATAAGGATTTATGTCCATACCACACCGCATAATCCTATAAGAGAACTAGGTCCAAGAGTCGGAAAGGTCATGGGACCTATGGCTGGGTATCGAATGGAAAGCCACATCTAGTTTGCAGCTTATTGACATGTGGGACAAGGGACAAGTTATTTTGCGTCCTTAAGCTCGGACGGATCACGCATTTTAGCATCTAGGTGAAGAAGAAACATATTAAGGTCATGTCGGACCGTATACAGTTTAACATCATGTAGGATGACATACACGTTAACGTTATGCAGGACGACATACTGTTTAACATCATGCGGGATGATATACAGTTTAACGTCTTGTGGGATGACATACAGTTTAACATCATGCAGGATGAAGATGTGTTGTTTAATGTTGTTTTGGATGATAATGAGCAGTTTAATGTCATGACGGATGAAGATGAATGGTTTAAAGTCATACAGCATGATAATGAGTTTAACGTCATGACAGACGATAATGTAGTTTAACGCCATACAGGATGAAGGTGAACAATTTAACGTCATGCAGGATGATAATGTGCATTTTAACGTCATGATGGATGATATTGTAGTTTAATGTCATAGAGGACAAATATGAATAGTTTAACGTCATGCAGGATGATAATGTGCAGCTTAACGTCATGACGGATGATATTGCAGTTTGACGTCATACAGGACGAAGATGAATAGTTTAACGTCATGTAGGACAATAATGTGCAATTTAACGTCATGACAGATGATATTACAGTTTAATGTCATACAGGATGAAGATGAACAATTTAACGTCATGCAGGACAATATTGTAGTTTAACGTCATACAGGACAAAGATGAGCAGTTTAAATTCATGTAGGATGATAATGAGTAGTTTAACGTCATGACGGACGGTAATGTAGTTTAACATTATGCAGGATGAAGATGACCAGTTTAACATCATGCAGGACAATAATGTGCAGTTTAAAGTCATGCAAGACGATAATTAATAGTTTAACATCATGAAAGAATGATATTACAGTTTAACATCATACAGGATGAAGATGAATAGTTTAACATCATGCTGGACAATAATGTAGTTTAATGTCATACAAGATGAAGATGAGCAGTTTAAAGTCATGCAGGACGATAATGATCAGTTTAACGTCATGGAGAATGGTAATACAGTTTAACGTCATGTGGGACGAAGATGAATAGTTAACATCATGCAGGATGATAATGTGCATTTTAACGTCATGAAGGATGATATTGAGCAGTTTAAAATCATGAAGGATGATATTGCAGTCTAAAGTCATACAGGATGAAGATGAATAGTTTAACATCATGTAGGACAGTAATGTAGTTTAACGTCATACATGACGAATATGAGCAGTTTAAAATCATGCATGATGATAATGATCATATTAACATCATGATGGACGGTAATGCAGTTTAACATCATGTGGGATGAAGATGAATAGTTTAATGTCATTCTGGATGAATATGAACAGTTTAACATCATGCAATATGATAATGTGTAGTTTGATGTCATACCAGGCAAAGATGAGCAATTTAATGTCGTTTAAGACGATAATGTGAAGTTTAATGTCATGATGGACAAAGATGAACAATTTAACCTCATGTGGGACGATAATGTAGTTTAATAGCATACCAGATGAAGATGATCAGTTTAATGTCGTGTAGGACGATAATGTGCAGTTTAACGTCATGATGGACGAAGATGAATAGTTTAATGTAATGCAGAATGATAATGTATTTTAACGTCATACCGAACGAAGATGAGCTGTTTAATGTTGTGTAGGATGATAATGAGCAGTTTAACATCGTGAAGGATGAGTGATGTCTGGCGTTTAAGGTCACATAGATTTGACCTTGGTTTTGTAGTTTTAGGTCATGTAGCCTTGACCAAAATATTGTATAGTTTAACTTCATGTGACCAAGACGATGGTTATTACATAGTTTAACGTCTTTCAACTAGGACATGAAACCATACGGATTGGGTTGGTAGAGGGATGCTCAGCTCTAAACAATTATGATGGCTTGGGATCCTTAAGGGTGAGGGGAAAATCCATATGACAAGATTACCCTAAAATTTCCCCAGTCTATGCATGGATATTCTCCACGCGTGATATGGTCTACCTCATAGTGAATATTCTACAAGATGGTGTTGAAGCCATTGGGAGTACCTCTTCAGTTGATGCAATGCCCATGTTGGAACGACGCAGAGTGTTGTAAGGGTGGCCTGGATGATAGCATTCCATCATTACAGAGGGTCGATTGAGCCCAGAAGGTGTGGAAGACTGGATTTTTGGTATGATGGGGGAGATGGAGTCTGGAAGGCGTGGAAGCCTGGATCATTTATACGACAGGGGAGATGGAGTCCAAAAGGCGTGGAATCCTGGATCGTTGTTACAATGGGGGCGGTGGAGCTTGGAAGGTGTGGAAGCCTGGATCGTCAGTATGACAAGGGAAATGGAGACCGGAAGGCGTGGAAGTCTGGATCGTTGGTACGATAGGGGCGATGGAACCCGAAAGGTGTGGAAGCCTAGATCATTGGTGTGATGGGGGTGATGGATCCCATAAGTCATGGAATCCTGGATCGTCGGTATGACGGGATCGATGGAGCCCGAAAGGCATGGAATCCTGGATCATCAGTACGATGGGGGCAATGGATCCTGGAAGGCGTGGAAGCCTGGATCGTTAATACGATAGGGGGGATAGAGCCCGGGAGGCATGGAATTATGGATCTTCGGTACAACGGGGGAGATAAATCCCAGAAGGTGTGGAAGCTTTCATCGTCAATACAATTGGGGCGATGGAGCACGGGAGGTGTGGAATCCTACATCATTGGTACGATGGGGGTGATGGATCCTGGGAGGCGTGGATTCCAGGATTGCCGGTACAACGGGGCGAAGGAGCCCGATAGGCATGGAAGCCTGGATCGTTGGTACGATGGGGGCGATGGAGCCCAGGAGGCATGGAATCCTGGATTGTCGGTATGATGGGGCGAAGGATCCCAACAGGCGTGGAAGCCTAGATCATCGGTACGACAAGGGAAATGGAGCCTGGGTGGCGTGGAGGCCTAGATCACCGGTACGACTGGGCGAAGGATCCCGACAAGCATGGAAGCCTGGACTATCATCTCACAATGTAGAGCAACTAGTGCAGGGATATGATAAACATGTGCCCAGTGATGCTTCTTGAGATCCAGGCATAGATTAGACATGGGGAACATGTCCACATTGGCAGCTGATGGTGATGGGGTGGACTCTTGTGCCTGATGATATCTTTTTGGAGAGGACACCGTATTGGTTTATGGTGCTGCCAAAAATGTGCCGACAGATTAGGGGTAGTTTTCCCCTTCATGGACACTTATGGTGGAAGAGTAGGTGAGGAGCTGATGGATTCGGGGGCGGATTCCCCCTTGCGTGGCCTCTTAAGGCAGTGGAGTTGGCGAGGAGACAATGGAGTAGGGGGTGTATTCCACCTGCGCTTCCCCTTAAAGAGATAGAGTCAGCGAGGAGTCAATGGTGTCGGGGGTAGATTCCCCATGCGCGGCCTATAAAGGTAGAGGAGTCGGTGATGAGCTGATTAAATCGACGGTGGATGCCCCCTGTGCAGCCTCTTAAGGCGGCAGGGTCGGCGAGGAGCCGATGGATTCAGGGCGGATGCCCCCTACAATACCTCTTAAGGCAGTGGGGTCTGCGAGGAGCCGATGGAGTTGGGGGCGGATGCCCCCTGCGCTGCCACTTATGGTGGCAGAGTCAGCGAGGAGCTGATTGAGTTGGGGGTGGATTCCCCCTATGTTTCCTCTTAAGGTAGTGGGTTTGGAGAGGAACTGATGGAGTCAGGGGCGGATGCCCCCTGCGCTACCTCTTAAGGCGGAAGAGTTAGTGAGGAGATAATGGAGTTAGGGTTGGATCACCCTGTGTGGCCTCTTAAGGTGGCCGAGTCGGCGAGAAGCTGATGGAGTCATGGGAGGATTCCCCCTGCATGGCCTCTTAAGGCGGTGAATGGACCATAGTCCTCACACACCCAATGGTACTCATCCTGTCACATATGAAGGGGAGGGGATTCACATGGGTGGTTCTTCAATTTTCCCAACATCACTTGTCTACTCACTATTGAAGGAGAAGATATTCACATCGGGTTCACCATTTCTGTTTATGACACTTTTTTCAGGACAATTGCATCCTTCTGTTGGGAAATGTTGTTATGTTGCCCCATATTCCCACTTTCCAAAGGCAGGCGGCATCAGTCGCTTGTTCAGGGATGTATCCTCCTTGATCAAAACAGGATGATGGGATATGGGTCTCTCCTTCCGGGGATTCCTCTTCGAAGCTCGTTACCTAGTTCGGGTCTCCCTTATATATTAGGACATTGTATGTGAATCTCTTATCTGTGCCAAATCTTTGTGGAAGATGGTTAATTACGTAGATTCTATCAAGACATTCCAAGGGGTCTTGACAGGGTAGCGACCCTCGGTGAGAGTAGACGGTAACATCAGGCATGTCAAGAAATCTCTCGGTGCATAGACATTGGGGAACCTGTATTAATCCTCTTATGAGGTCATCTCAAGGGCACCGAACCTGAGGCATCCGATGTCGATTGCAGGGTGTCTTATGCCAGAGGTATGTCTCTAAGGATTTCCTCATCTTCATGTGTTTAACATAAGGTATGCTGTGAGTTTAACTTCTTGCGGAGATGGTTACACCAAAGGAGTGTCTTCTGAGGTTATCCTCAAGCATCTCCTGTTTATCATGAGGTATGCCGTGAGTTTAATATCTTGCAGAGATAGAATGAGAATGATCAGAATTCCCCATGGAGGCGGATCATATTAGCACATCCTTAGGAGGGAGCACCAGGTGTGTTTACCAGGTAAATGGATCATAATCCTCAATAAGAGCGGACCCGGGGTGGTGTGTCCCATGTAGAGAAGATATCACACCATGAAGGATGATCTAGAGACCACAAAGGGTGGATCAGGAAGAGTCCACCCTAGAAGGGGAACACCATGGTTTACCATTGGCTATGATTGAACCTCAAAGAGGTTTCCTACGTACCATGTCTAGTAAATAAAGATAAAAACCCACATAGTTCTAAGGGGTGATGCATCGGGGTGGACACAAAGGGACAACGACCCAGAAACATGTTGAGGCTTACGCATGGACAACGGCCCATCGCAAGAGCGAGACTCTTGGTTGGATGATCCTGGATTGTGTGGGGCTTACACATGGTTAGATTCCTGGCTGCCGTAAAAAGCGGTGATGGGATGCATGACATGATTTCACTGGGATGTGGCAGCCTGGGTAAGAATCGGGATGGATATGGAAGGCTGAGTGAAGTGGGTGGAGAATGAGATGGAACCGACGTGAGGATGATGGTGATGTTGGTATTTAGCCTCAAAGAGGCTTTATATGTATCCCCATGGTAGGGAATCAAAGTCCATGTAGTTCGGTGGGTGATGGGACACTTGAGGAGGCACCCTGTGTGAATGGTCGCATGGATGGGATCAAAATGGCTTTCCATAGGATGGTATCACAAAGGCTTACCACCAGATGGGGGCACAACAGATTACCGCTGGATGGGGTTGAACCTCGTGGAGGCTTCCTACGTACCCTATCTAGGAGATAGGGATCAAAGCCCGCATAGTTCGGAATGGGGTGGGAACCAACGTGGATATGGTCGGAACCAATGGATGGTGGGCTTTAACCTCATGGAGGATTCCTACATACCTTACCTTAGCATGGATCAAAGTCCACATAGTTCATATGGGGGTGTGGGGATTACAATATATGGGGCCCAGAGAGGATTTCATTGTCGATGCTTACTCTAATCCCACGTGAGTCATGCTCGGTGTGAGAAACAAGAGGCAGCAGGGACCTAACGATAAAATCATGAAAGGTGCATCCGTGGGAAGTGGAATGGGGCTTACACATGGTTAGCAGCCCAGAGTTTTGGTGAACTAACGTGAAGGGATTCGGGACCAATGGTTGTTGGGATTGAACCTCGTGGAGGCTTCCAACGTATCTTTCCTTAGCAAGGATCAAATTCCTCATAGTTCGGATCGGGGGGACGTGAATGAGGACCTGGGGTCCAAATGGGTGGTGGGCTTGAACCACATGGAGGTCTCCTTCGTACCTCACCTTGGCAAGGATCAAATTCTACGTAGTTTTAGAATGGGGGTGATTGGGGCTTACGCTCAAAGGCATCCCATAGTGGATGTCACGGTCAATGATTACTCTAAGCCCACGTGATTCACGATCGGTGTGAGAAACAAGAGAGAGAAGAGATCTGACGATGGGTGTGGCTTACGCAAGGAAGCTACTCGAGTGTCGCTATGGAGCGGCACTGGTGGATGGGGCTTATACAAGGAAGTTGCACGGGTGCTGCTAAGGAGAGGCAATGGTGGATGGGGCTTATGCAAGGAAGATTTCTATGTGCTGCTAAGGAGTGGCAATAGTGGATGGGGATTGTGAGAAGAAGCTACCTAGGTGCCTCTAAGGAGCGGTAATGGTGGATGTGTCTTATGCAAGGAAGTTTCCCGTACTGTCTTCCTCATTTATAGACATGAGGGCATCTCAACTCATTGGTGGGTTGAGGAATATGATTGAGGCCTACACCCATTCACTAGTGCACAAGATGGATAATGCCATGGGAATTGGAATCTATCTGAACAAAGGGAGATAAAAAGTTTGAATCACATTATCGACATTCGGAACGTGGTGAGGGTTGCGTGATGATGGAGGATAACTGTTGACCGTGTTCAAAATATTGCATCCATATCACATTATCCTAAAATGGGGACAAACAAGTGAGGGTCGAATGTTGACCAAGTTCGAAACATAGGACCTAACTCAAAGTGTTGTCCAGTGTCTTCCGGGGTGTTGGCCCAGGATGGTAGGTGAGATGAGGTGGCATGGGACCAGGCCCTTAGGGGGTTCCTTTAGATATGAAAGATGATTAAGATCTGGATGAAGGACATGAAAAGCATGAGGTGGAGTGATGGAATGTTTTAATGGATTCCAACACTCTTGAAATCACGCCACTGTAAACATGGAATGATGCATCTTATGCTTGTCCTATAAGGAATATTCTATTTGGAACAAGAGGAATCCTATTATTGAATGATAGGGAATACTACAGTTTATAGTCATGTAGATAGGACTATTGGCATCTTATGCTTGGTGCATAAGGAATCTCTTGTTTAGAGTAATAGGAATCCTATATTATCCATATAGGGTATACTACAGCTTAGAGTCATGTAGATAGGACTATTGGCATCTTATTCTTGGATCATAATAAATCTCTTGTTTAGAGCAAGAGGAATCCTATGTTTGGAACATAGGGTGTACTACAGTTTATAGTCTTGTAGAGAGGACTATTAAGCATAAGGCACCTAGAAATACCTGGTGTTGGGACTTATGCAAGAGCGGCCCTTTCTGGTTCAACCTGGCATAGGAGCCAAGTGATAGGGTTTGGAGGCGTTGCTTGAGGAATGGTTTGACTCAAGGTACTCAAGGAATTGATGATGAGAATCTTAACTCACAACATGGGAAACAAACCAAGAGTAATATGTTGACTCAAGGTGTTTCATGGTGTGTGGAGGGGTATCTCAAATCATGGTATTCCATAGGTGGAATGTGGGTGTGTGTGAGGGCGCAATGGAAAATACCGACATCCTGGCCCGAAAAGTCCACGGTGTGACTCTCCATTTTTCTTGGGGGCCAGTGGCGGTAGCGAAGGGACCGGTCTGGAGGGCCAGGACCATAACCTGACACTGATCTCAAGCAAGGGGGTGGGGGCACATCCCCTGTGGTATGGACCGGTCAGCGCGAAGGTAGGATCCTCACAAAGGATAGGTCCCCATGAAGAAAATGAACTCGCGGAACAAGGGGTCTCACAAAGTAGCTTCACAAAGGAAGGATGCTCGTAGAGCATGGAATCACGGAGAAAAGGGGGCTCATAGATAAAAGGGGGATCTTAGAGTAAAGGCGGCTAGCAGGGAAAAGCAGCTCTTGTAGAGAAAAGCGACTCTCATGGAGAAAAGGCCGCTCACGGAGCAAAGCAGATCTCACGGAGCCTCAAGCAACCTGAAGGTGCTCCCTCCTTCGCAAAGGGCATGGAGGGCATCACTTCGTGGCACTCGGTAGCTCTGCGAAATGGGAGCGATCGGCCGCTCAAGGGGCAGTGTCCAACATAGATATGGGGGGTGAGCTGGATATTTATAAGCAGGGGAGGTCGGAAGAGCATGCCGTGAAGCACAAACGCACACTGCGAAGAAAAAGTGATGATGCGGAGCAGATATGTTCATGATCAGCTCGCAGTGAAAAAATGAAGTCGTGGAGCAGATACCTTTTCAATCATCTTGTGAAGGAGATCCGTGAATGAGCTCTGCGAACCAATTTTCCAACCCAACTTCAAATGTCTATAACTTTTAAACCATAACTCCATTCGGGATCTACGACCTATCAAATCAATACTTAAGAAACAGTCTATGCTATTGAATAATTAATGGGAGTATTTAGAAAATTTTGGGGATGTGTTTTTGGTTTTCAATAAAAATATACAACCAGATCTATACAAACTAGTACAAATAGGATAAAAAGAAAAATATGAAACAAACAATAGAAACAAGTATAAATGTGACCAAACATCACTTCCAAAACATCTGGATATGATGACTATGAAAAAAAAGAATCTAATATGCTACATGATTCCCTTCCCATTAATTTAATCCTATAATAAAACATTTATAGTTTCCTAAAGGAAAAAAGTAGTGTGTGAAAACAAATCTCAGCTGGATACCACAACTGAGTCCATAAAAGTTTTAATAAAATGAATGAAATAGTTCTATATTTTAAAACAAAAATAGGTTACAACGTCTTTTCAATAATTCCAAACCCATTTTTAAATCATTTTCCTTTGGTTTTCCTAAAATAAATTCATGCTCACAAATCCATAAATATAAAAAAAATAGATGTGATAATATTGGAATTCATATCTATACAGCAAGAGGTTAGTAGGTAGTCATATTTCTATGAAATAAAATATTATTCAAATCCCTGTGACTCTACCTCACATAAAAACATGTGAGTAACAATCCATGAATTAATCTATCATGCCACAAATAAACCATAAATGAAAAATAATTCTATATTGGGCCCTAGTCTATGGGAATGCGTACAAGAAATAAAATAAACCTGAAACCAATACTAATTTTGTACCAACCAATATTGAGTATTTCTATAGTCTATTGATATCCCAAAAGTAACCCCTTGTGGTTATATACACACAGTAGGTCCACCTCTATCTCTTTCCTAACACACCCAGGGTTCCCAAAGTTCCATGTTTTTCAAAATAAATTTCAAAACCATGCCTAAAATTTATAAAAAAATCAAATCCAATCCAACCCTCTTTGATGATTAAAAACTCATTTCCCAATCAAACCCTCCATACAAGCATTTAATAAAACACTTGGTGTGCATAAACCTATTTTAAAATAAAATCCATTTAAAAACATTTATCTTTCTAAGAAATACATTAAAATAACAAATCACTTTAATTAAATAAAACCCCTAAAATAATTTTACAAGAAAGATAATCAATTCAAATAATTAACCCTTTTTATAGAAACACCAACCTCACAAATGGTGGGACCTTATCGGCCTTCGACGACAGAGAATATATAAAGGATTGATAAAAGACCCCAATAAATCAAGAACTAGAACCACCATTGCATCAATCATCATTAACACAACCTAAGGAAAAGAAAAGTCAGAAATATTTCTTACCCAGAGAGATATACTAAAACCATAATGTCGATCAATCATCGGAAAAATGATGCAAAAGTAATAGAGGTCTCCAAAATTTATAAGGAGAGTTTTGGGTTGTGAGAAGGGATTTTGACCACTGAATGAAGGGTTAACCACTCATAAAACACCCTAAAAGAACTAATTTTGATGAATACATGACATGTAATCAATTTACAATATGTATTTCCTAATTAAAGAGTTACGCTGAAAAACGAATCTCCTTGGATTAAAAATATTGACTTTGACCACTAATAGCATAAACTATGTTTAAGTAATATAAAGCATTCATGACCTATATGAGACTCACAAAATCATCTAAATTCTAAATACATAGTGTGTAACCACTACAAGATGTGTAATCACACAATAGATAGAAAACAACCTATATTCTATATAGAAATCCAAACCAACTTAGGAATCAAAAAACAAAATACAATGCATACCTGAAGAAAGATATTGGGGTTTTACATATATATATATATATATCATAATTTATTTACTCTTATTCAGATTAACCAATTCAATGACTACATTATAGTATTACTATTTATATAATAATATTTTTTTGTTAAAGCTTGGTGTTTCATGTCATGTATTCTATCAAACATAGTATAATTTTAAAATATCAAGGTATTACACTCTCCTCCACTTTAATAAATGTTTCCCTCATAGTTTTATATTTAGCTTAATAATCAAGGTTTTAACAAATAAAAACACCTTTTTTGAAAACCCACAAGATAAAAAAGGGTTACTCAAACTTCTTTTTCAAAAGAGGGAAAGGGAAATATGAAGGTCATCTAGAAAAACACATAACTAAGTTTCCAAATAGGATAACATTGATGAGAAGTAAAAATATTGTCATGGATGAGAAAATTAAAGTCCGGATAATGATGGAGAGTGATAGATAACATTGATCACAAAAAATTGAATGATTGTGAGCAAGTCAATGACCACAAAACTGTAAACAAATGAGGTGAGAAAAATACCATCAATTAATTAACAATGAAGTTGATAGGATTAAAAAAATCAAGATCATTTTCCTTGAGTTGAGGAACTCAATTAAAATCTAGGATAATAACATAAAGAAATATACATATATTATTTTTCTGAAATAGAAAAAAAAATCCTTTAGATGTGGGTTTGAATTAGTTTCTGAATTTATCCCATTTTTTTCAAATAATGTGTATGAATATGTTATACTTGAATCACAATAATCAAATTATTATTAACCTTGAGGTGTATAATAAGAGAAAAATAAATTCATCCTATATTTAAAAAAACAAATAATATTTATCACATGATAATTTAATACCCAAAAATGAATAATCATTTATATATATAAATAATCCATTTTACTCCAAAATTTTTAGAACAACACCAAAGTATGGATTTAGATAATTCCATAATAAAATAACCGTATATCCTAATTAAACATAATAACCTCAAAATTAATGAATGTTGTAACCTTAATGTTTATTTCTAACATTTTAGCTTATACTTCAAAAAATGTAATGGTATTCTTCCCAAATAATCCTTATTATAAAATTAGATGATACTCCTAATGGTTACTTGTACCTAAACCAATACAAAATCTCACAAAATATCATTAATCACTTTAAAATCTCATCACTTAAAAAGTATAATAGGGTTTGTATGCCTTTTATCTTATGATCATCCTTAAACATATAAACTCATGATGGTATCTATAACTCTTGTGCTTTCCTCTTCAAAAAACATCTTAATCTCCAAAGTTGTCTGAAACCTACTCTGATACTAACTATAACATCCCTGAACCTGTAGTCCTAGATCAAATACCAAAAACATATTCTTATATTTCAATATTTTATACTAATAAATATCACCCAATTTTAGCCATCAAAAAGATACAATATCAAATAGAAATAGTGTACCACTTATATAACCAAGGACCTTTTAGGTTTAAAGATTTAGATAATGAGGAAAAACTCTTATATAATATTACACATGAATTTAGATGAGAGTTTTTCCCTCATTGACAAAAAATTATTATTCAACATCAGTACTTCATCATCAACCTAGAAAAAACCTACTATACATATCTTAATTAATATATTTCTTTATAACCTTGGGGAATGAAACATAATAAGGGTGATCTCACATTCTTAGTAAGGGTAAAAAAATACATTAACAATTGAATATCTTTAAGGAGAATAATATTATTAGAAGGGTAATATTAAATATTCAAAGTTCATGAGAATTACATAAGATAGTTCATATCCATCAAAACCTATATCATTAAACATGTGTCATGGAATAAATCTTTATTGAAGGACATATTCAAAATAATCAATAATCATGATCCATGTGACATAAATCTTTGTGAAAGGAACAATTAAAAATCATACAAAGCATAGAGAGAATGTGTTCGTATTTTAGAACATTATATTCATCACCCATATTCAATCATGTCATAAATAACCAGATCCTAGGTGAATCTAGTGGATAAACATCCTTTGTAAACTCCCATCCTCTTTCCATTAAATAAAAGGAACGTTGTCAATATATTAGAGAGATATACTTAACTCACCTATTGTACAATCAATATCGGTCTCACCCATAATCATGAGATATATCAGGATAACCCATCATTATCTATAGTTTCTAATTAACATACACAAATATAAAAAACAGAGTCTTTCATTTTTGTCACAAACTTTTAAAAACAACTTTTATTGCTTGATGGATTGATTTATCCTTGAAAAAGAAACGAGTTTCATGATAATATCTTTAAAAAATATCATAATCATTCTAGAGAAATAGGATGGAAGGTATTATAAGATAATATTCACAAAAAAACAAATTAACCATTAAATTATGTTTACATAGATAAAGATACATTTAAAATAACATTTAAAACATTTCTCAAAAAATAGGGGGAAATACACATTTCTTTCGGTACCTTTAAAAACTAAAAATTCACAAAAATTTGAGAAAATTAAATTTATTTGTAAATAAAAAATGGAATATTATTAAGGAATAATCATGTAAAATAATATTTATGAACATTTTAAAATCCATTCATTTGGTAAATTTTAAAATAAATATTCCTTCCACACATTTTATGTCATAAATAACCCAAATTGAAAAAAATAATGCTTATTTTTTAATCTAAATATAAAAAAGTAAAATAGTGTTCAAAAAGAATTTATAAAAACATTTTATCATACAAAATAAAAATATTTATAAAATATTTAAGGATATTAATATAGAATGGAAAACATTCTTGGTCGAAATGAGAAATAAGGTTAGTTATTTATAAAAAAATTTATTGATATTCATGATTTAAAAAGATTTAAAAATGAAGTAAAATTATGAAAACCTAAAAAAGTAGTGGATAATAATAGATATGTGGTTTAAGAAATTAATATCAGACAATTTCTCTCAAATTAACCTTGAACATAAAAATCCGGAATATAAATGAGATTGTACAAAAAGCATTTAACTCTTTCATAAATTTAAAACAAAATTGAAAGAAAGAATATAGTATGAACATATAAATATGATTAATTAAATTAATTAGTATTTTAAAATTTACTCATGTGTTAGTAAGTAAACTATACAAATAAAGAATAGTTTATGAGAAGAAACATGTCTCTAGAAAATGAGATTGAGATAGAGAAAACACTTGAAAAGATCATAACCTTTGATGTAATAATAAATACATGAATTGATTATGTTCACATATGTAAATCCAAATATAAAGATTAAAAATATATCATAAAAAAATTATATATCAATTCAAACATATTCATTTCATGAAAAATTCAATGACTAAACGTTATAACCTAATTAAAGGAATTTGAGTTATAAAACCACTTACCTTGAGCCCAAAATTGTTTTGTGTGTCCTTTAAATCCTATATAATAAAATTATGTTAATTTTTTAATTTTTTAATTTTGTATTACATGTTTATTATATTATCATTAAACCACTTATTTTCTTATTTAAATGATATATTTAATTACTCAATTCATTAATTCCACATCAAGTATTTTGAGGATGTTCCATCCATAATTGAAAAATGCATTTGGTATATTGACCATGGTAAAAGGAGTAATTGTTCCATCCTATATAGAATAATAATCCTAATATAAAAATAATTTTTTTGCATTAAATACAATTTTATAGAAATCCATGAAAAGTGGAAATGAAAAACAAAATACATTGGTTTGTGAGGAGGTGGTCTACACGTGCAAATGAGAGCTTTTTTTACATTCTGTTGGATTGAAAATAGAGAAATAAAATATTATATTATATTTAAAAAACATTATAATGTTATAAAAATCAAATATATTCATTAAATTCAGCCCCAATTCCATCCATGATCGGAATATTTTTAAAAATTAAGTATATCGTTGTGTGTAGATGGTAGTCTATACATATGCACATGTGATGATTTCATTTTTATAAATTGGAGTGGTACGAAGTTAGATCATATATTATATTTATAAAATAATTATTATTTCATTTTTATCATATATTTGCATTAAATTTATCATAATAGCCATCCATGGGAGACAATGATGAGAAATGAAAAACTTTGGTTTGTGAGGGGGTAGTCTGTATGTATATATGAACGATTATTTTGTTTCCCATTTGATGGAAAAGGATATGAATAAAGCTATGATACTAACATAATAAAGACTTATTATATTTATGATATTTATTTTATTCTGTTTTAATAGTTATGATATAATTGAAGGAGAACAAAGGAAAAGTAAAATTAAAAAGCTCAGTTAAGGAACCTACCTCCTCCTAGAAGAACCTCATTCTTCTTAAACATTATGAATTATAGGATAGTCTTTTAGTGATACCAGAAAATCTGGGAAGTGGGTATGATTTTTTGGAAGTTATTTGGGTAGATATTTGTTGAGGTACATGTATCATGAAGTGTGAGGATGTGAGTAGGTGTGGTATCATTTTATAAGTGAGGGTAGAGGCATCCTTAGAGTTACATAATGTATTAAAATAATATAAATTAATTTTATTGAAAAAGTGGCATTGAATTGATATATTCTAAATATAAGGTGAATATAAGTCTAAATAATCGCATACAATAATATTTGGATAAGTTTGGTAGATTTTTAACCCATATCTCTTAAATTTATCCTCCTATTAACCTTTTTAATGATTACTATGATAATAATATTTTTACACTTTTGGGGTCAATAAAGTTACTATAAAAAGAAAAGGGACTAATAAGATTATAATGGTTGATATTCTTGACCATATCCCATTAACATGGATGAATTTAATTTTTTATGAATTTTAAATCATTTAATAAAATATTATTTAACATAAAATACCAATAATATAATTTTCAAGACTATTCACATAATTTCACATTAAAAAATATCAATATGGTAAGTGAATTTGAATATAAAATATTAACACATAAATAAAAAATTATATTTATCTTAAAAATTAGTAGGACACTATAACTCATCAAAAAATATTACATCGTGTTTTTTAAATCCATTTACTTTATTTTCATATTACTTACATAAGCACGGTGTCGGTGTTGGGTAAGAATTTAAAGTAATTATTTCATCAGTAAAAATTAAAAAAATTAACGATTAAAAAAAATTATTGATTTTCAAAATAACCTTTTATAACCATTCAAACCCATTTTATTACCTAGTGAGATAATATTTTATATATTTAAAAGCAATAATGATACATTTTGGCATTTTCCTTTACTAAAAAATAATATAAAGGTCTTCAGAAAAATAAAAATGGAAATACGGAATATGCTAAAATATTTTAAGGTTTTCGTGTCATTACAGTCATCCAATGAAATATATTCAAGTGTATGGATGATTTTGAATCCTTATTTCATAGTTTTAACCTTTTTTATCCATTTAACCCTTACCATGATGAGAATATTTTTTCCATGGTTATTATTCGTTATGAGAAAGAATAAAGTTGACCTATTTACAAAATTTCTAAATTCTAATTAAAATTATGGAATCCATTTTATCAAATTCAATTTCTATAAGTTGGTGAAATTAATTCTAAAATAAAATCACAAAAGTCAGTCAAAATAGTTTTCTAGAATATTTTGTTTTTAAGTCTAAAAAAATTATATTAAAAAATATTCATAATTTCTATTATAATTACATTAATTGGATTTTTTTTAATAAAAATTAACTAAAGAAAATTTAAAAACAACTCAAATTAAAATTGGACTTTATAAATACTGGAAAATAAATTTGAGTGTCCTCTAGATTAGCTATTTTTCATTATTCACTGAAAAATAATTATTTTCAAAAAATCACAAATTTTCACCATAATAAAAGTTTTATATGCTGATTTCAAAAATTATATCCATTTATCCAATGAAATTTCAAAAAAAATTGTGAATTAATTGTAATATTTTCTCATAAAAATAAATAAATAACATTTCGAAAGAAAATTTATTTTTAGTAGTGAAAATTGACTACCAATAATTGAATGCTTATTTTCTAAGAATTAATCAAATAGATTTGTATTAATAATTAACATTATATATTTTTTTATCATTAAGTTACTCTTATTTATATCCTTAAATTCAATTACTATGTTATAAATGTCATATTTAAATAACAATAATTCACAGCAATTAAAGCTCAATGTTGTGTATCATGTACGCTATCCAACATAGTGTTCTGTAAATATCTTACGGGTATTACATGGGTTTTTTTAACAAGACCAAAAGAGGGTACACAGGTTGTTCTCCCAACCCCAACAAAGGTACACATGAATTTATTCAAACCCAAAGAAATCACACAGGTGTTTCGTCTAAGCCTATCATGTGATGAATGTCTTGGTGGGAAGCATTCAAAAAATATTTCTTTGATTATGATTATGAAACACTTTATGAAACTCTTTTATGACATGATATTATGAATATCATATTCTATAATGGATCATGTTCTTTTATTTCATTATAAATCATTTCTTATAAAAATCTAATATATATTCTACGAAACAGGAATAAGATATACGAATTACTAAGTAAATTTTTTAAATGTTAAGATCATGTTCTCATACCCTTATGCTCTTGTTATTCTTAAAAATGATCATTGACTATTATCTCCCTTGTTTACCCTTATAGAACATATGATATCAGCCTTTATTATGATCTATTTTACCTAGGATATGAATAATGGTTTTAAGTATGATATGTCTAATAAGGGTTATTGTTGTGAAGAACTTAGTGGGAGATGATGTAGATCTTTTATGTAATAGATGTTTATGTATCCATGTTTCTAAAGTCACTAAACCTTTACAGTTTTGGTGTGTATATTAATGATATGTAATAAATATTCATTTAATTATATGTGATAATTTTTCATGTAATGTTTTTTCATCACACTTGTTGATCATATGAGATCATCCTTTTTTATGTTTCCATTCACCGGGTCATGAAGAAGAATATTATGTATGATATGTACAAAAGGGTAACATGTGAAGATTCTATTTTTGGGAGATTATTAAATTTTTGAAAATTAAGTTTATTATGTATCTATTCTTTAAAAAAACTAAACCTTTAGGTTATAGGGTGTGATTTATGAGAATATGAAAGTAATATTTTTATAAAATTATATAAATTGATGTATCAAATTATTAGGTTATTTCATTTTTTATCAAAGATACTTTGCAAACAATATGGTTTCAGTATCAAATCTTAGAGTGCGGGCATGGGGGATTGATATTTGGTGTTAGAGTGAAGTTTAGTTATTTTAGGGGATTAAGAATAGAAAATAATAGTGAAAAACCCTAAGTATAAACCTAGATAAAGGAAAACATATTAAAATTTTAATAAAGTATATATTGTGTGGTTTATAAAAAATGATGTCCATGTTTGGATATATATATATATATATATATAATTAGATATAAGCTCTGTATTAGATAAACCTAGGGTTAATAATCCTAAAATAGGTTTGATGGGTATTAAATCAATAGTTACAGGGTGCATAACAAGTGGACCTAACTGCACACATAGTTTGACACTCCTAGGGGATATTATTTAGTTCAATAATATTCTATTTATAAGATAAATTGGAGAATTTTAATATATTTTCATTTTATTTCATAATATGATTATGTAATATATAACTAGTTATGTTTGAAGCCCTAATAGTAAATTAACAAATGATAGCCTAAAATGATACTAAGAAAATTAATAAGTTGGAATATATATATCATTTGTGATTTATTCCTTCTACATTAAGAGTTTTCTTATTTATAATATTAGTAAATGGTTTTAAATAGGAGTAATTATGTTTATAATGAGTGTAATCTAAAAAGAAATGACTCCCATAATGAGAAACCAAATTAGATGAGTATTGGAGTGAAAAATATTATGGCATTACTCACCATAGTTTCTCAGGATATGAATATTATCATGAATCAAGGATAACTCCCAAATGCACCAAGGAATTAAAAAACTCAATTTAGGCCTTTATGTGGAAATGACATTCCTCTTTTAGTGGGTCTTCCAAGCAACAAATTTTTGAGAAGTATATCATATGAAAACCTATATCTTTTATAAACCTTATTTCATGATTTATTTTATAAATATTCAAATAATATAATTCCAAAATATTGTGAGTCCTAGTGTATTTACGTAATTAGATACATAGAATATTAACATGAAACATGGGTATAATAAAAATATTTAACTCCATAATATGCTCTTAAATATATATATCGATCTTCTAATACTGTAGAGGATAACCTGGGAAAGTTCATAAGAATAGGGTGATATATAAATCTCAGTATAGGAATAATCATATCATAACATGATAAAAGTAATACATGTGAGTCAAGAGGAAAATAAAGGTGGCATAAAAGAGGTTATAATCATAAAAATGAACATCTAATCATTATATAAGATGATAATATCAGGGCAGCATATGAGTTTGGAAACGACATAAAACATAACATCATAATCATAAGTCAATGATAAATTCTAATACATCATAAAATAGTGTGATTAGGATAAATTATCATAAACTATACATGGTATATTATTTGATAAAAACATTTCCCAAGGTATTGGAGGAAAATACAACTTTGGTATCACCCATCACATTCATATCATGTACATATATTTGTATTCCACATAGAGAATAAAACCAAATAACAATTTTAATCATATTTAATCCCATTATTAAGGATTTTTTGTTAAATACATTTAATTAACCAATAAAATAAATGATATGTACATATAGGTGTATACCCTTGATTGGAAATGTGGATGGGTTTTCCGTACATAAAGTTTTTGTATGAAATTTCACAAGATAATATAGGGTTCATAATAAGTGTACATAAAGATTCATGGAAGGGTTTAATGAGAGTTAAATGTGGTCTATCATTGATTTAAAATCATAAGTAAAGTAAAATAGATGTATAAATCATATTAAAACATGAAAAATTGTAAATCAAATTGCATAATACCAATAAACTACTTCAATTAAGAGGAGGGGTAGAGAATCCATTACCTTGATAAGGCGCTTCAAAAAGAGTGATAAGAGATTCTTAAGATATTGGGAACATATTTTTAGGTTTTTAGAGAGAGATATAGAGAGTAATTTCATGATAAATGTGTTTTTTAGTGAATAGATGTTGGAGGTTGGATGGGTATTTAATGAGAAAGAGAGCAGAATTATTTATTAGTTTCTAAAATTAGGTTTTGGACTCTATCTAAAAAATAATCAAAACCAGAAACCTTTCCATGGGTTTTAAAAATGTTTTATACCAAATAAGAGTTGTTTTAAATATTTTATAATTCTATCAATGGAAAATAAAAAATGAATACCATTGGGCGTGTAGAAGTGAGTCATGTTCATAAATAATTGATTTCAAAACCTTAAAATATAATATAGGTTTTCTATGAGTCATTAAGGGTTTATAAAATTAATAAAATAACTTAAAAAAATTATGTTCTGGGGAAACCTATATTTTTTCATGGATTCCCTTTTATTATTTATTATATAACTTTTAGTCAATTATGATATCATAATACATACCATATATTTATACCATATTTAATTTTTACTTAAAAATTTGACCGTCTCAAAAACTATGAAAATTTTACCAGTGGATAATTTTTAATTTTTCATTTCAAAAATAATATTTATTTTTCCAAATTTATTCTCTAAATATTAGAATTTACACTTTTAAATCAAAAATCGCCATTTATTGAAAAATAATTACTTTTTATGACAATAACAGTTTTCTTATGATTATAAAGATTATATTAGACTTCATTAGATTATACTTTCATTTTCATATAAATAAATAATTATTTGATATGGATATTATCTCAAAAAATATTCTAAATTCTTGCATTTATCAAAAAAAGTGTTCAAACCATATATTTTACAAACATACAATTTTGGTTTCTTTGTATCAAAAAGAATCATCCACTCATATTTAATTATATATATATAATAATAATGAAAAGGGATAAAAAATAATTATTTTATTACAAAGGAAAATTAAAAAGAACATTGTACTAGGTTCTTGATACATAACTCAGTATTACAACAGTATACTCTCTAAGGTTAAGGTGTGTTATGGTTGTAATTTCATAGGTTAGTTTGGTGAAAATTTTTTAGGTTATGATATTAATAATATTGTACTCCTCCCATAAATTATTTCATTCAGGTTTCGGTTATTGAATCTCAGCTTGGTATTGTTCAAGGGAAAATACTAGTAATTCCATCTCTCTTAGAATTTACAATAAATGGCTTTCATGTGTTATAATGCTACTAGTTGAGGCTGTCTCTTCTTCTATCTATGTCAATTGGAATTTGTTATAACACTTTATATATACTAATATTAATGGCCATTATATAATGGCTATATTATGAATGGTAAAGTTGTGTAATGATATTTTAAATCTAACTAGCTATATGAGTACAAAATATCTAAAGTAGTTCATGTGTTTTATATAACTATATTGGTTAACAATATATTTATTCATTCAGAAAATAATTTAATTTATAAATTTTTGGGTCTTTATATTATTACCCCTTTAGAAATTCCACCCTATAAATTTCACTTCATACACTAAAACAAATGAGTCCACTTCTATTTCATCACATATTCTGGTTCCCATGTTTGTTCCTCAAACTTGTGGTTCTACAACACTACATTGACCAAGTCATTTTTTCCAGTTTTGTGGAACTTTTTTTTACATTCTAATATCTTCATTGGCTATACTTCGTATGAAAGATAATTACCCAATGATAAAACTTCTAGATTCAATGGATTAGTGGGGTTTGATATGCACTTCCTTAATAGGGATACGTTGAACATATCATTTACTTGAGATGGTTTTATGGGATTTTTAGTCGATAAGCCATAAATCTAATGTGATCAAGGGTCTCAAAGGGGTCGATGTATCTTTAAGTAAGATTTACCTTCTTTTTAAACCTAATGACTTTCTTCCATGATGATATATGAAGGAACACCTTATCTCCAAACTCAAACTCTAGGTCTTGTTGAAAATTTTCTACATATATATTTTATTTACTTTTTATATATTTAATATGAATTTGAATAGTTTGAAGCTTCTCTATAATCTCTCGTATTATATCAGGTCCCATGACCTTTTTCTCTCCAACTTCACCCCAGCATGTTATAGGCTGACACCTATTCCCATACAGATACACACAAGTTGTCATTTGAATGCTAGAATAAAAACTATTATTATATTATAACTCCAAGAAAGGAAGATTTTTGTCCTAATATCTATGTAAATAAATTGAATATATTATTAGTATATCCTCTATATATTGAATAGTTCTTTTAGACTAATTATCTATATGAGGATGATAAGCAATACTAAATCTGGGATCTATATCCAGTGCACTCTAATGTATAGTGACCTGAATATATCATATATAGATATTGCATGTTAGTAGATAAATATTAATTATATAACATAAATATCCAATAAATAATCAAATAAATCTAGTATCTTTGGAAACATGGAAAAAAAACTTGTTCATAATACTCCTATGTTATCTCCCACATAGATCCTTATAAATATCACCCTTCTTCAGTATATCATACAAAGATCCTTTCTTCATAACTTGGAAAAATAAACATAAGAAATGGTGAGATCCAATTCTTATTAAGTGTCAAAAATGGATATTTCAATGATCATATAAACATAATAAGAGAATAAGTGTATGAGAACATGATATTAACATTTTAAAAAATACCCAACATATCATATATCATAATCCTGAGTCATGGAATAAATATTCGTAGTTCATAAGACAATAATCATAATGTAATCAAAGAACATGAATCAAGAAATCTTAATATAGGAATAAGACGTTAATTTGTGGAATACACATAATCATAGAAAATTATTTCATTAGCATCCAAGGAAATCATAGTGGAATGATTTCAATCCCAAAACCATCATAGTAGAATAGGTTTCATCCCAAGATGATCATAATGAACATAGTCCCTTACTGAAGTGGGTTAACATCACATTCCAATATTATTTAGGTCATGAGATGTCAATATTTACCAAATAAATTGGAGGGATATATGGGTCTCACCCATGACATAATTAATAGCATGCATATGTGTTTCAAAATTTCATAAAACATTAATCATATCTGAACCCATTAAAATAAATGGGTTTCATAAATATTTCATCATAGCATAACCCTTGGAAAAATAAATTCATTTCTTAAACATTTCATTATTTCATCACAACATAACCCATTGAAAAGAAATGAGTTTCATAAACATTGATTTATCATATTTATAAATTATCCAAATAAATAATAAGGATGGTATCCTTGGATCATATCCCCAGTGAATCATATGTTAAATAAAGGTTTTTTTCCTTTTATGAATATAAATACCATTGAAATATCATTAAAAATTTCTTGAGGAGAATTACTTTTCCCATTTCTAAATCACTTACTAAAAAACTGTATAAATATAAAAGAGAAACTTTTATTTTAAATGAACCATGTAAACTTATAAAGGAATATTCAAATAAGAAATTATTCATGATGGTAGGAAAAATATTTTATTCTGTATAAGTTAAAAAAACATTCCTTTGGACTTTTTTAAGAAAAGTAACAAAGTACATCATCACGAGAATAAAAAAAATATTCTATTCAAATAATTTTTTAAAAATTAAAAAAAATTAAAAATGACTTAAAATAGTCAAATTAGAATATTAAAAACCTTATTTGAAACATTTTTATAAAACATGGATATGGAAGAAGAAAATTCGACCAAAGATTGAAATGAAGTTGATTTTCCTTAAAAACATAATTTCTGATTCTTGAGTAAAAAAAGTTAAAAAAATGAAATGAAAACATGTATTTTCAAGAAATAATCACAGGAGAATAAAATTTTTGATTTTATTGAGTCATATATCATAATATTACATCATCATAATATAATCATAAACAATCCTAATAAGCAATGAGTTTGTAACATAAAACCCCTTACCTCGAGTCTTCCTTGCATCAAAATCACTCTAACATCCTATATAATAAATTTAAATTTATTATAAATCTATACTAGAGTAATTTTGATGCATATAAGATCTGATATATTCCTTTTATAACATTTTAACACCCCCTTTTGTCACTACTTTTTTATTAAAATTGTCATTTTTGTGTGTTAATTATTTCATTTATGATGAGTATTTCAACTCCGTAATTCCATTACTTGTAGATTTATCTTATATTTATAATTTTAATAATACTAATAATTATATAAATATAATATATATTCATTATATAAATATTTACAGTCATCCATAAAATTTATAGACATATAAAATGAATTTCACCATTCATAGATATGGTAGGTCGTATTTATACATGAATACTGTTTTCATTTTTTGATGAATGGAATTAATGAAATTTAACTAAAAATTAACCTTTATAGAATAATTCTATTTTTATATATATCATATATTTTAATTAAATTGTTCCTTATTACCATCTAAGTAAAATATAAATGAAAAATAAATCGCATTACCTCATAGAGGTGGTAGTCCAGACATACGCATCAACGACGTTATCTTTTCTGAACAGATTAGAAAGTAAAATGTTAAATAAGATATTATAATTATAAAATTATAGTTATTAAATAAATATAATTTTAAAATATTTAACCCGTAATAATATCTATCCATTAATTATGGTTCTGAAAAATGATTTGTATCTCTACGTGGAGACGGTAAGTCATACTTACGGACGAGAAATAATTTCACTTCTAATTTGATGGGAAATAAGGTTTTTAAATGTTTTTCATAATCATTATAAAATTTCAGAATAGTTATTATGCTTAATTTATTATTTAATATTAATTACCTTAGATTGATATTTGGTAAATAATAGTAGAAAATAAAGTAATCGGGTAAGGCGATTACCTCTTCTTTGAAATGACTCCATTATTTCCCCTCTAAAGGAATCTGGGGTAGGTATTTTTGGAAGAACGGGACTTCTAGAATGTGGAAACGGAATTTCAAAAGTTAAATTAGTAGATTTTTTCCATAATAGAGGGCTCAAAGTGGTGTAAAAAATTGAGGGTGGGGTGCCCTTTTATAATTGACATGAGGGGAACTTTTGGCATTTCTCAAAAGATAAAATTATTATAAATTAGTTATCAATAAAAATTACACCAGGTGGATATGGATTCAAAGATAATGTATTATATGGCTGTAATCCCATTATCAAATAGAATTTATACATGTTTTTCTATCATTTTAAACCTTATTATTTTGTTTCACCCATAGTTAACAAATTTTAATTTTAATTATGGTAACAAAATATTAAATTTTTAAGGGTTGTAAATTTTACTTATAAGGTGATAATTGGACCATAAATAGAAAATTTATGATATCTTAGACCATATCATATCCAAATTGTTTTATTTCATCATTTTTTATATTTTTAATTAATTTAATAAAATATTAATTTGATTAAATATCATTATTTTCAATTTTGACACTAATTATTTAATTTTATGGAAAAGTCATAAAGAAAAGTTTGAGATTGAATATATTGTTTTAAAATAACAAAAATATGTCATAATTAACTATAATTTTTTTTAATACTATAAATTATACAAATTATATTCATTTTAATATTTTGAAGATCATTTCTTTCGTTTTTCCATTTATTGAATAAATACACTTTTGGTGTAGTGTAAGCATTTCATGAAATTAAATAATACATAAAAATTATAAATAAATTACCATAAAAAGTAAAATTTCCTTCTTCAAAAAATTAATTTTATGATCAATTCATAATTAGTTTTTGTACCTTTGTGGACATAGAAGACATATTAAAAACAAAGAGAGTGAAATTTTGTAGCTTTCTTTCATTTAAATTTTATATACATCATTTTTAGGGAAGAGTGTCCATTAAAAAATAGAGAATAAGGGGTTAAGTGTTTAATTAAATTAATTAAATAATAATTATGATAAATAATTATGGACTTATCAAAAAAAAATTAACCTAGATTAAACTACTTTACTCTTTAATGAGGTGATAAATTTTACCACTCTTATTATTCCTATCGATCAAAAATAAAAGTAGACTATATAGAAAATTTGTAACTTATTATTCTAAATTTTTAATTAATTACATATGATTCTATACCTGTATTGGTAAGAAATTAGTTTTTATGTATGTGTGTAAAATGTAACAAAAACTTCTTTTTATAGAAATATATTTTTAAGAATAAAACAAAATTTATTCTTATCCTATGACTAGAAAAATATATATTAAATATTTAGAACATCATATCTAGTAAATAATATATAAATTTAATTAAAATCATTCAAAAATAGTCAGTAATTTAATTTAACAATATAAATATATATTTCATGTATAAAACAATTTTTTAGAAAAAATCATAATTTTAATTTTCAATTGATTTTTCATTTTAATTATAAAAATTTTATAACTGATGAATTCATTTTATAAATGCATAGAACATATATTTTTCATAATTTATTTATTTTAATTCATACACCCCCCCCCCAACCCAACTTCTAGAAGATAACATACACATAATATTTTAATAATGTTATGCAATTTTTCTAAACAAAATGTTACGTGTAACACAAGATATCGAACAAATCGAATTATTTAAAGTTAAATATTTCATAAAAATATAAGGGTGTTACATTATAACCCCCTCCCCCTAAAATGAATTTTTACCTTGAAATATGGAACATTGATATAAATAGAATAGTATACTTCTACCACATCACATCCTTAGGTTCCCATATAGCTTCCTCTGATTGGTGGTTTTCCCAAAAAACATTAACCAGGTGAGTGGTCTTGTTTCTAAACACTTTCTATTAATGATCCAAAATCTATATTGCTTATTCTTCATAAGATATATATTTTTCCAATTTTATTAACTCTATGTTTGGTACATGTGAAGGATCAGATATGTACTTCCTTTGTAGAGATACATGGAATATATCATGAACATGAGAGAGTTTTGACGAAAGATCCAATTGATAAGCTACTATCCTGATAGATAAATAATTTCAAAAGGACCAATATACCTGGGACACTAACTTTACCTTCCTTAAAAATCTCATCACCCTCTTCTAGGTAGATAGTCATAGGAATACCTTGTCACCATCTTCAAACTCTTGATCTTTTCGATGATTGTCTGCTTAAATTTTTTCTCAACTCCGACATTCTATTATGTGCTTCTGAATGGTTATAACCTTATATTCCATTTTTTTACCTAGATTTAGTCTAAATAACTTTATTTATCCAACATTATTCTATAAAATTAGAGTTATTCACTTCCTACCATAGATAGATTCATAAGGATCCATCTGAATTATGGAGTAAAATTTATTGTTATACAAAAATTCCACCAAATGAAGTTGTTGATACCAACCACCATTAAAATCCATAGATAAAGATCTCAACATGTATTATAGAGTTTTAATATTCCTATAAGACTGACCATCTATATAAGGATTGTATGCACTACTGAAAATTAACTCTATTTCCAAGGACTACTGATGACTTCTCTAAAACATCAAGGTAATCCTTGGATTCTGATCCGATACAAATGATAGTGGTAAACCATGAAATCTCACCAATTCCATAATATATAACTGAGTAAGTTTATAAGGATAGAAAAATTATCTATTTTAAATGAATTGTTTTTAATTCATAATGTGATCGACTATAACCCAAATAACATTATTAGCTTTATAAGTTTTGGGGAGTCTGATGACAAAATCCTTAGTGATGTATTCTAATTTCCATTCTGGTATGGGTAATGGTTGAACATCCCATTAGACATTTGTCTCTCGACCTTAACATTTTGATGTACCAAACACCTAGAAACATACTCTACAATATCTATCTTCATGTAACCCCACTAAAAATATTAATTCATATATCTATACATCTTCATACATCTAGGATGAATAGATAATGAAGAACTATGAACATCATCCAACAACTCCTTCATCAAATTTGGTTCTAATGGAAAAAATACACAGTTATTAAAACGTATTATTTTGTCACAATCAAGGTTGAAATCAGGAAAGTTCCTCACAATATTTTTCTTCTCTAAATCATCCTTTTATAACACTTTAATCTTCACTTGGATAGAAAGATGAACACTCATTTAAGAAAGATAATATTTCTCCCCTTCATGATTTCAATATCCTTTCTTTAAAAGTCCAAAAGTTACTAATCTTTTTCGATCCTCATTATAAACAAGCTAGAAAAATCCTTTTATATCAAAGCATTTTCTACCTTGTTTAATTTCTTAGGGTAGTAATTTATTGAGCAGTCATAATCTTTAATCATCTATAACTATATATTTTGGTGTATGTTTAGTACTTTTGACTGAAAATATACTTTAAACTTTTTTGATGATTATATATGTACCAATTTTATCCATAGAGATAGCTCATCCATATCCTTAATGAAAAAATCACCACAGTTAACTCTAAATCATGAGTTGGGTAATTTTTTTCATTTACCTTCAATTTTCAATACACATAAGCTATAACCATATCATTCTGTAGGAGAGAACATCACAATACCTTCTCTAATTCATCACTATATATTAAAAACACTTATCCATTGTAGGGTATTATAATAACTAGTGTGCTAACTAGCCTTATCTTCAGTTCTATAAAACATTCCTTACATTCATTCATCCATAAGAACATGGCTCCCATCCGGGTTAACTTGTTGAATGGATACAAAGCCATAAAAAATTATAAAAAAAGAGTTTATAATATCCATCGAAACCAAAAAAACTGTAGACCACAACCACAGTGGTTGGTTTAGTCCAATGTTCACTAACTTCTATCTTTTAAGGGTCTACTGATATACCCTCACTTAAGACTATATGACCTAAGAATTAAACTTCCTAAATAAAAAATTCACACTTGATAAATTTTTTATAATTCTTCTCTAGCCATAGGTTATTCAGTACAATTCACAAATGATATTTATGCTCTTTCTTTCTATTTTAATAAATAATAATGTCACCTGTAAAGGATACCATAAATTGGTGAAGATATTATCAAAATACTCTATTCATTAAACCCATGAAGTTAGTTGGAGAATTAGTAAGACAAAATGGAATCAATATAAATTCATAGTGTCCATACCTTGTATAGAATGTTTTAATTGTTATATGATTATTCTTAACCCTCAATCTATGGTATCTACAATGAAGACCAATCTTGAAAAAATATTGAACTCCGGTTAGTTGATCTAAAAATTAATTAATACGACTTAGAGGATACTTATTCTTGATAGTGATATTGGTAAGTTCTAGATAATCAATATAGATTCACATTGATCAATATTTCTTATTAAAAAATAGAATAGGTTCACCCTAAGGTGACACACTTGGACAAATGAATCCCTTGTCATGATTCTCCTGGATTTTCATCTTCAATTCTTTCAACTCAATTTTTTCAATTCTATAAGGAGTCATGGAAATACATGTAACATATATTATGAGTTCTATTGAAAACTCAACTTCATGTTTTATTATAAGACCACTAGACACTTCCAAAAAAATATCAATAAACTCCTAAACGATAGTAATATATTTTATTTTGATTTTCTCCCAAACCATTTGAGATAAACACCCATTTGTATTGGAATTAGGACCTATAGGATGTATGTAATTTCCATTTGAAGTTCTTTTTTTCATCACACTAATAGGAGATCATAGCTTGGTTCATAATATCAATTGTAACTTCCATTACTTGGAAATTTATTAGTGATTTATGTAAATAATACTAATCGATGCCCAAAATAACATCAAATTCAACTTGAGGAATAATGAAAAAAAATCTAGGAATCACATTCCAAAAAACATCAACTAGAGAAGAATCATAGTCTTGGGATAATATCATCATACCATTT
Organism: Viscum album; assembly: GCA_963277665.1. NCBI lineage: Eukaryota > Viridiplantae > Streptophyta > Magnoliopsida > Santalales > Viscaceae > Viscum > Viscum album. The sequence continues at coordinate 1,753,146,366 of OY728136.1, read as the reverse complement.
GGTGTTTTGATTGCTAACTCAGTATATAATTTTTTAGTTATTAATATAATAATCTTTTAAAACTCTTTTCTATAAAAGTGTTGGTTGATAAATAATCAAATAATACATTATCAATTCTAGAGTGGATGGTAAGTGTACCTTTCACCATCTCATTTTCATACCCCTCATCATAAATAGTGATCACATGATATTTTCCTTTGTCTTTGGGCTTAAGAGGTTATTGAAATTTATTGTCGTCATTAACCCACTAGATCAAATAATTCCTATACAACATGTTTTTAAACCACTCGAGTGTGGGTGGAGTATTATTTGTAGATTTATTTTTATTCATTTCACTAGATAACTTCTTCCCATCACTTCAACATTCAATTTCACTATTTCCTCCCTTTTTACACTTGAAGTATTTACAAATTACCTTAAGGAAATTTCCCCCATGTTTCCTTCCGCACTTCAGTCATAATGGAAGGCACATCTTCTTCTCTCTATGTTTTTTATAATTTCATTTGAATCCCAATTTTATTTTCATTTCAAAACCATTATATTAATGGGAAACTACAATATCCATCTCCAACTTGAGATAATTAAAAAAAATTCTTCATAGCCGCTAAATTTCATTATGTCTAACACCCTTTAAAGACTAGGATTTATAACACTGAATAATTTTTCAACCATATTTTCAAGTTTAATGATAATACCATAAGCATACCTCGCAAGTCTTGTGAACTTTACCTCAAAAATACCAAAAAATCATCATTGTTCTTCTTTAACTCAACAAATTAATTCTCCATTTTCATATAAATAATATATATAAGGTACTTATTAGAAAAATAATATTTTAATTTCATCCCCCTCCATATATTCAAATTCTTATTATCCTCTTGTGTTATTGATATGATTCCCCCACTAATTCTTTTCTCTTTCTAAATGATAAAAATCTAGAGTATATTTCTCCTTCTATGAACAATAGAGAATGGAAAATATATCTCTTATGGTATTGATCCATTTCTTAGTAACTAGTGGATCGATGGACCCACTAAAATAAGGTGTACATTTCCACATGAAGGGCTCAATAAAATAGTGTTCCCTCATTTTCTCCATTAGAATCGCAGCATTATTCATAGTTTGAGAAAGTTATGTGCACATAGGAACAAGTTATTTCATTCAAACTCCCATAACATTTAATAGACCATGAGGAAAATAATTTCATTTTACATCACATTTAGTGTTAACATGATTCCTTTGGATTCCATCCATTTAATAAAACCAAAAATCATAGTGTGAACAACAACAATCATGGTGGGAAAATAAGTGATAAAGAAAAATAATTAATAGGATGTCTAAATCATGACACATACTTTTATGGAACCGTAGGTTTATCCTATGTTATTCATGATTTTACCAAAACTTTAGGTTTTTATCCTATAATTAGACTTATCCCTTGGGTTCAAACTAATTTTTTCTCATCCTAGTTTTTAATGGTTAACTAAACCATTCTCTGATACTAACTATATTGAACCAAACTTTTTATACATAAATATAAATTCTTATTAGATGAAAATTAATTACATAAAATAATGATACATGTAATAATCATATAGGTATAATATATATAGAAGCATGGAAACATAAACAAATGGTTCATAATAGTTCTATATCATATCCCACATAGATATTTATAACTATCACCCGTATTAGATAGATCATACGTAAAATATTTCTTCATAACGTAGGAAATGGAAAAGGAGAAAGGATTTTCTATTATTCTTATTAAGGGTAAACAAGGGATATAGTAATGATCATATGAGCATAACATGATAAAAAGGGTATGAGTACATGATATTAACATTTTAAAACCATACCCAACATATCATATATCATAATCCTGAGTCGTGTTAAATATCATGGAAGTTAATAAAACATTAATCATAAGGGAATCATAGAAGATAAACCATGGAAGCTTAATATAGGCATAAGACATTGATTTTTGGAATACACATAACCATAAAAAATCATTTCCATCATACTCAAGGCTCTTTGGAAAGGCTGTCATAGTGGAATGGTTTCACTCACATAACCGTAATTTTATTCAAGGATCACTCTCAGGACTATCATAATAGATAGACTCCCTTATAAAACTGGGTTCACTCCCCATTCCATTCCTATTTATCTCATGAGAGGTAAACATTATTACCAATGAATTTGAGGTAGAAATAAGTACCATCCATCACATAATGAAAATCATACATTTGTGTTCCACACGATTATAAATTATTCATCATATCGGAACCCATGAAAATAAATGTGTTTCATAAACACTTCATTATAGCATAACTCATGGAAAATAAATGGGTTTCATAAACATTTCATCACAACATAAACCATGGAAGAATAATGGGTTTAATAAACATTATTTCATTATGTTCATAAAACATCCAAATGAAGAGTAAGGATGGTATATTTTGATCATATCCTTATTAAATAATAAGTGAAATAAAAGGTTTTTTTATTTGATGAATATAAATGTCATTAAATAGACATAAAAATATTCTTGAGGAAAATAGCCTTTCTATTTTGAAATAACTTATTTTAAAAAATTCTCAAATATGAAGGAAATTTTTTTTGTAACTAACTATGTAAACCTGTAAATAACTATTCAATGAAAAAACGGGTCTAGAATTCTAGAAAATTCATTCTTGTTATATAAGTTAAAAAACATCCCTTCAAATCTTTTGTTAGAAAAGTCACAGAGTACCTTGTTTGGAAAATGACAAAAAAGATTGCATTCAAACCATTTTGTAAAAATTAATACATGTGTAAAAATTAATTTAACAAATCATAGGATAATAATAAAAACCTTCTTTAAAACATATTTAGAAAACATTACTATGGAATAGAAAGGATTTTCAATCGAAAATAAAAAGCAATTCAATTTTCAATAAAAACATATCTTAGGTCTCTTGAGTAGAAAAGGTGAGAAATGTGATGAAAACATGTATATTAATTAAAAACCATATCACAATCAAATTAATGAGTATTTTGAGATTATTTTCATATTATTTCATCATCAGAACTTAATAATAAATAGTCCTGATAAACAATGATATTGTAATAGGAAACTTTTTACCTCAAGTTCACCTTGCTTATAAAGCATTATAACCTCCTATATAATAAATTTAAATTTATTATTCTTATATAGTAGAGTCATTTAAATTATAATAATATCATATATGATAACTAAATAACATTTCAACAACCCTTTTTATCGATAATTCCTTATTAAAATCAGTATTTTCAGGTGTTGTTATTTTATTTATCATTAGTATTTCACCTAAATAGTTTCATTTGTTGTATATTAATATTGGTAACATCACCTATAGAATATTAATATTGATTTTCCTATCATTTATATTCATTATATACAAATTTATAGTCATACATAGAAGTTAGAGTTAAAAAATGAATTACATTGTTCATGGAGACGGTATGTCGTACATACGCATGATTATTATTTTCAATTTTCAATGTATGTAATGAAATAAATGTAAATAACAATTAATATTTAAAGAATAATTATTTATATATATATATATCATATCTTTTCATTAAATATATCCTTATTTCCATCCTAGTAAAATGGAAATGAAAAATTAATCACATCGCACGTAGAGGCGGTCATCCATATGTACGCACGAGCGACATTATCATTTCTCAATAGATTGGAAGGTATGTATATAGATTAGATATTATAATTAAGGAATTATAATTATTCCATAAATATAATATATAAATATTTTACCCATAATATTACCCATCTATAAAATATGGTGTTGAAATGTGAATTGTATCGTTATGTGGAGATGGTAACCCATATGTATGCATGAGCGATACATTCATTTATCATTTCATAGGAAAGAGGGTTTATACTGGTTTTTTAAGAGTCTTGATAAAATTTTAGGATATTTAGGATCCTGAATTTATTATTTTATGATAATTATTTTAGATTTAGAGGTGGTAAAGAAGAGTAGAAAAGAAATTGACCGGGTAATGAGATTACCTCCTCTTTGTAATGAATCCTTTAGATCTCCTCTAACGGAATCAAGGGTTAGTCTTTTGAGAATAATACAACCTCTAGAGTGTTTATAGGATTGTTAATAATGAAAATTGGTAGATTTAATTTTATATAGAAGTATCAATGATCTGTGAAGTAGTGATGTAGGATTTTCCCTTTTGAAAACTGAGGTGAGAGACACTTTTAGAATTTCTCAAAATATTAAATAGAAATAAATTCGATATAAAAATAATTACCTTCAAATGAAAATGGATTCAAAGATAAGTTAGTATAAGTTTGAAATACCATAAAACAACATAATTTAGACACATTTTTTTCGTTTTCATTAACCCTAATTTAACCAATTAAAATTTTAACTACAGCAACAACTTTTTTAATATTAAAGAGTTATAATTTTTACTTTTAGGGTGAAAATTATCCCATAAATGGATAATTTATTATATTTTAGAACATATAATATACAAATTGTCTTATTTAAGTGTTTTTATGATTTTTGGGTAATTTAATAAAATATTATTTTGATAAAATATCATATTTTTTAACTTTGACACAATTCATTTAATTTGACTTAAAATACATAAATTCATAGTTTGAGTTATAATATGATATTTTAACACAAAAATAATATATAAAATTTAACTATAAAATATTTATAACACTATAAATTACTTGTATTTTTTCACTTTTAATATTTTTAGTAACATTTATTTTATTTTTTCCGTTAATTGAATAAAAACTGGTTTGCCATTGTGTAAGAATTTAAGGTAACTACAGAACACATAAAAAATTCAAATAAATTAAAATCATGAGTATGATGTAATTATTGATTTATAACTATTTTTTTATATGTGGACACATAAGACATATTAAAAACAAAAAGAGTAACATTTTGTAACTTTCTTTGATTTAAATATTATATAAGACATTTTCATAAAAAATGTCCATTAAACTAAAATATTGAGACATTGAGGTGTTAATAGTTAAATTAAATTCATCCTATAAAAATTATTATTAATAATAATGGCCTTATCAAATATTTTTAATCTAAATTAACTTGATTTACCCTTTATTGAGGTGATAAATTTTACTAGGATTACTATTCATATTGACCAAAAATAAAAGGGGCCTATTTACCAAATTTGAATATATTGATTATAAATAAAAAATTAATTTTATCTAATTAAATACCTATAAATGGAATAAATTAATTTTTATGTAAGTGAAAAATGTGAGAAAAATATTTTTTTATTGAAATAATTTTTTAAGCATAAAATTGACTTCATTCTTATCATATGCAAAGAAAATTATTTGTTAAATGTTTAAAATTTTGGACCAATTAATTAATATAAAAATTTCATTAAAATATTTTACTATTAGTGATTAATTTAATTTGTTAATATAAAAATACATTGCATGTAAAAAAAATCATAAAAGCATCACTTTTTTCATATAATTTTTATTGTTAATTATAATCATTTGATAAGTATTAAATTAATTTTAAATATGTGTAGACCATATATTTTCATGTTATCCCTACAGAATATTTTCTTCGTATCTCTATACATCTTAGTGATTCCGAGATTAATATAGAAGTATGAGTCATTCACATCATCTATAAGCTCCCTTTTCAGTTCTGGTTTTGATGGGACACTTATCTAGGATCCAAACCTTATAACTCCATCTACCGAAAATTTTCACAGTAAACTGTTCACTACTTTTTTCCTATAGAACCTCATTGTATTTTTAGGACTCTTAGATCCTTTCAAGAGTATATGGTTGATTAGTTATTTGAACAAGTTTGAATGAATATCATTTTATTATTCTTATTTCCATTCTTTTCATGTACAAGAAGATTTGATACCATTCAATCATCATCCTGGATAGGGTAGTAGGATACTTACTAATCATAGAGTTTACCACTTTGTTGGCCTTCTTAATATGGTAATGGATTGAAAAAACATAATCCTTAATCAGTTCTGGCCACATTTTTTTGTTCATATTGAGCTCCTTTTGAGTGAATATATACTTCAGGCATAATAATCAGTATATATGTCACAAATTTTTCCCATAGTGATAATGACTTTATATCTTCAATGTGAAGACCACTATAAACAATTCTAGATCATTTTTTGTGTAGTAATACTCATGGATCTTTAATTGGCAGGATTCATATGCAATCACTTTTTTTCTTGCATGAGTACACAAACCAGTCCTTTTCGAGACACATAATTTTAGATCACAAATCTTTCCCCATTGGTCGGTAAAGGCAATACATGTGAAGTGATTAGCCTCTTATTTAACTCTATAAATCTCTCTTCTCATTCATAAGTCTAGAAAAACTTCACTCCATTCTAATTTTTCTTTGTTAGTGGGATTTATAATCATGAGATGTTTCTCAAAAATTGATGATAGTGCCAAACTAGTCTAGGTAAACAATAAATCCGCATGATATATTTTAGTCTAGTTTATCCTTTAATAGAATTTCTTTTCTATGGATCAAAAAAATTCTATTTACTAGTGAAATTATAAAAAAATTATTTTGCACAATTTTTTATATTGTAGCTAATTAATTTATCGACGTTTCTCATAAATGTCACCAAATCAGGTGTGTTAAATTAGTGTTGTTTAAAAAAATCTTGAATTTAACAACACCTCATTTTCCAAATAAATTTAGAAACATCGATAAATAAATATTGTTAAATTTGTGATGTTTTTAAAAAGTTAATATTTAGCGACACTTCATTTACCGTTGTTTTTTAGAAGTTTAGGTAAATGAAAACTTATTTACTGGTGCTTTTAAAACAAATCAGTAATTTTTTTGGAATTTATGTTTTGTTTAAAATGTTTAAAAAATGATTTTTAAAAAAATAAAAAAACACCCCCAACCACTTCATCTCCTCCTACCCCTCACACCCATCCCATCTCGTTCCTTACCCATATTGGATCCCCAACCCTTCAATTACCCCCCCCCCCACCTCCAGTACTCTCCACCCTACCACATATCTTCCCTCCCCTCCTCTATCCCCTGATCTTGTACACTCATCTCTTACTGTATCACGCATTCCAAAGCACCCCACCCTACAATCTATGCCCGGATATATCCATGCAATCCCTAGACATGCAGAAAAAGCAACGAAGCCGAAAATTCCCCTCTACAAGGATTCGGAGATTGGACGAATGCATTCATAACTAAAGAGAAAAACAACTCACCTATGAATATTTTATATATTTAATTGTGTTATATATATATATATATATATTTAAAAAATTAGTATTATATATATTTTTATATATTAATATACATATATTAATATATGTATATATATGTGTGTGTGATTATATTTTATAATTTATAATTTATGTGTATATTATATTACATATATGTGTGTGTGTGTGTTTATATTCTATATCATACATATATATATACATATATGTTTATATTTTATACATATATATTTATTTATATTATATCAGTGTGTGTTTATGTTTTATATTATATATTGTATATATGTTTATATTGTATGGTTATATATATGTGGATATTATATATGTGTGTGTTTATATATATATATATATATGATTGTATATATTTTATATATATTATATTTTTCTATTAATATATAGATATATATATAAAAATATATATGTTTATATATATGTTTGTGTGTAAATATATGTGTATGTATACATATATATAATTATAATTATAATTATTATCATATATATATAATTATCCACATTTTAAAACACTGATAAAATGATACTAAAATATGCATGTTTTCTTAAAAATGTGACTAAATTTAAAATATATATTTGTTTTTAAATATAAATATATGTATATTTATAAATTTATATATGTGTGAGTGTGTTTATATATATATTTATTTCTTTATATATATTTATATATTTTTTTAAATATATGTTTATATATATGTCTATATTTGTATATATTAATATATATATATATATATAACTAAATATATGTATCTGTGTTTATATGTGTTTATATATATGTTTCAGTACTTCAAAATAAAAAAATTATATATATATATATATAATTTTTTATATTAATATAAATATATTAATATATATATATATATATTATTTTGTGATTTATGTTTTATATATATATATCTGTGTGTGTGGGTGTTTATATTATATATATATATATATATATATATGTTTATATTTTATATTTTATATATATATATATATATATTTATATTATATATTTGTGTGTGTGTGTGTGTGTTTATATATGTTTAGATTTTATATTATATGTGTGTGTGTGTTTATATTTTATGTTTATAAATATGTTTGTATTTTATATTTTATATATATATATATATATATGTTTATAATTTATGTTTATATTCTATGCTTATATTTGATGTATATATATATATATATCTTTATATTATATATATTTGTGTGTGTTTATATTCTATATACATATATATTATATGTTTATATTAATATATATGTGTTGATATTTTATATATGTGTGTGTATGTGTATGTGTGTTTATATATATATATATATATTTATTTATATTTATATCTGTGTGTGTGTTTATATATATGTGTCCATGTTTATATTTAAATATATATATATATATACATTGATGTAGGTAAATAATATATATATATATATGTATTACCGACGTTTCCTAAAAACATCCCAAATTTAGGATCGTTTTTTTAGAAACATGCATAATTTAGGGATGTTTTTCAGTAAATGTTGCTAATTTGGTGACTTTTTGTTGGAAATGTCACTAAATTATTAAAATTTAAAGAAAACATTGCTAAATTAGTGACATTGTATCACAAAATGTCACTAAATTGGTGTCATTTTTAGGAAATGTCACTAAATGAGCAACATTTCATGAAAAATAATGCTAAATTTACAAATTAGCAACGTTTTTAAAAAACTTCTATAAAAAATGTCGCTAAATTACATTTTTTATAGTGTGATAGCATGCATGAATAATGTTACTTGGTCCATCCAAAACTCCCATTTATTTTACATAACAGATAAAGTTTCCTTTCACAAGGTCTTCAGTACAACATTCAAATTCTCCTCATGTTCCTCCTAGATTTTAAAGTAGATAAGAATATCATCAATAAATAATGCCAAATATTTATCATGTTAATCCCTAAAGACTCTATTCATTAAGTCTATAAAGGGATTTGGAGAATTAGTGAGTCCATATGGAATCACTATAAACTCATAGTTCCCATAAATTTTACAAAATTCAATCTTGGGGATATCCTACTTCTTCACCTTTACAAGATAATAACCTGACCAAAGATCAACCTAAGAGAAGTACTTGGATTCACATAACTAATTGAAAAATTTATAAATCCTTGAAAAATGATAATTTTTCTATAACATTAACTTCTTCACCTTGTGATAATCAATGAAGAGATGTATTGACTCATCATTCTTCTTGAAGATGATGACCAGCACAACCCATGGTGAAGTACATGGGAATATAAACCCTTTATCCATATTCTCCTATTTTTGCTTCTTCTTATTTCAAAGTTCAATATTATCCATTATATATGGATTCTTGGATATTAGAAAATATCTAGATATAAGATTTTTTGAGAAATCAACCTCATGGCTTGGAGGAATACTAAGAAATTCTTTGAAAAATACCACTTCATATTCACTTACAATGGGAATTTCATTAAGGATGATCTATTATGTAGTCTCAATCATTTGAGATTTATATGATTTATAATGAAGTAATAATATCCATGATTAATATTATGAACCAATGGTGATTGATTCGCCTCCTGGCACTTGTATATAATTGGACGGTAATTTTCAATACAAATGGTGTTTTCTTCTCTCGACAATTTATGTTGGATCTATATAAGGAAAAACAATCCATACCCAAAATTGAATTGATATACACTAAAGGGAGTATCATAACGTTCTCTGAGAAATTCATCCAAAAAATATAGATAGGGGAGAAGTTATATAATTGGGGTGTAATAATTTCCAAATTTTTAGTTTTCACTTATATCACCACTTCTATATTTTGAGGTGTCATTAGAATTGTTCTACTAAACTTGTGTTATATAAGATAATGTGTAAAAATTAATCAACCCGTGCATTTTCTATATGTGATTTAATAACTAAACTACCAATTACCACATTTTTGTTAGGATCCACCTCAGTAGGTGTGATGAAATAGTCTCTACCTTTCTATCTAGGCCTTAGAGGTTATTTTCATTAGTTATATTCAACAACTGTTGGCTTATAGGATTGATTTTCATAGTTTCATTGTTTTTTACAATTGAAATATCGGATTGAAGTCTGAGGGTTGACTGTATAAATCATTTATTCCATCATATTGGTGGGTTTTTCCCATCAACATTCACTATCCATCTTTCCTTCCTTTCTACGCTTATATAATTTCCTTTTCCACTTCAAGAAATTTTTAGGACACTTCTTCTTAAACTTTTGACAAGTGGGATGTAAGAATTTTTCAACTTAGAAATTTCTCCATCACTCCCCAAGAATTAAAATTCATTTTTTCACTTCTTATTTCCTAACACATGATATTCATTGGCCTTTATTCTAAATTTGAGGTCACATCAGACAATTTTATCATAGATTTCAATGTCTTGAATCACCAAATATCTTCACAGTTTTAGTTCTATCCCACTAAAGAAGTAGTTAAATTTACTTTTGGGGTCAATGATAATGTTGAATGTATATTGATAAAGAAAATATTTTCAATCAATTGAAATTGAATATAATTTTTTTAAATCCATACAAAGTGTTACTTTATGATAGATTGCCTCATTTTATGATATTGGTGATATTATGAGCATAATAATAAAAATGGCCCATTTCGTATTTTTAACTGTTTTAAATTATTTCGGTATTTTGGAAATAACATTTTTTATTCTAATCCAAATTGAAAAATTATTTAATTTACGTATTCTACACATCTAAGGATTCATTTCATCCTTCTTGACCAAAATCTTAATCGATATTATGGAAGCTCAAAAGAAGCTCACAAGTTGGACCATGAAAATTGTTTACAGATATGTCGTGTTTTGGTGTGGGGTCTATAACATGTTCATGGTGGGATTAATTGATGTGAAATTAGGTTTTTGGACGTGAAAGGAATTTTGGAACATCTATCATGAATTCTAGGATGCGTGAATTGGATGTTTTAGGGGTCGTTAAAGTATCCTAATCTGGCGGTTTTTGATTTGAAGAGTCTGACTGGACAGAATAAATGGTCAGCATAAAACGGGCATAACTCTCATAATAATTATCCAAATACCCTGATATTTTGAGTGGAATCTCCCAACAAAATTATTAAAAAATATTAAATAATGGTGGAACGCATAAAGAAGATATTTAATGGGGATAAAATGCGTAATCCTTTAGGGTACAGATTCTGGCTATAAAAAGAGGGGAGCTCCTCCCTCTCAAAGCATCTCATTCCATCCCATTCCTTCGAGGACGCCAAGAAGGAGAACTTTTCAGCTTTATATTTTTTATTTATTTTATTTTCAATAGATTTATAATTCTTTCATCCCCATTCATCTCTATTTCCCTTTTAATGGTGGGGTAAACATTTTGAGTAATTGGGGAAGGGTTGGTTTTCAATTTTGTAATGCTTGGGTTCTTGGAAGTAATTGAATGAAATTTCTTTCTTATTCAAAGTTGTTTTTAATTTCATTTAGTGTATTTTATTATCTAGTGAGATCATTCTTGAATTTTAATTCTGTTATTAATTTTTTCCTTGGTAAAATAATCATTATCTCTCTCTACTAATTTCTAGTTTATATACAATTGAATAGACTAGGGATTAGTGGTGAAGTGCTCAACAATCATCAGTACGTGAAAAAGGGTTAGTGAATGTTATTTATTGTTTGGGATAAACAAGACCCAATTAGGTTTTTCTCATGTCAATTGCGGATATTAAATACAACTATTTTTCACATGGAAGGTGTGTTGAACAAACTATGATCTTGGTAAGGTTTTCTCTCACCATCGTAATTTCACTAAGGAAGTGAGAGGAAAATATTATGGAAACTCACTTTAATAAACTAAGAATAATAGGTTTAAATTAAATTGAATAAGGATAGAATTAAAATTGGGAAACTAACCCTGACCTAATTACCATTTTAATATCATAGTTTTTTCAGTCATTTGAATTTAAATTTTCATTTCAACCATTTTCTTATTAATTTATTCTAGAAAAACACCACATTTTTACCCTCATTTAAAAGTGACAAATTATTTTGTGTACACTCCTCTTTAAGAGACATCCTAGGTCAACCACATTACTGAATTTTAACTTAACAAATAATTGTTTTTCCACACCTTACAACAGGCGTGTGTCATGTATCATATTGGCCTTGTAATGTTTTCCTCATATTCCCCAATGGATTAATCATCTTTTTTCATGTGTCCAAGGAACCCCCTCTCCATTTTTAGTTAGAGAGAGTGAGTAAAATATTTTTCGAAAAACATTTTCCATAATTATTTGTACTTCAACACTTAAAACTATTCCTCAATATCCGTATTTATGATCAACGTTGACCATTTATTAGCTTCTACATCTATATGATTAAAACCTAGCATGACCTTCTCTTCCATATATTATTTAACGATGGAGAATATATTTTCAATGGACATAATTTATTGTTCCATGGTTAAAGGACAAGAAGATCCACTAAAATTCAGAGGCCTTTATTATATAAAGGTCCAAATTTTGACATGATCTTTTTTAGGGGGATGTTAGTGTTCCTCCTATTTCAAGTTTTTTTTAAACATGATTTATTTGAGATTTTATTCTCATGAAATGCATGATTTCTTCTCCCATTAGTTTGGGAATCTCATTTAGGAAGCCATCATATTAACCCTCACATTGGTTGTTGCTTCGGTTCATTTTATTTCCATACATTAAAAAAATAAAGGGGAAACTAAGGATGATAATTATTAACTTTATTAAAAAAATAAAATGGAAATTGTGAATATCAAAGGTATAACTCATAAATTACATACATTTCTTAAAATATGTGTTTCTAGGTTTTAATCTATGTTATCCATGGTCTATTTCCTGACATAAAATTTCATGTTTTTTCCAATTATAATGGTTCAAAAAGAGCTTGTGAATTTACTAAATAATATCCCTTAGGAGTTCCAAATCTATTGTGAAGAAAGGACCCTTTTTCGTTCAACATCTTATGATCAAGGCAATTCCCAATTCAGCCTTTTTGGGGGTATTACCACTAGGTACAAATGTGATTGATCTACATCTACATTTATTATAAAGATATAGATTTTGTTTCCTAGAACCCACTTAATCTATACATTACCATAATATAGATATGTTTTCATATGTTTAGTCTTATCTTTAATTATTTTACTAAATTTTGTTAATCCTAATCTCCAAAAATAATTAGACCTTTCTGTAATACCAACTATGATTACTCATATATTTTATAAACCTTGTTTCATGATTTATTATATAAAAATTCACATAATACAATACTAAAAGATAAAGAGGCATACATTATTTATGGTATTATATAAATAGTACATTATCTTGGAACATAGGTATAAAAACATTATTTTAATCTCTTTAACATTCTCTTAAAATTCTATATCCTTTCTAAAACTACATGGGATAACATAGGGATGTAGATAAGTAGCGGTGAGCAACAAAGACAATTATAGGAATAATTAAATAATAACATGATGAAAGTAATACATTTTAGTCAATATTTATAACAAGGTGACATAAAATAGGTGATAATTATAAAAATGAACATCGTATCATGATATAAGATGATAATATCAAGGAAACATAGAAATGTGGAAAAAAACATAAAACATGACATCATGCAAATATATGAAAGAAAATTACTGAGAAATCGTAACATAGTGTATTAATTATTGAATCTTGTGAACCATACATGAAATCTCATGACATAAAAATATTACTCAATTCATTGGATGGATATATAATTCTAAGACCACCCATCACTTTCATATTATTAGCATGCCTTTGTGTGCCACATAGATCATACAACATAAGAACATCTTTCATCTCCATTAATCCCATGATCATGTAGTGTCAATTATATACATATAAGTACCAAATCAAATGAAATGTATATACATATAGGTGAATGATCATGAGTGTAAAAAAAGACAGATATTCACTATACTAATTATTAGTATGAAAATTCATAGGAAAATTTTGTCAGCATAACGAGTGTATATAAAGATTCATATAAGGGTTTAATAAGTGTGAAAGGTGGTAAATAATTTCATAGAAATAATATGGATAGTTAAATGGGTGTATAAAAATAGATTACAACCTGAATAGTTGGAAATCAAATAGAATAATACAAACAAAGTTCTTCAATAAATAGGAGGGGGAGAAAATCCATTACCTTGAGAGGGTGCTTCGAAAATCTTGGGAGTATCTTCTTAATATTTTGGGTGTAAGGACCCATCCTTATGTGTTTCATATTCTAGTGACTTAAACTAGAATTCACTTTATTAAAATTCCAACGATCTTGTTGGTTTAGAGTTTTATAGAATTAGGACAAACTCTTAAAAACTAAACCAATACATTACAAGTGAGTACTTTTAATCAGAATATACTCTTCCCACCAATCAAAAAACTTTAATATAAAACATGTTTAATTTTCATGATAAGTCTTTAAAGTTTTCATATTTAACTCATCATTGTCCCTAATCATCCATAATGCCAATGAAAAACATTTTAAAATGTGGTTTGAGTATAAAAATCTCAGTAAGGGACATAGAAAAGAAAGAAAATCATTAGCCTAGTAAAACATAGAAATTCATAATATTCTTACCATTATCAAATTATTCTTTGATATTATGTAATTAATTATTTATATATATATAACTAGAATTATTCTCAAATAAAACCATTAAAACCCAACGAAAACATAGATAAAACATGTTGGGAACTTGGGGTATCATTGGAGTAACCAGCACAACTACTCATGGAAGACCTTCATAGTAGAGACCATAAGCCTGACGTATATGGACATTAAATTACTTTTGTGGAATACTTAGTACATAACAAAAACACACACACAAGGACCGTAATAGTTTAGTGTCTTTGGAAACTCGGAATATAATCTTCTAATCGTGGTGAAAGATCTTCAACATCTCCCATAAATATCTTCTTTATTTTATACCTAAAAGCTTTCTTTATATCCTGGGGAAAAGAAAACATAAAAGGGTGAGCTCAAATGCTCAGTAAGGGTAAACAAAAGAAATATCCATCACATCATATTCATAATAACATAACATTTTAGAATTCTTAACCTGCAAAAGAGATCATAATATCATAACATGGGATAAATCATAGTAGTGAAATGTAATCCCAATAATCATAAATTAAAACATGAAACTTTGTGGCATACACACATAATCATAGAGAACCATTTCTTATAATTCAAGACTCGTTGCCAAGACTATCTTAGTGGACAAAGTCCCTTTCTGAACCGTGTTCACTCCTCGTTTCAATCCTGTTTCACTGAACCGTTATAACCTACCGTTCCAGCCATGTCTATCTCATGAGATATAAAATCTTTACCCAATGCATTGGAGGGAGATATAGTTCCCACCCATCTCATAATGATACCATTCTTATGTGTGCCACAAAATCATAAACCATACATCATAGCATAACCCATGTAATAAAAAATGGGAATCTTTAAACATCGTGACATCATAAAACAATTCATACAAGATAAAAGAATTCATAAAAATATAATTCCATCACAACATAATCAAATCAAGAAAAACAGAACCCTTTATTATCTTAGATGGAAAATAATTTTGATAAAACACTTGAACTCCATTCTTGAGGAAAATATCCTTTCTGCATCAAAAACACTTTTCCTTTCTTAACATGTCGTACACTAATAAACTAAAAGAAGTTGATTAAAAATAAACTTGAAAACTTGTAATGGAAGCTTCTAGGAAATAATGTTTTAAAAATCCATTCATGTCGTATAAGTTAAAAAAACATTCTTCGTACTTTTGTCAGAAAAGTCAAAAAGTACCTCGTACGAAAAACGACAAAAGATTCCCTTCATATCCTTTACTAAAAACTCACCGAAGGGTAAAATTGGATTTAAAATAATTATAGGTGGATGGAAATAATATTACATATTGAGGAAACATGGATGTGGATGATAAAATACACCCCAGTAAAAGCCAAAGTATAAACAATCTCGGATAAAAATGAGATGGTGATATTTCCCTTACCTTAGGTCTGATTTGCTTCGTAAGTGTTTGAACCTCCTGTATAATGATTTAAATAATTTTATTGACTTATTACATAATCATACTTGTTTTTATGATATCATATATGGACATATTCTTAGCTTCTTCTTAGTAATATTTCATTGCTACTTGTTATTCGGGTGTTTATTACTTTTTGTTCTTATGCGTGTTTTGTTGAATAAATTCTTATTCTTCTCTTTAGTTTATAGATACCTCATTTACAGAATAATATTAGTGTAATATATATCATTTTCATTCATTCAATTCATTTATATAATCATTATGAAATGAAGATCATGTAGAACGAGTCGCATCACATCGTGGAGACGGTATTCCGTACGTACGCACGAGTGATGATATCGTTCCTATGATCGTGGAATTGTATTTAAGTGTATGTATACTATTTCAGAATCAATATAATTTTATAATAGTCATATATAGTCATTATTTACACCATTATACCCATCCAATTAAGGTGGTGGTGGAAAATAGATTACACCACGGCGTGGAGACGGTATTCCGTACGTACGCACGCTCGGTGATTTCTTTTTCCGTAGGATGGATAGATGGTGAAATAGGGTTGTTTCATACTTATAATAACATATCAGTATGTGAGTGATATTTATGTTATTACTTCATAATGAAACAAATAAATAAGAAGAAGTGGAAGAATAAATAAAGATGAAAGAATCGGTAACGGACATTACCTCTTCTTTGAAGTGCTTCTTTGAGACCTCCTTTTAGGGAACTAAAATTGGTCTTTGAGGAAGACCAGAACCTCTAGGATGTTTCTAGGGAAGTGGAGAAGAGAATTTGGCAGGGTTTGTCTGAGCTTGAAGGCTCAATGTGGTGTGAGGAAGAGAGGGAGGAGGTTCCCTTTTATAAGGTAGGAGAGGGGTACCTTTGGAATAACTAAAACTATTATTTTATTATAAAGTCATATTCGGTTTTAAATAGCTCCAAATTGATTTATTTCGAAGCTAAGGTGGGGATGGATCAAAATTCTCTCATCCAATAGAATTTAGACAAGTTTAGGTTCCTATTTTAACCTTATCATTTAGATTTAACATTAAGTTAAATTATTTTACTTTTACCGTGTCTTCTTGTGTTCTTACACTATAAGGTTAATAAACTTACTATAACAAGCCAAACAAACCCCAAGTTGTTTATTATTAATATATATAACCTCATATAATTAATTTGTCCGAACCTTAGATTTTTAGGAATATAATAACAATTAATAATATAATATTTGTTTCAAAAACTATTTTATGTCAATTTTGAAACTATTTAGTAATTGATTTTTGTGAAAATCATAACAGAATGATTAGTTCGAAAAAAGTTATTTAAATCAATACTAACATGTCATATTAACCTAGAAAATTATTGGAATTCATAAAAAGTCTCAAATTACATTTATTTGGGTATTTATAACATCAATTATGTCAATATTGTATTAATAAGATAATTACTGCATCATCGTTGTGTCATAAATAAATTAAATTATTTAATGTCTAAAAATTATAAATAAAATACCATTATGTATGAAATCTTATTATATTTCTAATGAATATTTAAAATCGAATTTATCTTATGTATAACCCTATATTAAAAATGTTTTAGTAAATAAACATTGATTTTAACTCTTTTAACACTTCTTTAAATTAAATAATAATAAATGTCCTAATCTAATCCAAGTGGGCCTAAATGGTCATATTTTATTCCTAAGGTTGTTTTTGGTCAAATTACACTTATCCAATAGAATTAGGACATGTGTTAGGGTAATAATAATATCATTTTTACCCTTAATTACCCTATTTACATTTAACCGTGGTAAAAAAAGTAAAAAGTTACTATTCACCAAAAATTATTTTCATCTCATTGAACCACATTTTGGTCCTTGATATTAACAGTGTCTCTCGGATTTTCGAAATTTCACTCACAGAAGCGGTAAAATTAAGTTTTATGAAAAATTCAGTTTTTTAACTACCACTTAGTGGTTTCACTATTCATCAAAAAATGAAAGTTTCCAGAAAAATACCAAAAATTAGGCCTAAGCTATATTTGATATTATGAACTCAAAAATGATGTCTATTTTACCAAATTCAAAACATATTAGTTGCATTAATTAATTTAAAAATTAATTCTCGTCGTCAAAACAAATAGCGTGTTCTTAGGAGATAATAACTATCAAAAGATTGACACTTGTTTATAACTGGTTTAAATGTGAAATTACATCCAATGACCAACATTGTATTAAATTGTAAAAATATATTCTAAATATACTTTAAAACCACTAAAATTAATAATTTATCACTATTAATTATTTCGATTAAAACAGTTGTTTTTAATTAAAATTTAGTAATTTTCACTATTCATCAGAATATGAAAGTTATCCGAAAAGTACCAAAATTTCACCCTAAGCTAATTTTGATATTCAGAATCCAAAAATGAATTCCATTTTGAGAGATAAAATTTCTAAAATTTTAAAAGGTGGTTATTACTATTCATAACTGCTAGTTTTAATAATATTTTAATAGCATATCGTTGTTTAGTGAAACTCGGTATTGCGTACTACACACGCTATCGAGGAAGGTTGCGATTGCGTGTAATGCAAGGCAAGTCAAGGATGTGTGTTTTGCAAGATTCTTTTGGTGTAGCATACAACACAAGACATTAATGAAATTAAAAAGAATATTTTTCATAAAATCTCGGGATGTTACATTCTACCCCCCTTAAAATGAATTTCACCCTCGAAATTCGTTAGGGATATAAATGGTTTACTATTCAAAAGTTTCTTTAATAGAAACCCACATCGTAAAAAGGAATACCAAAACCAATCTTTAAAAACAAAAGTATGAAACGTAACGGTTACCCAAATAAACTAATCACTGGGTTTCCACATAGGTGAAAATATGGATATGGAAGAGAAATCTAACCATCATGTTCTGATGGAGAGTGGTAGAGAACATGGCTATGGAAAAACCAGAAATCACAAAGCCATAAATTTTTGATGATCTAAGGTACCATCTGATTCATCAGATATAAGAACACTAGGACAACATTTTTGGTTTTCAAGATCATTTCCCTAAAGTTGAAGAAATTGGAATTAGAATAAATACTTTCGTGATTTTGGTATAGTCTCACCATTAGTCATTCTTTGGAAAATTTCCACTTCATCTCTTAAAGAAATGAAGTTGAATTTTTCATTTGCGATGTGTTAGCAGATCATGTGATAAAATGATGGGTCATTCCATCTGTCTCAAACAAAAGGTTAGAAAAGTTATCAAAAAATACATAAGTCCATCTATAGTGAGATTAATCATATATGGTTCCTAAAATGGACTTCTACTTCATATATCATACTGCTTAATATAATAAAACTAGTTTCTACTAAATAGGGACTTTCTGTAGGCCAGTGGTAGGCGATAAAGGCCAGTCGCACTTCGGTTGTGGGTTCGATTCCCACGGCCTTGTCCGACGCGATGGGATGTCGCCCGTCCTACAGGTTGTCCTTTTTCTAAAACTATATTACTATAACATCCCATCAATAATATCGAAAAAACTTTTATCCTTAAACAATACTAACTTATGTCCAACATAGTCCATTCAAATCTTAAGGCTTATCCATAATACTGCAGTCCACTCTCATAATATAGTGAAAACGATTGCCAGAGATTTAATACCATCGTTGATCCCCATATATCATAAGATATGTCTTGTTGGTCACATTCCAAACATTCAAAGTCCTTAATCATGTGTTCTCTTGAATACCCATTGAACCTTAGTGAAAACATGAATGCAGTTAAAATTTAACACTTTCCACATACCAAAATCTTCAAAATTCTATATACTCAAACCATGATATCACTTATTCCTTATATCAATCATGAGCTCATGAATACTGTCAAACATTTCATTTTCTCCTTATCCCTTCATTATGTGCATATCATCTACTTTCCAAAATATTTGAATCACTTTTCATGGTTACCGGTACCTTAAAATTATTGAAAATCATAATAGAAAAATACATAAATATTTCAATACACCATAAAATTACCTCAACAACATTATTCTTGAATTCCAATACATAAACACTTCAGTCCATACACTTCAATGATTGTCCTGGAATAAGTCCTTCCTTGATTTAGAAGTAACTTTTTAGGTCAGGGCATTGAGTTGGGTAATGCCCATATTCTCCACAAATAAGACATTGAACTCCATAACAGTCTGTCACTCTATGACCATTTTCTCCACACAGATAACATCGGTCCCTCCATTTGAGGTATTCCTCAATGTTCTTCTTCCCTTCTTTATAAATCTCAATCTTCCTTTCTTTATGCTCCTCAACATGCGAACATGCATAATAGTTTATCTTCCTCTTCTTTGATGAATTAGGCATACCACTAAATTTAACCTTGTTAATCATATATCGCGATGACTGATTCGGCATAATCACAATATCTTTCTCGCTAGGAATTACACAATTTTGTTGCTTATAGTCACCAATTTGTCCATTGTATTCAATGTTAACAGAATTCCTTCTGGTTCCCTCCATTAACTAAAACACAAAAAGAATCTTGTGAGAGGCAAAAATCATGCTAGAGAAAACAACATAGTAAAGGGGGAGTACCCTCAATATCTAACATCTTAGGTTAAATTCTAAGATCGTTAGCGTAATTCTAGGACTATAACATATACGTATACTTAACCTTAGATACATCCCTAGACATACCATAGAAATATCTCTAGGTATCTCACTAACGTTTTCGCATCCTAGTTTCCAAAGGTTGACTAAACCTTTCCTCTGATACCAACAGTAGAGACCCAAAGCCTGACGTACATGGACATTACATTACTGTTGCGGAATACTTAGTACATAACAAAAACACACACACAAGGACCGTAATAGTTTAGTGTCTTTGGAAACTCGGAATATAATCTTCTAATCGTGGTGAAAGATCTTCAACATCTCCCATAAAGATATTTTTTTTATACCTATAACCCTGTTTTATATCCTGGGGAAAAGAAAACATAAAAGGGTGAGCTCAAATGATCAGTAAGGGTAAACAAAAGAAATATCAATCACATCATATTCATAAGAACATAACATTTTGGAATTCTTAACCTGCAAAAGAGATCATAATATCATAACATGGGATAAATCATAGTAGTGAAATGTAATCCCAATAATCATAACTTAAAACATGAAACTTTGTTGCATACACACATAATCATAGAGAATCATTTCTTATAAGTCAAGACTCATTTCCAAGACTATCTTAGTGGACAAAGTCATTTTCTGAACCAAGTTCACTCCTCGTTTCAGTCCTGTTTCACTAAACCGGTATAACCTACCGTTCCATCCATGTCTATCTCATGAGATATAAAATCTTTACCCAATTCATTGGAGGGAGATATAGGTCCCACCCATCTCATAATGATACCATTCTTATGTGTGCCGCAAAATCATAAACTATACATCATAGCATAACCCATGTAATAAAAAATGGGAATCTTTAAACATCGTGACATCATAAAACAATTCATATAAGATAAAAGAATTCATAAAAATATAATTCTATCACAACATAATAAAATCATGAAAAACAGAACCATTTATTATCTTATATGGAAAATAATTTTGATAAAACACTTGAACTCCATTCATGAGGAAAATATCCTTTCTGCTTCAAAAACACATTTCCTTTTTTAACATGTCGTACACTTATAAACTAAAAGAAGTTGATTAAAAATAAACTTGAAAACTTTTAAAGGAAGCTTCTTGGAAATAATGTTTTAAAAATCCATTCATGCTGTATAAGTTAAAAAAACATTCTTCGTACTTTTGTCAGAAAATTCAAAAAGTACCTCGTACGAAAAATGACAAAATATTCCTTTCATATCCTTTACTAAAAACTCACCGAAGGGTAAAATTGGATTTAAAAAAATTGTAGGTGGATGGAAATAATATTACATATTGAGGAAACATGTATTTGGATGATAAAACATACCCCAGTAAAAGCCAAAGTATAAACAATCTCGGATAAAAATGAGATTGTGATATTTCCCTTACCTTAGGTCTGATTTGCTTCGTAAGTGTCCTAACCTCTTGTATAATGATTTAAATAATGTTATGTACTTATTAAATAATCATAATTATTGTTATGATATCATATATGGTCATATTCTTAGCTTTTTATTACTAATATTTCATTACAACTTTTTATTCGGGTGTTTATTACTTTTTGTTCTTATGCGTGTTTTGTCGAATAAATTCTTATTCTTCTCTTTAGTTTATAGATACCTCATTTACAGAATGGTATTAGTGTAATATATATCATATGCATTCATTCAATTCATTTATATAATCATTATGAAATGAAGATCTTGTAGAACGAGTCTCATCACACCGTGGAGACGGTATTCCGTACGTACGCACGAGTGATTATATTGTTCCTATGATCGTGGAATTGTATTGAAGTGTATTTATACTATTTAAGAATCAATATAACTTTATAATAGTCATATATAGTCATTATTTACACCATTATACCCATCCAAGTAAGGTGGTGGTGGAAAATAGATTACACCACGGCGTGGAGACGGTATTCCGTACGTACGCACACGCGGTGATTTCTTTTTCCGTAGGATGGATAGATGGTGAAATAGGGTTGTTTCATACTTATAATAACATATCAGTATGTGAGTTATACTTATGTTATTAATTCATAATGAAACAACTAAAGAAGAAGAAGTGGAAAAAGAAATAAAGATGAAAGAATCGGTAACGGACATTACCTCTTCTTTGAAGTGCTTCTTTGAGACCTCCTTTTAGGGCACTACAATTGGTCTTTGAGGAAGACAAGAACCTCTAGGATGTTTCTAGGGAAGTGGAGAAGAGAATTTTTCAGGGGTTGGTCGAGCTTGAATGCTCAAAGTGGTGTGAGGAAGAGAGGGAGGAGGTTCCCTTTTATAAGGGAGGAGAGGGGTACCTTTGGAATAACTAAAACTATTATTTTATTATAAAGTCATATTCGGTTTTAAATAGCTCCAAATTGATTTATTTAGAAGATAAGGTGGGGATGGATATAAATCCTCTCATACAATAGAATTTAGACAAGTTTAGGTTCCTATTTTAACCTTATCATTTAGATTTAACATTAAGTTAAATAATTTCACTTTTTCCGTGTCTTCTTGTGTTCTTACACTATAAGGTTACTAAACTTACTATAACAAGCCAAACGAACCCCAAGTTGTTTATTATTAATATATATAACCTTATCTAAGTAATTTGTCCGAACCTTAGATTTTTAGGAATAATATAACAATTAATAATATAATATTTGTTTTAAAAACTATTTTATGTCAATTTTGACACTATTTAGTAATTGATTTTTGTGAAACTCATAACAGAATGATTAGTTCGAAAAAAGTTAATTAAATAAATACTAACATGTCATATTAACCTAAAAAATTATTGGAATTCATAAAAAGTCTCAAATTACATTTATTTGGGTATTTATTACATCAATTATGTCAATATTGTATTAATAAGATAATTACTGCATCATCGTTGTGTCATAAATAAATTAAATTATTTATTGTCTAAAAATTATAAATAAAATAACATTATGTAGGAAATATTATTATATTGCTAATGAATACTTAAAATCGAATTTATCATATGTATAACCCTATATTAAAAATTTTTTAGTAAATAAACTTTGATTTCAACTCTTTTAACTCTTCTTTAAATTAAATAATAATAAATGTCCTAATCTAATCCAAGTGGTCATAAATGGTCATATGTTATTCCTAAGGTTGTTTTTGGTCAAATTACACTTATCCAATAGAATTAGGACATGTGATAGGGTAATAATAATATCATTTTTACCCTTAATTACCTTATTTACTTTTAACCGTGGTAAAAAAAAGTAAAAAGTTACTATTCACCAAAAATTATTTTCATCTCACTGAACCACATTTTAGTCCTTGATATTAAACGTGTCTCTAGGATTTTCGAAATTCCACTCACAGAAGCGGTAAAATTAAGTTTTATGAAAAATTCAGTTTTTTAACTACCACTTAGTGGTTTCACTATTCATCAAAAAATGAAAGTTTCCAGAAAAATACCAAAAATTAGGCCTAAGCTATATTTGATATTTTGAAATCAAAAATGATTTCTATTTTACCAAATTCAAAACATATTAGTTGCATTAATTAATTTAAAAATTAATTCCCGTCGTCAAAACAAATAGCGTGTTCTTAAGAGATAATGACAATCAAAAGATTGACACTTGTTTATAACTGGTTTAAATGTGAAATTACGTCCAATGACCAACATTGTATTAAATTGTAAAAATATATTCTAAATATACTTTAAAACCACTCAAATTAATAATTTATCACTATTAATTATTTCGATTAAAAAAAGTTGTTTTTAATTAAAATTTAGTAATTTTCACTATTCATCAGAATATGAAAGTTATCCGAAAAGTACCAAAATTTTACCCTAAGCTAATTTCGACATTCTGAATCCAAAAATGAATTCTATTTTGAGAGATAAAATTTCTAAAATTTTAAAAGGTGGTTATTACTATTCATAACGGCTAGTTTTAATAATATTTTAATAGCATATCGTTGTTTAGTGAAACTCGGTATTGCGTACTACACACGCTATCGAGGAAGGTCGCGATTGCGTGTAATGCAAGGCAAGTCAAGGATGCATGTTGTGCAAGCTCCTTTTGGTGTAGCGTACAACACAAGACATTAATGAAATTAAAAATAATATTTTTCATAAAATCTCAGGCTGTTACATTCATCATTAACTTAAGATCATTACCTTAGAGTAACCATCAGATATCCTCATTATTAAGTATCATAGTTAATATTGGAAGAACTATCATATTATATTATCATTATCTAATAGGAAAAACCAAATTAGTTAACTCCATCTCATATATGGAATAACCATACAGTCGACTTCCATCTTTGGGGTACACAGTTTAATAGAGGCTATAACGTACCCACCCATCTTTGGTTTATCACAGTACCAACCATCCTTGGATAATACTATAAATACCCATCCTTGGTTTATCATATAACCACCCATATGTTTTTATAACATAACCACTAATAATCTTAAAAAATTCCCATGAACCATATCATAACAATAAAACATGAATTCTTACATTAAAAAAATACTCTTAAAGAAGATAACCTTTTTACTTTTTAATCACATATTTTCATAAAAATTGTATAAATATAAAGGAAAACATTTTATTTGAAAATAATCATGGAAAATTTTAACCGAATTTTCAAATCATTAAGGCTTCATGATAGTGGGAAAATTTTCTCATTCCATATAAGTTAAAAACATTCCTTCTATATTTTTGTCAGAAAAGTCACAAAGTACCTCATTTGGAAAACAAAAAAATATTACTCTAAAATAATTTTTTAAAAGTCAGACATGGATAAAAATGAACTTAAATAGTCATAGAAAAATAATGATAAAATTATTTAATACTTTTTTAAAAAATAATCAACTGAATATGGATGAAGACGAGAGTATTGAAAGGGAACTTTAAAATATCATTTTTAAATGAAAGTCCTTTACCTTGAGTCTGACTCATCATGTACATTCATTAATTTCCAAAATAATAAATATAAGTAAATTTTTCCTTTCTTAAGAGCCTTTTTCGAGTTTATTATTCCTTTAATATCACTTATTATATTGTTATATACAATTTATTAATAATTTAATTTCACATCGAACATTTGGAAAATATTCAGTACTTAAATTAAAAATGACTTTAGTCAGTTTACTATTGTCAAAGAGGCCTTTATTACATCATATCCTAAATAATAAATAAATACCACAAGATTTTATGACATGTCTCTCAAAATATAACATCTTTGATAGTATATGATTCATGTAACACTGAGTTTAATACTGTTATACACTATTAAATATAATCGTTGGAATAGTAATGTGACCAATAGGAATAGAAATATGACCAATAGAATATTAACATAACCTATTAAATTAGAAATACAGTTTTTGTTTTTTATTAATTAAAATATGTTATATTTATATCATTGAATAAGTAAATAAATGATTTAAAATTGATCAATTAAATGTTGGTATTTTTGTGAAACCTAAATGTTTATTTACATTTTTATTATTAATATAATGATTTAAGAGAATTTTTATTTTTATAAAATATATTTTTAAATTAATATGTTTTTTTCTTATTGTTATAAGATAATTTTATGAGACTTTAACTAATTTTTTAAAGTGTTATAAAATCAGTAATAATTTTAAAATCGTCATTTTTTTAATAAATGATGATTATAATTATAAATGAAATTTCTCATTTTTAGAAAATTCTTTTCATAAAATAGAGTCTATTTTTTAATTAAAAATCTCTAAAAATAGTTAGGTTTTTTTTTGGGATTTTTCAAAAATAGTTGATTTTTTGGTGAATAGTGAAATACGGTAATTTATGATATTTAACATTATAAGTAAATAAATAAAATATTGAGTCCTATTTGAGTAATGGATGATGTAAGTGACCATTATCTCAAATTAAAATTCTCTAGTTATTTTATTTAGTTAGAAATATCAACATTATTGCTTTTCCTAGTCCAAAATGATAGACAAATGAATAAAATAATCAAAAAATACCTCTCACCTCCATTATAAATATCACCTGTCACCACCTCTTGTCCTCACACCTCAAAAGCCTTGAATATTGTACAATATATACCCAATAAATCTCCCAAAATTCTTCCCCATGTTCTGGTCTTTTTATTATCACCCAAAAGACCATTTCAAATTTTCTTAAGGAGGTTCTGAAGGGGAGGAATTCAAGAGGTTAAATCCCGTTTTGTTTTTTTAATTTTATTTTAGTTTCTTTTCATTTCATATCCTTTACTTAAATATTATTTAAAAAATGAATTATAACTAAAATATCTTATATATACTTGAATTTTATTATGTTAGTTGAATATTCTTCATAAACTCATTCTCCTATCCCTTTACTTCTAAAAATGAAAACATCGTCCGTGAGATGCTGATTCACCACCTTCATGGATGATGATTGTTTATTTTATAATGCTTCATTCAAGGCTAGTCATAAAACCATTATAATGGTTAAAATAGATTATAAAATTTATATTACAACTTATTTTTTATTCTATAACTAGTATATATACATAATATTAATTAATAAAACAAAACTATTGAGTGATGGTCGAGAAAATGACAAATTAATCTAAATGGTTATCATTAACATTTTAACTAATGAATATGCCTCATGTATTGTGATAAAATAATATAAAATACCATTTTATCATCTATAAGTTCATTAATAACATATAATTTCAATTCTGGTTGACTGTTCCCATTTGACATGACCTTTGATACATGTATATAGGTGAATCAATCATGAAAACCAAGGAAAGGAACACTCCTGAATAACGAAATTGAATCTTATAACTCACCAAAAAGCCCATAAATGAACATAATAAAAATATAATAAATAAAAAATACGTTTAAGAGGTTCTTAATTAAATTATTAATTAATCTAATTTTATTTTCTAGGAAATTTAGTGAAAGTATAGAACACTTTCAGACATAAGGTAAGGCTTTCTTCCTGAAATTTTTTTTTCCTTCAGGTTATGCTTTGTCTCTTTTTACCAAAATGTAATTATTACTTATTTATATTTACTCCTCATAAATTATATTTGTATGTTCCAAACATATTTACCTTTCTCAATTGTTATTTCTTGGTAGTAAATACATGTTTTGTAAGGTTCCCATTTCAATTCCTCTAGATAAGTAAAACCGATTAAAGGGAACTTCATAATTTCATACCCATTTTATAGTATAAACCATAATATGTTTTATGCAATAATTATTTTTATAAAATCACTCAATTCATCACAAAAAAACTATCTTATATCATTTTTGGCTTTATGCAAATAATTATTCCTTTTCTACTTTAAAGAATTATTTATATTTTCCATTAAACCGCACTGAAGTGGCTCATTTCTAAGGTGTATTAAATACTCTTTTTACATTTTTTCACTTCGGTTTCAAAATTTTAGTATGAATATTATTTTAATATTCATTAAATATAATTTCCTACCCTTTTCTTTAATGGTACATACATTTTTAATATCTAAATTTTATGACAAATACAAATGATTTCCCAAAAGAACTCTTACTTTCAATGTAAAATGGTATTTCCCTCTAGAATTTATCAATAATTTTATTAGAATATTTTAATTTATTTAAACACCCTCTATTGAATCTTATTCTTTATTAATATTGATCTCTTATGTTACCATATACCATATTTTATTTAATGGTTTATGATTATTTATGGGTACTTACTATCTTGATACCATTCACCATATTACTCTGGATAGTTTATGATTATGTTTATTGTTTAGGAGAAGTTATTAATATTTCATATTATATTTTCAATATGAATGTATGTGTTAATTGTGTTCCGCCCCTTTAATATTATA
Source organism: Viscum album (assembly GCA_963277665.1). Taxonomy (NCBI): domain Eukaryota; kingdom Viridiplantae; phylum Streptophyta; class Magnoliopsida; order Santalales; family Viscaceae; genus Viscum; species Viscum album. The sequence continues at coordinate 1,753,117,439 of OY728136.1, read as the reverse complement.
AATTCATTAGACTTAATATGTGATGGGTGGGGGATGATATAGTCCCCTGAAGCATCATTAGGTCTCATGAGACAAACTTGAACGAGTTTTTACCCATTTATATATGGTGTCTTGGTCCAAACCTTGTAGTTATTTTTATGATGTTTGGAATTATGAATTATCTAATGATGATTTTAGTAATTGATAATTCATGTAATTATTCAACTAGTAGAATATCAATGGTTCAGTTTCATTCTCATGTTATTATTTATATGGAATTCTTTATTTGGATTTTATTCCTTTCATATTATGCTCAAGATTGGTATTTTTTTAGTAAATCCCCTTACTTTATTTATTATGTTTATGTTATCTTTCATTTTATTGATTACCCTTATTAATCATCTGAGCTCACCCAATTATTATGTTTTATTTTTCCCCATGATATGAAAATGTATATTATGAATGACTTAAAGGGATTACCTAGGAGTTTATAGTTGTTTAAAATGGAGTTTCTATGTTTTTTTTCCTTTAAAGATGTAATTTAAAACTTATGTTGTTATATTGTTTTCTAATTCTACTAAACAATTCGGTCCTTTGGGATGAGATCGCTTGTTCATTATACCAATGTAATAAAGTATGGCACCAGCTCATGGATACTGGGGTTGGGGTCTTTACAAATAATCATGAAATAATTTAAAAAAATTAAATCAATAATAATTTTAAATTCAACAATTTCATATGGTTATGAATAATGAACTATGATACAATCATGGAGATTGTAGGTCATGCATACACATGAATAAAATTTTCATTTTTCAATGATAATTATGAAAAGAAGGTATGTATTATTTTATCTTTACAGAAAGATCATAATATCATATATATAATATTAATTCTTTAAATATACTTATATATGTCATCCATGTGATGTTTTTATGAAAAATGAATCACATCGCTTTAGGGAGGTGGTAGTCCACACGTACGCACAAATGGCGTTATCATTTTTTTGTTCATCGAAAGGTAAGAAAGTAAATGATATGTTATATTTTAATAATGAAAAATATGCAATTAATAAAATATATAAACATTAATTTCATCATTATAACTATTCTGGAGATATGGTGATGGAAAATGAATTAAATCTGTTAGCAAGGCGGTAGTCTGTTGTAACATGAATGATGGATTATTTTCCCATTTGATGGAAGTGGATATGGATATAGGTCATTCCACAAACATTATAAAATATCGGTATATTTAGGTTAATGTATTTATTATTTTAACAAGGTTGAATAATTTTTTAGTGATTTGTATAAATAAAAAAAATAGAAACACTCGATTAAAAATGATACCACTTCTTCAGAAAATCTCTTTTTTTATCACCATAATACCACTAGGGTTGGTGTTATGCCTAAAATAAGACACATAGAATGATAGGAGGGATTATATACATGTATTTTTCAGTTATTGTCTGAACCAAAAGCGTTTTGAAGTGTAAAATGAATAAACATATATATAAATTTTAAAAATTAACAAATAGTATATTTTAAATATATAGATATGTAAAATGAATAAAATTAAATAATTAAACAAATAGAAATTTAAAATAAATAAATAAAAAAATAAGCATTTTATTAATTAAATAATTATTGATTAAAATAAATAAGTTTAATATATATATATAGATTATAAATATTGATAAATAATATATATTAAATGTAGATATATAAATGAATATATAATTAAAATAAATTAAAAAAATAAAATTTTAAAAGTTTATTTATAAATTTATTAATGAAACAATTATTAATAAAAATAAATAAGTATAATATATATATTATAAACAATAATAAATAATATATATTAAATAGAAATATATATAAAATGAATAAAATTTTTATTAATAACATATTAATGTCTTATTCATTTTTAATCTTGTCAGATTTTTCAATTTAACATATATCAAACATTGTGTGTTACATTGATTTCACTTAAATAAATATATATGTAATTCATGCCATTTGTATACAAACGCAGACACAAATATATTTACACAATATATAGAAACACATACACCTAATATTTATTTAATTTATTTAAATTTTAGTATATTTTAGAATTTCATTATTAACATGATACATTTAATATATTATGTTTTTAATCATTCAATTTTATTTATATATTTTTAATAATATTACAATTAGAGAATTCATTTTTATATTATTTTTACTTTTTATTTTATTTTTGAATTTGATCATTTTCTATTATTTATTTATATATATATTTATTATGTTTTAGTATTTTTCAATATGTATTATTCTTTTTCTCTTTTTTTCTCTTTTTTTCCATCAATATGTATTCATATTTACTTCGATATATATATATATATCCATATTTTTTTAAATAATATATATTTACTTAATAAAACGTATCCATTTTTTCAATATTTTTAATGTGTGTTCATTTTAAATTATTCAATTTCATTTGTTTTTAAAATGCATGTATTTAAGATTATATATCCACTAATAATGCTAAACATATATTTTTAAATAAAAAGTTATAAATAAATATATTTATAAATGTATGTTTACTATATTTATAAATTTATATATTTATAATTATTATAAATAAATATTAACTATTTTTTAAATAAGTATTTATATAATTTTAAATAAATAATTATATATATATTAATTATAAATTTATAATAAATTTATTTAAAAAAATCTTTTATCAACACTAAAATTTTATCATTGATAAAGATCGATATTTATCAGTGCTAAAAAAGAGCTGATAATGATTTATATTTATCAATACTAAAAAATTGCTATTAAAAAGAATTTTTATCAGTGCTAAAATATTAGCATTGAAAAAGATATTTTTTTTCAGTGCATTCTGAGCGTTGATATATATTGAGATTAATCACTACTTTTTTAGCACTGATAAATATCCACTTTATTAGCCATTATCAATTTAATGTTGATAAAAGAGATCTTTATCAGTGCTTTTCTTAAAGGGATGCTAAAAGTGTTCCCAGTCTAATTATAAAAACATTCCCAGTACTTAGTCATCGAGATTCTGAAGCTCTCATAGAACTCCTCTTCTGTCGGCATGGCTCCACTATGATCCATCAGATGAATCAAGGATCGAATAAAATTTATGTTATATTCTACTTTCCCTATATCATTGATTCATCTTTTGGGTTTTGCGTTTTTCATTTTTGTGATGTTCATAACCTTCACCAAACCCCACATCTCATATCCTCGCTGCTATTGGCACGAATCCTCTAGAGAACCAATCAAATTACTTTAATTTTAATGTATATAAAGAACCAACCTTTCCTTTATCTAGACTTATGCACAACGTAATCCCCTTTACTTTTTTCAGTTTTGGAACAATACATACATAAATTTTGTAGTGGTAATGTAACCTGGATATTGGGGTCTTGATTTTGTTAGAAAAACCATAAAACATAATGAAGAAAAAATAACAAAGATAGAATTAAATAAAACCATAAATCTATAGTTTAAAAAATTATTCTTAGTATGTTTATAGATCTTGATGACTCAGATAAAAAAGTTGCATAGTGTTGATATTCGGCAAGTAAAATGTAGAAGTAAAGATCTAAATTCTTGTACAATGAATCTCTTATGCCTCTATTTTTCATGTTATATAAATCATGTGTCAATAACTATATGTATGCTCGAATTTTTTACACTACACTATTACACTGGTTTTTTCAAACTCCTTTTATAGACTTTTCTTCATATGTGAAATCATAGTACCCACTCCTTTCTTATGGTACATACCTAATTAATTTATAGAAAAACCCATGTTTTATGCTAGTATAAAATTATGTTTCACATTGAACAGGTGGAGGGAGAGAATTTGGGGCTTGAGAGGTTGAGATGCGACTACAGTATGTTGCTGCAGTCCCACCAACTTTCCAGAATAGGGCCACTCGCAAGCTAGTATCAAAATTTGGTTATTATGTTGTCAAAAGTGTCCTTAGAATAAGGTGGTTTGAAATTGAAAATGAAATTGTGGTTTTCAAAGAGATAATTATTATTTTGTTTTGAAATTTTCCTTATGAGACAGTTGTTTTGGCCCGAGATGTTCCTTTTAGTTGTGTTTCAGATCAATTTTGAACATAATTTTATGATTTTTTATATTAATAATATGCCTCCCCGAAAGGTCCTTGAAGTTTCTAATCATTCTCACCCTATTTCAGGTTCTCCTCAGTTTCCTCCCATATTCTGTGGAAATCGAGGTTCATTAGAGTTATTTAAGTGGCTCGAGAAAGTTGATCATGTCTTAAAAGTGATTAGAACTCCCAAATCTATTAGAGTTTTCATTGTTTATGGTCTACTCAGTGGTCTATTTTTTGAAGAATGGGAGTTTTTTTCCCCACCAATGATGAAATTTGGAATGATGTGGGGAGATTTTAAGTCCCTCTTTTTCCAATGGTCCATACCTCAGGAGGTGAAGATTAAGAAAAAAGAATATCTCATGAGTTTCCAGCAAGGTCAGTGAACGGAGAAGGCTTATGTCAAACACATCAAATAGCTGGTTTCCTTTTGTCTGTAGGTGGTGTCGCAGGATATTTTAAAAGATTCTATTTTCATTTGGGGTATTCATCCAGAGATCAAGGAGTGATTCCTCTTCTCTAAGGATATCCATTTTGATAAGTTTGTAGAGGAAGTTTTTTTGGATGAGTTGTTGTGAAAGAGTCATAAACACATTGGCTCCGTTGTTTCCTCTCATGTTGGAGTGAAGACGTTCGGAGTTTCCTAGTTTTTGTTTTGTGGCTCTCTCATAGTTCAAATAGTTTCGTTTTTTTTAAATGTGAACCTTTAAATGGTTTTCTATTCATGAATTAGTTCCACTCTCTATCGTTCTTGTTTGGAGATGTCTATTTTTGTGGAAATCGCTCTTTCTGCCTTATGTGTGGGTTCATTTATATTTTATATTTTTCTCATTTTTGTTGTTGTTTCAACTAATGTAGTGTGTTAGAAAAATATTGATGTTTATTCGGATCCATTAATCAATAAATAAAAAACATGTATTGGTTATGCATACCTCACAAAGTTAATAACAAAAATAAGGATTCTCTGTGCACTTCACTACAATTGGTTAACTTCATATTAGCATAGAATTTGATCTAAACTTCGTCCTGTCATCCCTGTGATTATTGTAAATGGGTGCAAGAAGAGAATGAAAAAGTGAGTGTTGAATGGTGATATGATAGAGATGGTGGAAAGTGTGTGGGGGGTGAGAGCATCACGTGGACTCTATGAAGGAAGTTCAGGTGAGAGGCTATGCTAAGTGGAAATTAACCAATAGTGGTGAAGTGCACATAGAATCCTTAGTTTTGTTATTAGTTTATATCTAGACCAAATAAACACCTTTAGAAAGATCTAAAGATTTTGTTATGATATAATTTATATATTTTACCAAAAATATATATAATGAAATATTGATTTAATTTTCATTATTCCTTGCAGTGTTCGTTTATTTTATAAGATTTATGTCCATGTGTCATGCCTTTGCAGGAATAGCAATGACATTGTCTCTGCTCAATCACAGTGGTAATCTTGATGTTTGCACAGTAAAATCATTATCTATAGAATTAATGCATTGTTTCATATTTATGTTTTATTTATTTATTTTTAGTATTACTCGTATAATAATTTCTTCTTATATAGGTGTATTCGTTTTTCAAGTTAATGTGGTTTGTATGAAGCTACTCATGCAGTGGTGGCATTTCAACAAAGAAAGCCAATAGAAATCATGATAACATTGATTGTTAGGATTTCTTTTGACTGTATGTAATAATTTTTATTTATGTAACTATATAAACCAATGTTTGAAATGTTTATAATATAGTTTTTTTTCTAGTATTTGTGATATAAATTTCATTTCATTTAAATTCTATATCGCGACTTGTTTTTGTTGATATCTGGTGTGTTTTTGGGGTGTTTTGGGGGTGTTTTGGGTGTGTTTTGGTTGTTTTTCTATTGTTTCTGGTATTTTGGTGTTCTATAATAGAACACTATAGTATGTCCCTTTATCAATTCTTTTAAAATCACTGATAAAGGATTAATTCAGTGGTGCTAAATAAAAGCACTAATAAATGTCCCCTTTATTAGTACTTTTTCAGCGCTGATAAACGCCCTGGGCTTTTGACATCACTCACATAGTCAGCACTTTTCTATCACTGATAATGACCATTTTTAGGCTATTTTTGTAGTAGTGTCATGAAGAATGGATCCTTTCTGGCTTTAGGACACATTCTGTAAAGACCCTAACCCCAATAGCTCAGATCCGGTGTATTACATTATTACATTGGTACTATGAACAAGCATTCACATCCCAAAGGACCAAACAGTTTAGTAACTTTGGAAAACTAGAAACAAAAATAAGTATTACATTACAACATGAAATGAAGTACAACATAGAAAATCCATTGGAAACATACATAAACTCTTAGATTATCCCTGAAAGTCATTCCTAATATACATATTCATATCCTGGGGAAAAATAAAACATCAGAAAGTAGTGAGATCTGATGCTCGGTAAGGGTTATCAATACAACAGAATCTATCATAAATAAAAATAAACAATAAGGTATAGAGAATAACTAAAAACACATGCCACTATACCATAATATGGAGGTTAATATGGAATGAATAAAATCTTATTAAATAATGTTATAAATAATAACATCAAAAAGCAACTTAATCATGGATATTATACTAGTCAAATAATCACATGGACTATCAATTACTAGTATCATAATGATGGAATACATAATTCAAAACATAATAAACATACCTTCAAGTATTCGTCCAAGACACCATATATAAAAGGGTAAAAAACTGGTCTAGTTTGTCTCATGAGACTTGCTGATGCATCAAGAGGCTATATCAGGCCCCACCAATCACTTAATAAGTCCGATAAATTCCTCATATGAAAGGTTTCAAATATAATCAACATATACATTCATATTGAAACTAAGATATAAAATGTTAATAACTTTCCCCAATTAATAATCAGAAACCATCCAGAGTAATATAGAAAATGGTATCAAGATAGTTTATCCCTTGTCAAAAAAATCATAAACCATTCATTAAAATATGGTAGACGGTAACATAAGAAATCAATTTCAATAAGAATAATAACCAACAAAGTTTATTTAAATAGATGTAAATACTCTAAAAATCATTGATTAATTCTTCAGAGAAATACCCTTTTACTTTTGGAAATAAGATTTCTTTTGAAGAATCATTTTGTATTTTTCATAAAATCAGATTATAAAAAAGTATATCTCAGAAAATATAATGTATGTATAATGAAATTATGTTTGATTCATAAATGATTTCTGACTGAAGTGAAAACATGTAAATAAAATTAAAAAACTTTAGAAATGGGCCACTTCAGTGCGGTTTGAGGGAAATTATAAGAGTCTTTAAATCAGAAAAAGTATTAATTCATTACATAAGACCAGAAAAGAGATAAGACATTTTTTAATTATAAAAATTTATTTAAGAAAAATATTGGTCTCTTATAATAAATTATACAATGTACTTGAAAATGGGTTTGAAATTGGGAAGTACCCTTTAGACGGGCTTGCTTATCAGAAGGAATTGAAAAGCAAGCCTTATAAAACATGTACTTCCCCATAAAATAAAGTCTAAATGATATGGATACATGAGTTGCGAACATATACATAGAATTTATGAGAATTATATAAAAATAAATAAGAATTTTATTAGGTTAAATAGAGAAAATTGTTACCTGAATTAAAAAATAGAGGTTTAGAAAGAAACCCTTACCTTATATCCAAAAGTGTTATACACTTGTACATAACATCCTGGATAATGAAATTAGATTAATTAATAATTTAAATCATAATATATGAATCATGTATTTGATTTACTATAATTTTATTAAGTTAAATTATGGTCTTTTTTATGCGTTATAAAATTCAATTTTTTCATTCATAAGTGTTTGTTTCCATGGTTTTAATGATTGGTTCACTTATATACATGTACGAAAGATCATGGGAAATGGGAATAGTTATCCAGAATTGAAATAATATATTATTAATAAAATACCTAAATATTTAATGGTATTGTATATCATTTTTTATATATATTAGGATGATTCGTAAGATAAAACATTAATGATAACCATTTGGATTATTTTGGTGTTTTTTCTATCATCACCCACTAGTTTTGTTTTATTAATTAATATTATGTTTATTTAATTTTTATAGAACACTAAATAAGTTGTAATATACATATTATAATCTTTTTGACCATAAAAAAAAATTTATGACCATCCTTGAAGGTACTATTATAAAATTAAAGAATCATCATCCATGAATGTGGTGAATCGACAGCTCACAGATGACGTTCTCATTTTTAAAACAAAACGTGGAAGAGAAAAGAATTGATGGTGGATATACCATTATCATAAAAATGATATATTATATATAATATAATGGAGTTATCATGAATGTTTGGATATATGAGGTAAGGAAAGGATAAGAAAATAAAAGAAATTGAAAAAAATTGAAAGAATGAAACGGGATTTTACCTCTTGAATTCCTATCCTTAAGAGCCTCCATAAGAAACTTTGAAATGGTGTTTTTGTGAGACCGAAAAGACCAGAACATGGGGGGGGTTTGGGAGAGTAAATTGGAAGAATATAATCAATCTTCAAGGCTTTTTAGTTGTGAGGTGAAGGGGTGGTGAGGGTGGTATTTATATAGGAGAGGGGTGTTTTTTGATTATTTAATTCATTTGTTTATTATTTTGGATCAGGACTATGAATAGTGTTGACTATTGTGACTAAATAAAGTAATTAGTTCATGTGAGTTTGAAACAATGAGTGATTACCACATAAATACATTATCCATGACTCAATAATTCATTTATTTACTTATAATTTTAAATACTGGAATTTACCGTATTTCACTATTCACCAAAAAATCAACTATTTTAGAAAAAATCCAAAAAAATAACCCTAACTATTTTTTGACATGTAAATATCAAAAAAGGAGTCTATTTTATGAAAATAATTTTATAAATATGATAAATTTAATTTAAATAAAATCATCTTTTATTCGAAATATACCAATTTTAAAATTAAGTCTACTTTTATAACACTTTGAAAAATTAATTAAGGTCTCATAAAATTATCTTATAACCATTAGAAAAAAAGTATTAATTTTTTAATCTATTTTATGAAAATAAATTTAAATTTAAATTATTATTTTAATAATAAAATTGTAATTTAATATTTATTTTCATAAAAATATCAACACTTAATTTATCCTTTTTAAAACATTTATCTGATTTTATCAAGATATAAATATATCATATTTTTATTTATAAGAAACCTGGATTTTATTTATACTTTTATAGGTGATTTTACTATTCTATTGGATGGATTCCTTTTCCTAACGGTTAAATTAATATTCCAATGGTCATATTTAACAGTATATTATGATTTTAAAATCAGTGTTTCATAAATCATAAACTATTGAAGATGTTAAATTTTAAAAGAGACATACCATAAAATCATGGGGTGTAACATTATCCCCTCCAAAAAATTTCATCCTCAAAATTTCCAAAATTTCACCTCATAAAAATATTTGGCTAGTTCTTGATCATAAATTCATCTAATTCCAATTTATCCACTTCAATTTTAAGATTTTTCCAAAGTACATTTACCATCCAAGTCGTCTGATTCCTCAACAGATGCTCTCTAGTGTCTAGAATCTGGATAGTCTCTTCATAGTAAGATAAATCAGGTTATAATTATATTCATTCATAAGTGATTACATGTGTTGGGTCTAGAAATTACTTCCTTAACAATGATATGTGGAACACATTGTGTAATTTAGAAATGCTAGGTGGCCTTTCCAAACTATAAGCCACAACTCCAGTTCTCTACAGGATTACAAAAGTTCCAATGTACATGGGGATCAGTTTCCCTTTCTTACTGAACCTTATGACACCCCTCCATGGAGATACTTTCATAAAAACATGACCTCCCACTTGAAACACCAAATCATTTATTCGGTTATCAGTATAGTGTTTTTTTACTTTGATCTTATTTGAAATAGGATTGAATAGTATTTACATTTTTTGTTATTTCCTTCACAAGTTTTGAGCCTACAATCTTCCTTTCACCAACTTCATCCCAAAAATTTGTTGTATGACATCTATTTCCATATAACGCTTCATATGGTGCAATTTGAATACTTAGATGGAAACTATTATTGTAGTAAAACTCTAAAAATGGTAAATACTAATCTCACATACCATCAAAGTCATGTGATCATGATCTCAACATGTATTTTCATGTTTTAATGGTCCTTTCAGACTGCCCGTTTGTTTGATGGAGATAATCTATACTCAAACGAATCTCATTGTCAAAATATTCTGAATAATTTTCCATAATTTCAATTTAAATCGTGGATCACGATCAGACACAATTGAAATAGTTTCTCCATGAAGTCTTGAAACATTATTAATATAGAGTTGTGTAAGGCTTTCCTATGGAAAATACACTCTTATAGTAAGGAAATGTACAAATTTGGGAATTCAATCAACAATTACCCATATTGCATCATTTTTGTTGGATTTATTTGTAATCTAGTGAGAAAATCCATAGTAATTTCATCACATCTCCATGAATAAATAGTAAGAGGTTACATGACTCCTATGGGATGTTTTATTTCAACCTTCATGATCTGTAGGCAGACTAAACATATTAATACATAATCATAAATTTCATGCTTTATATAATACCTCTATAAATTTTCCTTCAAAACTTTATACATCTTAGTGATACTATGACGTATAGAGAAATTTGAGCTATGTGCATCATCCAATAACTCAATTTTTAGCTTGGGTGTAGAGGTAACACAGAGCCTCTTACCAAATTTCATAATTTCTTATTAATACACAAAGTCTACCAACTTCCCATCATTCATAGCATTAATTTTACTTTGAAAATTATTATCATCAGACTTAGAACATTTAACCCTTTCTAATAAATATGGTTTGGAAACCAATTGAAAAAGTAATGATATTTCACCTTCCATGATAATTCCCATATCTATCTTTTCTAGATACATGTACATAGAATTCTTATTAATACCCATTTTGTTCCAAACTCCCTGACCCTCCAAACTCAATGAATTTTTACATTATTCTTCTTCCCTGGGTGGTAGTATATTGAATAATAATAATCCTTGAGTAGCTAGAGCCATCACCTTTTCCTCGTGTTGAGTTCTTTCTATGAGAAGATATATTTTAATCTCTTATGATCTATATATATCTCATGTTTTTACCATATATTTAGTGTATCCATATCTTCATAGAAAAGATTATGTCTTATAACTGAGGATCATGAGTTAGATAGTTCTATTCATGAGTTTTCAACTACATTGATCCGTAGGACATAACTCTATCATTATACATAAGGACACAACCTCATCCTTTCTTTGATGCATCGATATAACTCAAAAATCCACCATTTTCTGATGGTGGAGTCATGATCTTAGAATTCACTAATATAATCTTCAATTATTCAAAATATTCTTCACATTCATTTTTTCATACAAACTTTACCCCTTTATGAGTAAACTTTATTAATAGGTTGGATAATCAGGTAAAATTTTCAAGTAAATGTCAATAGTAACCTTCTAAACCAATAAAAATATATACCAAGGTTATGTTCATTGGTGTATTCCATTCCTGAACTTTCTTTTTCATTATAGGATCATCTGAGATTCCATCTATAGAGAAAATATATCCAAGAAAAGAATATTTTGAATCTAGAATTCACACTTGATAAAATTCCTATATAACTCTTTCTTCTAAGAGTATCTACATTAATCTGAAATTTATTCTCATAATCCTCATATATTTTGGAATATATCATGATATCATCAATAAATATATAAAAAATCATCAAGATATTATTTGTACACACTTTCCATTTGGTCCATAAAAATAGAGGGTGCATTAGTCCATCCAAACAGAATTACTATAAACATATAATTTCAATACCTAGTTTGAAATGATGTTTTGGGAATATCTTCCTTCCTCAAATGAAATAGATCATATCCAGATTTAAGATCAATCTTTGAAAAATATTTAGCTTCATGAATTTGATCAAATAAATCATCAATTTGAGGTAGCAGTTACTTTTTCTTTATCATAATAGCATTGATCTCCTTATATTCAATGAACAGCCTCATAGATCCATATTTCTTCTTAACAAAAAGAATAGGATCTCCCCAATTTCAAATACTAGGGAATATAAATCCCTTATCACTTAATTACTCTAGTTGTTTCTTAAACTCTATTAACTACACTATTTCCATTCTATAGGAAGTCTTTGATATAGGTCTTGCATCAGGGATTAAATCAATAGAAAACTAAACTTCATGCTCTGGAAGATGTCTAGGTAAATCCTCTATAAATAAATCAATTTATTCCTATACAATAGGTACATCCTCAATTTTGAATATTTATTTTCTCATCCATAGATATTTTTTTTTCTCTTCTTCCCCAAGAATTTCATTTAGAAGAGATAGTGTAGGTGGATCCAGATATGAATTAGATGATGAAGTTTTGATCTAAAGATAATGGATTCTATATATTCCTCACAAATTGTAATTTTATTCCTCTTGAAATAAATTTTTTCATCATATTTTGAAATCCAATCTATACCAAGGATTATATCAAAGGAAATCGTACATATATGGTCAACAACTGAAACATTTTTATGTGTCATAAATGGGACTGGCTAACAAATTTTTTGTTTTAATGATACTACCCTTAGATGTTTTTACTGAAAAACCCCTTATTTAATCAAAAGGGAAATATAAAATTTTCTTGGAATACTGGGTAGATATAAAATATCTTGATGATCCAGAATAAAATAGAGTATTGGATATATTTGAAGATAGGATTAATATACCTAGAACCACATCATTAGGAACTTAAACCTCTACTATTGTGATCCAATAAACTTCTCCTTTCTCCCATGGAAATTTCTGAGGCATGTTTTGTGTACACTTAGGAAAATAATTTATATAATGTCTCATCTCTTTACAATTGTATCATTGAACATTAGAATCTTTTTTCTTTCTTTTACAAGCATGATCTTTGTTTCCTTTTTCTCTACACTTGTAACAAACCATGATCCCCAATAGGCATGTTCCAAGATGTTTATTTCCACATTCATTGTAGGATGTAAAGTCAACTCTTCCCTTTATTTCATTTTCCTTATTTCTTTGTCCAGAGTGTTTATTAGTACTCTTCTTCTCTTTCTTTCCTTTAAATTCATAAGTCCTAGATAATTATTTCTTTATCTTGAGAGAATATGATACTATATATTCATATGTTGAGAAATTTTAGGATACCAGTTCCCTTATGAGTAATGTTTTTAACCCATTCAATAATTGATCAATAATTTTATTTGGATTGTGTATATAATCGGAAGCATGCCTTTATAACCTTGTAAAGTTGGATTCATACTTAAAAACAATTTCATCTTCCTTTTTCCTCAGATTCAAGAATTTTATCTCCATATCTTCTTATTGTTCATGAGGAAAATATTTTTCTAAGAAAATTTACTTAAGATCATTCAATTAAATATTTTCAATTTCTCCCTCCTCCTTTTTGTTTTGAATTAATGAACATAATTGATCTACATCTCCTAATAGACAATAAACTTCCATGATAACCTTATCCATTTCGTTACTTACCAAATCGAGAAATATCTTCTCTAAAAAACTTATCCACTACTCTGCTATAAATTATTCTTTAGTCCCATTGAATGATGGAGGTTGTTGTTTGATGAATCGGTCTAACATTGTTACACCTTTTTTAGATCAGTCTGCTCAATGTGATTAACTTTATTACTCATATCCTGAGTCATTTGTCCCAGTATAGTTATAAGTTTCTCATCTCTAGTTTCAGCTCTCAATACAACATCATTATATTGTATAAAAGGGAAATCCCTACATGGAATATGTGCATTGATGCTGTTTTTGTTCCTTCCACTAAGCGCCATTTCTAAAAAATGGAATACACTAAATTAGATCACAAGGCATATTTTAAAACTAGTAACAGTAAACATAAATTGAAAAATTTTATTCATAGATAATCTCATAATCATAAACATGGTTTCTTTGGTGACATGTTTTCTTTTAAATCCTTCATAATTTCTTGTAAGTAAAATGTGAATTACCATAATCATATCCCTTGGGATTGTTGAACCAGGTACACAGTAAGGCATGTTGTTGTGTACCAAGTTACACCGAGTCAGTCCCAACACACCTTGCTAGAGTTTTTACCCATATCTACATCAATTCCAAAACCACAATCACTTATAGTATCCTTATAGAGATTTATTTCTAAGAAGACCCACATAATATCTACCTTATTAAAATTCATGGATGTCCTTCTATGCTTATCTTCAATTTCTATATTAGGGTTATGTTCCCTAATATTTTTTTCCCAAAATATAGTTTCTAAGGTTTATACTATACTTTATATTATATTAACTATAAAAACCACGACCCCAATTTCTTTGAGTTAGTTTCTTACTTTATTACATTGGTACTATGAAAAAGCGGTCGCATCCCAAAGGAAAAAATAGTTTAATAGCTTTGGAAAACTATACACAAACATAATTATTACATTACATCTTGAAATGAATTACAACATATAAACTCTATTAGAAACACCCATAAACTCTTTCATTATCCCTACAAGTCATTCATAATATTAATATTCACATCTAGGGGAAATATAAAACATAACAATAAAGGGGTGAGCTCAGATGATCTGTAAGGGAAATAAATCCAACGAAAGAAATCATAAATAAACATGAACAATAAATAATGTAGAATAAATAAAAACACATTCCATTAAAACATAGTCTTGAGCATAATATGGTAGGAATAAATGATTATTTAATAATGCCATAAATAATCACCTAAGAAAGAAACGTAACCATAGATATTATACTAGTTGAATAATCACATGGGCTATCAATTAATAGTATCATAATGAGGTAATGAATAATTTTATACATCATAAACATACCATCAAGGCTTCTCTCAAGACACCATACATAAATGGGTTAAAATTGGGTCTAGTTGGTCTCATGAGACCTACTGATGCATCGAGGGGCTATAGCATCCCACCCCATCACTTACCTAGTCTAATGAATTCCTCATATGAAAGGGGTAAAAAATAATCAACATATAAATTAATATTTAAACTACCATATAAAATGTTAATAACTTTTTTCAAATAATAATCCTAAACCATCCCGAGTAATATGGTGAATGGTATCAAGATAGTACATCCACGATCAGTATAATCATAAACCATTATATAAAATATGGTAGATGGTAACATAAGAGATCAATTTTAGAAAAAAAATATCCAATTAGGGGTGTTTAAATAGATTTAATTACTCTAATAAAATCATTTAGGAATTATATAGAGAAATACCCTTTTTAGTTTAGGAAAGAAGAGTTCTTTTTTAATATAATTTTTTTTATAAAATTGGATTAATAAAATTATATACTATAAAATAAAAAGGTAGGAAAATAAATTATATTTTTTTAATAAATTATGTTCAATTTAAGTGAAAAAAATTTAAAAATATTTTTTAAGAAATATTAGAAATAGGCCACTTTAGTGCGTTTTCAGGGAAAATATAAAAGATTCTTCAAAGAGGGAAAAGGAATAATTGTTTACATAAAACCAAAAAAGAGATAAGATAGTTTTTCATGATAAAATGAGTGATTTTAGAAAAATATTAGTGACTTATAATATATTATGTAGTGTACTTGAATTTGGGTATGAAATTGGGAAGTACCCTTTAATCGGCCTTTCTTATGAGGTGGAATTGAAAAGGAAACCTTTTAAAACATATACTTCACCATCAAATAAAATCTAACTGATCTGGATAAAATATTTTGGAACGTATACAAAAAAATTAGAAGAATTATAGAAAAATAAATAAGAATTTCATTACGATAAAGAGAGAGAAATCATAACCTGAATGAAAATTAAAGGTTTGGGAAGACACCCTTACCTTATATCTAAAAGCATTTTGCACTAATACTTAATGTATTGGATAATGAAATTAGATTCATTAATAATTTAGTTAATAACCTATTCATCTTTTATTTGATTTATTATAATTTTATTATGTTCATTTAGGTTTTTTTGATGAGTTAAAATATTCAATTTCATCATTCAAAAGTGTTCATTTCCTTGGTTTTCATGATTGGTTCACTTGTATACATGTATAAAAGATCATGTGAAATGGGAATAGTTATGAAGAATTGAAATTATATGTAATTAATGAAAGACCATAATATTTAATGGTCTTATATATCATTTTTTCATATATTAGTATGATTCATTAGATAAAATGTTGATGATAAATGTTTGGATTATTTTGGCATTTTTTATCATCATGCACTAATTTTGTTTTATTAATTAATATTATGAATATATAATGGTTCTAGAATAATAAATATGTTGTAGTATACATATTATAATTTATTTTAACCATAAAAATGTTTTCTTGACTTTACTTTAAGGAAGTATTAGAAAATGTAAGAATCATTGTCCACGAAGGTGGTGAATTGACACCTCACAGACAACGTTTTCATTTTTAGAACAAAAAATGGAAGAGAAAATAATTGAAGGTGAATATCCCATTATAATAATATTACTATAGTATATATAAAATATTGTATTTATCATTCATGTTTGTATAGAGGATAAAAGGAATGGATAAGAAAATTAAATAAATTAAAAGAACAAAAGGGGGTTTTACCTCTTAAATTCTTGTTTTTGAGAACCTCCTTTAAGGAAATTTGAAATGGTATTTTAGTGAGACCAAAAATACCATAACGTCATGGAGAAGGTTTGGAGAGTAAATGGTCAGAATATAAGCAAGATTCAATGCTTTTTAGGTGTGAGGATAAGGGGTCATATTTATAGTGTCGGAGATGGGTGTTTTTTGATTATTTAATTCATTTTTTTATTATTTTAGCTCAAGACTATGAATAGTGTTTGTTCTTCTAACTAACTAGTAGTTTCTTAACACATTCATACATCATTCATGACTCAATTATTATTTTGTTTACTTATAATGTTAAATACCATAAATTGCCTTATTTCACTGTCCACCAAAAAAATAAAGTATTTTAGAAAATTCCCAAAAAATAACCGTATCCGTTTTTTAATGTGTATAATTAAAAATGGACATAATTTTTTGAAAATAATTTTCTAAATATGATAAATTTAATTTTTAATGAAATTCAACTTTTATTGGAAAAATACCGATTTTAAAATTATAACTGATTTTATAACACTTTGAAAAATTAAGTAAGGTCTTATAAAATTATCTTATAATCATAAGACAACAAAGTATTAATTCATGGATATATTTTATGAAAATAAATTATCATTTAAATTTTTGTTTTAATTATAAAATTGTAAATGAAAATTTTAATTTCAACAAAATACCAACTCTTAATTTATCCTTTTTAAAACATTTTTCTACTTTTTCTAAGATATAAATATATCATATTTTCATTTATATGAAACCTGAATTTTATGTATACTTTAATATTTCAGATTATTATTCTATTGGACAAATTACTATTCCTAAGGTCCGCATTACTATTCCAACGGTCATATTTAATAGTGAATTATAATTTTAAACTAGATGTTGCATAAGGCATAAACTATCAAAGATGTTAAATTTTAAAAGAGACATGCCATAAAATATTGGGGTGTTACACCTTGGGGGACTCCTTGGGTGGTGAAGTTACCAGATCTTCATGGACTAGGGATTTTGATTGAAATGAAATGGAGAAATGGGTTAGTATTTTAAAAAAAATAGTGGAGTATTTTTTTAATAATTTATAAATATTGGCCTTAAAAAATATTGGTTGTGGGAAATGAACACCCATGGGATTGTAAATGGTTTTTGCCCATGGTTTTTGAAATTTGGGATGTATTTTCTATTATTTTAATCCATAATATTCAATCATCATTTTATATTACTTATTTTATCATGGAAAAGTAATGTTTCAACAAAAAATAGTGTTTTTAAAGATAAAGTTTCCATTTTAGACATTGGAAAGTAAATTATGGATTTATAAATTGATTAAAATCTATTAAAATACATAATTTAAATAAAATAACATATTTTAATTACTTTATTGTGTGTAATTAATTATTTCAAAATTATAACATAATTATAAATTCATTAAACAAACTGAAAACCTCAAAATTTATTTTTACTATTCATGAAAAAATAAAGTATTTTAGAAAATTCACTTAAATTCACCCTAACCTAAATTCGACATGATAATTTCAAAAATGATATTTATTTTATCAGAATAATTCTATAAATTTGATAATTTTATCTTTTAAATATAAAAAACATTATTTCTTAAAAATAATAATGGGTTTAAAATGAATAGTAAAATTTCTGACACTTAAAAAATTTCAATGACATAATAAAATTATTTTAACATTTCTATTTAAAAATTTTTTTTAACAAGCTATTTCATTAAAATAAATATTATTCAAAAACCCTTTATTTTTTAAAATAATTTATAATTTTTTTGAAAAGTAAAATTTTTGTCTGATAAAATTGATTTATCAAATTCATCTCAATTAATCATATATTTTATTAAGGAAAACTATTTTATAATGTGTATATCCCATTTTTGTTCATTATTGTACTGGTCTAAATTTATGCATAATGTCTCATGTTCTCATGAAATAAACAATATCTTAATGTTCTTCTATTGTAAACCATAATAAAAATTTATTGGGATGAAAGAGATCTGTAAACAAAATATGTACATTTTTCAGGTCTCTACATTAAGGAAATTATGTGGAAATCAAGGGTAAATAAAAGGGACTCAGTAACTCAAAATCTTTTATACAATTGCGTGTTGAACATTATTATTCCATGAATTTTCATTTTGAATGATGTTCGCACTTTTATTTCTGAGGAAGAAGATTTTTTTATACAAAACTATTTACAAGAATGGTTTTATTTAAAATTATTTTTTTCAATAAAAAGAATGGTTAATTTTTGAAAAGATACTCATAACAATGAATTTTACAATGATGAATACAAAAATTCTTCAAAAACATATTTTAATGATTTTATTTTCATTATCTCCAAATAATAGATCTCTCATGAAGTTATGATTCATCTTTTACCCTATATCTTCTTTTATTATTTTATTATTTTGTGTGATTAGTTTTTCAATATCAAATTATTTAATTCATGATGTTATTTTATACCATTTTTATGTTTCATAAAACACATTTTATTTCATTGGGTTTTTTATTAAAATTGAATGATTTCTATTTGAATGTTTTATGAAACTCGTTTTATATCCATTGGTTCTTTATAAAAAGAGAGTCATTTTCATTTGGATGTTTTATAAATATTATTTTATTTACATGTATTCTTTATGATGTGAAAAGTGAATGATTTTTTAAGTGGAATATATATGTTTGGATAAGTAACAGGTGGGGTCCTTTATTTCCCTCAAAATGCATTGGTTAAGAGATTATATCACATGTGATAAGTAGTTGTGAGTAAATTTTAGTTTCTTATAAGTATTGGCACTAATGGTGTGGCTCATTAATGTAAAGTTTCCCTATGATAATATTTTTTCCATGGTTAAAGGATGTTATTAATGATGATCTTATGATCTCATGAACCCAGTTTTATGTTAAATACTCTAAGACATGGTATAGTTATTATGCTTCTATGCCAATATCTTGCTGATTTAAGTTCTCATTCCATGTACATTCAAGCTCACTTATATCTTATGAATATTACTCATGATGGTATGATGTTTCCCTTATAATAATGTTTTCACTTATGATTATGAACTCATCCTTGATGAAATGTTTATTCATACCTTACTGAGAGTTTGATATCACCCTTTCTTTTGTTTTCAATCTCTATGTTTTTATTATGATTCTTAATAATGATTTGTATAGAAGACTCTTTAGTATTTTCCCTTTAAGGAGAAGTGATCATGAGTTTTGTAAGATAATATTATTATGTAGCTAGTTTGGAATGACATTAATCCTATTGGTTCATGGGATACTATTATTTATGAAATACAATGTTTTAAATTGTTTAAAATATATAAAATAAAGTAATTTTTACGTTGGTTCTCTATAATTGGAATCAGAGAAAAAAATTAGTTATTTTTGGATATTAGAGAATATATTTTTGAGAATTAAGGTTAGAGAATGTTATTTAAAATTCTAAATATGAGTCTAATTATAGGATGATATCTTGAAATATTGGTAATGTCTTGAGTAGGTTTTTATCCTCAAAATTACATCCCTTTCTAGATATTATATGTGCATGTAGGATCTAGCATAGATGTACATAAGGGTAATAACTCCAAAAAGGGAGGACTGGGTATTAAATCAATCATCACCTAGTGTATGATAAAGAGACCTAACTACACACCTGGTTTGAAACACTCAGGATATATACTTTGGTTAATCACATGGTCTTTATAAACCATTATAAAGGATTTATTTATTGGTTAATTTGAGGGATTGGTTTACGAATAATGAAAAAAATATACCTAATGTTAAATGAATAATGAAGTTGGTTAAACTAAAATAATTATATACTAACATGAAAGTTTCAAAGAGTAATATGTTTTAATATTGAATTTTTTTTAATACTATTAATCTATTATGATGATTATTGTCTGTCACTCCTGGTAACATTTTTTTTAGTAATGGTTCGAACCAAAAGGAACTGAGTTAACAATGGGTGAGAGGGAAAATATTATGGTTTCCCTAATTAACAACTCAAGGGAATGATAACTGGAGTAAAAACCTCATAAAAATACTCACTCAACTATATAAAACTATGAATTATAATTCAAGCCTTGTTGAGATATTTAACATACTAAGCAGGGAGTATCTTCCTATTGAGTCTTTTATGTAGTAGTTTTCACCTTCTTACAGTGGCTCCTCAAATCCACTTATCATCAAAAAGGGGATCTATGTGATGAAAAAGATATTTCCTATTCTCTACTGCTAAGAACATGAGAAGTTCATTCTGGATGTGTACAATTTGGAAGGAGAGCCCATACTATAGTGGAATCTCCTTAAGAATAAAATGAAGAAGGGTGAAATAGGGTCCATGGAGTGGGAATATTTTAATAAAGTATTTTTTATCAAGTATTTTCTTTTAAATCGCTGAAAAATATTGTAACATCCCATTACTATTACAGTTATTCCAAAACCATCTTGTGTTAAATTATTAATACTATAAAGACCTGGAAATTCTGTGGAAATTTTTTTTTCTTAAATACATGGGAATTTTACAAGTCTGTAAAATTTTATGGTGCTTGATTCCGAGGCCCGGTGTGCCTGGAATCAATTTCTGAATTTTTGTTCGGGTACGTTCAGTAAACGTACGAGTGGTTTTTTATAACTTTTGAACAGGAGCTCAGAATTGAAATCTGAGGGCACCCTTGAACTTGCAGTGCCGGTATTTTCTTAAGAAGACTTTCAGCTCGATGGTAGTTGGTCGAGAATAAAAGTTAGTTTTTGGATTTTTATAAAAAATAATAAAATAAAGTGTGCAACAACTTTATTTTATTTGAGCCGCCTTTGGGTGTGTGTAGGTTAAAACCTCAAAGAGCAGGTTGAAGGTGGGGTCCACCACACCTTAACCACTCATGAGAGGTTATGGTGGTGGGGCCCACCTAAACTCAACCTCCTATGGGAGGATAAATGAGGTGAGGACCACCCTACTTTTAGCCCTTTGAAACTATTCATTAAGTGGGGAGAACCCTTGAACTCCACACTTAATGGTGCCACCACCCTTGGAGCCTCTCCAACTTCCCATTTAATTAAATGGAGCCAACCCCTTTAATTAATGTTCCAGCCTCTCTTGGATTAATTGGACGATACTTTTTAATTAATTCACCTTTTTGAATTTTTGTTCCAATGATTAAAATAATAGACAAACTATTATTTTGGGCACTTTCATTTTGTTGGAAACTTGGGAGAGGAGGATCACTTGATGAAACTTATCCTCTCTGATGAAGAACGCCCCTCCCAAAGAAGAATGCAAAGAACACCGGCAACGGTTCTTCTTCGACATTCTTCCCTAGACACCTATCAACGTAGAGCATCTTCCCTCCTCATCTTTGTCAATGAGCTGACACACGAGCTTGGATTGGAAGTGTGCGGAAGACGCGACGAATGATAGTCTCCTCTGTCTTCCTTCCATGACTCCATCGACGAACGACGAATGACAAAACAAATGTAGGGATTTTATTTAAGTTTGATATTATTCCCTTGATTCTTAGCTTATAAAACAAATAACGCGGACCAACTTATTATCAAGTTGATCCGCGAATGTTTTTCCTTGTGGGTTGGAAATATATTGTTGATGAGGGTTGTGGGAAATAATTTTTTTAATTATCTTCCATATCTTATTTTGTTGAGACACTTGCTATCACACTAACACAGAGGGTGCGGGCCAAAAAATATGGACCGACCCCTCTGCCGCTCTTCTTGAATTATGTGTTCTACATGAAGGAAGAAGGCGGCTTTTTGACGCGGTGAAGAATGGAGAACCATCACCAATCCACAAAGAACACCCCTTTGTTTTTCCTAAAAAACAAGCAAAGGATCTACCCCAACCTCTGAAAAACTATAAATCCTGCATGAGCATCGAGTGGGAGGAAGAATGGGGGAAAGATGGGAAATCTTGAGTGGCCCAGGACTTAAACCCCTAATTTTTAAGTTGTCGCACGGCTTGGAAGCACGGTTTGGGAAACTTTGCGCCAACTATGTGGTAGCCACTATCCCACCTGGGGACCTCTCATGGATTTACCGTACGGTTTGGGAAACCATGCACTAACCATGCGGTAGCCACTGTCCCACCCAGGGACATTGTACGGCTTGGCCGCATGGTTTGTTCAGATCGTGCGCCAACCATGCGCCCCTGCACAAACCTCCATAACTTTGGCACTAGGCGTCCATTTGACGAACCATCATATATGCTGGGAACCTTGGAGTATGACGTTCCCTTTGAGTATACCCCATTGGAGTTCAGGGTAATGTTGAGATACGGTCAGGTTGGATTGTGCACTAATCCAACTGGGCCCTCGGGACTAAAAGGCTAAAAACTCACAGACCGGGCATCTAATCGATGCGTAGTCAGTTGCATTGAGACCCTTATGATGTGGGATACCTTTGAGATACTTATTTGTGGTACTTCGCGATAGTTGGAGTATTTTCTAGTAGCTCTGA
The DNA here is from genome assembly GCA_963277665.1 of Viscum album. Lineage (NCBI taxonomy): Eukaryota > Viridiplantae > Streptophyta > Magnoliopsida > Santalales > Viscaceae > Viscum > Viscum album. The sequence goes on along the minus strand of OY728136.1, from coordinate 1,753,094,058 downwards.
GAGCAGATCCTTCTAGTGACAAGCATACAGAGTGTGGAGACCTAGTAGCTGGAAAACTTCACGACTGCTTGACCGATTTGACTAGGAGTGATTCAACTAGCCTAGTGGGGAGTGCCTGGTAGTTGGCAGCAGACCCACGGCGGAGGAGCACCAGGTAGTTGGCAGCATACCCATGGTACTTGACAAGAGAAGTACCTCTACAGGATATTAGGGGGAGCGCCTGGTAGTTGGCGGCAGACCCACATTGGAGGAGCGCCTGGTAGTTGGTAGAAGACCCGCGGTACTCGACAAGAGGAGTACCTAAGCATTCCAAAGTTAGTGAGAAGTGCCTCGGTGTTGCGACAGGCCCACTGTACTTGACAGAGGAGGAGTTCTCCCGCAATCATGGTTTCGATAATGAAAAAAATCCCAGTTTGAGCTGATTCATTGACTTTTGTGTTTTCCTCAAGATTGAGATGGGTTACGAGATAACTTAGGAATATATATGGCATATACCTAAGTAATGGTTATCCGTTGTTTTCATACTTTGTGGTTTATCCTTGCTGGATTTTGTGAGACCTTAAAGGTATCGGGGTCTCTACTGAGTATCATTATACTCACCCCTGCACGGGCTATGTCCGCACCTCGTTGTGTTGGTTGCAGACGATGGACAATGCCGACTGAGGCATAGAGTGGCAGGACAGGATGGTACCTGGAGGTGGACCACTCGGTGTGATGGTACACGAAGGAGACGGATGGAAGAGAGTGCTAAGGAGTCCATCTGTACCTACCCTTCATGTAGGAACCCCAAGGGATAGGTCATGACAAATTGGTATCAGAGGGTCGGTTCTACTGTAGAACTTAGAACTCTGATCTTTCTTTTCTGTAAAATCAATAGTGTTAAGGTTACTAATTGTGGTTTTCAGTTCAGGGAGTCCAGTTTTGGTGTGGGCAGACAACGTATCCATACACCAGGACCCTAAATTTTAATTTCTAACTCAGTGCACGAAAACACTAATTGTGTGTGTGTTTCTAAAAGTTTTGTTTAAGTCATCTCAACCAGGTCAGCTCACCAGGTATAATCTTTTGACTGTTTCACATCTGTTTCTTTTAGGATTCCTCCCTATGGATGACTATTTCGAGCCCTGAGAGTCATATGCATTGATATCCCACCGAGTGACGAGGCCTCGGTGCTGGGCCCTTTAACAGCGGAGGCACCAGTGGTACTACTTCCTATTGGGAAACCGATGCCACTAGCCCTAGCAGCAGATGATGCACGCCGCTTGAACACATTGCATGAGTTCTAACGCTAGAGGCCACCCAGGTTCAGAGGATAGATGGACCCACAGGCGGCTGAGGATTTCCTGGAGGCTCTGGTGAAAGTCTTCAGGCTAGTAGGGACCCCAGCAGACTTCATGGTGATCCTTGTCGCGAGTCTCCTTCAGGCAGCAGCAGGCAGATGGTGGAGCCTAATGCTCCAGGTGTATGACAAGACGACACTACTCTGGGTAGAATTCGAGAGCCTGTTTGGGGTGGATTTTGTCCCAGCCACCCTATGTGCGGTGCAGATACAGGAGCTACTGCATCTACAACAGGGTAGCATGACGGTGGCTCAGTACTCAGCGATGTTCACCGACCTCTCGTACTACTCCACAGATATGGTGCGAGACCCATTCTTCAGGGCCCAGACCATCGAGAAGGGGATCAGGAGAGAGATCAGAGAATCAATGATCTCCCTCAGCATCCCAACACAGGCGGAGGTGTTAAAGAGAGCCCTCCTAGTGGAAATTTTCCTTGTTGAGCATTCACCAGCAGTGAGATCCACTACTAGTCAACATGTGGCGGAGTCTTCTACAGATGGTAGTAGACAAATGATGCAGAGGTCCAAGAGGACCAGACCAATGGGTGGACGACCACAGGACTCAGGATCTATTGTGTGGGGCACCTGGGGAAGTGACTTACCTGCCAGAAGCAGGCAGTGTTACTCGTGTGGTGGGTAGGGTCACATGGCTCATGACTATCTAACCCACCTTTTTAAAAATCAGCAGACAGTTGAGGGACCTCACAAGAAGAGGCATAGGTTCGATCAAGGTGGTCTACAGGGAGTAGGAGAACATGGCAGAGGATCTGGTCGTGCAGTTGGTTATGGACGACGTTACGAGGTGTTACCACCACCACCACTAAGAGGTCCACCCTGACCGCAGAGAGTAGGTGGACAGGGGAGATCTCGGCTCCTGGAAGCTGAGGCATATGACCATGGCACTCTGAAGATGATTCGAGGTATAATCTGTGTCTAATCTACCTTATCTACAGTTCTTATAAACATAGGTTCAAGTCACTCTTTCATTTCCACTGCCCTCGTTCGAAGGTCATAGATTTCTAAGGATCCCTTGGCTCGATCCTTATGGCTAGAGACTCCTACAGGAGCAGACTCGATGATTACGCACTGGTGCCGGCAATGTGAACTTACTCTAGGAGGTGAGAGCTTCGACTGGGATCTCCTCGTAGCGGCGTCGGGGCCTTACGACGTCATCTTGGGGATGGACTGGTTATCTACAGTCCATTCTCAGATCAGCTGTATTAGGCGCAAAGTGTGGTGTGTCTGCACGGATGGGACCAAGTTCACATTCACCAGTGAGAAGGGAGCCTTTGTAGCATAGGACAGACTTACTCGGGGGAGGGTGCATCTGATCACTCATCAATTGGCATGCCTTACCCTTGGAGTAGTAGATGTTGAAAGTCTGACTTATCTTGTAGTGGTGGACCAGTACACAGATGTTTTCCCTAATAATGTTCCAGTACTACCTCCATGCAGAGAGGTGGACTTCTACATTGATCTGTACCCCAGGATGGCACTGATATCTACTCCAACATATCGGATGGATCCCACTGAGCTTCGTGAGCTCATGGTATAGGTGGAGGACTCACAGGGGAATGGATTCATCTGGCCCAGTGTTTCTCCCTGGGCAGCCCCGATTCTATTCGCCAACAAGGCGGATGGGATATTGAGGATTTGTGTCGACTACCTTTTCCCGAACCAGGTGACCGTGAAGAACAATTACCCACTCCCGAGGATTGATGACCTCTTCGATCAGTTAAAGGGAGCAAGGGGTTCTCGAATATAGACCTCAGATCAGGCTATCACCAGCTCAGAGTTCGAGATGAGGATGTGCAGAAGACAGCTTTCAGGTGTCGGTACGGCCACTATGAGTTCTTGGTTATTCTATTCAGTGTAACTAATTCTCAAGCAGTGTTTATGGGTATCATGAACAGGATCTTCCAGCCTTACCTCGATCGCTTTGTTGTAGTCTTCATCGACGACATTTTGATCTACTCAACTAATGAGGAGGAGCATGCCTACCATTCGCAGGTAGTACTGGACACACTCCGAGAGAACCAACTTTATGGTAAGACCTAAAAGTGATAGTTTTGGATTCGAGAGGTTTACTTCTTGGGACAAATCATCTCGGAGGTTGCAGTTGCAGTATATGCAGCGAAGATTGAAGCAGTACTTTCTTGGGAGCCACCCAGGTGTGCGACGGAGGTACCAAGTTTCCTGGGTTTGGCTGCTTACTATCAGAGGTTTGTTCCATACTTCTCTAGAGTTACGGCACCACTATTAGCCTTGATGAAAAAGTTGAAACCCTTTGTGTGGTCGGAGAGGTGCCAATAGATATTTCAGGAGCTGAGGAAGACGTTGACTAGTGCCCCCATTTTGAGGCTTCCAGAGGAGGGTGTAGGGTGCGTAGTTTACTGCGACGCATCAGGGAATAGACTTGGGTGTGTCCTGATGCAGGAGCGAGCAGTGACTGCTTATGGTTCTCGGAAGCTAATACAATATGAGCATAACTATGCTACCCATGACCTGGAGTTAGTAGTAGTGTTCTTCTCCTTGAAGATGTGGCGGCACTATCTGATGGGTGGGTGTTTTACCGTGTACTCTGATTACAAGAGTCTCAGGTATATCTTCTCTCAAGAGGACCTGAACCTGAGATAGCGACATTGTCTTGAGTTCCTCCAAGACTCTGACTTTGAGATATTCTATACTCCTAGGAAGGGGAACATTTTTGTAGATGCACTCAGCAGGAGATCTGGTATACAGCTGCTAGGAGAGGCGACAAAGTATCTGGCTTCTTTACAGTTATCCTTTGTGGATAGAGATGGAGCAGCATTCCTGCAGTCTCTTACGGTCACTCCCCCACTCCTTCAGCATGTTAGGGAATCATAGCATGGGGATGCTAACTGTGAGACATGATGTGCTCAGATATCCACAGGGCAAGCACCTGATGGATTTTCTGAAGGTGGGGAGCACGTCATCCTCTTAATAGGACGTACCTTGGTACCAGTAGCACTTCAGGAGGAAGTGTTGATGGAGTTCTACACATACCCTATAGCGGTACATCCAAGAGTGGCGAAGATGTACCAGGACCTTCGACAACAGCACTGGTGGCCTGGTATAAAGAAGGCGGTAGCGGGATTTGTTTCTTGATGCCACACTTGTTAGCAAGTGAAGGCGAAGCACTAGGTACCAGCAGGATTGGTCCAGCCTTTGTAGGTACCAAATTGGAAGAGGGATGGGATATCCATGGACTTTGTAACGGGTCTTCCACATACATCTAGGGGTCACGACTCGATTTGGGTGATCTTTGACCAACTCACCAATTCATCCCACTTCCTACTGATCAGAGAGCAAGGCTTAGTATAGAGATTGGGACACCTCTATGTACAGGAGATTGTGCGGCTACATGGAGTACCTTCTTCTATTGTCTCTAACCATGACGCACGGTTTACTTCCCAGCTATGTAAGGGGTTGTAAGAGTCTTTCGGGACACAGCTTTTCCTGAGCACTTCCTTCCATCCTCAGACAGATGGTCGGATTGAGCAGACCATTAGAACCCTCGAGGACATGCTTCGTGCTTGTGTCCTTGACTTCATTCATAGCTGGGAGGATCACTTACCCTTGGTAGAGTTTTCCTATAACAACAGCTATCACTCCACCATCGTTATGGCACCTTTTGAGGCCTTGTATGGTCGACCATGAAGATCACCACTGTGATGGAAAAAACTAGGAGAGTAGTAATGCGAAACGGGCGGGCTAGGGCGGGGTGGGCCAAACTCTCACAGGTTTGATCCCATGCGGGTTTGTCTACAAAAGCCTGAATATAATGTGAACAAAAAATTTCAAGCCTGCCCTGCCCTGCATAAACCCACGGGTTGCCCGTGGGCTTACCGATGTTAAAAAAATACTATTTATAATCAATTAAATATTGTATTTTTTATCATTCTTAAAGGTATTTGAAGGGAGAAATATGAATTAACAATAATTATAGTTTTAAGGGATGCGATGGAAAATTTTTTGTGGGTTAATGGTGGAATGTGGCGATACCGATGTGGTGGCGAACAGTTTTGATAGAATGTAGGTGAGTGATCAGTGAGGGGCGATGAATGATAATGTTGGTTGTGTGGTGATGTGAACAACTAAACCTGTGAATGAATGAAGTCTCACCAGGTAATGATCAGTTTCAAAGGAAGCTATTAGTGTTTCCACGAGGTTTCATTCTTATTCTCTTAATTAAAAAATAAAATTAAATAATAAAAAAATAAATTGACCTAAAAAATATTATTATTATAATAACCTTTATAGAATTGAAACCATGCGCAGGGGCGATGAGTTCCATTTTTAGAGAGATGGGTTGACACATCATGTGAATATGGTTAACAATTATGATATAAATAATATAATATCATATTAAAACAATAAATACAGGCCTATTTAAAATTCACATGTGAATAAATGGGGAATTAGTATAACCATTACAGTGAGAAATCAAATGTCACCATTTCACCCTGATTTTTTTATTAAAAAAACTAAAATGTTAAATTAACATATATTGTAAAAATAATATATATTTTTTTTAGTCAAGCCTGTGGGAAAGCCCGAACCCGCGTGGGCTCAACCCGCATTGGTCCACACCCGCACGGGCTCAACCCGCATTGGGCCGCACTCTAAACGGTCAAAATTTTTAGTCCCGCCCCGCCCCACATCCACCCCATACCCCCAAAGCTTGTGGGTTGTGGGATCGCTTCAATAGTGGGACCAGAGATGGTACAAGCTACTACGGAGAAGGTGTAAATCATCAAGGAGTAGATGAAGACCGCACAGAGCCGGAAGAAGTCGTATGCTGACAGGAGACAGAGGCCTATAGAGTTTGAGGATGGGGACCATGTCTTTTTACGGGTCTCACCTCAATGAGGTCTACGGGGATTTGTCGAGGCGTCAAGTTATCTCCGTGATTTATCAGACCTTTCCAGGTCCTCAACAGAGTAGGCAAGGTGGCTTACCGCTTAGCTCTTCCACCTCAGTTTCATCGAGTGCACGACGTCATCCATGTATCTCAGCTGAGGAGATACATGCATGACCATTCCCACATCATCAACCATGGAGAGATGGACATCAATAACGGGGTGACTTTTATAGAGGTCCCAGTGGAGATTGAGGATCGACAGAAGTGGGTCCTACCTGGACGGTCGATACCTCTGGTGCATGTTCGTTGGTAGCACGAGAACCTCCAGGAGAGAACATAGGAGTGGGAGGCTCAAATGCATGCTCAGTACCCCCATTTGTTCCCATAGTTCGAGTTATAGCTTACGAGGACATAAATCCCTGAGGTGGGGAGAATGTAAAGACCCAAAAATTCCATGGAAATTTTTTTTCTAAAATACGTGGGAATTTTACGAGTCCTCGAAATTTTACAGTGCTTGATTCTGAGGCCCGGTGTGCCCGGAATCAATTTATGAATTTTTTTTCAGGTACATTCAGTAAACGTACGAGCAGATTTTTATAACTTTTTAACTAGTGCTTGGAATTGAAATTTGAGGGAACCATTGAACTCGCAATGCTGGTATTCTCTTAATAAGACTTTCACCTCGATGGCAGTTGGTCGAGATTAAAAGTTAGTTTTTGGATTTTTATAAAAAATAATAAAATAAAGTGTGCAACAACTTTATTTTATTTGAGTCATCTTTGGGTGTGTGGAGGTTAAAACCTCCAAGAGTAGGTTGGACGTGGGGGCCACCACACCTTAACCTCCCATGAGAGAATATGGGGGTGAGGACCACCTGAACTCAACCTCCCATGGAAGGATAAATGAGGTGGGGACCACCCAACATTTAACCGCATGAAACTCTTCATTAAGTGGGGAGAACCCTTGAAATCCCCACTTAATGGTGCCACCACCCTTGGAGCCTCTCCACCTTCCCATTTAATTAAATGGATCCAACCCCTTTAATTAATGTGCCAACCTCTCATGGATTAATTGGAGGAGCCTTTTTAATTAATTCACCTTTTCGAATTTTTGTGCCAACGACTAAAATAATAGACAAACTATTATTTTGGGAACTTTAATTTTGGTGGAAACTTGGGAGAGGAAGAGCACTTGGAGAAACTTATCCTCTCCGATGAAGAATGCCCCTCCCAATGAAGAATTCGAAGAACGCTGGCGATGATTCTTCTTTTACTTTCTTCCCCGAACACCTACCGACGTAGATCATCTTCCCTCCTCATCGTCATCAACGAACCGATGCATGAGATTGTATTGGAAGTGTGTGTAGGAAGAGACGAATGAATGTCTCCTTCATCTTCCTTCCACAACCCCGTCAATGAACGATGAAACAAAGGTAGCAATTTTATTTAAGTTTGATATTATTCCCTTGATTCTTACCTTCTAAAATAAAGAACGCAGACCAAATTATTATCAAGTTGATCCACGGATGTTTTTCCTTGTGGGTTGGGAATATTTTGTTGATGAGGGTTGTGGGAAATTATTTTTTTAATTATCTTCCATATCTTCTTTTTTGAGCCACTTGCTACCGCACTAACGGAAAGGGTATGGCCCAAACAAACATGGACTGACCCCTCTGCCGCTCTTCTTGAATGATGTGTTCTATGTGAAGGAAGAAGGCATATTATTTCCACGATGATGAATGGATAACCATCACTAATCCACCAAGAACCCCCTTTGTTTTGCCTCCAAAACGAGAAAATGGGCTCCCATAACCTTTTAAGAACTAGAAATCCCGCGTGATCCTCGAGTGGGAGGAAGAATGGGGGAAATATGGAAAATCCTGAGTGGCCTGGGACTTAAAACCCTAATTTTTAAGTGGTCGCATGGCTTGGCTGCACGGTTTGGGAAATTGTGCGCCAAATGTGTGGTAGCCACTGTCCCCCTTGGGGACCTCGCACGACTTGGCCGCAAGGTTTGGGAAACCATGTGGTAGCCACTGTCCCACATGGGGACCTTGCACGGCTTGGCTACACGGTTTGGGAAATCGTGCTCCAACCATGCGGTAGCCACTGTCCCACCCAGGGACTTCCCACGGCTTAGCCACATGGTTTTTCCAGACCGTGTACCAACCCTGTACCCCTGCACAAACCTCCATAACTTTGGCACCAGGCATCCATTTGACGAACCGTCAGCGGCGCTGGGAACCTTGGGGCATGATGGTCTCTTGGAGCATACCCCATTGGATTTTGGGTTAATATTGAGATACAGTCAGGTTGGATCATGCACGAATCCAACCGGTCCCTTGGGACTAAAAGACTAATAACTCACAGACCATGCGTCTGATCGACGTGTTGTCAGTTGCGTTGAGACTCCTATGACGTGGTGGACCTTTGAGATACTTCTTTTTGGCACTTTGTGACAGTTGGAGTATTTCCCAGTAGATCGTAGAGAGGATTCTTCCAGTGATGAGAAAACAGAGTGTAGAGACCTAGTAACTGGCAGAACTGATGACTTCTTGACCGATTTGACTCTGAGTGATTCGACTAGCCCAGTGGGGAGCACCTAGTAGTTGGTAGCAGACCCACAATGGAGGAGAGCCTGGTAGTTGTGGGAGACCTGTGGTACTCGACAGGATGAGTACCTCTGTAGGCTATTAGGGGGAACACCTGGTAGTTGGCGGCAGACCCACAACGGAGGAGCGCCTGGTAGTTGGCAGCAGACTCATGGTACTCGATAGGAAGAGTACCTCAGCAGTCCAGGGTTATTGAGAAGCACCTCAGTGTCGCAACAGGACCACTGTACTCGACAGAGGAGGATTTCTCAAGCAGTCGTGGTTTCGATAATGAAAAAAATCCTGGTTTGAGCTGAGTCAATGACTTTTGTGTTTTCCTCATGATTGATATGGGTTACTAGATAACTTAGGTATATGTATGGGCATATACATAAGTAATGGTTATCCATTGTCTTCATACTTTGTGGTTTATCCTTGTTGGATTTTGTGAGACCTTGAAGGTATCGGGGTCCCTAATGAGTATCGTTATACTCACCCCTACACAGGCTATGCCCACACCTCATTGTGTTGGTTGCAGACGACAGACAACACTGACTGAGGCAGAGGGTAGCAGGACAGGACGGTAACCGGAGGTGGACCACTCAATGTGACGGTACATGGAGGAGACGGATGGACTGGAGTGCTGAGGAGGCCATCTGTACCTACCCTTCTGGTAGGAACCCCGGGGGACGAGTCGTGACAATTACGTTAAATGGGAAAAATGGTTTATTAGTGAAAAGTTGTGTTTTTGTTAAACACGTTCTGAAATGGTAAAATGCACAACTAACACTACATAATTTTCAATTAAATATTTTCTGAGTTAAACACTGAGTAAGTATGATTTTTCGAGGCCAGAAAATGCTCGATGAAGACCGAATAAAATTATTAAATAGAATATGTTAAGTGTTCACTTTTTATTCAAAATATTTTAATAACTCCAAAACGATGCATTATTTGAGAAATATGATACTACAGTTATGTCTAAAATATGGTGTTTACCCTGTGAGGGGTATAAGATTCGAAGGTACCATAAATTTGGATGTCTCACTCATGAGATAAAGTTATTAAATAATATTTAATATATTATTTATTAAAAATAATTAAATATATCTCAAACGATACTTCATATGAGAAATATGAGACCACTGATGGGTCTGTAACGTGGTGTTTACCCTATACAAGGTATGACATTTGTTCGCATCGGGTGTTTGGATGCCTCGCTATCAAGAATAACACTTTTTATTTTAATTAATTATTTGTTCTTATTTTTAATTAATAAAACTTTAATATCTCTCAAACAATTCATCAGAAATTCGAGACCACCATTGTGTCTGAAACGTGGTGCTTACCCTAGAAAAGGTATAAATTTTGTTCACATCAGGCGTTTGTATGCCTCGCTCACAAAAATAACACTCTTTAATTTAATTAGTTAATTATTCCGATTTTTAGTTAATAAATCATTAATATCTCTCAAACAGTGTGTCCTATGAGAAATATGAGCCCACCGCTAGATCCAGAATGTGATATTTATCCTAGACGAGATATAAATTTAATTCTTAATGGATGTTTGGTGTCATTTAATTTTTATATTAAATAATTAAAATATTAATTATAAAAAAACAAGGTACTATTCAATCACCCTTAAAGTCATGGTATATGGCGTTGGAACTTCTTTTTTTAATGAAGAAGGTTTTAAAACCATAGACTTCCATCTATTTTAAACCGTTTCAAACATCAATAGTATAATAGGATGAATTAAAACTCTCCGCCATTAATATTCAGTTGAAACGGTGCATTAAAAAAGGGTTTTAATTTTGCGGAATGAAGAAACATGGTGGTTTTGGGGGGCTTTAAATAACCTGAAGATCTAGTTTTTAGTGGGTGATCCCACTATGTGTGAAGGACATGAGACTCTTATGGGTGCATTTGGGGTTGTTTCTTGGTTCTCCCATCGACGCACCACTCACCACTTTGGTGCGCTGCAAGGTACATGTTCTTCTCTTCATTTAGTTTTATTTTTATTTTTATTTTATTTATTAATCTTCCAATATTATAAATTCAATAACTTCTTCTTTATTGATCAGAATTACACATCATCAGTATCATTGAATTCACCTCGACAAGAATAAGCAAAATAATATTTTTATTTTGAAGGGAAAAATGTTTTGTTAAATCTTCATTTTCATTTTTTTTAATGAATCATTTAAAATAAATTATCCAAGTGTAATCACATGGATTTGTCAAGTGATAATTTATAAATATTTCATACTATAATTGCTTTAAAATATTAAAGCACCATTACACGTCTTATCAAAAATAATTATCAAAAATTATTAATGGATAATTACATCAAATTATCAAATGATAATTTGTGAAAACAAATCATCATAACAAAATTTCAAAATGATAATTATGATGTTTTGTAAAATGATAATCTCGTCAAATTATCGAAATATGATTATAAGTGTTATAAATCAAATTATCAATGGTAATTTTCATTGGAGTATCAAATATAATTTTTTTACATATTTTATCAAATAATAATTAATATAATTATCAAATGATAATTATTTGGATTATCAAAAGGTAATGAATTATTAATATATATATATATATATATGTATATATATCTCGATAAAAACACTTGAGATAATTTATTAAAATTATCTAATGTTATTTATTTTTTTTATCAAATGATATATATATAGTTAGATATATATTTTTGACAATTAATTTTTTAAGTTAAGGATAATTTTATTAAATATAAAATTATCAACATGTAATTGCATGAAATATTGATGTATAATTTCAAACACATGCATTGACATAAAATGATAATCCAGAGATTATCCATGAGAGAGAAAATGTAATCGCATGTAATGTTTTATTTCCTTGTGAAATAAAATAGAGGGATATAATTATCAAAGGAGTTTTATAATTATTTTTATGGATATTTATTGCGATTTCATGCATTAACATAAAATGATAATCCAGAGATTATCCCAGAGATAGAAATGTACTTATATGTAATTTGTTTTACTTCCATGTGAAATAAAATAGATGTTTTGGTTCTAGGAACCTTTGATGAATGTCGATCATTGGTGTTTCAATACTTACGATAATAAGGTTTTGAGGATGTGTATTGAACCACATGTAGTGGTTTATCTTGCAAATGACATCGACGACCTATGATGTAGTTTGTTCTGTTCTGATTAGCTAAATTGATTATCCTGGTTTTGTTTGATTTATCTCAATTGTTGATTTAAATTAAATTTCTCAAATCTTCTTTCAATTAAATTGATAAAACTCAAATCCAATTAATCGGGATATTTGAAATGGTTTTGGCATGGAAATTCAGAAAATGCCCGATTCCATTGAATTTGGTGTGTTTATGGGAATTGGATGATTTAAATTGTTTAATTTAAATTATGGATTTTATGGAAATGATTTCAATTAAATTGTTGAATTTAATTTTGGAAATGAATTGTGTAATGATAGAATTGGTTTTGAATGGATTCCAAACTGGTGAAAATGGATTAAAATGATTTGATAGAAACTCATTTTTTTTATCTTGTGAAAAAGGCATGTTTTTGAATAAAACCTATTATGGTTTTAAATGGAAAGAAATTGGAACTTTTGAAATGGAAGAATGTGATTGACCATATTTTTAAGCATTCTTAAAATAGTTCATCCATCATGTAAGATCTCATGAAAACCTTAGGTAGTTAGTGAGTTATTTGGATACACTCTACACTTCGACAACGTTCTAAAACATACTTGTGGTGGGTCACATCCCCAACGGGTTAGTGATGAGTCTCCTTTGTCCAGTGTCATAGGGACATGTGTATACACATTTTTCTGAGTTCACATAGAGAGTGCAGAATCTTATAATTGGTTAATACTATCATACCTTTTGGTAGATGACCATGTTTCTTTCTTTTTTATTTATGTTTGAGATATAAATATATGTCAATGTTTGTTGGAACTACTTTACATGCCTGTTGAATTTATATAAACTGTTTTATATAAATTCTTTACTTAATCCATTGTTTAGAAATATTCCATCTCTTGTAAAGTAAATCTTGTTCTTAAAATATTTATTTTCATCATTTGAAAATGTATAGCATGTTTTGTTTAAATATGATTTTTAATTTCCAAACTTGTTTACTTTAAAATTGAATGCTTTTCTTTGGATAATCTATATTTGGAATCTATTATGAAATATTTGGTTGTATCCTACTGGACTTACACTCAAAACCTACTTTTGCCTTCGGGTGTTTGTAGACTATATTCTTCCATGTTCGAGCAAAGGGAAGGGATATCTTGGAGGTGGATCCAGCCGTTGAGCTTTGTTCTTAGTGAGTTGTGTCCATAGGGACCTTGGGATTGTTTTCTCATTTTAGTAAATTGGCTTTTATGCCTCTTTTTATTCTAGAACATTACTCCCATTGGAGTTTCTTTTTGTTATGCATACTGTCTTGTTCCTTTTTTCTGCATTTTCTGTGGAAAAATTCTTCCCACTTGCATGTTGTGTGATGCCAAGTGCTATTCTCAGGCCCATGGGGATCAGGAACGCCCTTTAGGCTATGTCAGGGTTGGCTCAGTTATTGGGTTACCAGGGTACCTGGGCTGGTTCGTGAAAAAATGGTATCAAAGGGAGGTTAAGCATATTTACTTGATGATAGTATGTATTTTCGTATTCTTTTTAGGCCTTAGGAGGTAGTTGCGATTGAGTTCCTGGCCAGATCTCACCATAATGAACCTTAATTCACAAGGGGTGGTTATGGAAAGATGTCTTGTGGTGTAGTTCCAGTCATTTCCCTGTTGTGATTTGGATAGGGTGAAATCCAATTTTTTTTGTTCCTTCTATTGAGAATAATTTATCTCGTTACTTAGTCCGAGTGTTAATATAATGTATTTATTATTGTCTATTGATGTTTTGTAACATCATGCCTCTAATAAGATGTGAAAATTAGATTGAGGAAGGGACTACTACTTAACATCAGTGATCAAATCTTCTAGTGGATCCGAGTCTGGTTGAGGTGATTATTTGCACTATCCAAGCTCTGGGATAAGCACCACCTCTAGTCCCCATTCAGGCTCCAGCTGTGGAACCTGGTGGGTGCTCTTAGAAATTTTTTTCAAGAGTCATTTTACTAGAAACCATCATTTTTCAAAGGCTCCACTGATCCTCAAAATGTTGAGGAATGGTAGGGAAGGATAGAACTTCTGTTTGAGTTCTTAGCGACACTGGAAGAGATCACGTTGAATTGTTCCACCTTCATGTTAGAGGGACCATGCAGGAGATGGTGGGGTATAATATTTATGGAAAAGAAATGGGGGAATATAGTGGAAGGAATTCAAGGTTATTTTCACTGGTCACTTCTATCCAGAGTCAATGGTGTTGTCCAAAGCTATGGAGTTTTTCAAACATGATCAGGCCGAAAGAACCGCTGCTCTTGCAGATGTTTTTCCACAACTTTTCCATTCTACTTAATGGAATTAGATCATTAGAACCTCCAAAAATTGGAGGGAAATATACTGATTCACGTACAAAAGAGTTCCAGCCATAGGCATCCAGAATGAAGCTTCTTCATACAGTAAAATAATCTCCAGAGGAAGATGATATAGGTCCAGTGACCGTTATTGGTATCATTACTATAGCTTCATCTTTAGTGACTGTTCTATTTGATACCGGTGCATGTCACTCATTTTTTTCAACCAATTACATTAATATTCGTAATGTTACTATGAAGCATTTATCTTGTGCAATGGATATTACTACACCCCTTGGTAGGAAGGGAGAGAAGGGACACCGTAGTCCTGATTGTGTTTTCTCTCTATCAGATTTCAAACATTCTTGGAGTTTTCTGGTACTCGACATGAAATATCTTGACGTCATATTTAGGGTGGATTCACTCGTTTCCAATAAAGCCCAAATTGATTGTTATCTTCTATGGGTCTACCTTACCACACCCAGTAGTGTGTCTCTTTTCTTTCAAGTAGAATGAGACCTAAGGTCAAATAGGGATAGAACTTCTTATCTGGATTTGGGGAAGGTAATATTAGTGTTTGCTTCTGATTTGGAGCAGTGATCTCCCTCCATTTGTCGTTGATTTTCTCATCGTGTTTCCTTCTGATATTTCTGGTTTACCACTGGTAAGAGAGGTTGAGTTTTAAATTGACTTGATTCTCGGTACTCAATTAGTTTCTTTTCCCTCTTACCAAATGGCTCCAAATGAACTGAAAGAACTAATTTCCTAGTTGAATGATATTCTTTAGAAAGCCTTTATTCACACAAGTGTGTCACATTGGGCGGCACTGGTTCTCTCTGCTATGAAAGATGATGGTTTTCTAACATCTTATCTTATCGAGATAATTCTTTAGGAACAAAATCTTGTTGAAGAATTTTGTAAGCATTAGATACTCTGTTTAAGGTGAGGAGATTGATTCCCAGTTGTTGTTCTCTAAAGATAGTGTTCTGTGTTATTGGAACCATTATGTTACACCAATACTGGCAAGAAAGGATATAGTGGGTAATTTTCATAATTTCCAATAGGTTGAGCACCTAATAAGCACTAAGATGTTCTACGACATGAAGCAATAGTTTTGGTGACCATGTATTCTTGAAGATTTCACCCCGGATGGGTCATCGACGGCTTGGGAGGCAAGGGAATATTTCTCCTGTTTTGTGGGATCTTTTGAGGTTGTTGATTAGGTGGGAAAAATTGTTTACCATTTATAACTACCACCTTAACTAATGTTGATACATATTGTGTTTCATGTATCTCAGGTTTGAAAGTATTTATTTGACCCATCTCATGTTCTGCGTTGGTGTGATCTTGAAGTGGAACCTATTTTATCTGTGATTGAAAGACCAGTCATGGTTGTTGATTCTGAGACCAATGTACTTCATGGTAGGATGATACCTTGTGTCCGTATGATATGGAAGCATAGTTATAATTCTCATGAGATATGAGAGAGGGCGGTACTGATGAAAGAATAGTGGCCTTGTCTTTTGACATGGTTCTTTGTAGGATTTCTGGTGACAAAAATTTCCTATGGTGTGGAGGTTGTAACATCATGTTACTATTTCAGGTATTCCTAAACCATATTGTGTTAAATTGTTATTACATTAAATGGGAAAAAATTGTTTATTAGTGAAATGTTTCATTTTTTTTAAACACGTCTTGAAATGATAAAAGGCCCAACTAGAACTCCATAATTTTCAATTAAATATTTTCTGAGTTAAACGCTAAGTAAGTATGAGTTTTCGAGGCTAGCAAAAGCTCGGTGAAGACCAAATAAAATTATTCAACAGAATATATTAAGTGCACACTTTTTATTAAAAATATTTGAATAACTCCAAAATGATGTGTCGTTTGAGAAATCTGAGACCACAGTTATGTTCAAAATATGGTTTTTACCCTTGGAGGGGTATAAGATTTGAAGGTGCCAGAAATTCGGATGTCTCTCTCGTGAGATAAAGTTATCAAATATTATTTAATATATTATTTAATAAAAATAATTAAATATCTCTCAAATGGTGCATCTTGTGAGAAATCTGACACCACCAATGGGTCTAGAACATGGTGTTTACCCTAGACAAGTTATAAAATTTGTTCACATCGGGTGTTTGGATGCCTTGCTCGCAAGAATAACCCATTTTATTTTAATTAATTAATTATTACAATTTTAAATAATAAATCTTTAATATCTCTCAAACAATTCATTAGAAATTTGAGACCATTGTTGTGTCCAGAACATGGTGTTTACACTAGATAAGGTATAACATTTTTTTACATTGGGCGTTTAGACGCCTCTCTCACAAAAATAACACTTTTTAATTTAATTAATTAATTATTCTTATTTTTATTTAATAAATCATTAATATATCTCAAAAGGTGTGTCCTATGAGAAATTTGAGCCCACCGTTAAATCCAGAACGTGATATTTACCCTAGAAGGGATATAAATTTAATTCGTAATGGATGTTTGTTGTCATTTAATTTTTATATTAAATAATTAAAATATTAATTATAAAAAAATGATGTACTATTCAATCACCCTTAAAGTCATGATATATGGTGTTGGAACACCTTTTTTAATGGGGATGGTTTCAAAACCTTTGAATTCCATCTGTTTTAAACTGATTCAAACATCAACAGTCTAATAAGATGAATTAAAACCCTCCTCCATTAATATTCAGTTGAAACGGTTCATTAAATAAGGGTTTTAATTTTGCAGAATTAAGAAACATGGTGGTTTTGGGGGGCTTTAAATAACCCTAAGAACTGGTTTTTAGTGGGCGACCCCGCCATGTGTGAAGGTCATGAGACTCTCGTGGGTTCGTTTTGGGTTGTTCCTCGGTTCTCTCATCGATGCACCACTCACCACTTTGGTGCCCTGCAAGATACAAGTTCTTCTCTTAATTTAGTTTTATTTTGTTTTTATTTTATTTATTAATCTTCCATAATTTTAAATACTATATCTTCTTCGTTATTGATCGGAATTACACGTCTTCAGTACCATTGAATTCACCTCGATGAGAAGAAGAAAAAATAATATTTCTATTTTGAAGGCAACAATGTTTTATTCAATCTTATTTTTCGTTTTTTTAATGAATCATTTAAAATAAATTACCCTAGTGTAATCACATTAATTTATCAAGTGAAAATTTATAAATCTTTCATACTATAATCTCTTTGAAATATTAAAGCACAATTACATGTCTTACCAAAAATAATTATCCAAAATTATTAATAGATAATTACATCAAATTATTAAATGATAATTTGTGAAAACAAATCATCATAACAAAATTTGAAAATTATAGTTATGATTTTTTGTAAAATGATAATATTTCCAAATTATCAGAATATGATTATAAGTGTTATAAATTAAATTCTCAATGATCATTTGAATTGGAGTATCAAATATAATTTTTTTACATATTATATCAAATGATAATTAATATAATTATCGAATGATAATTATTTGGATTCTCAAAAGATAATGAAATATTAATATATATATATATATGTGTGTGTGTGTGTGTGTCTCGATAAACACACTTAAGATAATTTATTAAAATTATCTAATATTATTTATTTTGTTTATCAAATGATATATATATATATAGTTAGATATATATTTTTGATAATTAATTTTGGAAGTTAAGGATAATTTTATTAAATATAAAATTATCAACATGTAATTTCATGAAATATTAATGTATAATTTCAAACACATGCGTTGACATAAAATGATAATCTAGAGATTATCGAGGAGGCAGAAAATGTAATCGCATGTAATTTTTTATTTCCATGTGAAATAAAATAGAGGGATATTATTATCAAAGAAGGAGAGAGAAAATGTACTCACATGTAATTTATTTTACTTCCTTGTGAAATAAAATAGATGTATTGGTTCTAGGAACCATTGAAGAATGTAGAGAATTGGTGTTTTGATGCTTACGATAATAAGGTTGCGAGGATGTGTATTAAACCACACATGGTGGTTTATCTTGCTGCTGACATCGATGGCCTATGAGGTAGGTTGTTCCATTATGATTATCCAAATTGATTATCCTTGTTTTTCTTGATTTATCTCAATTTTTGATTTAAATTCAATTGCTCAAATATTATTTCAATTAAATTGATAAAAACTTAATTCCAGTTAATCAATATATTTGAAATTGTTTTGGCATGGAAATTTGGACAACGCCCAATTCCATTGAATTGGGTGTGTTTATGGAAATTGGTTGATTTAAATTGTTTAATTTAAATTATGTATTTGATGGAAATTATTTCAATTAAATTGTTGAATTTAATTATGGAAATAAATTGTGTAATGATAGAATTGGTTTTGAATGGATTTCAAACTGGTGAAAATGGCTTAAAATGATTTGACAGAAACTCATTGGTTTTTATCTTGTGAGAAGGCATGTTTTTTAATAAAACATGTTTTGGTTTTAAATGGAAAGAAATTGGAACTTTTGAAATGGAAGAATGGGATTGATCGTATTTTTAAGAATTCTTAAAATAGTTCATCCATTGTTTAAGAGCGCATGCAAACCATAGGTAGTTAGTTAGTTATTTGGATACACTCTACACTATGACAATATTCTAAAACATACTTGCGGTAGTTCACATCCCTGATGGGTTGGTGATGAGTCTCCTTTGGCTGGTGACATAGGGATGTGTGTATACACATTTTTCTGAGTTCACATAGGAAGTACAGAATCCTATAGCGGGTTAATACTATCTTACCTTTTGGCAGATGACCATGTTGCTCGCTTGTTTATTTATATTTGAGATATAAATGTATGTCAATGTTTGTTGTAACTACTTTACATTCCTTTTGAATTTATATAAACTATTTTATATAAATTTTTTACTTAAGACATTGTTTAGAAATATTTATCTCTTATAAAGTAAATCTTGTGCTTAAAATAATTATTTTCATCATTCGAAAATGTATAACATGTTTTGTTTAAATATGTTTTTCAATTAACAAAACTATTTACTTTAAAATTGAATTATTTTCATTGGATAATCTATATTTGGAATCTGTTATTAAATCTTTGGTAGTATCCTACTAGGCTTAGGCTCACACCCTACTTTTTCCTTCAGCAGTTTGTAGACTATCTTCTTTTAGGTTCGAGTAAAGGGAAGGGATCTCTTGGAGGTGGATCTAGCTGTTGAGATTTGTTATTAGTGAGTTGTTCCCATAGGGACCTTGGGGTTGTTTTCTCATTTTAGTACATTGGATTTTATGCCTCTTTTTATTCTGGTACATTACTCCTAGTAGAGTTTCTTTTTGTTATGCAAACTATCTTGTTTCTTTTTTTCTGCATTTTTTGTGGAAAAATCATTCCCACTTGCATGTTGTATGATGTCAGGTGCTAGTTTCTAACATGTAGGGATCAGTAATTCCCTTCGGTCTATGTCAGGGACATCTCAATTATTGTGTTACCAGGGTACCTAGGTTGGTTTGTGATAAATATGGAGAGGGAATTCATGAGTTTGAAATAAAAGTAGGATGAATCCATTGGGACAAATGAAAAAAACATCAAAAGGCATTAATGATATGCCTCTGGTTTTATCTTTGACCTAGAAGGTAAAACCAATCATTTCTGTAGTTTATTAACACCTATTATTTGAAATTTTTTTACTATAAGATACTTTGGAAGATATAAATAAATTATCTGATGTATGCTAAATGTGGTGATGGAATCTGGGGTCTCTCAGTACTCTATAAAGGAAAAAAAGGAAGGAAAAATACTATGGTAACCCTAATATTAAGTCACGTGTGGGGAGTAAATTTCAACCCCTTACTTTAAAAAAGTGTGGGATGAAGTACCCAAGTAATTTTCTTAATGGATCAAGGATGTGTAATTATTGTGGTAAGGTACAACACCAGGACAAAAACTACCAATGTAAGGCTATGTTTCTGATTAAAAAATAGTGGATAAGAAGGTACCTATTGATTATCTTTCCACACTATAATGATTCAAGTGTAATGAGTTTGGACACTATAAAAATAAATTCCCCAATCCTTGGTATAATGAATAAAATGGGCCTTAGTAGCCTCCCAGACTGAGGGAATGCGGTAAGGATTTTTTTTCACAACCATTTAGGTAGATCTTTATAAAAAAGTGATATGAGATACAATTAATATTTATTATAGATTTGTATATACCATATTTGATTTTGGTTTATCACATTCTATTATATCATACAATTTTTCTTAGAATGTAGAATTAGGAAACATATGGATCATCTCAATTATCTTAGAAAGAGTTGAGGTTCCACTAACCTTAGTTGATGTCCCAAATATATTAATGGATATAAATAAAATCCAAGGGATTGCTAAAACATAGAGGGTGATTTTCCCTTTAAACAGCCACAACCTATCAATACATAATAAAAAAAACAAACCAACTATATGATGCGTGAAGTGTAAATAATAAAACTCAATGAGATACCAACAAAAAAAATATCAGAGTGGTAGTGAAAAATTAGGATAAGGTGACCCAAGAAAACCAAATGTCACCCCGATGTAGTTTCACCTATGTAGAATCACTCTAACTACTCCCTTAGGTAATTCAAATACCCAAAAAACATCCCAAGAAAGTATCATCATGATGGTCCACTTGAGAAATATGAAACCTTTACTTTACCTATTTCTTGAGAACATATACATATGAACCAAAGAGAATATATAGGGGGTGAGTAATCATACCCTATAGGCTATCACCAATAAGTTTCCTAAATCAAGCCACTAGGATAATAACACATTACCAATTATTAAAAAATATGATTTAAAATAAAATATATATATATTAAAGTAGTTTAACAATTTAAAACCATTTAAATTAAATGTCAAAACAATTTTTATATTAATCCCAATTGACATTTCTAAACAAAATCCATTTAATTACACACACATGCATGTTATGTGATAGTCTCATACTCATGAGAAGTTATTCATTGATCCACCAAGTTTTCACTAGGTTCCAATTCTTCAGGTGCCTCCAGTCTGGAACTACTCACCATTCAATGGTTAGGTCTATTGAAAATTAACACACACACCATTCTAGATATTCTAAGTCCTTGCTCCCATTATTTCACATATATCAATTCATCCCTTTAAAACTTTTAATCAAACATCTTGCTTACATTAAACCAATACCAAAATTTAAAACCATTAATCAAATGGGTTTTCCAAAAGAAACCAATCAAATTATAATGTTTTTAAAAATAATATAAGAAAGTATTTTCCATAAGTAAATCATCCCATGTTTCCTTTAAAAATACAAGCAGAGCATTTATTAAAAACTATTCCTTATTATTCTAGAACAAGTGGTGAAAAATATAAAAGCCACCTATATCACAAAAAGTGATTAATCCAATGAATGAAATAAAAAAAACTCAAGATATGAGCCTAAAATTACATTTCTTCAATAGAACCAATCAAGATCTCATTAAAAAATACATCATAGATCATAGATCTACCCATTATAGATCATATCGATCATTATGTTTAATGTAAAATAATAATATATACAAATATAGGATAAATTATGAGAGAAAAAGGATTTTCCTTTGATATCCTAGATCCAATATACTTTAATTAATTGAAATTGGGTTTCATTGAGTGAGGAGATACTAAGAACTCCAAAATGAATCCTCATGTTAGATATTCTAGGATAAAGGGAGATAAAAGAGAGTTTTTTTGTGGAAAATAAGAAATAAAAATAAAAATTTTATATGTTTTAATGAACATCACATGGTTTAACAAATTATGCACCAACCACATGAGTGATACTAAAAACACTCAGGTGGACTATTGGTTATTCCCCTTGGTTTGATAAACCATGTGCCAACTATATAAAACTCATCTATCTCAAAATCTATATATTTCATGGTTTTACAAAACCATTCATCAACCATGCACCAACCTAGTAACTCCCATAATTTCATGCATTTTTTCTTAGAGAATATACATCATTTCCCTTAACTGTGCTCAGGTTTTTTACCTTTAAAATGCATCTAAAGCACACCAAAACTAACCAGAAACTCCAAGAAATAAAACCAAACATTATATAACATAAAAATATTTAATAAAGGGGTGAACTACCTAAAAACATGGTTGTTACATTATCCCCACCATTGGGCTTTCAATCCCCCGTGATTTGTGGATTTTTGGTTTTTTAAAAAAAGATATGGACATTATTCCAGCATCTCTTTCTCATGTTCCCATGTCTCCTCTTGAATTTCACTATGTTTCCATAATACTTGAACCAATAGAATAAAGTTTTCATGTAATACCTTATATTTTATATCTAATATATGAACTAGTGAATGAATAAATGTAGTATATAGTACAAGATTAATATGATACCATCAAATCACATCAATAGCATCCGGTTAGTTCATCCTAAATTCAAATAAATAAAAGAAATTATGAACCAAACTGAACCATAGAGGTAAATCAAACCAATAAGAAAGATCACCCAATCATTCATGTATCTTAAAAGGTATAACATACTAATGATAAGGCATTCCTTGCTTACCTAATCGATAATTTCTCGGCCTTAAAGATACTTTCAAGAACATATAATTTCTTATGATGAAGGATAAAGGACAATGATTATTATCTATATAAAATTATTAATGAATTTGGGATGAAACCAACATTTTCTTGATCATTTGAATCTTCTTGGTTGTCTCATGAATGACGCTAGGTCCCAATAGTGCAGTTGCTCTAGTCTCTACCAAAAAAAAGTATAGAGTGACAAGGATAATCATATTATTCCATGAATAGAGCCATATTTATCATAAAATGATAACTATTTTTATATGAAAACTCCACTAAGGGGAAATTATAATATCATGATCCAATTAAATCCATATCATAATCTAATATCATGTATTCATGTATTTGAATTGTTCATTCCAACTACACATTTGTTTGAGGATAATTCATAATGCTCATAGTCAATTGGGTACCCAAATTTGGCTACATAGATTTCTAAAACCAAGAGTAAAATAGAGGATCACTATCATAAATGATCAAAACCAGTATTCCATATATTTTTACCACCTCTTAATTGTATATATTTTCTAATTCATCTAGTATATTGGATTCAAAAATAATGATAAAGTGGCACGAGTTTTTGAGTTAGTATATAATCAATCAAATTGAATATTACTTCTCAATATTTTTCAGTAAACCCATGAAAAAGTCCATATATAACTACTCTCATTTCCATTTTGTCATAGGAAAATAATTAAATATTACTACTTTTTATTTATTCTTAGCCTTTACCTTCTAATAGGTTATGAATTTTGTAACATAATCAACCAAATTTTGGTCCATACCTGACCATTAAAAATGGTCTCACTGATTATTTTAAATCTTTTTGATTCCATGATGAATTTTCCTCTTTAAATAGTGATAATAATAAAGAATTTATTCTTGAAAAGATGGTTTCATGACTATTTAATCATTAAATTTTTTACAATATTCTCATATTGTTTCTATCCTTCAATAGCCTCCCCACCATTATGTTTTGATGTAATGGTAAGGAAATCAAGATCATGTTTTTTAGAATCCTTAACTTGATGAACTAAATTAGGAATAAGATCCTCCAAAAATAAGCCCTCAAATTAATTATACTCATTGAAATAAAAATGCATATCATAAATCATACTCATCGATTGTCATTGCTCATGAGTTTCTCTGGCTAATTGTTTATATGAATTTTAGTTCGAAGCATCATCCATCAAATTTCATTTTCCCAATGTATAAACCAAGTCAATTTCAAACATTTGGAGATATTCCTTTGATTGTATTTGTCACATGTTCAAATATCAATGTGAAAAGATTTGTTTTAAGAATTTATAGTATGTGAACACAATAAACTTCTCTCCAAAGAGATAGTAATTCCCTATTTTCAAACCATGAACCACTGTATCCAATTCCAAGTCATAGGATGGATATTTATTTTCATGAATTTTCAACTTTCATGATATATAACTGACAACATGATCTACTTTCATGAAAACATTTCCATGTCTAAATCCATATGCATCATAAAAACCACATAACCTTTATTAGGTTCTTGGAAGAAAACAATTGGTTCTAAAGTGAGCCTATAATTAAGTCCCAATAGTGTTTTTGACATTCATGACTCTAATAGAATGGATTTCACCTTCTTATTAGCGCAATCATAGGATATACGAGAAATGAAAAGCATTAAAAAATAAGAAATAATAATGTTCTTAGACTTGAAAATTGTGTCTCTCAAATTTGTTCTTTGGTGGTTACAAATATATAACATATTTTATCTTTTTAAGATCTATCGATACAACATTATCATAAATTTTATGTCCTAGGAAGTGACTCTATTGTATCTAAAATTCACATTTATATAATTTATCATAATGTCTGTGTTATTTTAAAGTACTCATCATGATCACTAAATGTTCTTCATATCCTTTTAAAGTTCTTGAATACACCATAATGTCATATAAAAATACCACAATAAAATAGTTTATATACCATTTAATGATTTGATCCATTAATTCTATGAAAATTACTAGTACATTTATATTACTGAAGTCCATAAATAGAATTTTATAATGAGTGTAATGGATACTGAAAATTATCTTTGGAATATTCTCTTTTCTATCCTAGATTTGGTGGTTCCCATACTGAAGATAAATTTTAGGGAACCATTGGTATCCTTTCAATTGATAAAAAAATATCATCAATTCCTCTAATATGATATCTATTCTTTATCATAAACTAATTTAGGTTAAGATAATCAATACAGAGTTGTAACAAACCATCTACCTTCTTGAAAAAAGGAACAGGAGCATCCCAAGTCGATGTACTCAGTCTTATTAAAACATTACATTCCAATTCTTTAAATAAGATCTTAAATTCAATTAATTATGTTGGTTTTTATATATTATGGAAGTAAAATATGATTTTTTTTCTAGAATAATATTAATCAAAAATTACACTTACTTATAAGGTGTAAAATTAGTAAAAACTTAGAAAATATGTTAGGATATTGATACAAAATGGTAGGAAAATTTCTTTTCTCAATTGCATCATTAGTTCCCAAATTTACCACTATTAATTGATAAGAAATAGTTCCAATAATTTTTTCTAAAGGCCATGTTTTTTCATCATTCGCATCACATTCCCATTTAAAGAGATATATTGCACCATTATAAGATGTAAACATTACATATATCACATAAAAATAAATATGATCTGTGAAATCAACTAAACTATCCATTCCTAGTATTATGTCAAAGATATACATGTACAAAACTGAAAATTCCCCAAAAATACTAAACTCTATCGATTGTTGTAGAACAAGTAACACATTTTAATCCCCTAAATTCTTACTACATAGATGGTGTCTATAGTAAGGTAAAATGGTACCTCATATAGTTAAAGGGTATGATTAATACTCTATGATCATCTTCTCAACACCATATAACTACTTACTTGTTCCCCCTTTTTTATTTCATCCAAGTTCTAGTTGTATTGTTTGAGGAGTAAAGGGGTTCTTGGAATCACCCTTAGTTTCTCAGTTTTAAAGACAAGTACTTTTATAATGTGATAATTCAATAGAAGATTAATATGTATGAGAAACATGATATTTACTTCTAGAAACTAGTATTATATTAATTTTCCATATGGAATCATTAGTTTCCTATGGGGAAAATAAAATTAAATAATTTATAAAAGACTCAAAAATGAACCTTATCTAATTAAATGTTGACATCATAGTGTTTGATATTGAACCCATGATACAATGAATGAATATTTTTGGAATTTAAGAAAACTATTTATTGTGATTGTTTAATAAACTGGGAGAAGAAATAAGATAGGGTTTTTTAAAATCAAGTTGGAGAAAGTGTGCCAAGGTTTTGTAGATTTCTGTCCTTTGTGTTAATGAATTTAGAAATTGAATTGATTTATCATGATTGTTTTGGGATTAAAGATGAGTGAGATATTTGGTATTGGTTTCACCTCCTTAACACAGAAATCCCCTTTTTTCCATGGTCAAGTACTTTTTGGAATTAATGAGTTTTAGATTTCTGGATACCATTTTAAAAAAAAAATTGACATAAACTAGTCAATGGTCATCCCTAATTTAGGATAAGTATTTTCAAAATTTAAGAAATTATTTTTATAAATTCTTAGTTCAATGTTAATTCCATAGTAAAAAGAAATAAATGGAAATTATATTAAGATTTAGGCAACCCAAAACATGAACAAAATAATAGGAATAAAAAAATCACACAACATTTCAACTCTATATACTTTACCCAACATAGATCGGGATTTACCCCCTCATTCTAGACATGAGGGAGTGAAAGGTGAGGAGAAAATAAAAAAGAAATAATGAAATAAAATATAGTGGAAGAACCAATGATGGACTCTAAAATAGTGCATCACTTAACCTTAATATTTGGTCTC
The DNA here is from genome assembly GCA_963277665.1 of Viscum album. Lineage (NCBI taxonomy): Eukaryota > Viridiplantae > Streptophyta > Magnoliopsida > Santalales > Viscaceae > Viscum > Viscum album. The sequence goes on along the minus strand of OY728136.1, from coordinate 1,753,067,233 downwards.
CAAATGAATGATTTTCAACAGCAACAAAATGTCTTTTTAATTAATGGAATCAAGGGGGATCAGGATTATCATTAATTCACAATTAATGTGGTCTTTAAAACCTTCTTGAGTCAATATAGTTTATGTGATAAGTTTTTAGGTCAAAATTATGTGTCTCCTTCTTTAATTACGTTGAACTAGCCATTTCTAGGGTTTTTTGTCATAGTTCATGGTGTGACACATAATGTCACACTGTGAAATTTTTGGTATTTATCCATGTGTGTTTTCTTCATGCCTTATAGTCATGTCATGATTTTTATCAATAATCACACCATGAATTTGAATTTAATTATGTGAATAGTTAAATTCTAATACTTTAGGTTTTTTTCACTTGTTTCATCAAATCAAATCTTTAAGAACATCCCATAGACACCCCCTATCGAGGAAAGGCTTCTCATGATGAAAATCTATATATGTATGGATATTTTTCATCATTTCCATTAAATAATTTCTATCTTTCCATAAATGAATAAAAAAATTAAATACCAGTATTAATGATCAATTAAATGACATTAAACATGATTTTAAATACTAAAAATTTTATTCATGAAATGTAAGTATCAAATCTCCCATACTTGAATTCAAGCATGTCCTCAAGAATGAAATCTCAACATAATACAAAGGACGCTTACTATACCATTATTTAAATACATTATCAATAAAATAAATTAATATTATAGGGAATTAAATGTCTAATCCTCATATAGGATAGTTTTATTAACTCCTCACTTTTCAAATAAACAAGTCAACCATGTATACTACTTTTTCTCTTTTCAATTAACCATGACTATACATTCTTCTAATTAAATTTTTCAATTAATTATAAATATTCATGACAATTGTAATTTACATCACATTAAATACTTTCACTCATCATTAGGGTAAAAATGAAAATATATTTTTTGATCATACCCCAAACCATGATCCTTGGCATAGGCTTGTAATGCATCTAATTTCTCCACCTTGTAGGGAAAAATATAAAATAATCATTAGTGATTCATAATAATAAAAAAGTAGCTCAAAGAAAATCTCTCCTATAAAAGTCATATCCCTTTTCCCAAAAACTCATAGTAGACTTAGGAAATAGTGGTGTACAAAGAATGAGACACTATCTTTTATAATTTTAATTTATTTCTTTTATTTGGAAAGTCATGCTTGGAAAAAAATATCATAGCCACAAACCAACCCCAATTAACCTCTTCATGACACTACTTGTAATAGTTATAATAAGATCACCAATTAGGAATTGATGATTTTTTAATTTCCTAAACAACGGCCTATTTTTTAGTTTTTTTTTAGTTTTTTTTTAGTTTTTTTTTAGTTTTTTTTTGTTTTTTAGAGGGTGATCAATGTGTAAAAAAATATTATAATCATGATACATTCCAAAAATCCCATAAAATAATCCTCACAGTTATTTGTTTTATAATTTTCATCCCTTTCTCCATGTCACTATATCCCCCACACTTATTTTTGATAATCATGAAAACAAATTAGAGTATTGTAGGAAAGAATAAAATAGGATTACAGCATGAATCTTCCCAAACAAGGATATTCATGGACTTTACGGGCTTAATAAGGATTAATTAATTGATGGGTCTTAGGGTATGGTATTATAAAAAAAATATTACCTAATCATTTTATTTTGAAATTTGTTTAATCATAGCTTTGACAAGATGAAAAGAATGTTCTATAAGAAAAACATGTTCAAGGTTCACTCAATAAATATACTCAATAAAATATTTGGAAATATTTGGCTAATAAAATATCTTGGTAATTAGATTAATGGTTAGGAAAATTACTCTTGGAAATTAATATGAATAATAAAATAAATTAAATAAAATATTAGAAATTAAAGGAATGCTAAATCTTATAAAAATTTCTTTTAAATAAATCACCAAGTTCCCCAAAATCATGACTTATTAAATCTAAATCATCATGTTTATCTCTGCTTACTTATTCTACCATTATTATCATTCAAAATTATAGACAATAAAATCTAAAAACATGGCATGGTAGAAAATATAAGTATTTTATGTCTCCTAGATCAGTGATTAAAGAAATATTCAAGGCAGGGCATGAAATTTTCAATTAAAATATTTAAAAAAATTAAAATAGTTGGGGGAAATAAAATAATCAATTTAATCTCATATTCCCCATATATTAATTATTTAAATTGGTTTTATTGGTTTATATATGTGTAATTTCATGATGAATATTGGAATCCCATGATGTGAATTTCCTATCAGCATCTTCCTCATTTTCTTCTTACTATGTTCTTCCTAATGCATTCATTTTTCTCATGAAAATAAAAAAAATCAAGTCAGATATTTTAAAAGATTTTGGGAGAGTTACAACACCTAAAAATTGAAGATTAAAAACTCTATAGAACTTTTCTTACCTCTCAAAATAACTTTTTTTAATGTTTTTGGGTCAACCTTACCTTTTTTAGCTCAGGTGATAGATAATTGAAAAGATTGTACATGGTCGGTGTCTATAAAAGGACTTAGATGTTCTCTTTCTTTATATATGGTCATATTTCCTTGTTCTGTAAATATATTAATTATTCCTTGGGTAAAAATCTTCTCAAAATCCATCAGGAAAATCCATCAATGCCATTTTACATAAGAAAATCCATTATTTGGTTCATGCATTGTCCTAACCTTCTAGCCTTCTTCAATGTTTTTTGTAGAAAATATATCTCTATAACAGGTTATCTTATCTCTGATCTTTCCAATTTTCTTTTTATCTTTTAGTCTTTATTCATTAGCATGGATAATACATACCTATTGATACTCTTATAAAATGGAAACCGCTTCATATTAATACCTTTTATCTTCTTTAAATTCATCATACTTCACATCATAGTTTATTATTACTCAGTGTATATTGAGAATGACATGTTCACTTTCCACTCTCAAACATAGACCATCACTTTTCCATTAATAAACGCTCATACAATTTCTAAAAATGGTATTCCAAGAATAATAATTTTCTACTACTTTTTTACAGGGAAGATAAACTTATCAAATTTAATCAAAATATGTTCAATCAATCCTCATCATAATTTCACTATTGAATGTGAAAATTGAAGTCCAACTCTTATGGTCTTGAATCCCTTAAGTCCAAATATTTTAAAGGTGGCATGTGACATGATATTAAAACTCACACATAAATCACTTAATGATTTTAAAATTTTATTAGACCCAACAAAATAGGAATTAAAAAACTATATAGGTCTTGTTTCTTCACGGGTAGGTTCTTTTACACCACATCAAAACACTCTCTTATGAGTGGTATCCTTACGATCACTTCTAGTATGATTTCATTCAACACCAGTTGTTTCATGAACTTTGATTATGTTTTTAGGTTTTCAATAGATTCTATAAAAGAAATATTAATTTTCAATTTTTTAGATTTTTTGAGAAACTTACATCTCTGTGCTTTTAGCTTGTCTGGATTTACCCTCTATAAAAATAGTAAACATGGATTGTACATCGGTGGAGGTTCCTCCCTTATTTTTTCTTCTTCATATTTATCTATCTTCTTATTTTTAATCTCTTCATATTCCTTCTCATATTGTTTTTATTGTTGTTTCAGACTTGGTTCAGGGTTATCTTGGGTGATGTTTCCATTCTTAAGGTTATATATTTAAAATATTCTCATGAGTGAACTTCATGGTTACCTATTAATACTACTATCAACCTCTATCTAGGTTAATCAGAGATTTTTCTAACTTAAAACTCTATATTTCACAATTAATCCTTTTATTTCATTGAGTATACCATTATTTCATTTATCAAAACACTAATTGAGGTCAAAAATGGGGCTAATGTTTCTTCTAAAGAATATATCTATCTTGATATTGAGGGTCCTTGGGGGGATTGTTTTTGGTAACCTTGTGTCCTTAGTTGGTATCCTTTAGATTTTAGTAGTTTCTTCCACACCTGAAATTGATTTTCTCTTTTATAATAAATATAATTTTCATCTTTAGTGTATGTAAATTGGGGGTTTTAGAGATCCATCATTGCATCCATATTTCTTTCATAGATTTCATTTGGGAAACAATCGAGCTATAATCCACCATATTAACCCCTTACCTTTGGTTTCCTTCTGACTACCACTGAATTTTATTATTCATCATCTCATCCAATAAGTTTTATGTCTACTTAGGTTATTTTCTTATCAATGATCCTCCTATTTCAATTTCAATGATGGTAAAGTTCCCTTGTAAAAATACTTTATAAAATTATTTAATTAAAATCTAGATCTTTATGCCTTGATGTGTTATCTTTTCAGTCATGTCTTTGAAATGCCCAAAAATTGTAAATTGATGTTTCTTCAAACTGGTTAAAATTTAATATATTTACCTAGATATCAATGTATTTTTAGGAAAGGAAGAAATTTGTTAAGAAGATTATTTCCAGCTCATCCCATGTAGTGATGTAATAGGCTATGAAGATCTGAATCGGTTCATGATCACAATACCTTAATGAAAATAAAAAGATTATAATTCTTACTATGCAACTAGAAACGTTTTGGAATTGAATCATTTTACAAATTTTGAGAAAAAATTTCATGTGTCAGTGCAGATCATCATGTGGTAAACTGTAAAAATGAACATTGTTGGAGATCATTTGGATGATGGATGATTTGATATCAAAGTGGTTTTCTATGATGGTAGGAACCAAGATGCTTAGTTTTAGTCATCTATTTGATGGATTCCTATTATCATCCAACACTTGAAGTCTAGTATATTGTGTTTTTACACCTCTAGTAGCTAGATGTTGTTCTTCTCTAGGCATTGTTACTTCTTCCATGTATTTCTTAAATTTTCATTTCAACTGAAGGTTATAATCTAGTACTTCCATATATTTTTATTGGGTACAGTGGTTGTTTATAATGATTTTAAAATTTGAATCTCTCAACATGATCACACCCAATGTAGTCAAGGTAATTAAAGAAAATGTAAAATAAAATAAAATCATAAAAAATCATAATTCTACTTGGTCACCATCCCCAACATCAGTTCCAAGAATTTGAGATCCCAGAGGGAATCATTAGTTTCCTACTGGTCTATGAAAATTTAATAATTTTTTAAAGACTAAAAAAGTAAGACTAATATAATTAAATATATGTATCAGTTAGTTTGAGGTTGAACCCATGAGACAATTCAAGTAGATTTTAGGAATTTAATAAAAATATTGATTGGGGTTTTTAAAAAAATAGGTTTAAGAAATCATATTGGGATTCTTTGAAATAAATTTATTGTAACCTTTCTTGGGTTTTGTAGATTCTAAGTTCATGTGCTAATGAATTTAGAAAATGAATTGATTTTTCATGATTATTTCTAGAGTCAAGACTAGAAAGATCCTTGTTCTTGGTATCACCTCCTTACTATAGAAATACCCTTCTTTTTATAGTTAGTTACTTTAGGGAATTAATGAGTTAAGTTTTATATTATCATTTTTAAACATAATTACCTTAAAAAATTCAATGGTCATGCCTAATTTTGGGTCATTGTTTACAAAATTTATAAAGGTATTTTTCTAGAATCTTTTTCTAATGGTCATGTTAGATAAAAAGGAAACAAATCGAAATTATATTCTAGTTATGAAACTCAAAATAGGAACAAAATAAATGGAATAAAATTAAACTCACCTTCCCATTTATCTATATCACCCAGAACAAATTGGGAGTTTCACCCTTATATTATCCATGAGGAAGTGAAGGGGGAAGAGAAAATAAAATAATGAAAAAAAATAAAATGAAGAGGAAAAATTGGTGAAGTAATCTAGAGAAGCACAATACCACTCCCCATATTTTGGACTTTGAAGAAATGATTTTCAGCAGTAGTAACCTATATCTCTATTTATAGGAAACAAGGGTTCTCGAGCTTGGCTTTAATTTTTTATTAATGCTGACTTTAGAATATTATATAGTCAATCTTGGTTATGTATAGTGGTTTTGGGTAAAATGTGTGGGTATATGTCTTTAATTACGTCAAAATGTCCATTTCTAGGCCTGTCTAGCATAGTTCACGGTGTGACACATAGTCTCACATCGAGAAATTTCTATTATTTCCCTCAAGTGTGTTTTTTCATTCCTTGTCTTCACAACGTAATTTTCATCAATTATCATTCCATGAATATGACTTTCATGATGTGAATAATAAACTTCCATAACTTTAAGCTTCCTTTCATCTTATTTCATGTAATCTAAACCTTGATAACATCCCATAGACACCCCATGTTGAGGAAAGGCTTCTGACGATGAAAATCTTGATTTGTTTGGCTATTTTTTCTTATTTCCCTTAAATCATTAGTATCCTTTAATAATTAAATCAAAAAATTAAATACCAAAAAAAATATCAATTAAATTCCATTAGATATAATTTTAAATACTAAAAATTATATGTGTGAAATGTAAGTATCATGTAGTGTTTGGACAATAATGTTGAATATGCCCCATCAGATTACTAGTGTGACATGATTTTGGTGGTATTGTACAATCACACTACTTATACTCTAAATAACCACATTAGAAACAGTTGTTCTTGCAACTGGGGCATGGAGGGAATTCAACCAATACAGTGGTGTGTTTATGTGAGGCGCTAGCCCTTATAAGTAGATTTCTCTCTTATTTGTGTTCTAAGCATTAGAATTCCCTATTGTACCCATGTTGGAAAATGTACTTCCTCCAGTAGTATTCATAGAAATATCCATTTCTACCACAGTATCTATATTAACTATGTTTTTATAATTATTAATACATAGCATAACTATCTTATAATGTATTTATATTCACATTCTAGACTTTAATATACATACCTTTAATGACGCACTAACATCTACTTTTGGGAAAAAATTGACTAAGTTCAAAAACATAGATGTGTATTCCATCATAGATAGATTTTCTTACTTAATACTGAGTAAATACATCATTCTATCTATTATAAAGGTGTTATGGTAGAATTTTATATTTATAAATTATTCAAATACCTCACATATAAGGCCTTGGTTGAATCTGTCATGGAAATATAAATCCCACAATTGGCATGAATGATCCTCCACTATATAGACAAGTAACGTGGCCTTTAGATCAGTTGGGGTTACAATGAAATAAAATGTCTTATTCATTCTATTAATTCATTCTTCCCCCTTTTTGGGTTCTAAATCCCACCAAAATGTGTGTAGACTCTATCTCTAAAACTACACAGAATGATCCACATAACATGGTTTATCATTTAGTTTTACTTTATGAATAGTTTAAAATACTTGGACAATACTCTGAATAATCAATTGTTTCTCATGTGTTTCATGTCTAACCACATTATTTTTTAACACTTCTTATAGGATTCTAGGTCATATAACTGGTTCTATTTCTCTATAGTGAGAACAAACACCACTTACTCATCATTCACTATCAAACTAAAGTCTTAGAATATATCAAATTATCAATATAAACAATCCTTAAATCCAATTTTATAAAACTATCAAACACAATATAAAAAATGTAGTCTTTGTGGGAAGACTCATTACTAATTCATGATATGCTACACTCATCATCTAAACCCACAATGATGATATGATAGCACACCTAGAAGTTTTTTATAACAGTTTTTATACCCGAACCACCCTAATAACTTGAATTTAATTATAAATAGGTTGGATCAATTTTTTTATACTATACATTTAAAGTTTGAACATTTCATATCTACTTTATATCATCTATATATGACAAAGTGATAAAAAATTAATAAAATTTGTAACATCCATAATCTAAATATTGGCTTGGAAAGAAATTTGATTCCACTAAACTTAGGTGACATTCCTAAGACACCAAAGGTATGAAATAAATTCCAAGGTATTAATAAAATGTAAGGGACGTTTTCCCCTTTAAACAACCACAACCTATCAAAATATATTTAAAAACCCAAACCAACTATATGATGTATGATGTATAGACAATAAAAATAAATGTGACACCAAAAAAATAACAATATCATAGTAGTAGAAAAAAATTAGATTAATGAAATAGAAGAAAACCAAAGGACATCTCGACATACAAAAACTAATGAGGAATCACTATAACCACTCCATGATAGATCTCCAATCTCAAACCACCATCCTAAGAAAGTAGCATCATTGTGTCTCACTAGAGAAATATTAAACCATTCCTTTACCTATGCATGAAAAAAATATACATATGCACCAAAGTACATATATAGGGTATGAGTAATAATTTCCTGTAGGCTTTCTCCAAGAGACATCCCAACTTATTCCAAAAGGAAAAGAGAATGTTAGCTCTGATTTCAATATATAATTTAAATTAAAACATCAAAACATAAAATTAGTTTACCAAATTAAAACCATTTAAATTAAAAGAAAAAACAATTTATCCATTAACCCCACTTGGAATATTTAAACCACATCAACTTACTCACACACACAAGAATTCAATGTTACAGTCCCATACTGATGATTTTTACTCATCGATCAACCAATATTGTCATTAGGTGACTGACCGTGCTATCATGACACATCAAATTGATTATGTTTTTGAGGATGATATATAGTCTAGGGCAAACCCTAGGTCGTCTCTCAAGGAGCGTTGGTAGGTTTAGAGTGTGTGTTCTTAATAAAAGGGACTAAAAGGGGGGTATTTTTTTAAAACAGTTTAAAGTAAATGAATTGATTTAAAGAGTTTAATAATTGAAAAACAAAAGAGGTGTTTTACAATTATGAGATAAAGGAGATCATTTCAAGTTCACTACACAACTTGGATAGTTCATTGTTCTGAAAATATTGACATGGTTTTGTTCAATTCTTTGGTTGAGGGTTGTCAAGATCTTGATTCCCCTCTTGCCCCTTAAAATGTTGCACAAAGCACCATCCCTTGACAAAAAAATCATGTTGTCAAGGTTTGGATCTCAATAACAGAGTTAAGGCTACCAAAAAATACTGAAATCTTATGTATGTGTGATATTAATAGGGTTCTTGTCTTGTCCTATCGGAACAAACCAAGATCCCCACTTGAAATCTCAACCCAATCGGTGTTGAGATAAAAAGTGTTTCACTTAAATTAAACCACACAAATGCATTCAGAAGAGAAGAGCATAGAGATTAATCATAAGTGAAATATTTAACACACAAATTATACAAAACTAGTGGAAGAACAAGTGCTGGAACTCCCTCCCAAGTAAGTGTAGCTCCCTCGAAATGATCGCCCACCGTTTAGCTCGCTATCGTGAGGAGGAGGAGGCTCGGGTGAAACTCCTTATTTATCCTTGATCCCCCTATGAGGATAGGGGACTCCAGAACTTCTTTGATGATGAGAGTACTCCCTTGTCTCTCCAAAATACCAGATCTTCGCCTCCTGGTCGAACTTGCAAATGAGGTTCCTTTGGTGCCCTTTTATAGCCAAATTGCTAAGTGGTTTTGAGCACCCAGTTTTGTTGATACCAATTGAGTCTCGGTTTTGGGTTGCTATATGGCATTATCTAGACTTGGACAAAAGATACAATATTTTCCAAGTGGTCTTGAATATCCCCATGTCAAATTTGGCGTCCAGTGAACATCTAGAAATGGAGATATAGTCATAAAACCGAACCAAACTCTTGACTTCGTGCAGATTTTGTCCCCTAGACAGAATGGTTCGGATGGGACACCAGATGAACGAATTGGCCTTTGGTTATTTGAGATGAATTGTATCCCATGATGTTTTGGAGAGGTCCACAAATGTTTATCCCATTTTCATACACGGATTTCTCGTATTGTTCAAAACAGTGGACATGTGTCCCTAGGATCCATGCAATTTTGGCCCATTTTTCTTCTAGATCATCTTCAGGGCCTCCAAATCACCTCCTCCTGCAATCAAATCCTCAAAACAAGTAACAATTCCCATTTTAACAGTGATAAACACAAAATTAATGATTCAAATATGGAATTCAATTTGGTATTATTTTTATAATATTCAATACAAAACTAGTTTACCACAGTGGTGTAGGGATGAAAATGAAATAGTGAATCGTGGTGTTATCACACCCCCACACCTAAACATTTGCACTCCTGGTAAAAGTGATATTTCCAAAAAAAATTGTGCATAGATATATTCCCAACTTCATGAAGATTTAACATTCAATTAAAATTTAAATTTTGAAAGGAATGTGATCAAAGAAAAAATTACACCTTGGAGTTATTCTCAATGATCATGCAGAAATGTGTCTCATAAATTGTATCAGCATGAAATACAGGGAGATTAATGATACCAATTTGAGAAAGTTATCCTAAAGTCCATAATGTCACTAAATCTCCATGTGTGTGTGTGACAACCAATTCATTCTATTCTACCCACTTTCTATCCAATAAATATAGGTTATTTTAATATTTTTCTGTTTAAATGATTATGTCCACTAAACCTGTCATATACCCTTTGCAATAAAATTTCAAGACTCACTCACATAAGTATTCCCAGAATTAAAACCTTAATCTCCTGACCTAGATATCCCCATATGATGTACATTTCATCACTCCCCTCATTTATTTATATATTTTTTTTTGAAATGTTGTGCATGGAACAAATCTCACACCCTTCTCTCAACCCTTGATTGATCTCCTCATAACACTAATTGTAATAGTTATAACAAGATCAAAAGTCAAGGAAGAGTGGTTTTTAACCTGCCCAAGATACAAATTTTTTTTGAGGGCGTACAACAGTTGGATAACAGGTACACACGCATAGGTCAATCCGGTACAGTAATGAAAAAGATCGGATAAGGAACGAACGTATGGAAAAAAATCATTTGGAAAATAGATAAATATTAACCTAACTTATATTTACCTTCTATTGAGTAAGTAAAAATCACACTTCTTGGTTGGGTGCAAAAATGTGTGGAGAAATTAAGTGCCATAATTTTCTTTTGAACTACTCACGTAAAGGGTACTATTTTTCTCAAAGTTTTCAAAATGATACAACCATTTATATCATCGACAAACAACTAATTTCCAAGAGAAAGTCACACCACAATGTTAAATTCAAGCTAAAACACACATTCCATCAGTGATTTTTTTTTGAAAATATTAAAATAACATAAAATAGGGAAATTCCTCATGCATTTTCAGTAACTTTCATGATTCAATTCAGGGGGTATATTTTTCCATGATAAAATTAGCATTCTGACACAAAAGTAAGGGGTGGAACAGGGGAAGCGGGGGCAAGTGACAATACCATTAAGCAAGAAAAAAGAAAAATAAATAAAGAAAACAATGAAAATTCTTAACTAACCCAGGAATGTACCCATCCCCCCACACCTAGAGTATGCAGTGTCCTCACTGTAGTAAAAGTGAATGTGGGAAGGAAGGATAAAACCTGGTGGATGTCATTCATAGTTTGCTTCTTGAACTTGGAGTTCCTCTATTGGGGACTCTGGAATCGCTTCATGGAAGTGCTTCAGCCGCTGCCCATTGACAGTGAATGTTTTCTTGGTGTCTTCATTTTGAACCTGGACAACACCAAATGGAGAGACATTAGTAACAATGTAAGGTCCAAACTAATGGGAACGAAGCCTACCAGGGTGCAACTTCAGACTTGCATTGTAGAGGAGGACCTTCTGCCCGATGTGGAATTGACGATGAAGGATGAGACGGTCGTGGGCAGCCTTGGTTTTCTCCTTATAAATCCGAGAGTTCTCATATGAATCTCTTCTCATTTCCTCCAACTCCTGAATCTGCAACTTCCTTTGAATACCTGCACCAGAAAGATTATAATTGCATTGTTTAATGGCCCAGTAGGCCCGGTGCTCTACCTCAACAGGGAGGTGACAACTCTTCCCAAAAACTAGCCGATATGGTGACATGCCAATTGGAGTTTTGAATGCAGTACGGTAAGTCCATAATGAATCATCGAGTCTAAGACTTCAGTCTTTTCTGTTTGGATGAACCGTTTTCTCAAGAATCTTTTTTACCTCTCTATTTGACACTTCAGCTTGACCATTTGTTTGTGGGTGATAAGCAGTAGACACTCGATGCCCAACCCCATACCTGCGCAAAAGAGATTGCATTGTGTGGTTGCAGAAATGAGAACTCTGATCACTGATGATAAACCTAGGTAATCCAAACCTACAGAATATTTGGGTTCTCAAAAATTCCACAACTTTCTTGGAACCATCTTTCCTCGTGGCTCATGCCTCTTACCACTTTGAAACATAATCCACTGCTAGAAGAATGTAAAGGTTCCCAAATGAATTGGGGAATGGTCCCATAAAGTCAATTCCCCAAACATCAAAAATGTCATGGAAGAGCAAGGGTTGTTGGAGAATCTCATTTATTTTAGAGACATTCCCCATTCTTTGACAGCGAGGACAAGATTTACAGAATTCATGGGCATCTCTAAACAATGTGGGCCAAAACAGACCAGAATCTAAGACCTTGCGAGCAATCCATTGGGGACCAAAGTGGCCCCCACAAGCAAGTGTGTGGCAGAACCTAAGGATAGACTGAAACTCACTATCGGGAACACAACGCCTAATAACTTGATCACTACATGTGCGCCATAGGTAGGGTTCATCCCAAATATACCAACGAGACTCATGTTTTAGACGGTCGGCCTTGTTTTTGGTGAAATCAGCAGGAATGCAAGACGCTACCAAATAATTTACAATTTCAGCATACCAAGGAATAGCATCTTGCACTCGGTACAATTGCTCATCAGGAAACAATTCATTTATGGGAATACAGGGGGATGATTTAATGTCCGTGGATGGGAGAATCCTACTGATATGGTCAGAAACCACATTCTCTGCTCCTTTTTTATCCCTAATTTCTAGATCAAATTCTTGAAGGAGGAGCATCCAGCGAATGAGACGTGGTTTGACTTTCGGTTTCTTAAGGAGATACCGGAGAGCTGCATGGTCTGAGAACACAATGAATTTGGACCCTAGAAGGTATGACCTGAATTTATCCAAGGCAAACACAATGGCAAGAAATTATTTTTCAGTTGTGCTATAGTTTCCTTGGGCAGGGTCCAGAGTACGTGAGTCATAAGCTATGACATGTGGAGCTTGGTCGACCCTTTGTGATAAGACTGCCCCAACTTCATAGTTAGAGGCATCACACATGAGCTCAAATGGTAAATCCCACCGAGGTGGTTGGATTATCGGGGGTGACGTGAGACTCCATTTTAACTTATTGAAAGCTTCCTCACATTTTTTATCAAAAACAAATTCTTTTTCTCTTTGGAGTAATCGGGAGAGGGGCAGTGCAATTTTACTAAAGTCACGAATGAAATGATGATAAAATCCAGTATGACCCAAGAAAGACTGCACATCCCAAACATTTTTAGGGAATGGTAGGGAGGAAATGATATCTACTTTTGATTTGTCCACTTGGATACCTTCCCCAGAAATGACATGTCCCAAAACTATGCCTTATCGCACCATGAAATGGCATTTCTCATAATTTAATATGAGATTCTTTTCAATACAGTGACGTAGGACAGAAGCAATACTACTCAAACATTCATCAAAAGAGGATCCATAAACAGTAAAATCATCCATAAAAACCTCCATGCAATTCTCCAGGTAATCCGAAAAAATACTAACCATACATCGTTGGAAAGTACCTGGAGCATTGCACAGACCAAATGGAATCCTTCTATAAGCAAATGTACCAAAGGGGAAAGTAAAGGTTTTCTTTTCTTGATCCTCAGGGGCAATATGGATCTGAAAGTATCGAGAATACCCATCAAGGAAACAGTAATGGGACTTACCTGCTAGCCTCTCTAATATCTGGTCAATGAATGGCAATGGGAAATGGTCCTTCCTAGTGTGTTGGTTTAGTCGGTGAAAGTCTATACAGACACGCCAACTATTCTGCACACAAGTTGGAACCAATTCATTGTTTTCATTTTTAACTACAGTAAGGCCAGTTTTTTTAGGAACTAATTGAACGGGACTGACCCATTGGCTGTCAGAGATAGGGTAAATGATTCCAGCAGCCAACAATTTTGTTACTTCTTTTTTAACAACATCAAGTAGGTTTGGGTTCAGTCGACGTTGTGACTGCCTCACTGGTTTAGCCTCATCATTTAATAAAATATGATGTGTACAAATTGATGGGCTAATGTCAGGAATGTCAGCAAGTGTTCATCCCAAAGCTTGTTTATACTTCCTCAAAAGATCAAGCAGTCGCAATTCATGCTCAGGAGGGAGTGAACTAGCAATGATGACGGGAAACTTGTTTTCATTCTCAAGATATGAGTATTTTAAATCTTGAGGCAGTTGTTTCAATTCCAATTCTGGGGGATTTTGGATTAACGGAAGTGTGTGTGACAGTGAGAAGTCACTGATCTCATCTAACTACTCAATGGTAACATCCTCAGATGAGGAATGAGCTTTTACAATCTTAGAAGTATCATTGATGGTCATGTGATCCTCTGTGTTCAAGAAATCATCAATTAACAAACATGCATGACATTTCTCTAGACCGCTACAACAATCAATGCATGATTCATTACCTAACATTTCAATCAATGAATAAAACTTAGAAAGGGAATCAGGGGAATGAAAATAAGTTGTTTCATGGGAAGGGAGAACATCAATTGAATTGACAGAGAGAGAGGAGTGTTCTTATGAGGGGTGTTTCAAGGCATCAAGGATATTGAAGTGGACAGTATTACCACCAAACTACATAGATAATGTACCATTATGGAAATTAATTATTTTTTTTGAGGTTTTCAAGAAAGGTATCCCCAATATAATTGGGGCATGTCCATTCATCCTATCATCTTCCATTTTAAGCACGTAATAATCAGCGGGAAAAATTAAATTTTGCACCCTCACAAGAACATCCTCTAACACACTAGAGGGGTGTGCTGTACTCCGATTTGCTAGCTGAACAACAATACTAGTGGGCTTCATTTCACCAACCTTCAATGAAGAGTAAATAGAGTGATGCATCACATTAATAGAAGCACCCAAATCAAGCATAGCGTTGGAACATGAATACTCCCCTATGGTGCACGGAATCGATAATGTCTCAGGATCATTGCACTTGGTAGGAAGTGATGGATCTATCAATGCAGAAACATTCCTCCCTAGGCTAACCTTCTCATCACCATGAATCCTCCTTTGGTGTGTACACATCTCCTTCAGAAACTTGGCATATCTTGGAATTTGCTTCACAGCATCAATCAAAGGAATGTAAACATGTACTTTCTTGAAAGTTTCCAAGATTTCTTTATCAAGTTCGGTTTCTTTTTGTTTCCTAGGATGGGCATCCCTTTGAGTAAATGGAAGAGGAATGGTTGGGATAGGTGGCTCATCAACAGCCACAGTCTTTCCTTTGGAAGGGATTCTCTCAGGAAAAGGGTTTTCTTCTCTTGGACCATTTTCAGCAGTTGGGATGGTGGTTTCCTTTGGATGGGAGGACTCTAATGGAGGGGTCATTTGGATTTTGAGTTGTGTCCCACTCCTAAGGGTGATGGCACTAACATTTCTTTTATCCCTAGGGTTTACTACTGGTTGAGATGGTAGTTTACCCGACCCATGACTTTGGATTTCCCCCACCGAGTTGGAAAGTTGGCCTAGCTGGATCTTTAGGTCTTGTATGGCTGCTTGGGTGGTTTGTTGGAATTGGATATTATTGGCATCCATTTTATTCATCATATCTTCTAGGATAGGCTCGGTTTTTGGAGGGGGTGGTTGGAATGGCCTTTGGGGTGGTTGAGGATTTCTGGGTGGTGGTGGATGACTACTCTGACCCTGTTGGTTCCATTTTTGTTGAGGATGGTTTGAATACCCCCTTGCCTATAGGCTTGGTTTTCCTTCCACCCTTGGTTGGATGGATAGTATGGTTCTTGCCTAAAGGGTTGGTTAAAGGGGCGTCCTGGAAATATTGTCTCACAACTCTCAGAAGTTTGTCTCAATTGAGGACATTGGTCAGAATAGTGGGTGTTAGAAGAGCAGATTCCAAAATGGATGGGAGGAGGAGATTGAGATTTCCCTTGGGAGAGAGAAAGTTGTCGTAGAAGGGTACTTACCTCTTCAAACTTCGTGTCCACCTTCTTCTCAAACTCAGTACTTTGCACCTCATGGACACCTCAAATGGGAACACTATACCGTGTACCGAATTGTTGAGTGTTCTGTGCCATGTTCTCAATGAGGGTTCTTGCCGCAATTGGGGTCTTATCTACCAGCGCACCACCTGCAGCAGCATCAATCATATTACGATCAAGTGGAATTAAACCTTCATAAAAATACTGAATTAAGAGTTGATCACTTATTTGGTGGTGTGGACAACTTGAACAAAGCCTTTTAAATCTTTCCCAATATTCATGAAGTGTTTCCCCTTGAGATTGTCTTATACCACATATTTCTTTCCTTATAGTTACAGTTCGGGAGGCTGGGAAGTATTTTTCAAGAAAAAGGCGTTTCATGTCCGCCCAGCCTCTTATTGGTGAATTAACATAGTACAACAAATCTTTCGCAGTGTCTTCTAAAGAAAATGGGAATGCTCTAAGCTTTACTTTTTCCTTATCAACATTAACAGGTTTTAAGTTTGAACACATGGTATGAAATTCTTTTAACTACTTATGAGGGTCTTCTCCAGGCAATCCATGAAATCTTGGTAATAAATGGATTAGACCAGATTTTAGTTCAAAATTAGGTGTCTCGCCTTGAATTTGAATGTAAGTGGGTTGGATATCAACATTAGGTGAGGTTAATTCTTTTAATGTTCGATTATTTTCTGCCATGTTATTGAATATTATTTCAGGTTCTAATTTGGTTCCAGAAGAATATGGGTTTAGAAGAGTCTTGAGTGGTGTGTCCTCCTTTAAAAGGGGGTCTTGTGCATCTCGGTGTCGCTGACGTAGGATCCTCTCCGGTTCTAGTTTAAAAGGTGGTAAGTCTCCTGAAGTAGAACGCTTCATGCACAAAACCTACACAAGATATGGATCAAAACACAAGAAGAAATAAAAAGGTAGAAAAAAAACAAACAAATATTCACAAAATTTACAACTACTTTATCAAAAACACGCACTAAAAACCAAAGCGCTCCCCGGCAACGGCGCCAAAATTTGACCGTTCTATCATGACACGTCAAATTGATTATGTTTTTGAGGATGATATATAGTCTAGGGAAGACCCTAGATCATCTCTCAAGGAGCGTTGGTAGGTTTAGAGTGTGTGTTCTTAATAAAAGGGACTAAAATGGGGTATTTTTTAAAACAGTTTAAAGTAAATGAATTGATTTAAAGAGTTTAATAATTGAAAAATAAAAGATGTGTTTTACAATTATGAGATAAAGGAGATCATTTTAAGTTCACTACACAACTTGGATAGTTCATTGTTCTGAAAATATTGACATGGTTGTGTTCAATTCTTTGGTTGAGGGTTGTCAAGATCTTGATTCCCCTCTTGCCCCTTAAAATGTTGCACAAAGCACCAACCCTTGACAAAACAATCGTGTTGTCAAGGTTTGGATATCAAAAACAGAGTTAAGGCTACCAAAACATACTGAAATATTATGTATGTGTGATATTAATAGGGTTCTTGTCTTGTCCTATCGGAACAAACCAAGATCCCCACTTGAAATCTCAACATAATCGGTGTTGAGATAAAAAGTGTTTCACTTAAATTAAACCACACAAATGCATTCAGAAGAGAAGAGAATAGAGATTAATCATAAGTGAAATATTTAACACACAAATTATACAAAACCAGTGGAAGAACAAGTGTTGTAACTCCCTCCCAAGTAAGTGTAGCTCCCTCGAAATGATCGCCCACCGTTTAGCTCGCCATCGTGAGGAGGAGGAGGCTCGGGTGAAACTCCTTCTTTATCCTTGATCCCCCTATGAGGATAGGGGACTCCAAAATCTCTTGGATGATGAGAGTAATCTCTTGGGTCTCCAAAATACTAGAGCTTTGCCTCCTGGTCTAATTTGCAAATGAGGTTCCCTTGGTGCCCTTTTATAGCCAAATTGCTAAGTGGTTTTGAGCACCCAGTTTTGTTGATACCAATTGAGTCTCACTTTTGGGTTGGTATATGGAATTATCTCGACTTGGAAAATAGATAAAATATGTTCCATGCGCTCTTTAATATCCCCATGTCAAATGTGGCGGCCATTGAACTTCTATAAATGGATATATAGTCATAAAACCGAACTAAACTCTTGACTTCGTGCAGATTTTGTCCCCTGGACAGAATGGTTTGGATGGGCAACCAGATGAACGAATTGGCCTTCGGTTATTTGAGATGAATTGTATACCATGAAGTTTTTGATAGGCCCAAAAAATTTCAGCCCATTTTCATGCATGGATATCTCGTACTGTTCAAAACAGTGGACAGGTGTCACTAGGATCCATGCACTTTTGGCCCATTTTCCTTCTGGATCATCTTCAGGGCCTCCAAATCACCTCCTCCTGCAATCAAATCCTCAAAACAAGTAACAATGCCCATTTTAACAGTGATAAACACAAAATTAATGATTCAAATATGGAATTCAATTTGGTATTATTTTTATAATATTCAATACAAAACTAGTTTACCACAGTGGCGTAGGGATGAAAATGAAACAGTGAATCGCGGTGTGATCAGTGACCATTCTCTAGGTTCCTCCATTCTATAACCACATACTATCCAATGGCCACATCCAACACAAATAAACATGCACACCATTCCCCATATTCCAAGTTCTCACTCCAATTATTTCATATCGATCAATTCTTCACTTTAAAACATTTAATCAAACATATTTATTATGTTAAATTAACACCAATGTTTATATCCATTAATAAAAGGGGTTTTATAGAAGAAACCATTCAAATTCTAATGTTTTTATAAATAATATACAAAAGTAATTTCTGTATATAAATAATCCCATGTTTCTTTTTAAAATATATGAACAAAAATTAATAAAAACTTGTATTTCTAGTTATATAATAAGTTTAGAAAAGAGATAAGCCACCTACCTGACAATGGGTCATGAAACTATTAAATTATAGAGTGAAACCTCTATATATATGCTTGAAATTTAATTCCTTCAATGTATCCAATCAAGATCTCATCCAAAACACATAAAATATCATATATCTACCCATAACAGATCAAATATAATTTTTTTTATGAATAAAAAAATAAGATCTAGAATAAATAGAGAAACAAGGAGAGAAAAGGGTTCTTGCCATTTATCTCCTAGATTTAACACACTTTGATCCATTGAAATTAGCTTCTAAAGGGATAGGTGATGATAAGAATTCCAAAAGTAATCCTTGGGTTCAATAGCCTAGTTTAATTGGAGATACATTATAGTTTTTATGTAAAAGTTGATTAAAAATCCAATTCTTAAATTCATTAATACAAATCACATGGTTAGGATGCATGGTTTAAGTGATACTTGAAAACAACCAGGTGTCTACACAGTTGTGTCGTTTGGTTTTACAAACCATGAACCAACCATG
Source organism: Viscum album (assembly GCA_963277665.1). Classification (NCBI taxonomy): domain Eukaryota; kingdom Viridiplantae; phylum Streptophyta; class Magnoliopsida; order Santalales; family Viscaceae; genus Viscum; species Viscum album. The sequence goes on along the minus strand of OY728136.1, from coordinate 1,753,047,738 downwards.
TGAAACACATTTATCTTGAAAATTTATATATTTCATGGTTTGTTTCATGGTTTGGATAAACCATGTACCTATGTAGTAACTCCCATAATTGCAGGGTTTCCTAAAGAAGATTCATGGTTTCCCGTAACCATGCTTAAATCATGCACCCTTAAAATGCCTCCAAAAAACACCAAAACCATCCAAAAACTCTTTAAAATCAACCCAAACAATATATAACATAAAAATATATAATAAAATGGAAATGTTCCTCAAACCATGGGTGTTATAAATCACCACCTAAAGTGATAGATATCAAACCATCTATAAAATCACCTAGTGTAATAATAATCATATATAAGATATATGAATCTTATTTGATTTAAATTTGTAAGAGGATTCTTCATATGGATATAATTATCCTCCCCTTGGTTTAATTTGATATAATTTGGGGTATGGATTGGTGATCCCTGTATAGATCCCATATCAATTATCGGGTGAATGAGATCACATTTTTTATCCCAACTCATCCTATTATCAAGTATCAACATATGTATTTCCTCCCTTAAGAAATAAATTCTATAATATGGGTTATATTACCTAGAAATGAGGGATTTATAACTCAAATTATTAGAGAAGAAGTTAGTATTGATAAATTTTATATTTTATTGGAATATACTGATGTATTCTCAGATGAACTTCTTAATTTCCCCCAGAGTGTGAGGATAATTTCTCAATATAACTCATGCATGGAATTATTCCTATCTCATGTAGTGAATATATAATAGATCTTTTTGAATTAGAATAATTAAATAAGCAGATATAATAAAATCAATAGAATGGTGTTATCTTCCCTAGTGCTTTGTCATGGTGTTCACCAGTCCTTTTTGTCAAAAATAATGATGGAACAATGCACCTTTTCATTGAATGAGGAATGGCCATAGAATCCATCATGACTAAGAAGTGAATGACCAATTCCTATATCCTCTAAAACCAAACATTTTGAAAAAAATAACTCCATGGTGTATGGGAATAAGGTAACCCTTCATGAGTCCCACATCTCTCTAGGACACAATGATCTTATTTTCTATGAATAGGGTACCTCTCACATCTGGAAGAACATCGATGTCCACAACACTCCATCCTCATAGGAATACATAACAAAAACTAACTTTAAAAGGGTTACTTTATTTGAAAATATAAGAGGTTCATGTGCCCAATTTTTGGATGAACCCTAAGAAATTTTTTGCCCTCGCACATCACCGATTCATCATCTGAATATCATCACCATCACCTAAATATTAATATCTTCTACCAGACCCAAATCATCTCACCAATGGACTATAACTTTGAAGGGAACTCCACTTTATAATCCTATAAGGGATTATACTTTTAATAGACTAATAATTGGTCAAATTAAATCTCTATTGTGTGAAAATTCACAAAACCAAGCTAAAAATATAGAACACAGTGCGCACTAGGATTACTTGACATGTTCAATCAAGTATCAACTTGGGTGTGTACCTCAGCATGAATTGGGGTTTACTTACATAGTAAAAGACATGTTCCTAAAATATATATAATGTGAGGTGCATGGTTACCTAGTTTTTTACCCTATGTTAATCTATTTCATGGAACCTTGATTTTTTAGTACTCATACATGCCATGTATCCCACATGGGAAGTCTAGTTGTGTATGTGGATAGTCACCATGTCACCCATATTAGGGCCCTATAAAGTGTTTAAATCAATAATAAATGTCATGTGGACTTAATATCTGACATAATATGCACCAAAAAATGACAATTCATGTGTTTTTAAGACTACATGTCACATACTCAAGAATTCTATATGTGGATTCCAATGAACAATCATATCTTTCCCCAAACTCTTCAAAAAATTTATTTCACCAAACCAAACACATTATATTGTAATTATAGTTACCATATAAAGAAAAAAAACAAAAAATGATTCATACTGAGGAAAAAAAATTATAATCCCTACACTATGTATGATCATCGTAGCTTCAAGATCGAAGGCTTTGGATCAAAAATCCATGATCACTGCACCTTGATTGTCACCTCCGATTTCCTCAATATGGGATCTCCCTAATTTCTTATCTTAGTTCCACTATGTAATCAATGATGGGGAGAATTTACTCTATTAAGTTTTATAAGTTAAGTGAGAGTGAGGTTTAGGGTGATTAAACCCATAATTAATTAAAACAAATACCCAGTAAATGGACCTAGCCCTGGGATAGGTACACATATAGACATTATACCTCGTATAGGAGAGACCACTGATTTTTGACTCAACCATGTAGTTGGAATTTATAAATATAGATTCATTTAAGAGATATAAATATTTTAAACTATGGCAATAAATAATATTTTTTATTAAATATAAAATTTCTTGAATATTTCATGTATCTTGGAATCTCACTAAATTCAAGTCCAATGGAAAATACCATATTCCAAAAATAATAAAGCTTTTAGGAAGTTTTTATAAGGTCGTTGTCCTGGTAAAAATGATTACCTTACCATTTTTTGGGATTCAATCTTTGAAAATATAAATGAGATAAGGCCTCTTCATGGAAAACCTAAGTTTCTAAATCCTTCCCACCTTCATGAATTTTCATCCGTGGAGATGAAATAACTATAATCACTCTCTAAGAATCCCTAAATTCATTCTCCTGAAGAAATATAGGACACAACTACATGAGGCCCTCCATAGTCAAGAAGATCTATAACATGCATTGATCTCTAACTCATCTCACTCAAGAATACATAATCTTCCCAATTATATGATAGGGAATACTACAATCAAGATTTTATTTCTTCCATATCACCATCTAGACTTAACCCATTGTAGGGGAATATCCCAACCTATTTGAAAAATGTCTTTCACTATACCCATCATGTATTTTCACTCATATAATTTTCCTCACATGGAAGGATTCCAAACAAAATAAACATAAATTAAAACCATATACCATGAATATATATCGTATACAGTTCTTCCACCAAGATATTTCTTAGAAGTGTCCTAATCCCCACCTTGAAAAGAGATAATCCCAAATATTATCTTTTTAAGATAATATAATTTCATCTATATATGATCTCAGGTGTCACAATACGTGTTCCACGTTATATCTTAAGATCCCATAACCAGTTTTACTAAATGTTTATCAAACACACACATCAACGTCGATTAGTTTGGGGCATTATAGTAACATTAAACCTCTCATACTTTCTTCATGATTGACTGAAGAAATGATATGGTTGCACCACTGAACTAGGTAAGGTCCTCATCCACCATAGTTTAAATGTTTTATCCATACTAGAACCCAAATTCAGCATCTGGTCAAATTGAAACATTCACAATCAATCATGTATAATGATCGTCCACACTCAAATCCTTTGATAGGATACTAGGAAACTCAATAAAAACACTCATTACACTACTTATAGGGTAAATTAATCAAGATGATTGAGCGCTAGTCAACCAATCACACTTGAATACCAAACCCAAATGCTCCAATGAATCTCCACCCATGCATACTAAGGCCCAATGATATCAAATCACTGGTCACCAAACATATGGATCCATTCTCAAAAATGAAAAATAGTAGCTATATTAAACTATAACTTTATATCCTCAAAATCTACATAATAAGGCTATAACTATGCTCACCAACCCATGAAGTAATTGGTTTTGGAATCTTACACTTGATCATAAAAACACCTCAAAACATTGTCCACTCATATGGAATCAGATTAAGGGTGATCATCCATTTCCATGAAAATAAATTAGGGTCTCATCCAGCCATGGCAGAATATCTGGGGAACTCTCTACCAAAATCATCTTTCACCATAGGTAGAAATGAAGATAATCTATCACCTATAAGAGATTCTTCCAACCACATTGCACTAGTCTAGAGGCCATATAAGGATCTCTAGCACCATTAACAGTAATGAGACATCAAAAGGATAAAACATATGGATTATAATAAATATAAACATCCCAAAAAAGGTTATATATCATGATTCTTCCATGATGATCCCTACTTAGTATATCCAATTTTATCTCACACTAATGGATAATCATTTCATCTATCATCATTTTTCATTATACTACATACATGATATAAGGTCCTAGTATAGGGGATTCCCTACATGCATTAGGGGTAAATCTATCTATCCATGCCTCCTGAGCCTAGTATCAAACTTATCAGACTAATATCCATATGATAAAATGATCCTAATAGGTACTGCTAATAAAAACCAAGGATCGTCTTGGGAAATACTCTCTATTAGGAGATAATAACTAAACATTGATCCAAGAAAAAATTACATTGATCGATGATTTCTGGTTAAGGAACCACACCTAAATGAGTGTCTATAAACCATTAAAATGGATTGTGACCTCACCCATGGTTGATCGCACACCCCAAATAATTGGATATGTGTCGTATCATAAGGGTAGAACATCCATACCCAACTTTATATTAAACATTGACCTATATCGATGTAGGAAACACTCCTTTTATCAGGGGGGATACCGAATCCAATTTATTATGGGGGACCAACACCTCATCGGGATCAAAGGGATACCTATAACATCCTTAATTTTTAAAAGTAAACACTATGTTCGATAGCGTACAATATACACCACATAGTACATAAACGAACAACTAAATATTATCATTTAAATGTTATTGTTATAACCTGGCAGTTAGAATGGAGGGAATGAACAATATTAAGTGTATTATGAAAATATGGATTACACATGTATATAAAATTAATTATTTTGTGACCAATTAATTATAAATTAAAATAAAACCCTTCTTAAAATAAAATTAAATGTTTGTCTAAAAAAACTATTTAAATGTGGACAAGTGTGTTTAATACCAATAAATAAAGAAATCACTCTTTTTAGATTATATTAATTATATATATATATATATATGAAATATAATCAATCTAATTTTTAACATTCATATTATATGTTATCTACATATGATATAAGAACAAATCTAATTTTATGCAAAAAAATAGTTATTTTTCTAAAAAGGTAGTTTTTCCGCCTTTTGATGGCGCACTTGTTTTAAATAAAGATTTTGAAATTTTTATTAATTCTATTTTAAAAATAAATATTATTTAATATATGAATATAAAAATTTACTTTTGTTGAATTTTTGATATTTTTTTGATAAGTTTCATGTTTTGATAGATAGTAAAAAATACTGAATTTTAATTGAAAAAATATTTTTCATAAAATTTATTTCTAATGTTAAATCATATTTTTGAAAAGTTTTAATGTATAATTAGATCAATTCTTTATCATTTAATCCAATTTAGGTAATTTAAATCAATTTCAAATTTAATTGGGATATAAAAACATTTCAACCTTTTGAAGGTTTTTTTTAAAACCTATTTTCATGTTTCATTAATGGGATTTATTTTTATTTATTTTCCAAAATTTTTATTTTTAGAATTTTGAAAAATGGATTCCATATTTTTAATCATGTGGTAAAAATTTAGTAAATTGTTCCCTTTTATTTTTGGACATTAGGAATAGTAAATTTAGTAATTTTTTATTAAAATAGTAAAAGGTAAATTGGTAATTAAGGGTAAAAAATATTATAAATATTATAAAATTACCCTAACACTTGTCCTAATTTAATTGAATGATTTAATACTGACCAAAACCATCCATGTTCACGTTTTATGACCACTTCGGGACACTTGGATGACTTTAATCCCATTATAATATTTTATTTTAAAGAAAATTCAAAGATTTAATACTTATGTTTTAATAAATATAACATTTTTAATGTATTGTTATTTAGAAGATATCTTCTACAATAAATAGTCTCTAGCAATATAAAATGTCTATCTTCGTCATGATATTTTATCTTCATCATGATATTTTATTTTCATTTATGATTTAAAAGAGTTTTTTCAAAGAGATCATGTTGTTATGATATTTTTAAAAAATTAAGTGATGAATATTGGTAAAATAGACATTAATGATATTTTAAAAAATATATTTTATTAAAAGATATAAAATTCATAAAAATCCAAAAATTTTCCAACTAATTTAGATAAGTATAAAAATGTAATCAATAACACATTTATTGGTATTTTTTCATTTTATAATAATTATATTAACCCTCAATGTGTAAATTACATGATATCACGATAAGAGTTAAAAGGGAAAAATAAAGGGTTAAAACAAAAAGATAAGGATTAAAAAAAATAATCAATACCTATTGAATTTTCATTGGATGAATGGATTTTGATTCATTATCACCATATATCTGAAATAAATCATTTTCAATCCATTTTTAATATAACATTAATTTATGTTAATTTAATATTTTGAATAATTCCAAGATTTTCCCTCAATTTTATTATAAAAGAAAACCCATTATTATCTTTTCTTCACACTTGAAAACCTATTTAGTTCATCTAATATCTACCCAAATCCCTTACTAAAATCCCTCCCCACATTCTACAGCTCTTAGTTTAGGTATAACACTCACCTTAGAGGTGTTAAGTTGTTAATCAAAGTATATTGTCTAAAGAAAAGGAATATAAAGATTATGCATGAAGAGTTAGACTCAAGGTAAGGAACTTCGTCTCAATACCATTTTTATTAAGACATATTTTTAAATTTTATAGCCACATTATTTTATGAGGTTTATATATAGGCCCTTTTACATTTCATGAAATTATTTATTCAATTTATATTTAATGTTTTTTTGGATGTTATTATTTCATGGGGCTTATGATTCAAATGATTCAAAGTGGTATGGGATACTTTGATTTACAAATTTTCTTTTAAATGTTTTAATATTTAATTTCAAAGTATTTTACTACATGTCAGAATTATTAATATTATTTTATATTTTTATTTAAAAAGTAATTATAAAAAAATCCTATATCTATTTTTTAATTTCATTCAAAGGGTTTTGAAAAGGAATTTTTTTATGATTTCTGTACAGAACATTTTTCTTTGTTTAAAAACAAAAAAAAATATTCTTTCCAACATATATTATGACAAAAACTTATTTTTCACCATGGCCATTATTTAATATTTGGATTCATCTATAAGACTTTATGTTTTAATAGAAAAAGAAACCCTTTCTTCCCTTTTCTGGGTATTTTGTTTTTAAAAATGGGTTTTGTAAATTTAGTGGTTATTTCAATAACATAAAATGTTTCCTTATAAGTGGAAATGAAATTTTATGAGTAACATTGAAATATTTTATTTATTATGATTATATAATGGAACATAGACATTTTAAGGGTGGTTATGTGATAAACCAATGATGGGTGGTTCTATGATAAACAATGGAGAGGTGGTTATGTTATAACCTCCAATGCATTGGGTATAGAAGTAGACCGTATGGTTATTCCATTTGTAAGAGTGACATGTATGTAATTCAACCGCTTGGTAATTCCATTTGAGTATAATTATTTCCCAAATTACCTACTTATCTTTTATATGCTTTCTTCTTAGTTTTCATGAAAATCATTCTATTTTCAAAAGGAAATATAATAATATTTTTGAATTGATGATCCCTTTTTCAGGATAAAAAGGTATGTTTTTATGGAATGTTTTATGGGATTTTACTGAGCTAATGGTTTCCTTTATTTTAAGTCCCTTTCTGGTCTTTTGTTCTTATCTCAGGTTTTAAAATGTTTTTCACAAGGTTTAAGGAAGATTTGGGACAAGGATGAGATCAGGGGGAAATTATGAAGATATATTAGCCTAATAAATCATGTATTATATTAATGATTTTTTTATGTAAAAAAGGATACTGAGTATATGTATTCACTTATATGGTATGGGTTTACTACATAAGTTTTTTTCTTAATTCTCTAAAATTATAAACCTAAAATATTTTTTTGTAAAATAATGTGATTTCTAGTTTTAAAATAACTAGAATATGTAATGTTTAAGGACAAGTCCTTATAGTTGGTATCGTATCAGGGTTTAGACAACTTTGGGGATTATGATTTATTCTTAAGAGATATGGATATCATCATGGGTTTATAATTTTAAGTTTCATCTTAATTTTAATGTCTTATAAATCCTTTTCAGGATTTAAGTTATGAAATTTTAAGGTGTTTAATGGTATTTTTTGAAACATTTATTTTTAAGGCAATTATGGGTTATTAATTTTTTGGATGAAAAATGAATGTTATGAGACAATCCTTGATTTTAGAATATGTTATGGTTATTTTTGAGGATTTTATTATATTTTTGGTAATGTTATATGAATTATATAGTTTTATAAAAAGTAAAACCTATAAGATGGGTAACAATCCATCGTGTCCCGCTAGGCTGTGAGAATTTAACCTATAACAAAGGGTAATAAGGGTGTATCCCCTACCACTGGACTACATCATGTCCCAGTTAGTATGACTTTTTATTTTTAGTTAAATGATTTTATGAATGGAGAATAAGTTGATTTTGGAAATATATCTTTTATATAATAGATAAGCATGAGATTGCAAAATGATTTGGTGATTAAGTGATTAATGTTATTTCAGAAGACATTCACTATTCGGGGAATCCTACAAGAATAATCTACAAATAATACTATGTTATTTTTTAGGAATTTTAATGATAGTTATTTGTTGAATGTTCTATGTTGAACTTTGGGTATTACTGTTTAATTTTGGAGAAAAATGTATTTTTTCTTCATATAAATGTTTTTTCTTTTTGGGTAATTATATTATCTTATCTTAACCATTTGGTTTTGGTTAATGTTTCAAAATAGGATAAATATATAGGTAATATTTTTTGGATTATGTGATTCTCTGGAAGTTGATTCTAGTGATTCAGGTATGAAAAATTAATCTTGATTACTCATCGTTTAGAGAAAAAGATGATTTTGTGGTTGAAATTGATTAAAGTATGAAAATATACTTGAAATGTAATCATATTTCCTTATATTCTTATTGAATGTAGTAAAATACCTCCTCATATCTATAAAAAGGATCTTAGAAAAAAATGTTGTATGTTTACTATTATTACTGATAAATCAATAGACTTTTAACCCATCACAAATTTAGGGTTTTGTGATTGTTAACTTTCTCTTAACCATGTTCTCTATCACTCTCCATCAGAACATGATAGTTAGTTTTCTCTTCCATGTCTAGGTTTTTCTATATGGAACCCTAGTATGTTTTATCTTGGGTGACCTTTATACTTCCATTTCTTTCTTTTAAAGTGTAAGATTTATTAACCCTTATTCCGATGTGGGATTTCTACAAAGGTATTTTGAAAAGTCAAACCTTAGTTACCAAGACCGAATTCAAAATTGCAAGGAAAATTTTCAAAAAGGGATAGAGAATGTAACATCCTGAATTTTTAAAAGGAAACACTATGTTCGATAGCATACATGATACACCACATCGAGCTTAAACAAACTAAATATTATTATTTAAATGTTAATTTTATAACCAATTTTTTAGAATGGACAGAATAAACAGTATTAATTGAATTTTAAAAATATGGTTCACAAGTGTATATAAAATTAATTATTTGGAGACCAATTAATTATAAATGAAAATAAAACCGTTTTTAAAATAAAGTGAAATGTTTTTCTGAAAAAAACTATTTAAATGCGCATAAGTGTGTTTAAGAGCAATAAATAAACAAATAAATCTTTTTGGATTATATTAATGAAATATATATATATATATATATTCAATGTAATTTTTAACATTTATCTTATATTTTTTCTAGACATGATATAAGAACAAATGCAATTTTTTACATAAAAGGTGTATTTTTATAAAAAGATAGTTTTGTCACCTTTTGATCACACACTTATTTTAAATCATGTTTTTGAATAATTTATAAATTATATTTGAAAAAATAAACTTCTTATTTGAAAGGGTAATATCAAAATATACTTTGGTTGTTTTTTTTTGTTTTTTTCATATGTTTCATGTTTTGATGAATAGTGAAAGTAGTGAATTTTAATTGAAAATAGATTTTTCATAAAATTTATTTATATTATTAAATTATATTTTTGAAAGGTTTTAGAGTATAATTAGATCAATTTTTTATCATTTAATCATATTAATGTCATTGGAATCAGTTTCACAATGAATTTGTATATAAAAAACATTTTAATCTTTTGTAGGTTTTTACTTTAAAAACTCGTTTTCTCGTTTCGTCAATGGAATTAATATTTAATTAATTTCTAAAATTTATATGTTTATAATTTTGAAAACTTAATTCCATAATTATAATCATAAGGTTCAAATTTATTAAATATTTCCTTTTTTATTTTTGGACATTATGAATAGTAGTTTTAGTAATTTTTTATTAACACGGTTAAAAGTAAATCAGTTAATTAAGGGACAAAATAATATTATAAATATTATAAAATTACAATAAAACTTGTCCTAAATTTATTTGGTGAGTTATTTTTTATCAAAATTATCCATGGTCCGATTTTAGGACCTCTTGGGGCCACTTTTATTACTTTAATTTTTTTACAGTATTTTTTTAAATAAAATTCAAAGATGTCATACTTACATTTCATTAACTATAATATTTTTAATATATGATTATTTAGAATATATATTTGACTATAAATGGTAATTTTAAATATAAAATTTTTATCTTCATTGAGATATTTTATTTTTTATTTTTATGAAACAAATAATTGCCTTAAAGGCTTACACAGTGATGATGCAGTAATTGTTTAATTGTTGGAAATAACAAAAAATGATAATAAAAATATTAAAATAAATATAATTTTATATAATTAATGTGATCCACGAATTTTATAGATTAATTTTACATTCTATTTATGATTTAAAATATTTGGTTAAAATATATCATGTTTTTATGACACTTTTAAAAATTCAAGTGATGAATAGTGTCAAAATTGACATTAATGGTATTTTAAAGTAAATAATATTTTATTAAATGATGTAAAAATCATAAAAATATAAAATTATGTAAACATATTGGTATAAGTCTCAGAATTTCATTAATGAATCGTTTATTGGTATTTTATAATTTCATAGTAATTATATAAACCCACAAGGTGTAAATTAAATGATTTCATGGTAAGAGTTAAAAGGGTAAAATAATGGTTAAAACAAAAATAAGGATAAAAAAATAATAACCTATCAAATTTTCATTGGATGAATATATTTTGACCCATAATCATCATATCTTATAAATAATTCATTTTGGATCCATTTTAAATATAAAATTAATTTATATTAATTTAATATTTTGAAGCATTCCAAGAGGGCCCAACACTTCTCTTATAAAAGGGCACTCATTCTTATATTTTATTCACACTTAAAAACCAATTTAGTTTATCCAATATCTACCCAAATACATTACTATAATCTATACCCACATTCTAGATCTATCATTTTAGGCTTAACACTCAACTTATAGGTGTTAAGGTGTTAATCAGAGGATATTTTCTGAAGAAAATGAATATAAAGACTGTACATGATGAGTTAGACTCAGGGTAAGGCACGTCATCTCAATCCCCTTTTTATTGGGACATATTTTAAATTTGTACACCCACCTTATTTTATAATGTGTATATACATCCTCTTTGACATTTCAAAAAATTATTTATTCTCTTTTTATTTAATGTTTTTTTGGAAGTTATTCTTTCATGGGGTTTATGACTCAAATGATTGAAAGTGGTATGGAACACTTTGAATTAAAATTATTCCTTTAAATGTTTAAAGATTTAATTTCAAAGAATTTTCTTCCATGTTATTATTATCTATATTATTTTATATTTTTATTTAATAAAGGAATTATAAAGTAAATTTTATATGTTTTTTGAATTTCATTCAATACTTTTCAAAAAGGAATCTTTTTGTGTTTTCTATACAGAACATTTGTCTTTCTTGACAAATGAAAAAAGGAATGTACTTTTTCCCATATATGGCGTCAGTAAATTATCCACCTCCATGACCATTATTTTATTTTTTTCATCCTATATAATCCTTCATGTTTTTTAAAGAAAAATAAACCCTTTTCCCCTTTTTTGGTATTTTTTTTTTGAATATGGGTTTTGGAAATGGTTTGATTATTTCAATAACATGAAATGTTTCCTTATGAGTGGAAATAGAATTTTATGAGTGAAATTTCAAGATTTTATGTGTTATGATTATATAATGGTACTTGGAAATTTGATTGGTGGTTATGTGATAAACCAATGATGGGGGTTCCATGATAAACCAAGGACAGGTGGTTACATTATAACCTCCAATACATCGGGTATGGAAGTCAACTGTATGGTTATTCCATTTATAAGAGTGACATGTATGGAAGTTGAGTGCATGGTTATTCCATTTGATTATAATTATGTCCCATGTTACCTACTTATCTTTTATATTATTTCTTATGATATTTCATGAAAATATTTTGATTTTCAAATGGTAAGAAAATGATTTTTTGAATTGATAATCACTTTTTAAGGTAAAAATGTATGATTTTAAGGGAATGATTTATGGGTTTTCACTATAATAATGGTTTCCTTTATTTTAAGTCCCTTACTAAGATTTTGTGCTCACCCAATGTTTTAAAATGTTTTTCACATTGATTAATGAAGAGTTGATATGAGGATGAGATCAAGGTAAAATTGTAAAGATGTATTATTATAATAAATAAGGATTTATTTTAAAGAATTATGTTTTTTGAAAAAAAAAGTAGATACTACGTATAATTTTCCACTTATAATTTATTGGTTTACTATGTAAGTATTTTTCCTTATTTTCTAAATCTCTAAACCTAAAAGATATTTGGGAAAAAATGTGATTTCTATTTTTAAAATAACAAGAATATGTCAAGTTTAGGGTTGAGTTCTTACAATACTGACTGTATGTCTGAATGGAATATACATCAGCTAAGGGAGAACTTTTCCCTCCCATAGAGGATCCAAGATCTACTCAATAGAGTATATTTACTCACATGGATTGAAGAAACACATTCTATATTATCACAAACACTATCCTCTTAAAATGGTGGACCCACACACTTCCTGGTAGGGGAGTACAAACTCAATTATAGTTTGAAGACCCACTCCTCATTGGATAGAGGGGATATTGACCCCATTTCTAAATGGATGATCCATGTCCCACTAATGGTAGAACTTTACCCTATATCTATGAGGGGATGCTCAACTCTACATTTTCATAGGGGGGACCATGCATCATCTTATAACCTGTATTATAAAATGGGATATTGATCCCAATGGGGGGTCCTTGTACCATCTAATATCTTAGATGAGAGAAATACCATCACCATAGATATAGGATCAATTCCCTATGAAATTGAGTGGAATTAAAAATCTATCTAATCCTCAAGTAGTGTATTTATATTGAAAATAGATGAAATAATATCCCTACCTAAATATATTTTTAAACATCACATTATAGAGTCTATCAGGTTGAACACATGTTTTTAAGTATTATTATTATTTTTATTATCAAAAAAAATCTGTTACACACCTTAAGAAAAAAATCATGAGGGAAATAAAACCCTAATTTCATTTTTTTCATCTCAGTTTGTGATGTTGGGAAACTAATAATGCACGAACTTATATATGATGAATATACCTATATAAATTCACCCCATAATAAATTCTATAAGCACTTAAGTTAGTCACCCATGTTATAACAGCCCTTCACTGAGAATGCATCAGCCACCACAACCATGATGAGTTCCCTAGTCTGATGAATAAATGTAACTGCCATTAAGAATTATGGCCCTACACTCCCCAAATCATAACTCACATGAAACTTATCTCCAAAATATACCTATAGTAAAAACCTGATCATATATAAATTTGACACAACCTATCCCACCAGTACCCCTCTTGGGTGATGATAGGATGAGTATTCCACCCCATTCTCACCTCAATAGGCCATGGGATGGTGACTTAGACCAAAAAGTCATAATTAATATATGAGATGACTTAACCTAAGCATTATATGGAAATAATACACCTCTAACCAAAAAAATAATACAAAACCACATAGGATATACATAACTATATAAATTATAAAATTTGTATATATATTTTTCTAATCAATTCAATATATACTACACAAAAGGTAGGTTAAAAGGGAAAAAATATAGCACCCAACAAACATGGATACCAATTAACTACATATATTTGAAGTGTAATCACAAAATTATCTAACCACTATCTTGATCAATGCTTATGATGAACCACACTGAACTCACCAATGATCCATCACCATTTCTCCACAACTCCATCCCTGAAATGATACTTGTCTTGTACATCATCTCTATAGGTATAACTTGTGTGGGAACCATGCCCAGAAAAGGGTGAGTATAAAAATACCATGTAGGACACCCAAAAATGTAAATAGGGATGGTGGTAATCTTAAAATAAATACCAAACCATATACCCATCCAACATAATAAGAGAAGAGAGAACCCCATGGTGAAATTTTCAATCCTCCTCAAAAGGATACCACCATACAATACTATAGAAGACATTTAGGGATGATCCCAAGTACTCTCCCAAATCAAAAAAAATCAATGCCTCAATGAAAATTTCTCATATCTTAGGGGGAAAACACCTTCCTAACCTCCCACATTGTACAGGATCAAACCCCATAGGTCTAAAAGATAGGGAACTACCACCCTTAACATAATCAATGAACCTTAGAGAACTATTAAGGAAGATTCTTCCAAATAATGAAATTTCAAAACATTAACTATAATGCCTAACATAATGGTACCTATATCCCATTATGGGGGAATTTATCTAGGGTTACCCATGCACCATCCTTCCTGGAATAAGGGCTTATGTCATTGAAGCATATAAGAACCTTCAACTCTTAGTGCCCAGCACCCAATAGCTCATCAAAAGGAAATATAAACACCCGAGTCCATGGGGAATTCAACCTAAGGAAATCACATCCTCATCCACTTAAAGAATAAAATATAATATCAATGTACTAAACAACTCAATGGGGAAATGGTGTTACTTTCAAAAGAGAAACTATTATTGGAACCAACTTCTCATTATGCATCACTCTAATGAGAAAAGAACTAGATCACCCCATACTCCACAAGAATATGAGATCAAAACCCATATTCAAATACAAACCATATATTTTACCAAGAAATGAAAGATGAAAACTTTATAGGGGACCCATGTCTCACCAAAACATCCCAATTGACTTTGTGGATACCAACACGAGAAACCAATCTCTCTTTACGAAACAATTACTACTAATACCATGCCAACATCATGATTGTGTTTCAAATCCCGCATCATGTTAAAGGGATGGAACCATACATGAATAGTAAAACTACCTTACATGAGAGAATATACCTCACCTATAAAGATCAGGATCTAAGAAATCATTGAATTTGATGGGGGAACAATGCTCCATGTCTCTGATGGAGTATCTACTCCATCAATACAAGGGAATGAACCACACCTAGTCCTGACATATAATATCTAGGAAGATTATATAAATCTTTGATTTCTTACTTATAATTCCACATGGAAATTAGAATTAATAGTCCAGTGGAAAGGATCATTAAGTGAACTCCTCAACCATTGCTCCATCTCACCTAGTAATAATTTTATATACAATATGAGAAAAAGAAGACATATACCATTAGAGAGAGGACTAGCCATGGAGTTAATCATGAATTTGGAATGATTAACCAACTTATTTTTCCTCATAAACTAAATCAAATTTACCAACACTAAATCGAATATGTATGAGAATAAGGTAAACCTCCATGAGTCCCACATCCTCTTAGCTCCCATCGATCTGGTCTTCTATGAAGAGGGTACCACTCATGCATGGATGAACATTGATGTAAAGAATCTCCATCCTCTTGGAAAATGATAACCATAAAAAATATTAAATGGTTCAGTTCCCTTGAAACACTCATGGGCCCTATGTCTGGCTTCTAGATGTTCCTTAGGAATTTATAGCACCCACACATTCTTTGCTTCAACATCTAGACATCTTCATCAATTCTAGAGGATTAAGATCCCAAACTAGCCCAAAATAATTTGTCCAATAGCCTCAAATAGTGATGATAACCCCAATATCATTTATTAAATATAATGATACTTAGAATAGACAAATTACTAGCACAAATCCAACTCTATGTTGAGAAAATTCCCATAACTCGTTCAAGGGGATAGTACACGACGTACTCACCCAAACCTCTCCCTCGACATGTACCTCATCTGTATTTGGAATGTTCTTACCATATATGCAATGAGTTATTATAATAAATGATGTTTTAGGTTCATGGGTACCTATTCATATACCCTAAATCAATACATGTTGTGTAATTGGCATGGTGTGTGCTCATACATGCCATGTACCCCACACAAGATGTCTAGAAATGTATGTGACTAGACACCATGATGCATATTAAAGGGAATTAAACAATATGTACATTTTTATTAAAAACCATGTAGACTTCATATCAAAGATGAGATAAAATAACACACAACACACATGTGTTTTTAGGACTACACATCTTAAAGTTGTAAATTATAGACACATAATCCTATAAATAACCCAATCTCACCCCAAACTCACTGGAATTGATATGTCACCGCCTAAAAAACATTCTACTAGGAATATAGTTCCCAAAACAATAGTAAAGAATAAATATTGATTCAAAATGATTCAAATTTTAAAATAGAAATCCCTTACTCATGGAATATTTCCATATCTTCAAGATCATATTCCCTAGATCTAAAATCTACAATAGCTACACTCAAATACGTACTTTGGGTTTCCTTAAGATGGGATCACCTCAGTTTCCTCTCTTATTTTCACTATGTCATCAATAAAGGGGATAAGGGTCTCCATTTTTGTTTATAATTTAATATATATGGAGGGAGGGTTGGGGTAATTAAAACCCAAAATATTTGAAATGAATTCTCATTAAATTGGCCAAACCTAAGGCTCTGAACCCACAAAAATATTATACCTCATGTAGGTAACCCCCCCCCCCCACCCCAAACTCAACCAAAAAGTTATAATTTCCTTTTATCACTCAATTTTAGATATATAACTATTTGAACATGTAAGAATAAATAATATTTATTTATTAAATATTAAATATCTTAAATAATTCTTTCACCTTGAAATCTCTCCCAATTTAAATCTAAGAGAAAAATATACATTCTGAAAACAATGGAACCATTAGAAAATTTTTCGGAGGTCACTCACTTTGTAAAAAATGTCCATTTTTTCTATATAAGGTCTTAGGATCTAAAACTCCAAAACAAGATAATGCTTCCATAGGGAAAACCTGGGTTGCTATAAATTAAATTTAATAAATTTATCCCATTAAAAAGGTGAAAAGTTCATCCCAATCCATGACTTTATAAAGATTTTATGGACTAAATAGAGAGGTGATATCCATGATGACATGTCTATCCCAGCGATGACTTCATGGATAATTTTATCCTCCCCTAAATGGAAATAGATAAAGATATTGAAATGAATATTGAATCCAAATGAATGAAAAATTATATAAATAAAATTCATTTTTAAATTCAACACATCAAAATTTGTATAATAAAAACACTTGAGTGTATTTAAAAAGGGTTGAAAACAAATTTTCATTGAATTTTTAAATTCATAATCAAGTTATAAATTTCAAATTTATCTTTATGTAAAGATTAATTTGGAAAAATTAAATGAATTATCATCAACAAAATATTTAACAAATCATGTGTTATCATTACTCCATGGTTTTATTTTTTAGTATGAATAAGTGAAATGTTTCTTTATTTATAATTAGTTAGTTAAGAAATGGTTAAAGATTTAAAAAAAGTTTGGGATGTTAAAAATCAGCACGATAATGGTTAGAGAGGATTACCTTATCAATTTAGATTCTAGAAATTGGTTGGAAGTTAAATGGACCTAAAGAGGGAGAATAATCCCTCAAACCACATAGGAGTCACTTATAATATAATAAATTTTTATCATTAAGATTTTAAAGGTAAATTTTGAGTAATATCAAAATATAACCATTAAAATATGATTTATTTCAATAGAAACTTGGGTTTTTGAAAATTTTAGTGATAGAAAAATCATTCCAAAATAGCTCTTAATGGATTTATTTTGAATTTGTCACTAAAAAAATCTATTGTGGCATTTCATGTCATTATCACAACACAGTCCTCTATTGGTTTATCTTTGGAATATTTTTTGGGAAGTATTATACCTTATAATTTGATGTTTATAGGGTGATATAAGGTTGTGATTAAAAAAACTTATTTATTAAGTAAATACCTTGTGGGGTTATGGGGTTAAATAATTCATGTAAATTACTTTGGACTAGAATGTTCCTTCCAGTGATTTAGTTATATTACAATGAAATACTTTTATTTTTCTTTTCTTAACCTTAATTGATCTTAATATTGGTTGTTTTGGAATAGCTTTATACTATATTTCCCACTATTATAGGATAATAATTGTGTCCTAAAAATAATTCCATAATATATCTCTATCTTTATTATTTTAATCATTAATGAACAAACATTCCTTCTCCATTGATCATTCTGACATAATAATTTCTTCCATTATATAATATTTTTTGGGATTTTGATAGAAACTAAATTATGAGTTAATAGATATAAATCATGATGTGATTTATGAATCTTCTATATAAAAAATATTTTTTAAAACTATGTATTTTAAAATTTTCTCCAACATATTTACTACCATTTATCTATAAATATGGTAAAATTATATGGAATTTATTGAATTTTTTAATTAGTTTTCGAGGATGCATTAAAATATAAAAAATATAGCACAAAATTTCTAAATTTGTTTTCTAAAAATGAAATTAAAAGATTAAAAACATAAGGATGTACCTTGGATACCTCTAATTTAGGTTTTTATTTAATATAAAATGCTTCACATACCCTAGTTTATTTAGTCATACTTCAAGTAAATGATATAACTAACTTGAGAATATTCAATATAGGGATTTATGTGTTGTAAAAACACATGGAATGATGGATAATCATTAAATTTAATATATAATAATCTATATTGGAAAACATGAACCAAAATGATGATAAATAACCATATAGATAAGATCCACCATACCAAAAAAATAAAGATGATTTAAAAATAAGTACATTATCTCTTAGGTGAAACCAATTTCTTTGCATGTGTGGTTTATGAAAATTATTTTATTTAACTTTTTAAATAGTATCATTCACATAAGATTGACACCATATATCTTATAGCTCATTGTATTCTTGTATCATTTTCTTTCTAGAATTATCTTCACTATAATTTATTGCATATATGGACTAATAATTTTATGGAATAGATAAACTAGAAGGTGGGATGGTTTACATTACACAAAATAAAATATGTCTACACCCAATTCTTTTTTTATCCTATAAAACAATATTATGTTTCTTTGACTGGTCTTTCATATTCCCATTTTCAATCATTTCTAGTATTTGTTTGACCTCCTTTCTTAAGAGATAAACTCATGCACTTATTTACGAGTGATAGGGAGTTCTCATGTTTTTTGATACATTTCATTTATCCTAAATAACCTATCAATCAATTTTTGTTAAAATAGGTCCCTCTAACACTAATTAAGATATTTTTAATTCTTAACCTTGAGAATATTTCTTTCTTCAAAAAACTTGACACCAAATTTTCCATATTAGTATAGTTGGATTCCACTTTAAACCATTTGAATAAATAATTAAAACGCACTAATATGTATGTGTTGTTGAATGAAATTTTAAAGGGGGACATAAAATCAATTACTCATACATTAAATACTTATATATATATGTGATATTTTTTTGTGTAATCTTGTGAATTTTTATTATATTTTATATTATTTATTGGTTATCACAAGCCACGATGTAACTAATTCCATCATAGTAAAGTATGATCCAAAAGAATCTTCTTTGAAGTATTTTTTACATTATTTAATTTGGGTTATAGTTTTCATAACCTAAACCACTAAGTCCCCTATTAACTAAGATAAGTCAAATGCAACATGTCAATCTCACCTATAATAGGCAAGGGGATGAAAACCAGTGCCATGAAAGAAAATATCAAATATGGGAGGCCTTAGACTAAGTACATGTAAAAATGAACACATGTCCAAATTACCATAAAATAATGAAAGGTAAGGTAAAAATACTACCTTAATTCTAGTATAATATATATCCCACATTAGATTAGAAAAAATGTTCTGAAAATTATTAAAGTTCCAAATACAATCCCACCAAAACTAAAAAAATACTTTAACCTTCTCAGAATGAGGGAACTACTGTCAAATGCAACACCTAATACAACCATGGTTATTCTTTCCCAAGATATGATATTCTAAATCCCTATCCTACTAGGAAACAATAAAATTTATAGTCATATTCATAATACATGAAATGTGTGGAAAGATCCCATGTATGGGTGAGTATAAAAATACCCAGTAAGACTCCCCAAAATCCCCAAACAAAATCACCAAGATAGTGTGCATATCATCTCAAGGTATGTCATTAGGATATGAGATATAGAAATAAGAATAATAAAAACTAGATTTACTCATAATAGACTCTAAGTCTCAAAGAGGTCTCAACTATACATTCATCCACAATATTCTTATTGAGGCTTTAAGTTAATGATCGTCCAGGAGAACTCGCTCCACGATCCATGTTATCACTGATTGTGCTCATCCGAGAATTCATGCTAATGAGGACTCTCTAATAAGTACTCATTATATCTCTTAATATCTCAATAATCAGATAGGGGATCACACCCAGTGCACAAGGGGGGGATACCAAAACACTAACTGGAATAACCAGCCATGAAGGGTTCGTATTTCTGCATAAATTGATCATAATGATTCCTCAAACCTTTCCTAGGGAAGGTGACAATATTATATAGAATACCACCCTGTCTCATGAAGGGATATTAAAATTTATATCTATGAATAAACCCATATAGGGGATCATAATACTATGTTGAGTATGTAATTCCATATCATACTCTCATAGGGATAGACCAAGGGAACACACTCAACCAATACTTGTCTAAACTGAAGAGATGGAGGGCCTCAACCTACCTTGGAAAACATAAACACCGATTACCAGAGTACACAACATGTATTTACTTCTTTAGGTATTTTTTTATATTTTCATTTCATTGATCATGTATTTCTCCAAATAGAAGGTGTGTTATCTCTTAGTACATAGCATGTAGAGGTCAGCCCGGCATTCGACATGTTGTTAACCCATGCCTGTGAACATTTGGTCATGTCCATGTACCTAGGGATATTCCTGTTTTCATGGACATGTCCATACCCATGTACCCCTAGAGTATACACCAATCCTCCAATACTGGGTCACATGGAATGTGATATGTGTCACATGATGTGTGATATTTTTCTATTCTTCAATACCCTAGCACCTTAGAAGGGGGGCTACACATTTTGTGTTCTTCAGTCTAAATGTCATGTAGTTAAGAGTTTCCTAGATATCCCCACCTATTATATGTGTATCACCCATGATGCATCAACTAACAGATATTCTACCAATCTTTTTGATAATCATGAATCTGGTTTTGATTGAGCATTGTCATCACTGATGGTTAGATTTTGGCCATTGATTCACCTTGAAATTGGTTCCCATTGAACTGTATCACCATCGCATTTCAATCCACAATGAGAATCCCCAAATCTAAACCCAATATATCTCTTATATTACTCCATTTTATTTTTACCTCGATCACTCTACCAATCATGAACCTGGCCCCATATTATTTATCTATTATACTGAATAATGGTTACGTAATGATTGAATACTGGGTTTTTGTTGAATCGTCATCCAAAAGGATTGATGGTGATTAACATGTAAATAAATGGGGAAGAAATTCACATATCACAAAGGGAAATTAACCTTAGACAATTGTTGGTTTGGACTAGATTCTTTTCCATTATAACTACTAATGAAGAACCAAGAAAATAAATAAAAATCAATTTCTAATCCCATAAAGATAAACCCAATCCTGCAAATGTGAATGACCCACGAATCAATATGTTGGTGTATTTGATTCATGTTTATCATGGAATAATCAAAAGGGAAATAAAACAATTAAAATAAAATTGTATACCTCATTGTTGTTGGATAGATCCATGAGATCTAGTGGTGAAAATGATACTTGATCAGTTGTTGTCTAGAAATCTCTCCTCTAATGACTTATTCTCTCAATTCTAGGGTTATGAGGATAACCCTAGGTATTAGTAATAAAAATGTTTATATATAAGATTATTAGTTTATCCTTTTAATTAAACAATTAAAAAATATTTAATTTATTTAATTATTTCACTCATGATTGTGCTCAAGTCCAACATCTGATGCTGACAAAGATTATATCATGACTAGAGTAAAACCTACATTTAGGATTCAATATAAGTCTTCCTAATATGAGACTATGTTCATGAGTTATTTAATTATTTTATGAAAACTTCACATGTGTGATATAATATATTCAATGTTTTTATTATATCAAAACCAAGACTCTTTGGGCCTTATAATCTCACACCATATCAGCACTTGGATTTGATAATATTCTTTAATATATTATAAAGACTTACAAGGAAAATATAGGGATGTTACATTCTCACCACATTAGGTTTTTTCGTCATGAAAATAAAAAAACATACTAAAAAAGATGAGGATATTGGGATTTCATTTGGGTCTCCTTCTCCCATATTCTCTCATAATGATTTCATGTTACCACTAGAAATGCACTAAGGGAATCGCCCTCCCATGAAGGATCTTCTCCCACCAATCCTTGATATCTATTAGGTAATCTACAAAGGTAGCTTCATCCTCAATGTCCAACTTTCTCCAATCAATAACATATGATGGGTTATGCACATACCTTCTCAGTTGTGACACATAGAATACATCATGTACCGGTTTTTACTACTATAGTAGGGGAAAATAGTATTCCACCTCACCGAACCTATATAGTATCTATAAGGGGGTAATGAGTCTTAGAGATAATATTCTACCCTATCCAAATATTTACAATCCACATCAAGGTGATACCTTCATGAACACGTTTTCTCCCTACTAGAACTCTAAATACCTCTTTCATTGGTGTGTATAAGACTTGTGAAGAATCTATTCAATCCTCATCTTCTATTAAATGATATGAACCTTCTCTTTTGTCACTAACACCAACTTAGGGCCCATTAGTGCGGACTCACCAAGATCTGTCCAACATTGTGGTGACCTATAGGATCACCTGTACAAGGCCTAAAATAGTGTCATTTTTATGGTGTAATGGTTTTTATTTTTGTAAAAAAACTCTACCAAGGGTAGGTGATCCTCCAAAATATGTTCAAATTCCAACATGTAAGCCCGTAATATATCCTTCAGAACCTGAATGGTCTACTCAGTCTGGCCGTCATCCTGGGGGTGAAATGTTGTTCTTAAATGAAATTGGGTCCCAAAGGAATTTTGAAATCCTATCCACAGTCATGATTTATAGAAAACATCATAGTCATAAATGATCATAGAGGGAATGATGTAAAGTATAACTATCTCCTGTATTTAAAGGTGTCCCAATCCCTCTGCTTAACTATGCTCTTGGATAGCTAAGAAGTGGGCAGACTTGGTCAGTCGGCCTATGATCACCCAAATGGAATCATTTCCTCTATAATTTTATGGAATAACCATAACAAAGTCCATATATATAATATATAACTCTACTATAAAACCTCAATGGGTTGATCTAAACCTGTTGGAAATTTATTCTTATTTAGAACCTACTAACAAGTGAGGCATCAAGATAAAAACAATGTTACACACTTCTTCATCCCTAACCACCAAAATTGATGCTAAAAGTCCTGGTATATATTTTCCACACCTGGATATACTATTAAGGGGGATGTATGAAACTCCCTTATCACCTCCTCATGAAATGTAACTAGTGTCATTGTTAATCCTCTAGAAAGGATTATGTGTTCCCCACATTTAGAGAATCCATCAGGAGAACATCCAGTAGTTATTTGAATATGTAGTGTCCCATAGTTGGTATCACCGTGTTGAGAATCTCTAACACACTATATAAGATAAGTGGTAACAACCATTGACTATAGGTAAATTTCACCATCCTCATTCACAAGAAAACCTACAATGAGGCAAACTACTTCGATGCCTTGATCAAAAATTTTGAACAAGATATCCTACTAAGAGAACCAACCACCAAATTTCCCTTATTAAGATTATAGATTATCTCAATTTCATACTCCTAGATTTACTCTATCCATCGCCTTTGTCTCATTTTAAGATCCTTATACAATAATTTATAATTTACACTCTTATGGTTAGAATAAATGATGAACTTCTCACCCATAAAGATGTTTCACCATATATTCAGGGTGAAGTCTATCACTACCAGCTTCAGGTCATGTGTTATATAGTTCTTCTCATCTGGTATCAACTTTTGAGACACATAGTAAATAACAACCTACCTATACATTACAATACAACTAATTATGGTCCCTAAGGCGTCATAGAACACTAGGTACTTAACACCCTCCTTTGGAAGTCTCAAGATGGGAGAACTTTTCAAACTCCACTAAAACTTTTGAAAATACTACTTTCACCTTTCTATCTATACAAAAGGATTACCCTTTTAGGTCAAATAATTCAAGAGAGATAATATCTGTAGATAATGGATATAAATATCCTACAATATCCTACCAACCTAAGGAAGTTGTACACCTCCATCATGCTCTTGGGTGGATCCCAAGATTACACTACCACAACCATCTCTGAGTAAACTAGTACACCCTCTATTGAGATGGCATGTCCTATAAAGTGGACCTAATTAATCTAGAACTAACACTTTGAGATATTACTATAAATATGGTTCTCTTTAAGTAAGTATAGGACCATTCTGAAGTGTCTCTTGTGCTCCTCCTTGAATGATGATTTCACTAGAATTTTATCAATGAATACCACAACAAACTAGTCTAAGAAAGGCTTAAATATCTGGTTCATGAGTCCCATGAACACTGTTTGGTAATTAATTATACCAAAAGGAATCATCAATTACTCATAATGATCATATAAACATCAGAATGTTATCTTCTATATATCATCATCCCATACTCAACGATGGTGATAACTCAATATGTGGTCTATCTTCGCGAACTATCTCTCCCCTCTCAAATAGTAAAATAGGATATCGATCCTCTATAGTGGATACTTATTCTATATTTTCACTTGGTTTAGCATAAGGTAATAAATACTCAACATTGACCTCCTATATTCCTTCTTGGTGAAAAAAAACTAGGGTTTCCCATGGGGAAACACTAGGTCTAATAATTCCCTTCCTCTTCAAGTACTCCAAATGCACCTTTAGAACAAAAAACTCCATGAGATCCATATGATATGCTGGATAAGATATAAGAGCAGTACCTAGGTGCAATTCTATGAAGAATTAAATCTATTTATGGTGAGGTAATCTTGTAATTTCCTTAGGAAAGAAGTATACATACTCTTTCACCAAAGCAGGAAAGTAAAATCCCATATCATCCACTGATCTAAGGGTAATATGATACAACTGATGAGTAATCAGTTGTATCTTACTACATATGATCCCTTCCTTCTCTTGTTGGGTTTCCTTTTCACCCACAAATGAAAACCTTATCCCATCTCCCTGGTTACACCATATCCTCCTCCTGAAACAATCAATCTGGTAATGAACTATAGATAGAAAGACCATACCTAATATTAATTTATAACACCTCATTGCTACTAAAAAATTTCCCATGAGAAGATCTATCCTTTTATCATTAGGTCACACTATCATAAGAATTATGTTATCATTGAATCCCCTCTAGTAAGAGTCTCCAAGTAAAAAATTCCACCCAAGGGCTCAACCAAAATCTCTAAGTCTTAAACAAGATAAGTTTCAAGAAAAGAGTTCCTTGCACCTATGTTTATCAGTACTATAGATGATGTAGATAAGAAACATAAAATTCCTATAATCATCCATGCATCCTTGGGGTCATAGGACTCTATG
This sequence comes from Viscum album, assembly GCA_963277665.1. Classification (NCBI taxonomy): domain Eukaryota; kingdom Viridiplantae; phylum Streptophyta; class Magnoliopsida; order Santalales; family Viscaceae; genus Viscum; species Viscum album. The sequence continues at coordinate 1,753,021,637 of OY728136.1, read as the reverse complement.
GCCTGCAACTATCCTCATCCTTATTCAGTAGCTCCCTGAGCCTAGCATGGACCACCTAGGGGTGGTTGTGGTAACAAGTCAAAACATCTACCACCTCCAACTGCTTTACCCACTCCTATTTTATTTCTACTAACCTATATACCTTCTTTCACCTACCATTGTATTTTCCTAGGAATTCCAATGACCATATCTCTTTCAGTTTTATGACAGGTTGGATAATCATGTGTGAGGTTTATACAACCATTTAAAGAGAAACCTCGACTCTCTCTTTGCTGAATGAAATCATACTGAGATCCTAGAACTATAAACCCTTTATCTTGGGATCATCTTTTTAAGTTCCTAAAATTCTCATATCCTTGTGTCTGTCATTGGATACAAACATCCATGGTCTAGATTCTCATGTTCCCATTATTAAACCAATCCTTGGTGTCTACTTAGCTAGAATGATCTCCACCTCTAAGGATTTATCAAGCACTATAGTGTAGGTAGGAATGAAAAGAGATATAAAAATAGACCTGACATCCCAAAATAATCCTTAATATAAGGTTAATGTTTAAGAAATTGATCTCAAACCATATCCATTATGTAGCATGAGAGATTAGTGAACCTCGATGAATACTCTGATAATGTCATGCATCCATGTCATAACTCTTATGGATATGAATTGATCAAAATGTGGTTTCATAGAACTACTCCCTAAAGAGATGCTCTAAATTTGACCAAGTGATATCCATCTCATCATGTTTTTAAATCAACATATTCTACCATCATCTAGTGAATCTCTGAAGAAGACTCACTACTAGGACCACCATCTGATCTATAGGTGTCCTCATAAAGTGTAAAACTCAAGTAACCACTTCAAGTTAGTCTTATTCTACATGGGGGTTTGTATCTCCCTAGAGCATGGAATTTATTAATCTATAAAAATCATAGAGTTTTCTCATCCTACACACATCCTCAACAATTACCTTTGGCGCAACCTTTTTCTTGATAGGTGAAAAAAAACTAGAAAACTACCAAGAGGTACTACCTTCTATACAAGAACATATACAAAAGCCTCATCATTTAGTAGATTATCCTTATGATCCTGAAATGGAATCCTCTACGGAAATCATCATTTAGGAATCCTGAAAAAAATCAAGATGTACCATAGTCAAAGAGTGTATCTAGGGAGCTAACTCAAGAAGGACATGGAAAGCACAACCCACTCTTTTATAATGTATGTAGCAATATTTTCCCTATGAATAGTGGATACATGTTTTGAGTCAAAAATGTGGTTTTTAGAGTCTTGGTTAATTTATATGTTATTTTCCATACCAATAATAGATTCTTTAGCCTAAAATTTGAACTTAAAACACTTTAACACTATTTTTATAAATCCCAAACCAAACTCATAGCTATAAAATCCGAAAATCATGATCCTAAGGATTAAAATTATTTGGTACCAATCTATCATGACCAACCCACTAGGGCCTGCCTCACTGGTGATAAGTCGAATGTGACACCCCAAGCCCAGGTCCAATAGTCCAGGGGTTGGCGGCAAGCACCAAGTAGGATAATCTCACACATGGGAGGCCTTAACCTAAGTACTTGTACACACATACACATCTCCAAATACCCATATAATTATGAAATTTAAAGTAAAAAAATAATACAATAATTCATGAATAACATCTATCCCACATAAAACTATGATAAAAGTACTGAAAATCATAAAAGGGTCCAAAATCCCACTAAAACTGAAAAAAGAGTCCAACCTTCTCAACAGGAGGGAACTACTGTCAAATGCCACACCTAGTACAACTGCGGTCACTCTATCCCAAATAATTCTCTTCCTACTCCCAATCCTCCTAGGACTCCATCAAATGTTTTATCATATACATAAGATAGGACATGTGTTGGAAGAGCCCATTCAGGGGTGAGTATAACAATAATCAGTAGGAAACACAGAAATCATTTAACATATGCATCAAGAGAGTAGTAAACTCATCACAAGGTATGTCAAAAGGATATGGGAAATCGAAATAAGAATAATAAATACTTGATATAATCATAACTGACTCCAAGTCTCAAATAGTTTTCAAATATACTTATATCCACAAGATTCTATTTAATGCTTCAAGGTAATTCTCATTTGATAGAACTCGCTCTACATGCTATACTATCATAGATGGCACTTATCTCAGAGTTTGTGTTTATTAGGCCTTGATAGGAAGTAATCATTAGATCTCTGAAGATATCTATACTCATATAGGGGATCACATCCAATGGTCATGAGGGACACCACAAAAACCAACTAGAGTATAAAATCTCATTAACTGATTTTCGCTCTTTCTCTCTTATCATGTCATTTATTAATTTAATTGGGTGCATGTTGGGACTCCCAATGATAGAGATCATTTTTTATGGAAAATTATGTAATGTTTGAGGATGTATGTTTGTTTTAATTAATGGATTCAAGGTATAAATGTGTTAATGGATTTGAAGGTTTCTCCCCAAGATCAAAGAATTCCAGAGTTGGTTTTTGTGATTTTCAGCAAAAACTAGTTTTTTTCTATATATGGGAGAAATAAAAGTCATGTAATGGGTTTAAAAACTTTTTATTAGTTTTTGGGAAGAATATTTGGACCATTTCAAGGCATGATAACTTTATACGTAGTGAATGTACATTATAAATCGTGTCATGGTAAAATCAGGTTTTTATAAAAACTTGATGGATCTTTTGGTGTACATGAGTTCTATGGATTACACAGCATGAAAAGTGGTTTCATGTTGTGAAAATCTTGAGAGTTGGATTTTTTAGGGTGCTTCACAGCTTGACTCTATTTCATTCAGCTTCAACTTCTTCCCTATCTACCAAGGAGCTCTCCTAAGTAATTTTGTAGACCTACACTCCATCCTAATTGTTTAGTTTAGTTATTTGTCATCATTACAGTTGTGGTGTATTTATCTGGGTGAGTATTCCACATTGTTCTTATTTTTATTTGATCATGTTATACCCTTTTTCTACGGTTATATATCCATTGGTTTTTGGTATTGATTCTTCTTGATTCCTTCTAGATCCATTGTGTGATCTTCCTCTGGAGGATAACCCTTGCATCATTTTTTGGTGTTTCATGTGAGTTTCTTGTGGTATGTTTTTTTTCTTCCTACCCACTAACCATTCTTGTAGATTTGATTCTAATATGTGGGATTAATTTTATGGAATCTTTTGTGGATTTTTTGTTCTTCCTTGTTGGTGGATACCATTGATGGCATGTACGACTTAAGTTTGAGGTGGGTGGTTCCATATCTAGCCTATGTTGGATGAACTCGTTGCTCTAGTTTTATAAAAAAATTATAAATGAAGTGGCATGATTTATTAATTGATTTTTTTTGTGAAAATGGATTTTTTATCAACAATGTCTTTCTCCTTGTTTTGAAAAAAAAATATTTTTAAATCACTATAAAATGGATTTATGAAATGGTTTTCAAATCATGGTTTTGAGGAAATGTTTTGGAAAATATACCACCTGGGAAGCCTTGGGTGCTTAGGTGGAAGTTGTGGTAATAGGACTTGGTTATTCATCGGGGGGTTCACTCATGGTATGTTCCTCTTCTCCCTAGGCAAGTTGTTCTAGGGACTTGATAGACCTATGGGGGTTCACTTTTTGGTTTGTTCCTCTACTCTCTAGATTTAATGCATATATATAGAGACTTGATGTGTGAGATTTTATATATTAAGGTATGACTTTTCTAGATATCCTAGCCTGTAGTAATCATTATCATGATGTTACCTATGCTTTAGATATTTTTGGATTGTACTATTTTATCTTGTACTAACATGGAATTGATATGATATGTGATACATGCTTTGATTTTATTTGAGATGTATATGAAATTATTTGAAACTATTTTGCGTAGACTATTTTCGAAATGTGAAAAATGAGAAAACTAAATGTTTTTACATGCTTTTGATATAAAAAAATTAAACTATTTATAATTCATTGTTTTCTTTAAAGTTGAGAATATTAATATTATTATACAGATACTTATTATAGAACACCTGGGTGGGATCCTACTAAGCCCATTTTCACACACCCTTCTCACCCCTTAGGTGGTCTGTATAACTTTCTATATCTTTTGAAGTAGGGAAATGCATGGTTCCATAGTGAGGTGGTGAGGTTTTATGTTAGTTGTGTTTGGGTAGCTAGTGGTGAAATATTGTGAGTTTTCCATGCTATCACATAGAGTAGTTGGTTTCCTATTTTTTTATCCTTGGAGAATTGTACTTGTACTTTGGGATGTTTTTTTTAGTTATATCATTTTTATTATATTCTTTTAGTTATGGAATATATTTATCTCTTCTGTTGTTTCTATTTGTTATATATATATATATATATTCCATGTTATTGCTTTAGGTTTTTTGAAACCCTTCCCTTTGGTTGTTATTTGATGCTCAGGTGCTAGTCTCCCGCCCATGGGGATCAGGAAAACCGTTTGGGTATATGGAAATTAAGGTTGGGTACCAGTTTGAGAGGGTATCTAGTCAGGTTCACCATGGTTTGGTTTCAAAGGGGGGTTTTCCTCAATATTCCTTATCTTGGGATGTTTGGTATACCATAGATAGGATTTTTGGGACTTCATAGGTAGGTTGCGGTGAGTGTACGACCAACTCTTATCATGATGAGACTACCATGGGATGTTGGGATGTGTGTCTCCTATTTTAATTTCTTAATCTTAATCTTAGTTTTTGTTTATGGTTTTTAGGTCTTAAATGATATTATTATGTTGTTTGATAACATATTTTATTTCAGTGTGAATTAGTGTACCTCTGAGAAGACTTTCATGAGTTCCTCATGAGGGTAGAGTGGATGCTTCTCAAGGGAATCTACCTACAGATCCAGATCTTGTTGAAATTATCATGTGGGCAGTTTTTGTGGTTGACTATAATGTTTTACAAGTTTAGAACGCAACTATTGAGGTACTACCAGGAATTGAAAGAGATAGGGATCAATCATAGGAATTCTTATGAAATAATCCACCATTCTTAATAGTATTAATGAACCTCAATAGGTGGAGGACTGGATAGACAAGATCGATCAGATCTTCAAATTACTAGACACACCTGAGAGTATCAAGGTGAAGTGTGCAACATTCAGACTTGAGGTTCCCAGAAAGCGATGTTGGGATCCCATGGTACAAGTGAATAGGCATGTGGGCTTGAACTAGAAGGGTTTCGATACTCCCTTCTTCCAATATTTTTTTAAAAAAATCACTAATGATGGATAAGTATATAGAGTTCCTCTATTTACATTATGGGGAGGATTTTGTGTCATCATAACCTAATCGGTTTTTTGATCTGGTTTGATTTTATCTAGAGGTAGTAAAGAAATAATAGATGAAATATTAAAATTAACTGTATGGTTTGAGATAAAATATCATATTGTAGGTATTGATGTTGATGATTTTAAACTATACGGAGACTGTATATAGGGTGATGATGGAAGAGACAAACATGGAATTCAAGGTTGGATATTTTTTCCCTTCTATTCCACATAGTAGAAGCTTCAGTGGCATGCAATGGAAAAATAGTAAGTGTAAATATCATCATAGGAGTGGTGGAGGTGATTATCAATGGAATGCCTACTCTTCACCCTAAGTTATAGATAGTAGTGTGCCCCTGAATTACTATCAATGTGACAAGGTTAGACACACCATGTTTATTTTCCTTCACCTGTGAATATATGTAATAGTTGTGGACATTATGGTTATCTGCACCATTTCTATCAGGATATGTCTATGCCTCAATATGGTTAGGGATCATCAACTCCAAAGGATACTATAGATTAGTCATATTATTTAAAGACTATAGGGATATATCCATAGGCCTTAGGAGTGAAGAACCTTGACAAGGTATATGAGTTTCCAAAATAGGTAGACACGGGTCCAGTGAAATTGAGAGGCACCATATTTATTGAATATTCAGTAGTTATTGATTTATTTGATACTGGTGCTTCCCAATCATTTATATCTAGACATTTTTTTGATATACGTAAACTTATAATGGAACTCATTCCCTTTTTTATGGAGTTAGTGACACCTCTTGGGAAGAGGAAAGAGTAAAGGTTTTGATGTCCTTCTTTTTTTCTATCGGTAGATAATGTGGAGTTATTCTAGGGTTTTCCCATTCTCAATCTTGATTTGTTTGAAATCATAATTGGGATAGATTGGCATGTTTCTAATCGTGATGAGGTAGAATGTTATCATTGACGTGACTCGTTTCATGTAGTCAATGGGAGCTCATTAGTGTTTCAAAGAGAGTGGAATATGAGGTCTTTTCATGCAAGACCTTCCATCCCAGAGCTCAAAAGTTGTTTTTCTATTGTAGAAATTGATCCCAATTTATTTTATACTATTATTGATCCTTCCATTATTTTTTAGGATTTTCCTGATGCTTTCCTAGACAATTTATCTGATCTTCCTCAAGATAGTGTGGTAGAGTTTACGATTGATCTAGTTATAGGTACACAATCAATATCAATACCTTTTATAGTATGTAACTAGTAGATCTAAAATATATCAAGATTCATTTGGATTACTATATAAAAAAGGTTTTGTTCTCCCTGGTGTTTTGCCTTAGGTATCCCTAGTGCTCTTTTCCATGAAGGTGGATGGTTCACTCTGATTTTGTGTGGATTATCGAAAGTTGAACCAGGTAATAGTTAAAAACAAGTTTCCTTTTCCCCAGGTGGATTATTTTTTTGATCATTTAAGGATGGAAAGGTGGTTTTGAAGATTTATATCTATTCGTGTTATTATTAACTTAGATTTCAGGATTCTAATATACCAAATATGGTTTTTATGTGCAAATATGACCATTATGAATACCTTGTGATGTTGTTTGGTCTAACTAACACTCCTAAAAAAATTTTATGGATTTGATTAATTAGATATCCCATCAATATATTGACACTTTTATGGCAATGTTTGTGGATGATATCTTGGTTTATTTGATATCTAAGAATAATCATGGGCACCATTTGAGTTTGATTCTAGAAATCCCAAGGAGTCACTATTTGTATAGAATGATTTTGAACTGAAATTTATGGATTCAAGAAGTAAAGTTATTATGGCATGTGATTTCTAAGCATGGATTATCAATTTATCCTGATAAGGTAGATGATTTTTTGTCTTTGGAAGAACCATGTAACGTCTTTGAAATTTAGAGATTCCTTGGACTTGCTGGATATTATCGATGGTGTTTTAAGGATTTCTAAAAATTGGAATTACCTTTGACTATTATTATCATAAAAGAGGTGAAATTTATATGGGATGAAAAGTGTCAGTCTTATTTTTATGATCTTAAACTAATTGTAACATCATTTCATATTCTGATCTTACCTGAGACCAAAAAAGGTATGTGGTTTTCTGTGATTCTTTTTTGGAGATGGTTTGAGTTGAGTGCTTATACAGGAGGATCATGTGGTGCCTTATGGATCTCATCAACTTCAACCACAAGAGAATAATTACCCCAATAATTATTTATAGCATTATGTGGTTATTCATGTGTTTAAGTATTGGAGGCACTATCTTTTTTGGGATAGGTTCACAGTCTTTTCTAACCATAAGATTCTAAAATATATATTTTTTTTAAAATAATTCAATATTAAATAGAGACAGTGGGTGGAATACCTTTAGATATTTGACTTTGACATCACCTATACCCCAGGGAAGGGGAATATTGTCACAGATTCTATTAGAAGGAAAATAACATCGTAGGTTGTATTGGAGTTGAATGAAGAGTGGAACTATATGGGAAACTTCATTCAATTGCACCTAGATGTTTAGGAAGATGTTTTGGGTATGGTTCTATCCATTTTTCAATTATAATCATCTCTCCTTGAATCTATTATGTAGATTTAGTAGTAGGATAATAAGTTCAAAGGAATTCAAGAAATCTTATATGGTGGGGAGACATTTTCTTATTGGTCTCTCTCTTCATATAAAATTATCCATTTTAGAGGTCAGTTTGTCATCCCAACTTCTATGAGGATATCAGTTTTTTTAATTTCATTATTCTTTATGGGTCACTCATCCGAGCACTATAAAGATGTAATATGACATGAGATAGTGATTATGGTGTCCAGGTATGAAGTGTGACATTGTTGATTATGTGTACTATTGTTACACCTGCTAATATAGGTAGAGAATCTGAGACCTTCTAGTTTTCTTCAACCTATTACAATGTTGGTTTGGAAATGGGATGATGTGTCCATGAATTTTTTTTATTAGATTACCACAGAATCCCCATTGGAGAAATTCTATCTGGGAGGTGATTGATTGGTGGACAGAGTAGGCTCATTTAATTCCAATCAGGGACACCACTAAACATTAAGATCTGGGTAAAATATATGTGTAGGAGATTGTGAGGTAACATGGGGTTCCTTCCTCAATTTTTTCAGATAGTTATCCTAGGTTTACTAGAGGTTCTGTAGGATTCTCCAGGAGCTGATGGGGACTCAGGTTGGGTTGATTAAAGCTTATCATCCATAGATAGATGGTCAAATAGAGGATGTTATTCAGATCCTGTAGGATATGCTTCTTACATGTGTCTTGGATTTTTGTGGATCATGTGGTAGCCATATGGGACTGGTTGAGTTTTTTTATAATAATAGTTATCATTTGTTGACAAGAATTTCTCTCTTTGAGGATTTTATGGTCTCCCTTATAGATCATCTCCTTGTTGGATAGAGGTGGGTGAAGCCACTTTGGTGGGACCAAGTCTTGTTCAGGAAACATCAGTGAGGATTCTAGATATACATCAGCATCTTCTTATATATTACAGAGAATAGAAATTTTATAAGGATCAGAGGCATTTTCCATTGGAGTTTTTCATAAGTGACTAGGTTTTTTGGAATTTTCTCCTTGGTTGGTTCACTATCATCTTATAAAGTAGGTAAAGTTGTCTTTGAGATATAGTGGACTATTAAAGGTCACTGAGAATCTTGATAAATTTTCTTATTGGTTGGAATTTCCAGTTTATTTGATAGGAATTCATGATGTTTCCCACATATCACAGCTCAAGGAATGTCATCTTGATCCCTCTCATGTTCGGATTTGGGAAGAGATTGAGTTGGAGCCATAAGTTTTTGTTATGGATCATCCAGTGGAAATTTTTGACTCTCAAATGAAATTCATGCATGGAATGTGGATTTTGTTGGTCAGAGTGTTATGGATAAATGAATCAGATTCTTATAAGACATGAGAGTATGATTCCTTATTGAGGGAGTAGTATCCATGCTTCTTTTCTAGAAATCATTCTTCCACATGACTTCTTAGGGAAGTAATGTCTTATGGTGGAGAGTTTGTAACATATCATTACCTAATTTCAGGTATTTCTCTTGTATCATATCATTTCCCTCTTTATTTGGGTGCTTTTTGGTACTCTCGATGATGGAGATCATCTGTTGTAGAAAATTACCTAAATTTTTGTGGTTTATATTTGTTTGTATTAATAGAGCCAAGTTATAAATGTGTTAAATTCATTTCAGGGTTCTCCTCGATTTTAGAGAATGTCGGAGTTGGTTTGGCTTTTTTAGAAGAAACTAGGATTTTTTCTATATCTATGGGAAATACACACCATGTAATGGGTTTACATGTTATGTATTGGTCACTGGGAAGAATCCATTAATCGTTGTAGTGTGTGAGAAGTTTACACACTGTGAATTCTCTTTACATGATGTGTAATGGTAAAATCTTTTTTTAATAAAAAGGTAATGGTTTTTTCAGTTTACTTTAGTTTACTTTAGTTTCATAGATTACATGACGTGAAAAGTGGTTTCAATCCATGTAAATCTTGTGAGTTGGTATTTTTAGGGTGTTTCATGGCTGATCTCTTTTTTATTCGGCCATAAATTCTTCCCTCTTGACCTAGGAGATCTCCCATGTGATTTTGGATACCGCATCTCCTTCAAGATCATTTAGTTCACCAATTTATCATCATTGTAGTTGTGATGCATTTATTTTGATGAATATCCCTTCTACTTATTCTTTGTCATTGATTATGGTATCCACATTGTGCTATAGTTAAATATCCATTGGTTTATGGTATTGATTCTTATTGATTCCTTCTAGCTCCATTGTTTGATCTTCCACGGGAGTCTAACCCTTACATTGTTTGTGTTGTGTACTATAAGTTTCTTGAGTTATGTGTTGTTTATTATCCTCTTATGACCATTATTCTTATAAAATTGATTTTGAGATGTGAGGATTGACTCTAGGTCCCCCATCATGGTGTTAATGTTCTTCCTTCTTGGGGGATCTCATTGTAGGTGTGTGTGACCAGTGTTTGAGGTAGGTGGTTTCATCTCAAGCCCATGTTGGATGAACTACATTTCTACAGTTTAATAAATTGTTTTACAAATGAAATAATAAGATTTATTAATTAATTTTTTAGCATGAAAATGGATTTTTGATAAAATATAGTTTTTCTAATGTTTTTTTTAAAGAAAGGGGTATTTTAAAATCATTATTAAATGGATTTCAAAAATGGTTTTCAAATTATGGTTTTGATGAATTGGTTTGGAAAATAAAGAACATGGGAAGCCTTGGGTACTTAGGTGGAAGGTACAGTAATAGGCCTTGTCCATTAATAAGGGGGTTCACTAATGGGGTGTTCATCTTATCCCTAGGCATGTTGTTCTAGGGACTTGATAGGCTTATTTCGGAGTTTAATTTCCAAGGTGTTTATATAATCTATATATTTGATTCATATATCTAGAGACTTGTTGCACATGATTTTCTATGTTTGGGTATGTGTTTCTTATCTTTCTATAGTTGTAGTGATCATTTTCATGATGTTTCTTGTACTTTGGATATTTTTGCCTTGTACTGTTCTATCTCGTGCTGCCATGGATTTTATATAATATATGATACATTCTTTTCTTTTATTTGAGATATATATGAAATGATTTTAAACTTTTTACTTGGAATATTTTTGAAATGTGGAAAATGGAAAATTTGATGTTTTTCTATGATTTTGATATAAAAACTATAAACCACCTATCATATGGCCCTCTACCCAGATGTGGGTTTAATAAAGTATCTATGTGATTACTTCATGATGGGAAGTTAAATTAAATGGTTTATGGAAATGGGGGAATTTCAGTGAGAGGAGTGGGATCATGATGTGAATCTTATATTCTCAACTTGGGCCTTTAGGTCATCTCCTTTGGCTTTCAAGCCATAGGGCCATTGGGCCATCAAATTGTTATGGGAATTTATGGAACTAGGAATTTGTTACATGTTCAAGGTTCACTTTAAATTGGGAATATGGGATATTTTATGAGTATCCCTCTACCCAGATAGAAAGAGGTCTTTTCTTTTATAACAAAAAGAGTCTTCGGACCCAACTTTCAAAAAAAAGATATAAAAACTATAAATTGTTTATCATGACTTGGATTTTTTAAATTTGAGCATGTTTAGATTATTGAATAGAGACTTGATATGGTACACCTAGGTGTAATCATACTAATCATGTTATCTCACACCCTACACACCCCTTTGGTGGTGTGTAGACCTTTGTATTTATTTCAATGCAGGGTAAGGAAACATGTCATAGTGAGGTGGTGAGGTTTTATGTCAGTTGCATCTGGGTAGCTTGGGGTAATATCATGGGAGTTTTTCCATTATATCACATGTAGTAGTTGGTTTCCTATTTTAGTTTTCATTTTATGATTGGACTTGTACTTGGTGATGTTTTGACTATTTTTGAGGTATATCATTTTCAATGTCTTCTTTTGGTTATGGAATATATTGATCTCTTCTTTTGTTTCTCTATGTTATATATATATATTCCATGTTGTTGCTTCATGTTGGTTGAAATCATTACCTATGGTTGTTGTTTGATGCTTGGGTCCTAGTCGCCAGCCCATGGGGATTGAGAACTCCCTTTGGGTATTTAGAAATTTAGCTTGGGTACCATTTTGAGTGGGTATCCAGGTTAGGTTCAACATAGTTTGGTATAAAAGGGATGTTTTTCCTCAATATTCCTTATCTTGAAACATTTGGTAGACTATAGATAGGATTTTTTTGAGTCATCAGTTAGGTTGCAGTGACTTTCTAGTTAGCCCATGTCTTGGAGAGACTCCAGTTACCATGGGATGTGTGTCTCCTATTTTTAGTTCTTGACCTTAATATCATTTTTTTCATATGTTTTTCTTGTTTGAACTATTATTACTCTATTTTTTTATCATGTATTCTATTTTGGTGTGCAGTAGTATGCCTCAAAGACATCTTCTACAGGTTCCTTAAGAGGGTGTAGCAGATGATCCTCAATGGAATCCTCTGAAATATTATAATTTTTTCAAGTTTAACATGCAGTTAGTTCATGTGGTTGACCAGAATGTACCACGCATCTAGAAAATTGTTGTTGAGGTACAACGAGGAGTTGGAAGAGATAGGTATTGATAAGGGGAGTTATTTCTTGATATTCCACCATAATTTAAGGGTATTAATGAACCTCAATAGGTGGAGGATTGGAGGGATAAGATTTATTAGATCTTTGACTTATTGGATACACCTGAGACTATCAATTTGAAGTGTGTGGAATTCATACTTGAGGGTCCCAACAAGAGATGGTGGGATTCAAAGGTACATCTAGTTAGGCATGTGGGATTCGAATGGAAGGGTTTCAAGACTCTCTTCTTTTATCATTTTTTTCTAGAGTCACTTATGATGGTGAAGTATATGGATTTCCCCTCTTGGAAGCAGGGGAGCATTCGGTGTCGGCATACACCAATCAGTTTACTAATTTGGTTAGTTTTTCTTCAAAGGTAGTAAATAATGACCAAATAAAAGATCAGAAGTATATAAAGGGTTTATTACTAGATATTAGATCAAGGTTATTCATGCTGAAGCCTTCAACCAAAGTTTATATAGGAGATATGGAGATTATGGAAGATATAAGCATGGTAGGAAAGGTTGGATATTCTTCCCCTTCTCTTACACCTAGTAGCAGCTTCAATGGCATGAAAGGGAAAAGGAGGAAGTGGAAAGATCATATCTAGAGTGGTGTAGTTAGTTCTTAGTAGAAGGCCTCCTCTACATCCTCATTTAAAGCTGGCAGTGTTCCCCTGAATTACTATCAGTTTGGAAAGGTCGGACACGCTAAGAATTCTTATCCAGCACCTACAATGATTTTTCAAATTTGTGGAAATTGTGGTCATCTGCAGTGCTTTTTTAGGATATTTATATGCCTTCATATAGTCAGGGATCATTGGATCCAAAGGATACTATGGCATATTCATATGATTTAAAGACTATGGTATCTATCCATATTCTTTAGGAGTGAAGAACCTTTATATAGAAGATGATTTTATTGAGGAGGTATAAGTGTTTATAGTTACATTGAGAGGTACCATATTTATTACATCTTCAGTATTGATTTCTTTATTTGGTACTGGTGCTTCCCACACATTTATCTCTAGACATTTTTTAATATGTTTAAACTTCCATTAGAACTCAGACCCTTTATTATGGAGTTAAATACACCTCTTGAGAAGAGGAAATATTAGGGGTTTTGGTGTTCTTCTTGTTTGTTATTGGTGGTTGATGTGGAGTTAGTATAGGATTTTCTCATTCTCAATATATATTTGTTTGATGTCATCATCAGGATGGATTGGCATGTTTTTCATCATGATGAGGTTTATTTTTATCATCAGTGTGTCTAATTTCTTACAGCTGATGGGATATCATGAGTGTTTCAAGGAGATTGGGATCCAAGGTCTGGTCAAAGAGGACCTTCCCACCCATAACTCAATAGTTTGTTGTCTACTATAGTAGTTGATCATGATGAAATTTCTTCTTATGTTGATCTATCCACTATTCTTCAAGATTTTCTTGAAGTTTTTCCATATGATTTCTCTAGTATTCCTCTAGAGTGGGTGGTAGAGTTTATAATTGATCTAGTACAAGGTACATAGCTGATTCTGATACCTTATTATCGTATGAAACCAATAAAGATTAAAGATCTCAATATTTAGTTGGAAAACCTGATGAAAAAAGGTTTTGTTTGACCTAATATTTCTCAATGGGCATACCATGTGCTATTTTCCATGAAGGAATATAGTTCATTCTAATTTAGTATGTATTATCAGAAGATAAACTAGGTAATATTTAAGAACAAGTATTCTTTTTCCTATGTGTATGATTTTTTTGATCAGTTAAAGGGGGGAAAGTAGTTTTAAAAGATTGATCATTGGTCGGGTTATTATAAATGTAGAGTTCAGGAGTATGATATACCAAATATGTATTTAAAAATTAGGTATGGCCATTATGAATACCTTTTGATTCCATTTGGTCTAACTAACACTCCTATAGTTTTTATGGATTTGATGAATCAGATATCCCATCAGTATCTCGACACTTTTTTGTAGTGTTTATGGATGATATTTTGGTTTATTAAATATTTGATCATGAGCACGAGAAGCATTTGATTTTGGTTTTTGAAATCCTAAGGAGTCACCATTTGTATGGAATTATTAAGAAATTAAATTTTTAGACTCAAGAAGTGAATTTCTTGGGGCATGTGATTTATGAGCATGGATTATTAGTTAATCATGAGAAGGTGAAAGCTATTTTTTCCCAGTAAGAACCATGAAATATATTTTAGATTCAAATCATACATGGTTTTGTTGTATATTATCAATTTTTTTCAAGTATTTCTCAAAGTTCATGTCACCTTTGACTACTCTTTCAAGGAAATGGGTGAAATATAAATTGTATTCAAAGTATCGGTCTTATTTTTTTGATCTGAAACAACTTATGGAATCAACTCTTATTCTAATCTTACCTAATCTCCTAAAAGGGTATGTGGTTTTCTGTAATGATTCTAGAGATGGTTTGGGTTTCATTATTACTCAGGATAATCATGTGGTGTCTTAGGGATATTTTCATCTTTGATCGCATGAGAATTATTAAACCACTCATGATTTAGAGCTTGTTGTAGTTATGTGTGATCTTAAGTTTTGGTGGTACTATCATTTTTGGGAGAGGATCAAAGTATTTCCAAACCCTAAGAGTTTGTGATACATATTTTCTCAAAAAGAATTTAATATTTTATAGAGAAGATGGGAAGAATACCTTCAGGATTTTTACTTTCATATCTCCTGCACCTCGGTGAAGGGGAAGGTCATCGCAGATGATCTTATCATGAAAGTACCATCATAGACTATTCTAGATTCAAAGGAAGATTTGAACCTTTTGGAACTCTTCACTAAATTTCACATGGATGATCAGGAGGATATTTCAAGTATGTTTTTTACTGGTTTTTAGTTTTCATCTTCTCCCCTTGAGTCTATTTTGTAGATTCATCAATGGGATGATGAGTTTTTAGGAATTCAAGAAACCATATATGGTGGGTATACTGTTTTTAGTTGGTCTCACTCTTCAAATGGTATTCTCTATTTTTTAGACTGGTTTTTCATCCCCTCATCTATAATGATCTTATTTTTATTTTACTATTATTGTTCTTCATGTTCCATTCATCTAGGATCTTTTAATATGTATAATGAAATGAGATAGTGATTCTGGTGGCTAGAAATTAAACATGACATTGGTGATTATGTGCTATACTATTACACCTTCCAACAGATAAATGTAGAGCATCTAAAACCTTTTTGTTTTATTTAGCCTCTTTCGATACTGGTTTATAAATGGTATGAGGTGTCCATTTATTTTTTTTGGATTACCATAGACTCCCTAGTGGAGGAATTCTATCTGGGTGGTGATTGATAAGTTGATAAAGTCAGATCATTCCATTTCAATCAAGGATACTACTAAAGTTGAAATCATGGTAAGCTATATATGCAGGAGATTGTGAGGTAACATGGGATTCCTTCTACAATTATTTTATATAGGGATACTAGGTTTACTTTGAGGTTCTGGACGAATCTCCAGGAGGTTATGTGGACTCAGGTCAGTTTGAGTGAATCTTATCATCCATAGATAGATGATCATTTGGAGCATTTTGTTCAGATCCTAAAGGATATTCTCTATGTATATGTCTTAGATTTTGGTGGATCTTGGGATATCCATCTGGAACTGTTTGAGTTTGTTTATAAAAATAGTTATCAGTTTTCAATCAGAATGGATACCTTAGAGTCTTTGTATGGTCACCCGTGAAGATCACCTATTTGATTGGAAGAGGTGGGAAAAGCATCTTTGGTGGGACCAAGTCTTTCTTGGGATAAATTATTGAGTATTCAGGGTATATGTATTCATTTGGTTATAGTTGATATTAGATAGAAATATTATGAGTATTAGAGGTGCCTTCCTTTAGATTTTCCCATAGGTGACTCGGTTTTTATGAAATTTTCTCCGATGTTGGGTCACTGTTGGCTTGGAAAGTAGGAAAAGTTGGCTCTGAGATATTTTAGACCATTTTAGGTCACTGAGTGGCTTGGTCATGTTGCTTATTTGTTGTAATTTCCAGACTGGTAGACAAGAATTCATGATTTTTTTACATATCGTAGCTCATGAAAATTCCATCTTGATCCCTCTCAAGTTATGAGTTAGGAAGAGATTAAGTTAGAGCCAGACATTTCTATCATTGATTACCTAGTATAGATGATTGACTCTAAAGCTAAATTCTTTCATAATAAGTTTATTTAGTGGGTCACCGTGTTATGGAGATAAGGATCTTATTTTCATGAGACTTGGGAGCATTATTTTTTGGTGAGGGAGCAGTGGAATCACCTATTTTCCCAACATCATTCTTCAACATGACTTCCTAGAGATAGAAAGTCTTATTTTTGGGATTTTGTAACCTCTTATTACATTCTCTTAGGTATTTCTCTTATCTAGTGTCGTTTCCCTCTTTATTTGGGTGCATGTTGGGGCTCCCAAGGATGGAGATCATTTTTTAGGGAAAATAACTTAATGTTTGGGGATGTGTGTTTTTTTGAGTTAATAAAGTCCTAGTATAATTTTTTTAAAGGATTTGTAGGGTTCTCCCTAAGTTTGGTGGACACCAGAGTTGGTTTGAGTTTTTTAGAAGAAATTGGTATTTTTTATATCTATAGGGGAAATACATGTTGTGAAATGGGTTTACAAACCATTTATTGGTCACCAGGTATAAGATATAAATCAGTATAGGGCATGATAATTATACACAACATGAATGTACATTACACATTGTGTAATAGTAAAATCAGGTTTTTAATAAAAAGGAAATGGGTTTTTCAGCATACTTTATTTTCAAGGATTACATAATGTGAAAAGTGGTTTCAGACTATGTCTATATTGTGAGTTCGGTTTTTTAGGAAATTTCACAGTTGATATCTCTTTCATTCATCTGTGGCTTCTTCCCTCTCTACCTAGGAGATCTCCCAGGTGATTTTGGAGACTTCTTCTTCTTTCGGATCATTTCATTCACCGATTGATCATCATTGCAGTTAGAGTGTAGTTCTTTGGGTGAGTATTCCTCTAGTTTCTTATATGTCTTTGATCATAGAATCCCATTAATTATATAGTTATAAATCTACTGGTATTTGGTGTTGATTATTATTTATTCTTTCTAGATCCACTATGTGATCTTCCTCTGGAGGCTAACCCTTGCATTGGTCTGGTGTGGCATTCTAGTTTCTTGAGGTATGTTTTTTTATTCTTCTCTACCAACCTTTCTTCTTATTGAATTTAATTTGAGATGTGAGGATTGATTCTAGGGCTTCCATAATGGTTTTTATATTCTTTATTATTTATGGATCCCATTGCTGTCATGTGAAACCTAAGTTGGAGTTAGGTGGTTCTATCTCTATCCAATGTTGGATAAACTGCATTTATCTAGTTTTATAAATTTTTTAATAAATTAAATGGAATGACTAATTGATTGATTTGTGTGTGTGAGCATGTTTTTTATAAAATTTTGGTTTCCCCTTGTTTTATGTAAAAGAAATGTATATTTTTCAATCATTGTGAAATGGATTTCTGAAATGGTTTTCAGAGAATGGTTTTCAAGAAATAGTTTGGAAAACAAATAACATGGGAAGTCATGGGTACTTAGGTGGAAGGTGTGGAAATAGTCATTTTCCATTCATCAGGGGGTTCACTCATGGGATGTTCCTCTGCTCCCTAGGTCCATTATTCTATGGAATTGATAGATGTATTTTGGGTCTCACTTTTTGGGGTGTTTCTCTACTCTCTATATTAAATTCGTATATTTAGATACTTGACATGCACAATTGTCTATGTTTAGGTATAAGTGTCTTAGATAGCCTGACATGTAGTGATCCTTAGCATGATCTAACCTGTTCTTTGGCTATTTTTTGATTTTACTATTTTACCTTGTACTCTCATGGATTTTATATGATATGTGATACATAATTTTCTTTTAGTTTAGATGTATATGAAATGCTTTGAAACTATTTTACCAGGATTATTTTGAAAATGTGTAATAAGGGAAAATTAAATGTTTTTCCATACTTTTGATATAAAAATTGTAATATGTTTACAATGCCTTGTTTTCTTTAAAGTTGATCATGTTTATATTATTGTACTAATACTCTCTATAGAACACTTGGGTGGGATCCTATTGAGTATGTTATCTCACACCTTGTGCACCTATTTAGAGGTGCATAGGCATTTATATGTCTTTTAATATAGGGAAATTCAAGGTATTGTAGTGAGGTATAAAGTTTTTATATAATATTTTTCTATGTAGTTAGTGGTGATATATTTTGAGTTTTACCATTCAATCACATAGAGTAGTTGGTTTCCTATTTTAGTTGTCCCTTGGTGATTGGACTTTTTCTTTAGGATATTCTAACTTTTGTGAGTTGTATCATTTATCTTATATTCTTTAAATTATGTAATATGTTTATATATTTTAATGTTTCTCTATAATATATATAGATAGATTCCATGTTATTACTTTAGGTTGGGATACATTGTTCCCTTTTTTTTATGCCCGGGTGCTAGTTGTTAGCCCGTGAGGATCGGGAATGACCTTCGATTATGTGGAAATTCAGGTCGGGTACTTGTTTGAGAGGGTATATAGGTCGGTTTCACCACATGGATTATCCTTCCAATTAGGTGATCATAAACCCATGTAATTTGGTCAAAACTATTCCTCAAACCCCACCTAGGGAATGTAATGAAATAATAGAGGATCCCACCGCGGTCTCACGAAGGGAAACCACAAACTCTATCTGACACTAAACTCATAGATGGGATCACAACCTATGTTGAGGATGAAATTCCACACTATACCCTAGTAGGTATGGACTAAGGGGACACACTCCATGGGTACTAGTCCAAACCAAAGAGATGAAAGGCCACAACCTGTACTGGAAAAAGTACACAACGTGTAATGGCGGTACCCAGCGTGTCTTACCATCCCCAGGTCTACTCTTATCTTTTTAGTTTCACATGTAATTTATTTATAAAAATATAAAATGATTCATCTCTAGGTAAAAATTGTGTAGAGGTCAGGTTGGCACTCATCATGCCACCATTCCATGCCCGTGTATATCTGTTCATGCCCATGTGCCTAGTCATGTCTATGGCTCTGTACCCCTAGGGTACATGGTGAGCTGCCAGCACTAGGTCACATGGACTATGACATGTTTCATATGTCATGTGATATTTTTATATGCATAAAAACCCTATAATTGTATAAATTGGACTACACAGCATATATTCTTCATACTGCACGCCATGTAGTCAAGAATTTCTCAAAAATCTCAGGTTTTTCTATGTGTCTCACCCATGCAGCCTCTTATACTAGATTGATTGAAAATATCTATGATAATTGAGTATATGGTGTTGATAAATCCTTGTCATCACCAATGGTTGGATTAAATCCACTAATTCTTCTATAAATCAGTTCTTATCGAACCACATCATCACTTTATGTGAAACCACAACAAGAATCCCAAAAATCCAAGATTTTCCATATCTGATCATCTACCATTATCCTTGTACCTCGATCACTTTTTTGATCAAGAACCTAAACCCATGGTATTTATTTGTTTCACCAAATAATGGTAAATAAATAATTGAATACTAGGTATTTGTAGAACCACTGGAAAAAAGGATTTTTGGTGATGAACATTTGAAGAAATGGAAAATAAATGAAAAATAAAAAAGTGGAACAAACCTTTCGGGTTTATCTTGATTCATTTCCATTATAATGACTAATAATGAACAAAAAAATAAAAAAAAATAATTTCCAATCCCATGAAGTTAACCAAGATCTCACAAACATGAACAACCAATGAATCAATCTGTTGGTGTATTTGAGTTGTGTTCATCATAGAATAATCAATAGGGTAATAATCCAAATAAAAACAAATTACCAACATTGGGTTGGAATGATTTATAATGAATAAATTCCTACATCATAATTGTTAGGGATATCCACAATATCTTTTAGTAAAAACAATCCTTTATTCATTGTCATCTTCCAAGTTCTATTTTAATAGCTCCTCCTCTTAATCCTATGGTTATGCAGCTAATCCTAGTGATTTTTCATAATTTTATTTATATTGTGGATGATTATGATAGGATTTTAATTAAACAATCAAATAAATATATGTAATTTATTTAATTATTTCTACCATGATAGAGATCAATCCTAAAACCAATGCCAACACAAATTATGTTGTACCTAAGGTAAAAACTGCATTTTGGATTCAATAGCAGTTTCATATTTCCAATACAAGATGGTATTCGAGTGTTATTTAATTATTTCATAAAAACTACAAGAATGTGATATAATATATTCAATATTTTTATTATATCAAAACCATGCCTCAAAATATCACACCATCTCATTACCTGGCTCTAAAAATATTCCTTAATATATTCCAAATTCTTACAATGAATAAAAGGATGATATAATGGTATTCACACCATAGGTGAGGAATTATATAATTTCATCACAATCTAAACTTCAAAATCAATCACATATCATAGTATTAACCCATGTCCATATTTCATAAATAGAAAACCATTGTCCCAAAAATAATGTTGAAATTTTCATAGGAATTATTTTTGTTTCTCATAGGTAAATTTTGTCTAAAACATTCTAGTGGAAGAGTAATTAATGATATTTTAAATCCATGGACAAGTTCTCAAATCCATTGTAAACAAGTTTTAACCAAAAACAATCATCCCTTATTTGAAATTCTTGATCACTAAATAAATGTGTAAATTATATCATTAATAGTTAGTTTGATAAATTAATTTTTTGAGCCCCTTTATACTTCATTTCAATTTCAAATTTCTAGATCAGAAGTATCGACCAAATTAAGCATGATAGTGTATCCATTTTATTCACCAACTATTTCAATTATTTGTGATTTTTATCAATGATAACCATGGTGAGTACAAGTTAGGGTCCAGATTAAAAAAAATACATAGACTACAACAAGTAACTCCTTATTTGTATTGGTGTAATTTAATTCACCTCGATAAGAGTTTTTTTGTAATAAATTAGTTGAAAATCCCCCCCCCTTAAGAAATACTCTAACTACATAGTCACTTTCCTAAAATGTTAACTCATATGGTTTATAACATTCTGAAAGAACCATTATTAAAGAAACTAATAAAATCATTTTAATTATAACAGATAATTCATTGTGACTTTCATTAAATGAAAATGAGACTTCAATTTACAATATATAAGTGAGGGGATGTGTAATTTTTGAATAATCCTTAATAAAACTCCAACAAAAGTTGACATGTCCCAAGATTCTTTATATCTCGATCACCTTAGTCAGTTATTAAAACACTCTAGTCATATTTAGTTTTAATGGATAAACATGTACTTATTTCAAAATCTAGTGACCAAGCACAATATCATATTTCACCACAAAATGGAACTTTTCCCAATTCAAAATTAGCAGTGTCACCTCACATCATTCCTAGTACCCATAGAGATTTTTTATACATATATTGAGGGGTTTACCATATATCAAGAAATAATCTATGAATAATTCTATAAAATCCTACTAAAAACCATTGGTGTCTCATTCAATATTAAAATGTGTCAAGTATATTACACATACTGAATAATAAGTGTATGTAGGTGAAACTTTCATAGGTGGACATGAATTTTGACATGGTTGTATCCTTGGGTTTCATTGAAATTTTTGTGGTAATTGAAGTATATATCAATAAATATTTAATAGTCATGTATGAAAAAATGTTTCAATATTTTATTAATTAAAGTACAGGTAAAATGGTCCTTTAACGTCACAAAATTCAAATTTATATTGTCAATATACACTCTTTACCACATAACTATTCATGTAAAGATAAACTCATCATATTTCTTTACTAACATCATTCATACTTTATATGTAACTAATGAGAGGATATTTAGTCATTCACTATTTTATATGAGTTGAATTATTCCAGAATTAAAGAGTTTAAAAAATTCCTTATTAACAACATCATTAATTAGCGGTTTCAACCCTCATTTTGGTTTCTTACTGTGTTTCTTCATTTATGAAGCCTTGATTTATGAGAGGAAAAAGAGTGGTAAGTGCCCTTGATATCTTCAATTATATAAGGGATATAATTCTTAATTTATATAATAATTTCAATGATCTAGTGTTCTAACTCAATTTATAACATATTTCAAACAATCGATTGTAACTCTCTCCCATATAACATTTATGAATATCATAGATTGTTCAAGAGTTTTTTATCTTCCAAATTGGGTTAGATTAAAATTTAAGGAATAAAATCCAAAAAAAATCCCCAGTATGATGTTACATAGTATTAACATAAACCTCCTATTTATATCCCCCCCCCCACACTATCCTCTTTATTTTAATCCACTTACTCATCTAGGATCTCCATTATCATTCTTTCTTCTTCTTATAGTATCTCAATATGTCTATACTCCTCTTTAGTTGTGATTATTTCATGAATTCCATTGGGATTTTTTCCCATTTTTTAATTCATTAATCAAGTAAAATGTTACTTTATACTCCTAAAAATGAAATATAATTTTACCATGGTTTATACAATAAGTGATTTACTCATGGAAAGAAATATTAAAACACTGATGATTAATCCCTTTCCTTTCTCCTTCATCTAAAGGAAAAAAATCAAAGGGAAATTAAAACAACCCCACATACACTAAAACAAAATTTAGTATGAAAATAATTTATTTAAAAGAATTAATTTCCTGTTAAATATAAACTCATATGGGATTTGGGTTATCTAACCTGAGTTTTATAAATTCATTTGGTGACATGGGATATAAATATTTTCCTAATTCAAATATAAATTTCTAAAATGTTCCTGATATAACCATGTATATAATTAAGAATAAATCTAGATTATAATATTTAGGTGGGAGGATCCTTTAAAATATATTTGATCTGTCATCTCTAAGAGAAATCACTCTTAAGTCCTCCATCTTATTTATAATAGATGATAGAATATTATGGGAATTTAGTTCTTTTTTTCAATTTAGGAAATTTTATTTTTAAATTTTATATTAATTTAAGGATTTTAAAATATATTTATGATTCTTTTTTATTGAACTACCAAATTCCCCTAATGACTCCTCTTCATGAATGGAAGGGTTTTTTGATAATTTTGAAATTCATCATTCTTTGAAGAATCATTTTCAATATTTATTTCTTATACCTAAAAATCTATTCTTTCTTGATTTATAAATTATAAATTTACTTTATTCAAAAAAAATCTTAACAACCACATTTTTTTGTTAGTTTCCATCTCATTTATCTTATTTTCACTCCACTATATGACCCCATTTTCCTCCTCCCTCAAAATATATCTATTACCTAATAATATGTCATGTGATCTCTTGATGATATTTTTGATGATTTATACCAAATAATGTTTAATGTTCTCAAGATAATCTTGGTGACAATTAAAAATTGTTTCATGGTTTTTTAACTTCTACTCAACTTGGTTGAAACATTTCTTCTTTTTCAAAATATTATTGGTCACCAATGATTCAAATGATGGTTATGCATCATGGGATTTATGTTGGAATTATTATAATGGGGTTACTATTTTTTATTAACTTGTGTTCCTAGAGTTATAAATTTTTCAGGAAAAATAAAAAGGTCTTACTATCCTTGGAAAAATATTAGTGTCCCTTGATCATGATTGAAATTTTATCCACTACTGATTTTCTTTTATTTGGGTATTTGGGTCACTGACCTATATTATTCTCAATATTATTTTTGAGAATAAAATTTGTATTTGTAAAAAAACTCTCATCCCCTAATTGATTTTACTCACGTTCATCATAGAAACATCAAAAAATCTATGGTCCTTAACTCATGTCATATAAGAATTTATGTGGTTTGGGTGTTGCAACAAAAATTTTGATTACTAACAATACCTCTAATTACTTGGAAATTGTTTCCACTAGGACTAAGGGTTGTTTAAAATATTCCACATAATTATTTATTCATCGATAATTTCCTTTTTATCCTTGAAATAAACTTAAATTTCATTCTAAATCAACAAAATTTTCTTAAACAATTTCTAGATTCATTTTCATGAAACCTTCTCTAGAGGAAAAATTGAAAAGTAATATATAGGTAGGATATAAAACAAAGTAAAAAACTAAAATTTAAATTAATTTCAAAGTAGTAAAATATGATGAGGGTATGTTATTATAATCTTATAAATAATTCAAATTCCATTATGGTTTATTATTGTTCTTATAGAGTGAAAGTTTGAATATTAATATAGAGTGTAAATGTTTTGAAGGATAGGAAATACTTCTTTTGAAATTTACTCACTAATTTATCATGTGTGGTAAAAAAGACAAATGTTAATCCTTTTTACTAGCCATTAGATCTATTTAATAATAAAAACTTAAATTCCCTTAACCTTATTAAATTGTTCAAGACACTATAATTATTTAAAATTTTATATATCTCCATAAATGTCTAGTAATTTCCATTTAGATCCCAAGTTTTTATTCATCCAAACTTCCTAACATTTTGTATCATATAATGTGTAATAAATTAAAGCTAAAAATATTGGCTTAAATTTTAGGTCACATCATATTTAGTGTAGTTCCTCTGATTGTTGTAAATATATAGTCTGAGATAGTTATCCCTCTTTTTATTTATATGGATTCTCTGAAAAACTTCACATTTATTCTATCATTCTCATGAGGGATGATTATTTAGACCATACATAATCATTGGTGGATCAATAAGTATCTCTCATTAAAAAGGATTAAATCCAAAGGTTTAGTATAATAAATAATCCTAAGCCTGATTCTTAATGTTCCTTTCATTCCCCAATGACTTACAAGATCTCAAAAATATTACCCCTAAGTAAAAAAGGAATAAAATTAAAAATAATAAAGAACATAATGGTTTTGAATCAATTTAATAATTAATCATAATGTTATCTAGTTATGTGGAATTTTGGTCCCTTAAGCTAGATCTAAAAAACATGATCAACTATTAAGTATCCTTAATTTAAAACATTGGTCAAAGTTCAAAATTTATAATCCTTATCAAAAAAACTATTATGGGGTAGTATAACATAAAATAAAAGTTTTATCCATAGGGATATCAAATATCATAAAATCTTAGATTATAAAATCTCACTAATTGTTAAATTATTAAAATTATAAATTGATAATTATAATGAAAAAAAATAAAAAATCAGTAATGATTTACTTCTCTTGAATAATTATATGAAATAAGTTAATTTCGAAAGCTAGTTTTTCAAAAATTATAATTTTATTCACGTTTTTATATGAATTAATCAATTTATTATATTAATCATTATGTAATTGATATCCTTTTGATTAATTTCAATAATACTATTAAAATAATTTCAATTATTTCTTTTAAAAACATATTAAACCAAGATAGATTTGTTTAAAAAATTAAATTAAAAATAAATATCAAGACTACACTTATAAAAAAATTACCTCTTTACTGTTTTTTTGTTCCCCCTTTATTACCACTTTTCTCATAGAATTATAAGATTTTTAATTAATTCAAATAATATCAATATAGTACTAATATAAAACACACCATTCTTAAATAAATATAATCTTCAATCATATACAAATCTTCCAACTCTTAATTCACTACCCCTTCATGTGACTACTTAGTAATGATAGTTAGAGAATTAATAATCAATGAATAAATCATCCCAATGTAATTATAGTTCCTATAGTAGAATAAAATATATAGAATTATAATCAATATAAATATAAAAACCACTTTTTAAAAAATCTAAATCCACGTATTCCATACTAAAATTCCTATTGTATTAGATCTCCCTAGAAAAGTAAAAAAAGGGGAAAACATCCTTATAATTAAATAACAATAAAATAAATATTATATTTGAAATTATGGTGGAATGATAGTCATTACCCCATAATGAATATGTCTCTTCATCAAATGTTATATTCCCTTGACTGTCGTCTTCTTATCTCTTCTTTTCAAATTTTATATTTCTCACATTATGCTGAAATATTTTATGAAAAATAGATAAAAGTTAACACAAATAAGTGGAAAACATGTCATATACTATGAATTTATTTAGGTGTTTCTATATACCTATTTCATTTTCTTTCTACCTTTTTCAATTCTATCTTGATTCTAGTTATTTTTAGTATGTTTGAGATGGGTTGTATTTTTGAATTAATGTGTTTAATATTTTAGAACTAAAATTGTAGATATTAAGTCTATTAGTGGTCTGCCAGGTCACCAATGACAGACATTGTCTAGATTGTGTAAGTTGGTAGTGGTTATAGCATTATACTATAGCAACTGGCCAGCTTGTGGGTTCCTACAAACCTGCTAATGAAAGAGCCAGAATGTAGGAATTATGCCTGAAACCATAATCCCACCATCTAGTCACCACTATCTAGTTGGAGGTCTACCATCCAGTTGGTGGAGTTCAGTATCTAATCATTGGTTCTGATCTTGATCGGTTTACAAAGAGTAATATCATATTTTTTCCATCAAAACCCCCATTTTATTTCTTAATACCCCTCCTTAACCTAAGCTTGATCCATTCAAACTTGGGTAATCTGATTTGATTTTCTTGGCTTTCCCAACACGAATCCTTGCTGGATCAAATTAGCAATCCAAGTCATTATCCTCTTTTGATATATTCATCTTATATTTGGTCCTAGATTCTCTTCTTCTTAGTTTTACTCTTATCTATTTACATGGATTGTCCATTCCAACCATGGGAATTAGTTATATCTAGTGTTTTAATTGGTAATTTTGAATCTAATTTCCTTTATATTTCTTCTTCAATCCTTTTCTATCTTTATATTGTGGATCCCCTACTGGTTATTGAATTCTTAGTGTTTCAAGGAAGGTGTTTTCATGAATTTTACTTATTCTATGAACCTTTATTTCCTTATCTAGGAAATTGGTTTCTAATTGGTTGGAAAACATGGTTTATATATTTATTTTTAAAATGGTTTTGAAGTGGTTTTAAAGACATGATTTGTGAAATGTGGTCGATTTGGTAAAATTTATAAAAATGGATTTCTTCATTTATTTTTGTTAATGTAAATCGATTTAAAACATTTTCTATAGTTGTAATGGTTGTAACTAGTAGAAAAACTATTTTTTACAGTGTATTTTTTACGTCAATTATTTATAACTGATGTTAAATTTTGGACAGATTGATTTTTCACGTTAGTTTTATAAAAACCAACGTGAAAAGGTGGTATTCACCTCCCTTTCATGTCAGTTCTATAATAGAATCGATGTCAAAGAGAATATTTTTACGTCGATTATATTATAACCGACCTAAAAAACCTCAACTATGTATTTTTCACATTAGTTATAATATAACTGACATAAAAAACTTTTAAAAAATTATGTATCTATCGAGGGTTTCATTACACGGTCTACATGTTTCATGATGGATCTCTCATTTCTATCTCGCGAAAGCCCTACCTTGCTGGTTTCTTTGATTTTGAGGTTGAAATCTTGCCTTATGATATAATTTAAACCATAGGGTTTCATCATCCATGGGTTACACATCTGAAGTAAGCCTCAAACATTTTCGTTTCTCTTTTTCAGTCATTGTTTAGATTTGAATCTCTAATCGATGATTTTTCAATGAGGTTTTCTTCATTCTCATATTAACATCTTCATACATTCTGGTTTTTTCATCTACATCAATCCAAATTCAAATACATTTAGATTTTTTAAATGAGGTTTTCTTTATACATTAATATTTTTTCAATAACGTGTTCTTTATTCAGGTTTTATCACTTCATTCTTCTCGTCTCCAACTAGCTCGCCTAAAGGTTTCAATATTTTCATATTATGTTAATTAGTTATTCCTAAAGTTCCTATTTTTTGTAGTGAATGAGAATTATTTATTTAGAATGATATGGTAATTGTTTTGTATTATAATCAATATATTTCTTTATCTGTCATTGGGTGATAATTTCATACTATTATAAGCGGAAGGTTGTACTGTTTAGTGGTTACTGTATGTTTCGGCTTCCATAATTATTCAATTTTTTGTATAAAAAAATATAAATTACTGATAGTTTATTTTATTTTTATTTTTTTTAATGTATCCAATTGTTACAACTATAGACTTGGAATCCTTGTTAACCCTTTTCATTCAAGTTCAATTTAGTAGTAATAACAGGTTTTTCACTTGATGATGGTTTGGTTTGGATGAGTGTTGAAAAATATAATGGTGTTTTTGGTTTAATATTGAATGGGATTCATTTTTGTTCTTATGTAATAGTTACCATATTTTTACTCTTTTCATTTTGTGAATAAAACATGACAATGCATTGTAAATAAATCTACGTGTAAAAATCCTATCCTGGTTTGGGATCAGAAGCTTTTGATTTTTGTTGACTTAAAAGTTTCAGTATAATAGTGTATCCCCTAAATTGTAGATAGTATAATATAAATTATATTTTAAATTATAATTCCATTTTTTTCCTAGTTGATTTCTTAAATTATAATAAATTAACATTATAATAAAGTAACATAATAAGAAAATAAAATGTGATAGCTATTTTTTAGGTATGCAGCTTATTGGAACAAGTTAAAGTCGAATTCTCAGTGCATCTCTCATATGATTGAGACCATATATTCTACTTCTGATTTTATAATGTGTTAATTAGTTCCTAATTTTATTTAATATGGAATTTTTTTAAACTAAGACTCAATTTATGATTAGATTATATTATTAATTACAATATTGAAGGAATTTTTTATTTTTATAAATAATCAACTATTAATTAGTTTTTCTCACTCTATATTTTTTTCACATATATTGTTTTATGGATATCCTTGTACATATTTTTAAATTATTTCATATGGTTATATTGATTTATTTTTTACTTGAGATATTTTTATAAAGGAATATATTTTGTAATTTCTTCCTCATGAATTAATTTTCTCATCAAAATGTTATATTTTCCTTTTAATTTTTCCATTATTGGTTTTCTATATTTTTTTATGTAATTTCTAATATCAATAATTTATAAATTATTACCTTCATTTTTTATATTTATTTTTGATATTTGTAAGAAATAATGAATCAAATTTAGATTAATGCACCTAGAATAGGTGTTGAATATAAGGAAGGTTTCGATCCTTTTTTAGAATTTAAAAAATGTAATGTTCCAAACAATGACATGTTTTTCTATCCATTCCTGAAATTTTTAAATTTGAAGAAGTTGAAAAGTAGAGAGATCGAATATCATTAATTTTTAATGGTTTTAATTCAACCTATAGTGATTTAGTATGGTGAAACTGGGAATAATTGAAGATATATTTATGATGGTACTTTGCAAGATGATAAATCTGATAAAATTGATGAAATGATTCATGATATTGAAGTAGCGGAAATTATAAAACAACCGAAAAATGAGCGTTTATATGGTGATGCCAAAAAACCATTATATCTGGGTTGTATGTAATATACAGTTTAATTTATGGTGTTAATATTGATAAACCTGAAGGTGAAACATGGCTGGAGTGACAATAATTTTACAAATCTGCTACAATTATTGAAATGCATTCTTCATAAAGAAAATAATCTTCTAGATTCACATTATAAGGCCAAGAAAATATTATGCCTGATGGGATTGGGGTACAAGAAAATACATGTCTACCTGAATTACTGTGTGCTATATATGAATGAATACAAATTTATATCAGAGTGTCCTAAATGTAAGACATCATGGTATAAGCTGAAAGAAAAATCATAGGTTGATTCAGAAGTTTCAAAGACCCATGCCAAATCATTTTAGTATCTTCCACTAATTCCTTGTTTGAGAAGTTCATTTTCTAATTCACATGATGCAAAAAGGTTAATATGGCATACTGATGAGCATATATGTGATGCAAAAATATGACATCCAACTGATTTCCCACAGTGGAAGAACATTGATCACAAGTTTCCTACATTCAGAAATGAAGTTTGAAATCTCATACTTGGACTGTGCATAGATGGAATGAATCTATATCAAATACTTAGTAGCACACATAGTTCATGGCATGTTTTATTGGTAATTTACAACTTATCTTCTGAATTTTGTATGAAGTGAAAATATATAATGTTGAGTTTGATGAGCAAGGTACAAAAATAGCAATGAAATGATATTGACATTTTATTTTCACCATTAATTGATGATTTGAAACTATTATGGGATGAAGGTATAAGGGTATATTATTCTTATAAAATAGAATATTTTCAACTCCATTCAATGATTATGTTCACTATAAATAACTTCCCAGCATATTTAAATTTGTCAAGATATAGTGTTAAGGGGCATAAATCATGTCCAATTTTTGAACAAGTGACTTCATATTGTCAACTTCATCATGGGAGAAAAATAATATAAATGGGTCATGTAAAGTTTTTTCCTATATATCACTCTTACAGAATATTGAAAAAGGTATTCAATGGCTCACATAAATTTTATATTTCTCTAAAACCTTTATCCACTGATCAGTATTTTGAGAGGGTGAAAAAAATGATATGAAATTCGAGAAGACACATAAATCTGGTAATGATAGAAATATTTGGAATAAATGGTCAATTTTTTTGAGATACCATATTGGAGATATCATGAGGTGAAACATAACATTGATGTAATTCATGTGGAGAAAAATATCTTTGAAAGTTTGATTGGAATATTTTTAGATATTAAAGGAAAGACTAAAGATGGGTTGAATGCAAGAATGGATTTACTCTCAAAAGGAATACATTTAAAGTTGTCTCCCACTCCTCATGGAAGACGAACATTCCTAACCCTGGCTTTTCATACCTTATCCAAGGGGGAGAAAACTAGATTTTTTCAATGTCTTCATGATATCAAAGTGCCACATGGTTATTCTTAAAATATGAAAAAAAAAATTGTGTCTTTAAAGGATTTGAAGCTGACAATTATGAAATCTCATGACTATCACATCGTGATGAAACAACTCCTTCCAATTTCATTGCATGGAATATTTCCCACCCATGTCATAATTACTATAATTAAGGTGTGTTATTTTTTTAATCCTATTTGTAATAAGTTTATTGATTTGAATGATTTGAACATTTTGGTGAACGAAGTGGTTTCTTTACTTTGTTAATTGGAAATGTATTTTCTTCCATCCTTTTTTGATATCATGGTGCATTTAATGGTTTATTTGGTGTGAGAAATAAAGCTTTATAGAACTATATATCTATGTTGAATGTATCCTTTTAAAAGGTATATGAAGATATTGAAGGGGTGTGTTAAGAATCCATATTGACCTGAATCATCCATTATTGAGAAGTATATTTCTGAGAAGGTTTTAGAGTTTTGTATAAGCTATTTGTATGATGTGGTGCACATCGGTTTTCCTAAATCTCACCATGAATGAGTTAAGTTTGGTAGAAAGGGGATTCATGGCTTGAAAGTAAAATTGTTTATAGGTGATCAGATAAATAAGGTACAATTATACATCCTTAATAACATAGATGATTCTTAACCATATATAACTTTTCATATTAATGAGTTGAAACAAATTTATCCAAAAAAGAAAGATATATGGATTTTGAATGAGCATAACAAAACATTTTTCCATGGTTTCAAGAGACCATGAAACCAGATGCATCAGAAACATTGAAACGGTTAGTGGGTGGTCCAAGTTTAAATTTGATAACATGGTTCGGGTATGATATTAATGGTTATACTTTTCATATGAAAGATCAGGAGAAAAGAGGTGTGGTTTAGAATAGTATTGTGTCGGTGTTCGCAGAAGCAATACATTTTTCAAGTTCCAAAGACAAAAACCCAATCTCTGCATAAATCGCATATTATGGAGTTATTGATGAAATATGGGAGTTTTATTACCTTAAATTTAAAGTTCAAGTATTTAAGTGTAAATGGTTTATCTGTAACAATAGTTTCTGACAAGATGAATTTGTAATTACACTAGTTAATCTGAATAAATTGGATTACACAAATGATCCTTTTATCATGGAAACACATGAAAAACAAATTTTCTATGTTCTTGATCAATCCGATATGCAGTGGGATATTGTTTTACAAGGAAAAAATTTTTTTGGTGATGATAAACTTAAAAAATATGTTGATTTATGTAAGATCCCTACATCCATGGAATGATTACCAAATAATATTAATAAACACATCGAATACATGGTTTGTACTATAAGAAATGATCATGACGAAGGAATTTGGGAAAACATTCTTTAGTACATTCCCAATATTACATCTAACATATGTTTAATTATGGTTTAAATTTTTAAATTTCATAACTTAGATATTTTAATTTTATTTTATTTATTAAAACACGTATTATAAGTTAAATTGTTTTTTTATATTATTTTAGTTTTGTCTAGTTTTCTATATTTACCATTAAGTAACTTATATATTGATTGATTTTGTTGAAAACCAATTATTTTAAATTTAAAATTTAAAATAAAAACATAATATATTTTATAAGAATATATTAAAAAAGAATTCTTTTTGTTGAAAAAATGATTTATCAGGTTGGGGAAGTTTTACTATGTCATTTAATCTCTAGTGAATATTGTGTAGTTTTCATTCATTTATATCATTTCATATCTCATTAATATTGTTATAATTTTATTTAATTATAAAAAATATGAATAAAAATGTGTTACATTTGGTTTACTTTTCTTTTTGTTAGATAATTGGTAATTTGTTTATTTACATTTGTATATAATTGTTGGATTTGTATATTTTTGTATTAATTGATGTTGATTTTATTTGCAGGATAATGATAGACCAATCCTCTGATCCACCGCATATTTTTAGAGATGATTATACTCATACCTCTAGGGGAAACTTACACATGATCCTATTAATGATCCTCCTCATCCTTCTTTACTTGAGACATCTACTTCTGCAGGGGAAAAAAGAGTTCGAGGGTTGGTAAATGTGTCCCCACATGTTTACCAAAATTATCATTTTCTTGTAGCCAGGAAGAGAGGTTACCAATAGTCTTTGATGATAATGATATTCCAATAGGTCCAAATGAAAAACATTTCAAGACTTTTTTATTAGTACAAGCTATAAGAAAAGTTAGTATTTTTTTGAAAATTGGTGAAATGTTGACAAAGCGACACTATCACTATTTTAGGAGACCATTTTGGTAAGATTGTTTGTTATTATTTTACTTATCTTGAAATTTTTACAATAATATATTTTTTCCCCTTCTTATCAGATGTAATAGGATATATCTGACACTAGAGGAGTTAAGAGGAAATTTTTAGCATTGGAGGCTAGGAGATGGAGGTATTTTAAATCATCCCTCACATCACAATTAATTTTTGGGAAAGAAAACATGAAAATACATGTGATATATATCCATTTATAGATGAACATACATGGAAACAATTTTTTGAAAGTAAATGATGAGAATAATTTTTAGTAAGTGCAATGTTACCTTTTTAGATGTTTTTTATATTAATGACCATGTTAATGATATCTTTATTATTAATTCTTAATTCTTAATTTAATAAAATCAAGGATATATCATCAGGAGATTCAAGCTAAAAATTTATACGCTCATACGTTATCTCAGGGATGGTATACATTATTGGAAGAACATATGATAGAAGAAAAAAACTTCAAAAGCTGAGAGCTGAGTCATCAAGATCTATAGAGGTTACCCCTTCTCTCCCCCCCCCACTAGACATGAAAAATAGAATATTCCTCAAATGAAAAATAAAGGAAAATATCTTACGAAAGATTCAAGAGTTGTAGCTGATAAGATTGTAACATGTTTATTTATTTATTAAAGTTAAATAAAATCTTTATATATTGAGATTCATTACATATTTTTTCAAATATTCCATACAGGATTCTCTTGAAGAGTAGAGCACACATGGGTTCTTTATTGCTCAGGGTAGACAGGATATTTTAGCTTTAGTATTAGGAAAGCTTGAACACTTGGGTCATGTATGAGGATACCTGACAGGTGTATTAATAAGAAAAGTGTTTCCATGTTCATAAGCTTCTTCAAAGGAGCATGTTTATAAAAGAAAATAAAATCTTTGGAATCCAAAGTTTAGGATATTCAAGAGATGATGGATGACAGGATTAGAGCTTCGGTACAGATGATGTTAACAGATATGAAAGGATAGTTTCATTTTACCAATCTAACTCCTCCACCTCCACCAGAAGATCACACTCCTTCTTATCCTACTCACATAGATGTGTTTCCAGACCCCACTCTTTATCCTACCCTAACACCCCCTCCTTCATAGATTCCAAGTTACTGTGAGTTATTTATTGATGATCCTTTTCATATTGTTGCATATGAGATGATATATTATATCAGAGATAAAATTCATCTTCTCTAGATTGATGTAGAGTATCATAGGGTCACTGTACAGGATATTATGGATAGATCAGCAAAATACCATGTCCAATAGATGAAGTGAGTACATTTGGACAAAGTATCAGTCATTTTTTGGTATTTCTGTCTCAAATACTTTGATATATTATCATAGAGGTATGCATATATGTTATATTAAATTTCATTTTTTTAGTAAATGTGTTTTCTAATTTTTAAATTTTATATATTTCACTAATTTTTTCTGGAATACTTTAAAGGAAAAGAAATATTGTATAGACAATAAAAAATTGAAAGTTCCATGACTTCATATACAGATTCTATTGGTCTTGATCGACTGTCAACATACTCAAATTTTTTATTGGGAGTATATGACATTCCATTTTATGCTGCAATTTGTGGCCATAAAATGACTGTGAGCCTTTTGAAAAATGATACCACGGATCTTGTAGCTGGAGATCAATTAGGCATCAACACGATGCAAGTTTTTTCAATGTAAGTTGATTAAAAAAATTCTTCCTTTAATTTATTGAAAAATTCGAGTAATGGATTCTTTTTATTAGGTATCTATATAAAATTTTTACATAGCATGACAAGACAGATGTAAATGGATTTATGGACCCACAGTTTATTTCTCCTATTTCTTTGACAATGGCTGATACAGAAAGAACAGTTTATATAGCTAAAATATTTCAAAATAATTTCATCATTCAGTGTTGGATGTTTCTATATCTTGAAAGGTATGAAATATTTTTTCTCACAAAGTGTTATATATCACTTAACAAATTAACAAATCATATTAAATTTTCTTTTATATTAGTTTTCATTGGATGTCGGGTGTTTTGTTTTCAAGAGAGAGGACATTGTAATGGATATGATCTATCCACAGTGAAGTGAAAGAAAATTTCAAGAATGTATTAAACACGTATGTTTTTCTATTTAAATAATTTAAAAAATTATAATTAATAAAATTTATTTTATTCATATTATTTTTAAATAGGGCATAAGATTTCATTAGAGATACAATAAGAAAGAAGAGCAGTAAGAGCGCCAATATCAATTTTGTAAAAGCTAAGGTAAATTATCATTTACGATTACTAAATTTTGTATATATTAATTAAAATTGTTATTTTGGAAGAAAATATCTTTGAAACAATGTCATAAACAGTAAGTTAGAACTAAATGTGGATATTATGTTTTTAGATTCATGTATGAAATTATTACAACCAGGACAGTTATAAAGTTTAATAAGGTTAGATTTCTTTATAAATAATTCTGTAATATTTAATACTTTTTATTGAAAATTAAATTCAAATGATTTCTATATTATTTTTGTAGCTTTTTATGATGAATGGTCATATAGTTAAGAAGAGTTTAAGCATTTACAAATTTAATGGGAAAATCATTTTATAGGTTTTATTGGTTTTTAGTTTATTTGAATGTTCAATGTATTGTATATTATGCTAGATTTTGGGATGGATTTCGTGCTGTTTTTTCTACTGATTTCTAGTGATTATGTTGTTTTCTCTTTTTTGGCTTCTGCTGGTGGAAGAGATGATTCATTTTATATTTAAAAAAAATACTATTTTTCATGTTGGTTATTTTATAACTGACGTGAAAAATACAAGCTTGTTTTTTTTCACGTCTGTTATCCCATAACTGATGTGACAAACAGTTTATCACATTATTTATTTTAAATAACTAACATGATAAATTGTTCTAATGTTTTTCATGCCGATAATTAAATAAAAGATGTGAAAAATAAATTACATAGATTTTTCATGTCAGTTATTAAATAACTGATGTGAAAACCCATTTATCACGTCAGTTATTTTAAATAACCAACATGGTAAATGGTTCGTAATTGGTTTTTCACATCATTTATCCAATAACCAACGTGAAAAACCATGCATAAATTATTACCGATGTGAAAAACATCATTTTCTACGTCCCTTATAACCACATCACCTATAAACCGACATGAAAAATCATAAAAACCTTATGTGAAAAACCTATATTCACTTGTGTGTTATTACCTATATATAAAATTCCTTGTGAATTATTTTGATGTGGTAAGCCTAACCATGAACATTGATGAGGTAGGGATCCATCCTTTAGGATGAAATCTTACCATTTAATCCTATACTATTAAGGTAATGTGCACATCGGTGGCCTAATTTGTGGTAAGGATTTACTTTAAAGAGTGAAATATTACCCCCTAGGTTTCTTCTACTTCTATAATGTGTGAAATAGGTGGACTATTAATCATAGTAATTGTTCAAGGATCCTCACTAACCAGGACTTGATGTTACCCAAGGTCTATTTTTCATTATTGTTAAACTTTGAAATGTGTATTTGAAATATATATTTTAAATGTTATGTAAATTCTTTAAAAACCATCTAATTTGGAAATGTTTTGCAATTTTTCAAAAGGATTTATTCCCATGTTTTATTTTAAACTGTGGAAATTTTCATCTCATTCCTGGTATTTATTTATTTAAGCTTAATTAGTTTATAATATAAAGTCTTCATATGAAACACTTGATGGGATCCTTCTGGGATTGTTTTCCTCACACCCTGTATACACCTTTAGGTGTATGTAGATCTTGTTTTTTATAATGTAGGTAATATAAAGTTTCCATATAGTGGTGGAGTGTTTGTTTATTATTAGGGTGTGGTATTCTATCAGTGACTACATATCATGAGGATTTGGGTTTTTATTATTATTGTGCACTTGGTTTGGTTTGTGGTTTTTGGAACCTATGTTTTATTTACTCTTGTATATTTTCTATTGTTTATTTTTTATCATATTAACATAATCCTTATTTATATTATCATATTCTATTTTATTTTATGGAAAATAATTCATAATGGTAGTTCCTGAAACCTATGTGTTTTTTATTATCCCAGGGTGATTTGGAACACCCTTTAGGTCATGTTGGGATGGGATCAGGTCCCATATAGTTGGTTAATCTGAGTTGGTTCAAGATAGATTGGTATCAATGAGAGTTTCATTTTTTTCTATTATCACTATGCATATTAGGATGTCTTAGTATGTAGAAGATAAAAATTTGGGACTTAAGGGGCATGTTTCTACTAAGTTATTGACCATCTATCATCCCGATGAGCCTTGAAATTCCATGGGTGGTTGGGAAATGTGACTTTTGGGATTTAGTGTAACTAAATTTTAGACTTCCTTTTTCCATGTCTCTTTATAATTCTTGTTTAATAATGATATTTTAATGAAGAATTGATTATTATATCTCATGTTCTTCTGTCTCTTTGTCTGATCATGTGTAGTACTATGCCCCCAGAAAAATATAATTGAATCCTTAGTAAGGTGGTGTTGATGAATCTTAGTAGGGAAACCCTCCATTTTATAATAATCACATCAAAGTGGTTTTTTGTATAGTATAATTTGTGGACCAAGTGGTAGAACCTTCCCTCGCTCAAGAAATATAGGTAGAACCAGAAAAGAGTGATGATATAAATTGAGCCCAGAAGATTCATCATGAGAGACCACTATCTTCCCAAGGGAATAATGGTCCTCAAGAGGCATAAGATTTGTTAGGGAATATTTAAATATTATTTGAATTCTTGGATACCCCTGATATCATTAAGGTGTGGTGTGCCATCTTCAATCTTTAAGGTCCAAGTATAAGGTGATGGTACTCGGGGTTTTTTTACAGAATCATGAGGGATTGGAGTGGAAATACTTCAATGTTATCCTCACTGAGAAATTATACCTATAGTATATGACCTTGGTAAAATCCATGGAGTTCCTCGCCCTCAAGAATGGTAATTATATAGTGATGTAATATTCTAATCGCTTCATCGATATCACTCTATTTTCACCTGAGGTTGTGTAAAATGAGATGATGAATGATCAAAGGTTTTATATGGTTATATGACCTAATATTCAGTCACAGATCTTCATGATAAATCATTCTACCTATAATGAGGTATTGGATATGGAATTTATGGAATAGATTTACCTGTAAGATAAATTAGGTCTGATCGTAGTTCCTCCTACCTCTTATAGTAGCTCTAGTGGATCTTTTAAGGGAAAGATGAGTTAGAGAAATTTTTTGAAAGGACATATTGTTGGTGATTTATAGATGTCATTTTCTACACCATTATTAGATTTTATTGATCTTAATTGTTAACATTTTTTCTATATGGGGAACATGAAGTGATTTTCCTTTTACCACTTAAGTTCTACAACTCAAATGGATTCCATGGTCACTTGAAGAAGTTCTATCAATATTTTTATTATCCTCACTCTAGAATAGTATGTTCAAAACCTAGAGGATATATAGTGAGGTTGGATTCTTCACATACATCAGGGCTCCAGCCACAATCCTCCATAATGAAGTAGTAACATGTATTGGAGGAGTCTATAATAGAAGTTTATGTGGGTCTTGCAACTTTTAGAGGTATAGTTTTTGTTTCTTTAAACTTAGTGACTAATTTATTTCATATTGGTGCCTCTCACTCCTTTATGTTGATGTGTATAGTGAATATATTAAAACTTTCATTGTAACTCATACCATTCATTATGGAATTGGATATGCCTCTAGGAAATAATAAAGAGCAGGGTATCAAATTCCCCTTATTCTCTTTCTTTATGTGTGACATTGAGATGGTTTGGGGCTTATTGGTTCTAGACATGGACCTCTTCAATGTTATTGTTGGGATGGATTGGTTTTTTATCAAAAGTATAGGATCAATTTTTATCATTATATGGTTTCTTTCACTAACCCCAATGAGAGATCTTATGTGTTTCATGGTGAATGGGACCCGAGATCCAGTCAGACGGGACCTCCAAGTCCAAAGATTGGTATGTTTATTTTTTTATTTACAACTTAATTGGGACCATAATATTTTAGTTGTGGGATTCCTCTAATATTCAATGAATTTTCTGATGTATTTCCATATGAATTTTTTGGTTTACCTCGAGTGAGGGAAGTAGATTTATTTACTGACTTAGTCTCAGGAACTCAATCGATATCAATATTAACTTATAATATGGATCTAGATAAGTTAAAGGTGCTAATGATTTAGTTAGAAAATTTTAGATCCAAGAGATATATACGACTGAGTGTTTCACCATGTGCATATCATGTTCTCTTTATTAAGAATTAAAATGGAACTCTTCACTTATGACTTTATTATCAAGAACTCAATCAAGTAATATTCAATAATAAATATCCCTTACCCCATATTGTTAATTTGTTTGACTATCTAAAAGGGGGGACTTGGTTCTCAAAGATTTATATTTGGTTTGGTTGTCATCTTCTTAGAATCAAGGAATTATATATTTTCAAGACTGCCTTCAGGATTAGGTGTGGCCATTTTGAGTTCCTTGTTATGTATTTTGGATTAACTACTTCTCCTATAGTCTTTTTGGAATAGATGAATTGGATTTTCTACGAGTGTCTTGACACTTTTTTCATGGTTCTCATTGATGAAATTTTGGTGTGCTAAAAAACTAAGGAAGATCATGTGAATCACTTGATACATTTTGTGGAAATCCTAAGGGATCACCTCCTATATAAAAATTTATCAAATTGAAAATTCTATATATGAGGTGTTAAGTTATTAGGACATATGATTTTAGAACATGGTATGTTAATCGATTC
Organism: Viscum album; assembly: GCA_963277665.1. Taxonomy (NCBI): domain Eukaryota; kingdom Viridiplantae; phylum Streptophyta; class Magnoliopsida; order Santalales; family Viscaceae; genus Viscum; species Viscum album. The sequence continues at coordinate 1,752,981,163 of OY728136.1, read as the reverse complement.
TAAAAAGTAAGAGTTTTCACGTTGGGTAAAGAACTATATAATTTCTTTGAGATTCAAAGATTCCTTAGTTTGGTAGGGTATTATCAAAAGTTCATAAAGGATTTCTCAAAACATTCATCACCTTTGAATACTATCACCCAGAAGGTGGAGAAGTTCTTGTGGGATTTGAAATTTCAGGCATCCTATGATGAATTAAAGTGGTGTTAGAACTTATCACCAATTATAACACTACAAAAGTCAAGATAGGTCTATATTGTTTATATTGATTCATGTATAGGTTTGGGATTCATCCTTATACAAGGGGATCATGTGTTGTCTTATAGATCACATCAAATTTTACCTCACTTGAGGAATTATCCCACTCAATATTTGGAACTCACGGTTTTTGTTCATTCCCTTAAGATTTAGTGGCACTATTTGTTTGGGGATAAGTTTACTTTATACTCTGACCATAAGAGTTTGAGGTATATATTTTTTCAAAATTATTTGAATTTATGACCTATAATATGGGTGGAATACTTGTATTTGTTCAAATTTTAAAATTTATATACTCTAGGGAAGGTAAATGTGGTTGTTGATGCTCTTAATAGGAAGTTTCCTTCTTAAGATTTGATGGAAGTGAAGGATTAATGGAACTTAATTAGAATCTTTGCTCAGATGTACATAGGGGTCGGGGTGCAAGATTCTGGTAATGTTATTGCTAGTTTTCATTTGATATCATCTCTTTTTGATATGATTCTCCATGTATAACAATAATATAATTAGTTATATAATATCATATATTCTTTATAAATTAGGGAGACCTTTATTGAATGGTCTCTCTACTGGGAAGGTATTCTTTACTTCTATAAATTATATGTGGTCCCTTCAACCATGAGGATGGATGTGTTGAAATATTTTCATCACTTTGTGTGGGTTTTCCACCAAATCACAAAAAATATGTTTTATGACATGAATCATAAATTATGGAGTCTTGGAATTAAATGGGACATAGCTAACTTTGTGTCTTGATGCAACACTTTTTAATAGATTAAGTCTGATCACTAAAAGCCTTCCATTTTTCTTCTACCACTTCCCATTCCAACAAGAAAATTGAATGTGATGTCAATGGATTTCATGGTTGGGTTTCCTTAAACTCATCAGGGTAATAATTCTATTTGGGTGTTCATTAAATATTTTACCAATTCATCTAATTTCATAAGGATTTGTGACACCACTAAAGTGAAAGAATTTGGGAAGTTCTATATATAAGATATTTTAAGGTTTAATGGGTCTCCAACATCCACTATCTTGGATAAAAACCCTTAATTTCCATCTTTGTATTGGAAGGGACTATATTATTTGATGGTAAATCAGTTCAATTTGAGTAAAACATATCATCCTTAGACATATGGGAAGATAGAAAGGGCTATTCAGATTTAGAAGATATGCTTTGTTCCTATGTCTTTGACTTCAAATGTGTTTGGAATAACCATTTGGGATTTGTTGAATTTTCTTATAATAATTAATACCAATCATACATAAATTTGAAACCTTTTAAAGATTTATATATATGACCCTCCAACTCTCCTCTCTATATGTATGAGGGTTGAAAATCTTCCTTGGATGAACAAATTTTTTTTAAAAGACAACAATAATGATCTAGTTGATCCATCAACATATTTTTATGGATCAAATACAATAAAAATATATTTTGGGTCATTATAATCATATTTTTGAGTTTTTATTTGGTGATCAAGGTTTCTTAAAAGTATCACCCTGGTTGGGTCACCAACAACTCAAAAAATAAGGGAAGCTAGATCCTAAGTATATGGGACTATTTGATATCATTCAGCGGCATGGGAAGGTGGAATATCACTTGGAATTACCAAATTAGTTGACTTCAATCTATGATTTAATCCAAGTGTTACAACTCAAGAATTATTAACTTTACCCATATCATGTTCTGAATTGGAAATTCCTTAACATATTACTAGATGTTTATGTGATAGATTAACCATTTCAAATGATAGATTCTCAAGTGAAGGTTCTATGAGGGAAGTCAGTTTCATTGGTTTGAGTTCTATGGAAACATGGTTTGGATACTAATGAGACTTGGGAGTAGAATTATTTGATAATGGAGTAATGAAATCAACTCTTTATGGATCATACTTCATCATCATAGCCTTTTGAGGGAAGAAAGAAACATTGGGGGGGAAATTATCACATACTACAGTTTTTTCAGGTACTACCATCTACTTGTTTATTTTTCTTCCTCTTTTTATTGATCCAAGGTTTTTTATAGTTGTTTTTAGTTTTTTAATAGGGTTCAAAGGTGTTTCATGGGGTTTTGATGAGTGAGTACCTGAACTTGTATCCAATAAGGATGCAGGTGGTCCACCAGCTAGCTAGTGAGAGACATCGACCAAAACATGGGGGTTAAAAGTGGCTACAACATTCTGTTATAGCCACCAGATGTTCCATTGGTCACCATCAACCCACTATAGTCCCACCATCACAACAATAAATGCCATTTTCTAGTCATTGGTGTCGATCTATCTTGGTTTAGTAAGGGTAATACTATATTATATCCACTTAAACCCCCATTTTATTTATTAATCCTCCACCCCTGACATAAACTCGATGCATTCAAACTGAGGGAATCGCCTTTAATGTATTTGGATATCCTAACATGAATCCTTGGTAGATCAAAGTATCGATCAAAGATATGATCCAACTTTTTAATGTTTAACACATATTTAATCATAAATATTATTCCTCTTAGTGTTCCTATTTTCTCTTATTATATATTATCCATTCCAATTTCATCTTAGTGTTCCTCTATTCTCTTGCTAGGGATTAGCCATTCTAACCATGGGAATTTGTTAGATCGGGTTTTCTAATTGGTAATTGTGAATCTATGGCATTCCCTTTTACTTATTCAATAATTTTCTCTCCCAAACATGAGGATCCCCATATGGTTATTGAATTTCAAGTGTTTCAAGGTAGGTGGTTTCATCAATTGTCTTTATTTTATAAACCTTTCTTGCTTGCTCCTTGAAATTAGTTTCTTAGTTTCTATAAAACATGGTTTATGGATTTATCTTGAAAATGGATTTAAAATGGTTTTAAAGGCATGATTTTTAAAATTTGGTAGTTTTGGTGACATTTATGAAAATAAATTTCTCTCTTTGGTTTTGTTAACAAAAATGGTTTTAAATATTTTTTATGTTTTTTCAAAGGTTGTGTCACTACCTATATATGAAATGCCCTATGAATGATTTTGATGTGGTAAGATCGACTATGAACATTGAAGAGGTAGTTATACATCATCAGGGATAAAATATTACCCCCTATTCATGTTCTACTAGAGTAATGTGCACACTAAGTGGCCTAATTTTTTGTAAGGATCCACTTTCAAGAGTAAACTCTTACCTATAGGTCTATTCTACTAGGTCAATGTGTGCATCAGGAGGCCTATTTTTCATAGTAATTATATGAGGATCCTCACTAACTATGACTTAATATTACATGAGGTCCATATTTCTTTGTTTCTAACCGTTTAAATGTATATTTTAAATTTTATGAAATTTCTTTAAAAATAAACTTATTTGGAATTTTTTTACATGTTGTGGAGAGGTTAGATTCTTGTGTTTTATTTTAAACTATAGAAAATTGTATCTTATGACCTGTATTTATTTATTTCAGTATAATTTTTTTATAATATAAGGTATGCTTATGAAATTATTGGAGGGGTCCTATTTGTATTATTTTTCTCACACCCTATATACAAATTTGGGTGTACATAGATCTTATTTTTTATAATGTAGGTAAGGGAAAGGTTCCATATAGTGCTTGAAAATTTTTTCATTAGCAGGGTGTGGGAGTCTGGAGGTGACTAAATATGTCATGACCCCCTCCCCACAAGGTGTACCCCTTCTGGGCCAGCAATGTGAGAAGAGAGATAGTGACCCCCGAGTCCCACCTCCAGTAGGCCCCGAGTGGGCGACTAGCACCAAGGGTATAGTAAACACACAAATGGGAGGTGTTACCCTCTAAGAGAACACATTCTAAAGAGAGAGATAAGATAGACACCAACTAACTCCAACTCAAAATGCAATATAAAAGAAATCCCAAGTACACGTATGTAATGTCATGAAAAATTACTACAACTAGAAGTGAAAACTGCAAGTACCAAAAGAAAGTAAAAATGGTATTAACCAAGAATCATGAATAGCTCCTGTAACCCCAAGAAAATAGTAACTATACTGATCTCCAACTTTCTCTAAGTGACCTAGAAAAATAGTTTATATATACGTAGGGTGAGTATAATAGTATACTCAGTAGGATCCTCCCTAAAGACTCTCATACAAAATTAAAGAAAGCATGATAAAGCACAGTGAACTAAAAGTGAAACTAACTCGTCAGCTAAACAGGTATACTAAGTTCCCAACCTCACCATGGCTAATCTTACCAAGTATCTCATATAAGATTATATAATATAACAAATAATATCAAGGGTACCCTTCTACCACTTTCCCACTAGTTTGTCGATTTTCCCCAACGTGTCGCACATCCTAATCCATCTCCCTCCAAAAAGGCCATCTCGAAGACACCCAGGTGAGAACTACCACATGCACCTAGTGCAACACAAAGATTACCCGCTGACACCTGGACGAAGCACCATGCCATCCATAAGCCCACAAATGTAACTAGGTAGTTTTTGGGAGCCACCACAGCCCGCATAACATGTATCATACGTCAGGTAGTATGCCTCAAGCCATTACCTCCCATACGCCGAGTAAGGATCTTCAATCCACCACAGCCTACACATGTTATACTTATATCAGCATAAAGGAAAATATATCCAAAATATATGTGTGTGAAATAACCACAATCCATTACATCCCTCTACACACATATATGGGGAAAACTAACCATTGTTCCTACTAGCACAAGTAACTATGAAGATAAGAGATTAGGGCTAAATGGGGTATTCATTCATCCATTCTCCCACTAGAATGTTGGGGAAAACACCCCCCAGGGCTCAAAATCCCCTGGGTGTCATTTACCCTAAATAAAAGGGTGCGGTATCATATAGAAACACAAAAAGTTCATGATATAATATATCTCACAACCACACTATAGGCATAACATATTCTTAGACTCAAATACATCTAACGTCTCTCGGACTCCCAGCCACTACTGCTAAGACTAGGTATCCTGTAAGCACACAACCATTTAAAGAGATACATTAGATTACTTTATCCTTTTTTTCTCATTTTCACTTTATGTTAATTAATTATTTAAAAATTAATTAACCATTAAAAATTCCAAATCATATTTCATTAGCATCACACTAAAGTTTCATGCCCTCTAGTCATAACCAAACCAAGTACACAGCTTCTCAGAAATATTACATCATCATTACATCCCAGAAAGGTCTAACCCCATGGGTTAACATAATTTATTCAATCATTTAATAATAGTATTATTACTTTCCCATATTCCCATACATTATAGAAAAATATTTCTAAGCTACCAAACACAAGGGGATCAACATGGTGAGTATATGAACTACCCATTGAGTCTTTTTCACCAATAGCAAGATTATAGACCCATCCTCCCTCGATAGTCTCTTCACATAAAATCATGTGGCATACCTCGTGTATCTTTTCCCTTTTGGAAGGAGGGTAAGCATGACCAGCTTCCTTGAGCAGTGGGTAAAGTTAAGAAAATAAACAACCAACAAGATTTATCAAGCATCCAACATTAATATCCAACCCATTTCATTATCTCTGGTGTCCTCCCCAACACCCACATGCATAAACCAAAGCATCTGTCCACTCTAGGTGTTAATTTCTACCACAACCAATGGGTCTCCCTACCCCCACATATCACAACATCTATCCAGTCTCATATCACAACACAAGCAGCAAAAAACAAACATCATATTAACTGAGATCTTGTCCCTTAAACAAGGCATCCAACCTACATTTATAATGAGCACTCATGGATCCAAAGAACAAGGAACTCAGCCTTACAAGAAAGAGGGTGACTCAGAATCCTACTAGGAATTATCTTTTTATCAAATAGTTGGTCCTTTAATCCATCTGGAACTAACTAATTTATTATTTGTAGTTTCCAACTATGGTCATCCTAAACAATAAGATATCATAGCTATTATAAATTAATTAAACAAGATTAATGCATTAATTTGATTATCATCAAATTACAACAACAACAACTAGATTCATTTATATGAATATTTATCTTTATCCATTTAATTATCAATTAATTCCAGATTTATGTTCTTTAACAATTTCATCAAGAACAATATGCTAACAAGAAAATCATAGATATCACACTATCTAGAAAATCAAGAGAAAAAATTTTATCATTGTGCAAAGTAACAACATGCGATCAAACCAATTCTTTTAATCTAGTTCAAATATTTAATTAGGTCAATTAAATTGTGATCCAATGGGATAAATCATGATAACTCTATGATTTCACATAAAATAATAGAGAAGCAACAAATCCCCTACCTCGAAAGGTCTTCGAAGTTCCTCGTTAGAGAAAGGATCAAAGCAACTGATCACGATCGCCTTCCCCGCAGAAACTGCATCCACCTAAGGATTTTGTGGCACAACTGCATCAACAACAAAAAAAAAATAAACTCCCTTAGAACCATGGAGATCAAACGCCATAGCAATGATAAACGTGACAAAATGGATCAAAGAAAACCAAAGAACAGAGGTAGATCTTACCTCATATTGAAGACGGATTGAAGAAGGAAGTGGGGAACCAATCCAGGATGAAAGAATCTCCAAATGTTGAAGAGGGAGTTGTCAGGGTCATCGAGGGTTGAGAGGGGTTGCGCTCAAGACATAGGGTTTGAAAAACCTAAGAGGATGGGTGTCTTTAAAAATACCCAGTGGTGGGGTAGTACACAACGTGTACCTCCTCGTCACGTCGCGTACCGCCTCGAGGCGACTTATAGAAAAAAACGTGTCGCCTTGGTGATTTGTATTATTTTTCTAAAACCTGAATAGTACATGTCATGTACCCCTTGATCACATCATGTACCCCCCTATTCCAGCTTCTCATGACCAAACTCCTCTAGACCTCCTTCGAGCCTTATCCGTGCACCTAGGTCTTTGAAAACATGAAAAGGGTCGATCCACAGGGATCCAGGCCCTTACATCAGATACCACTCAAAATATTCTCATCCTCTAGAATCCAAAACCACCCTAGAGAGGAAACAGAAAAGGGGTTTTCTGAACAACCACCTCATGAGATACCTCTCAAGGCTCTTGCCACCACAGGAGTTCAACCACATCAAAAGAACAGCGCGACACCTCACGACAACCACAACCAACTCTTAAACACTCTCCTAGGTGAGATACCTCTCAATGAGATCAAGTTCCAAAATAAACAAAAGGAATCCATCTCATAGACAGGAAAGGTCTACAGCCAAAAAATGAATATCATTACAAGGAAAGAGTTAAAAATCAAACAGCTCAGGATACTGAGCGCGCATATGCGACTCACGTTCCTAGGTACTCTCCTCCATTACATTGTGCCCCCACAAGACACGAACTAAGGGGATATAACACCCATGCAGTACCTTCTCCTTACATCCCTTAATCTCCATAGGCCACTCCTCGAAGGTCACATCATCATCAACATCGATCTCACCCCAATCGATGACGTGAGAGTCGTCATGAAGATAATGATGGATCTGTGACACATAAAAAACATCATGTACCCTGATCATCTTCGTGGGAAGTGTTACCCGATACGTCATGGCTCTAACAAGATCCAACACATCGAAAGGCCCAACAAACCAGGGAGAAAGCTTACTCCCATGAGCAATCCTTCATTTCCCATGATGGGAAGCCACCTTCAAAAACATGTGATCCCCAAAATAAAACTCTAAAGGTCTGCTCCTTAGATTGGCCTATGAATTCTGACGATACTACACTACCTTCATCCTCTCATTAATCACCTGAACCATCTCTCTCATATTCTATACCAGTTTCGGCCTGAGAATTGATGACTCTCTGACTCCATTCCAGCACAATGGAGAATAGAGAGGCCATCCATACAAGGATTCAAACGGCTCAATATCGATGGTGGAGTGAAAAATATTATTTTAAGAGAACTCCACCAAGGTTAAGTGCCTCATCCATGAACCTCCAGAATCTAGGAAACAAGAGCGCAACATGTCTTCAAGAGTCTAGATGGTCTGCTCTGCCTGACTGTCCATCTACGGATGAAAAGTATTTATAAGGAATAGCTGAGAACCAAAAGCATGATGGAGACCTCTCCACACCCTAGAGGTAAAACGAGGATCTTGATTGGAAATGATCATCCTCAGGACTCTGTGGAGTCTCACCACCTCCTCCAGATACTTCCTCGACAAAACCTCCACTGAGATCGAATCCTTGATCACTATAAAATGGGATGATTTTGTTAAATGACCCACTACCACCCAAATAGCATCATGGCCTTCCTAAGATTGAGGTAAACCAGTAACAAAGTCCATTGAGATTTCCTCCCACTTCCACTGAGAAATAACTAATGGCTAGAGAAAACCACTGGGGACATAGTGCTTGGCCTTCACCTTCTGGTAGACCAAACATTGAGATACAAACTCCACAACTGCATGCTTCAACCCAGGCCACCAAATTTGACTCCTCAAGGCTCAATACATCTTTTTAACATCAGGATGCACTGCTAAAGGTGAACTATGGAACTCTATTAGAACCATCTTAAAAATATCCAAAGGAACAAAAATACTTCCTTGATACAACATTCGGTGTTATTCGTCCTCAGACCAACCATCAGGGATCTCTCCATAAACAACTCGGTCTCTCCAGACCTTTACCTCTAAATCTCCCAACTGGGACACTTCCACCTACTGTACAAGGGACGAATGCACCATCATCTTAAAAATACAACCTCTACCCCCAACTTCTCCCATATCAATATTTAATGCTGAAAGTTATTTCATCACTCTCCAGGAATCATCAGATTCACATACTACATCACTACGTGAATTCCTGCTTAGTGCATCAGCTATGACATTCCACTTTCTAGGTTTATATGATATTTCAAAGTTGTATTCCTATAATAACTCCATCAACTAATGTTTCCTCAAGTTCAATTCATGCTGGGAGAAAACATACCTCAGGTTTTTATGATCGGTGAAAACCATAAAGCGCTCTCTAATGAGGTAATGTCTCCAAAAATTCATATCAAACACCACAACCACTAACTCAAGATCATGGTTGGAATAGTTATGTTCATGGGGATGAAACTACCAAGACCCATAAGAAAAAAATGATCTATACTATATTAGGATGCAACCTAGCCCCGGAAAAGAAGCATCATAGAAAACATCAAACTGAACTCCCTCTGCTAGCAGATAAAGAATCGGAGCACTTACCAACTTCTCCTTCAGATACTCAAAAGTTGTCTAACACTGATCAGTCCACATGAATGCTTGATCCTTCCTTGTTTATTTTGTAAGAGGAGTCTCAACCCAAGATAAATCGGCTACAAACCTTTTGTAGTATCCTGTGATACTAAGGAAACTTTGCACCTCTGTCACTATCTTGGGGGATTCCCAAGACACAACTGCTTCTATCTTCAATGGATCCACATCTAATCCCTAATGGGAAACAATATTCGCCAAGAACTGTACATCTCAATCCCAAAACTCACACTTTGAAAACATCCCAAACATTAGTTGTAAACGAAGAACTTGCAAAACAGCATGCAGATACTCTGCATGATCCTCCTCATATGCAGAGTACACAAGGATTTCATCAATGAAAACCACCAAGAACTTATCTAGTTACTCATGGAACACGGCGTTCATCAATCCCATGAGAATAGTTGGAGCATTCTTCACACCGAATGGTATTACAATGAACTCGTAATGCCCATAACGAAAACAGAAAGTAGTCTTCAAGATATCATCATACATAACACAAATCTAATGATATCCTGATCGAAAGTCAATATTTGAGAACCAAATTGTTCCTTTCAGTTGAATGAATAAATCCTCAATTTGTGGAAGAGGATAGTGATTCTTCACTTTCACTATATTTATGCGATGATAATCGATACACAACCGCAAATTGTCGTCAGCCTTCTTCATGGAAAAAACAGGTGCACTCCACAGTGACACACTTAGTTGAAAAAAACCACACTATAATATAATATAATGTTGTATACGAAACTAATGTAACTCATAAGGGTACATTATATAAGGAGACATAGATATAGGAGACACTCCTAGTTATAGCTCGATCCCAAACTTGATCTCTCGTCAAGGGGTTAATGCTACAACCTCCTCTGGAAATACATCAGGGTACTCTTCTACAACCCTAGGAAACACCAACTTCTGAACCTCCGAAGAACTCAGAATAATCTCAGCCATCAAGGATGATAAGAAATAAATACTTCTCTAACCCATCTGAGGATCTTGCTTTCCAACAAACACTGTTGTCTCTCCATTAGCATCGAATAACACCACCTAACTCTAGAATAAATCTATGACATCCTTCACTGAATATAACCAATCCATGCTGAGGATGAAATTATATGGTTGTATCAACAAAAATAGGAAATATCCCCAAGAGCGTTGCTGCCCCAAAACTAGCTCACAATCTCTACATACATCAAACAAGTCAGCTCGACCTCCAACTAGCATAGTCAACACCAAGGGAACTAGAAGCCTCTCTACCTCAAGTCCCAAATAATGGAAAAGGGAAGGTGATATGAAGGAGTTTGTCACTCTTAAATAAAACAAGGCATACACCCAAGTAGAAAACAAGAAAAGGGTGCCTTGAACGATATCTAGCTTGCCTAGCACTAGCAACGCTAAAGCATAAAGCTGGCCATGACCTTCTCCATGGCCTCTATGACCCTGATGAAGACCACCACCATGGATACACTCTGCTCTCTAAGGATGGGGAGCATCATGGGGTTGTCCTCTACCTGCCCCATATGCTCTCTGCTGATCCAAAGCTGGTGCGACCTATTGTTGCTACCTCGGTTGGAACTGCCTCAATGGTGGAACCTGGAGAAGAACACTCAATGCACGATGACCACTCTGAAAGGTCGGGCACTCTCACTACTTATGACCTTGGCCTCTACAATAAAAACAAGTTCATGTTTCCTTGGCATAGACCTAAGAGCCACCACCCCCAGAGAAATAATATGTTGAGGGCAGGGACCTACCCCCACCAGAACAGAAACTCTTCTACCATGAAAACCAAGAACCTTGAACCATAACTCTGATTCATGAGGAATCATGATGACTCCCCTCTCATGAGGATCTGGTTTTGGCCAATGTCCTCTTGATGACCTCTTCCCTCACCCGAACATCAAGATATGTCTACAACATAAAAAGGGTGACCAGGTGTTGGATCTATGGATGAAAAGCCTCCTAGAAATACCTATCACTGGCCTCCTCATCTATCAATAGGTCTGAAGCATATCGTAAATTGTCCCTGAAATGGATTCCAAAATCTCGCATACTAGATCTCCCCTATTGAAGGGTAAGCAGCTCTTGGAGACTGAATGCCTTTGTGGTTGATGAAATAAACTCGACTATGAACTTTTATCTGAACTCCTCCCATGAGATTGTCAACTCCTCACGGTCCCTAAGGAACAAGAACCATCACTACCTTGCTACCCCACACAGCATCATCACAACCAAAGACACCCAATGCTCCTTCTGAGAATGGATCGATCAGAAGGCTATTTCATCCTCCCCCAACCAGTCTTCTATGAATGAATCTTAAATGGATCCCTCATACTTCTACAGACTCTGTCTCTAAAACTCTTGTATTTTCCTCCTCCAAGTGTCATCGTCATCAACCTCTACCCCACAGTGATCTTTTGGCACAGCCTGCTGGACATCTTCTGTGCAACCCTAATGAGGACGTCAACCTGGAGCCATACCTACAAAATAACAAAGATATAGAGCTCCTAAACCTAGAATATGTAAGACTCAACATTAATTAATTAATTTTTTCTTTTATTCATTTTTGGTTAACTTATCCTAAGGTTTACCCATTCAAACGCATGCACAAAGAAGAATGATGAATGATCCTTTCCTATATCTCTACCCTGCAACTAGTATCACCTTGTTTAGTATCCACTGTAAACTTAAAGTTCTGTGCATCAGATCACAGGGGGACCTAAATGACTATGTCTTAACTGGTCTCCAGTGTTTACATCAGTTTCTAGACTTAACTGAAACGGTTTCCCTACCAACCCATGCAACCTCACTTGTGCCTAACACCAAGCTCAATCATATCCCTCAACCTACCTCTGATACCACTTTCTCACGACCTCCTCCCCATAAGGTATACCCCTCCTAGTCTAGAAATGTTAGAAGAGAGATAGTGACCCCTAAGTCCCACCTCTAGTAGGCCCCGGGTTGGAGACCAGCACCTAGGGTATAGTAAACACACAAATAGGAGGAATTACCCTCTAAGATAACACATGTGAAAGAGAGAGATAATACATAAACCAAAAAACTCCAAATCAGACTGTAATAAAAAATAAATCCCAATTACACATATGTAATGTCATGAAAAACTACTACAACTAGATGGAAAAACTACAAGTACCAAAAGAAAGTAAAAACAGTAGCAACCACGAATCCAGAATAGTTCTCACAACCCCAATCTAGTAGTAACCTTACTAATCTTCAACCTACTCCAAGTGACCTAGAAAAATAGTTTATGTATATATATGGTGAGTATAACAGTATACTCAGTAGGATCCTCCCTGAATCCTCTCATGAAAAAGTAAAGAAAGCATGCTAAAGCACAGTGAACAACAAGTGAAACTAACCCATTAGCTAAATAGGTATACTAAGTTCCCAGCCTCACCATGGTTGCTCTCACCAAGTATCGAATACAAGAGTATATAATATAATACATAATATCAAGGGTACCCTTCTACCACATCCCCACTAGTCTGCTGCTTTTCCCCAACATTGCACATCATAATCCATCTCACTTCAAAAAGGTCGGCCCAAAGACACCTAGGCAAGAACTACCACATGCACCTCGTAAAACACAAATCTTGCTCGCAAACACTTGGGTAAATCACCACACCATCCACAAAACTACAAACATAACCAGGTAGTTTCTGGGATCTACCACAGCCCACATAATGTGTATCATATGTCGGGTATTAAGCCTCAATCCATTACAGCCCATACGCTGAGTAATGATCCTCAAGCCACCATAGACTATACACATTATACCTATAGTATCTAAAAGGAAACTATATCTAGAATATATGTGTTTTAAATAACACCATTCCATTACAGTACTCTATACACATATATGGGGAAAACTAACCGTTGTTCCTACCAGCATAAGTAACTACCAAGATAAGAGAGTGGGGCCAAAGGGGGGAGTTAGCCATCCATCCTCCCACTGAAATGTTGGGGAACACCCCCCCCCAGGGTGTTAGTTTCCCTAACTAACATGGTGGGGTATCATATAGAAACACAAAAAAGTACATGATATAATATAGCTCACAACCACACTATGGACATAACCTAGTCCTAGACTCAACTGGAGCAAATGTCTCTCAGACTCCTGGCTGCTACTGATAAGACTATGTATCATATAAGTTCACAACCATTTAAAGATCTAAATTATATTACTTTATCCTTTTTTCTAATTTTCACTTTATGTTAATTAAATATTTAACCATTAATTAATTATTAAAAATTTCACATTATATTTCATTAGCATCACATCAAAGTTTCATGCCCTCTAGGCATAACCAAACAAATTCCACAGCTTCTCAAAAAAATTACCTCATCACCACATCCTAGCAAGCTTCAACCCCATGGATTAACATCATTTATTCAATCATTTAATAATATCATTTTTACTTCCCCATATTCCTAGGAATTATAGAAAACCATTCTAAGATACCAAACATAAGGGGATCAACATGGTGATTAGATGAACTACCCATCGAGTATTTTCCACCTATAGTAGGAGCGTAGACCCATCCTCCCTCGAGAAGCTAAATATGGAAGGCAGCGGCATACCCTGCGTGTCTTCACCCCTTTTGGAAGGAGGGTAAGAAAGACTAAATACCTTGAGCAGTGGGGGAAGTAAAGCAGATAAACAACCAATAAGATTCAACAAGAATCAAACATTCACATCCAACCCATTTCATCATCTCAGGTGTCCTCTCCGACACCCACATGCATAAACCGATGCATCTCGCCACTCTGGGCATCAATGGCTACCACAACCAATGGGCCTCCCTTCCCCCACATATCACAAAATCCATCTTGGCTAACATCACAACACAAGTAGTAGAAAAAAAACATCATATCAACTGGGCTCTTGGACCTTAAACAAGGAATCCAACTTACATACATAATGAGCACTCATGGCTCCAAATCACAAGGCACTCGGCCTTACAAGCAAGAGGGTGACTCAGAACCCTACCAGGAATTATCTTTTTATCAAAAAACAAATTATTTAATCCATATAGAACTAACCGATTTGTTATTTTTAGGTTCCAACTATGGTCAACCGAAATAGAAAGCTATCATAGCTATCACAAATTAATTAAACAAGGTTACTGCATCAATTTGATTATCATCAAAATAAAACAACAACAACCAAATTCATTTAAATGCATAGTTATCTTTAGAAATTTAATTATAAATTAAATCTAACTTTAAGTTATTTAACAATTTCACCAAGAACAACATTCTAACAATAAAATCATAGATATCACATTATCTAGAAAATAAAGAGGCAAATAGTTATCACAGTGAAAAGAAACAACATTCAATCAAAACAATTCTTTTAATCCAGTTCAAATATTTAATTAGGTCAATTCCATTATGATACAAAGGGATAAATCATGCTAACTCTACAATTACATATAAAATAATAGAGAAGAAATGAATCCCCTACCTCTAAAGGTTTCTTAAGTTCCTCGCTTGATAACAGATTAAAGAAATGGGTCACGATCACCTTCCTCGTAACAACTGCATCCACCTGAGGATGTCACGGAACAACCACATCAAAAAAATCAAAAGAAACTCCCTTATAACCATGGAGATCAAACTCTATAGCATTTCAAAGATAAAAAATATAAAATGGATCAAAGAAAACCAAATAATGGAGGTAGATCTTACCCCGAATTGAATATGGATCAAAGAAGGAAGAGAGGAACCAATCGAGGATGAAGGAATCTACAAACATTGAAGAGGGATGCTTCTAGGTCATATCTGGGTCGATAGGGGGTGCACTCAAGCTATAGGGTTCGAAAAACATGAGTGGCTGGGTGTCTTTAGAAATACCCATCAATGGGGTAGTACATGACATGTACCTCCTCATCACATCATGTACTATCTCGAGGTGACTTACGGAAAAAAACATTTCACCTCAGCGCTTTGTTTTATTTTTATGAAACCCTAAAGGTACATGTCTTGTACCCCTTTGTCACATCATGTACCCCCCCTATTTCTAGTTTCTCACAATTGAACTCCTCTAGACTTCCTCTGAGCCTTCTCTGAGCACCTCGGTCTTCAAAAACATGCCAAGAGTCGATCCACAGGGATCTATTCCCTTACAAAATATCATTAGGAGATGGGTATTTACTGTTCTTATGAACTTGATTTTTTTATGGTTTTTTGGTACCTATGTTTTCCTTATTCTTTTATCTTTTCTATTTTTGATTTGTATTGGTATACTCACATTCTATTCATTTATATTATCATATTCTATGATCCTTTTTGGAAAATAATTCACAGAGGTAGTTCTTGACATCGAGACACTTTTTTCTAACCCTTAAGGATCACAAAAAACCTTTGATCTATGTTTGGACTAGACTGGGTCCCATATATTTGAGTAATCCATGTTGGTTAGTTAAAAATTGGTATCAAATGGAGGTTCATCTATTTTCATTGTAAATATACTTCTTGGGATGTTTTAGTAGACAGGATATAGTAATGTTGGGACTTAAGGGGAATGTTTTGAGTGAGTTCCTGGCCATATATCATCATGATGAGCCTTAAGTTATGATGGGTGGTTGGTAAATGCGTAATTTGGTAATTTGGATTGATTGAATTTATGTCTTCCTTTTTTCAAGTCACTTTATAATTCTATTTTAATTATATTATTTTAGGTTAGAATTGATTATTTAATCTCATGTTCTTATGATTCTTTAATTGATGATATGTAGTACCATGCCCCCCAGAAGACTCCCAATGAATCCTCGGGAGGGTTCTACTAATGAACCATAGTAGGGAACCCATATAGTTTATCATAACATCATAAATAAAGTTTTGGAAATATCCCGATCTATAGGCCAAGGTGCAGGACCTTCCCTCACTCAGACTATAGAGGTGGAACCTCAAGGGGATGAGGACATAAATCAAGACCAAGAATTTTATCACTAGAAACCATCATCTTTCCAAGGGATGAATGATCCTCAAGAAGAAGATGATTGGTTAGGTAAGATTGAAAGAATATTTGAATTTCTATAGGCACTATATTTTTTCAAGTTGAGGTGTATCATCTTCAAGCTTTAAGGTTTGAGTTGTATATAGTGGGACTTGGTTGTTTTTTAAAAAAATAAGGAGGTCTTGGATTAGAAAGACTTCAAGTTCATGTTCACTAAGAAATTCTACTCAAACTATTTGACCATGGAAACATCAAAATATTTCCTCACCATTGAGAAATGGAATTAGATAGTGATGTAATACTCTAATAAATTCATTGAGATTTCTTTTTTTCACTTGTGGTGGTTCCAAATGATAAGATTAAGGTTTGAATTTTTCAGATGTATCTCTGAACTAATATCTAGTTTTGAGTCTTTATGTTAAATATTTCTACCTATGTCAAGGTGGTGAATAGGGCATTGATGGTGGATATTGACCTAGATAGTTAATTGAGGATTATCATAGTTCCTCCTAACATTAGTGGTATCTTTAGTAGCTTTTTTTGGTTAAGAGGAAGCAGAGTGAGATTCATAGTGGAAATAGTGGTGGTTCTTTGTAGAATCCCTTTTTTGCACCATCATCAATAGTTAGTGCTCTGAATTATTACTAGTGTGGCTAAACAAGTCACATGAATCGCTTTTTCCCTATACCTTCTAAGCTCTGTAACTTGTGTAGATGTTGTGGTCACTTTTATAAGTTTTCTCATGATTTTTCTTCTCCTCACACTATCATAGCCTCTTTGGAACCTAAAGGATCAATGATGAAGTGAGATTCTTTATAAACAATAGGGTTCTAGTGATATTCCTCTAGAACTAAGTAGTTACATGCAGTGGAGGAGTCTCCAATAGAAGTTGATGTAGGTCTGGAAACTGTGAGAGGCGCTATTTATATTTCATCGACCTTAGTTATTCATTTATCTGATATAGGTTCCTCTCACTCCTTTATGTCTATATGTATTGAGGATCTCTTAAAAATTAAAATGGAACTCATTTCATTCATCATGAAATTGGTGATGCCTCTAGGAAAGGAGGGGTAGGGTTTTTTATGCCCCTTATGCTCTTTCTTAATGTGTGATGTTGAGATGGTTTGGGACTTCATAGTTCATGACTTCAACCTCTTTGACATTATTATCTAGATGGATTGGTTGTTTTATCATAAGGCTTGTATTTATTTTTATCACCAGTGGGTGTCCTTTACTACACCTGATGGGAGGTCCCATGCATTTTAAAAATAATGGGACCTGAGGTCCATTCAGGTAGGACCCCCTCTTCTAGATCTTTTTAAGTTGATGCTTTGTCAGCAACTGAACTGGGATTGAAATATTATAGTAGTGGGATTACTATTATATTCAATTAATTTCCTAAAGTATTTTTAAATGAATTTTCTATTTTACCTCTAGATAAAGATGTAGAGTTCTTGATTTAATTATTATTGGTAAATAATCTAATACTGATGCCATCTTACTGTATGTCTCTAGTTTATTTTGAAAATGTGATAGAAATCATGTCAAGGAAAGAACCATAGAATACCTTTTCAATTCAAATCATCCTAGGGTTGTTAAGGTATTATCAGCAGTTCTTAAAGGATTTAATGAAACTAGTATCACCTTTTAATTATATCACTAAAAATGGGTGAAGTTATTATGGTAATCAAAGTTTCATGCATCCTTTGATGAATTAAAGTGGTGTTTAATCTCAGCACTAATTCTGACTCTATCGAAGGTTGTACGGGGATACATGATTTATTTTTATCATTTATATTTCAGTTTGGGTTATGGAATTATGTAAGGTAATATGTGGACACTTATGTATCATGTCATATTTGACCTCACATGAGGAATTATCCAACTAGTGATTTAAAACTCATAGTGGTTATCCATGCCCTTCAGAGTAGGTGGCACTATCTTATCTGGGAGAAGTTTATTGTTTACTCGTACCATAAGAATTTTTGGTACATAATTTCCCAAAAATATTTGAATCTATAATAAGGAAAATTGTTTTAATACTTTAAATAAATCAATGTTGACATTCCATATAATCTAGGGACATGCAATGAGGTTACTGACACTCTTATCAGGAATTTTTCTTCTTGGGTTGTAATAGAAGCGAAGGACGAATGAAACATAATGGGAATATTTCCTTAGATTCACTTTCGAGTAAGGGTAAAGAGTTTGTTAATGTTCTAATTAGTGTTTATTTTATATATTATCTTCTTGATATGATTCACTTAAAGAAAGAACAAGATAAAAAGTTCCAAAATATTAGAGATACTTTATATAGTGGGGAGACCATTAGTGAATGGTCTCTCTTCTTGGAATTTATTCTTTTCTTTAGGAACCTATATGTAGTCACATTAATAATGAGGAATATTGTGTTGGATTATTGTCATAATTAATTGTGGTATACCAACCCTGGAACTAAAATGATGTTTTATGATATGAAACATCGATTCTAGTGTCTTGGTATGAAACAGGGCATAGCTAACTTTTTTCTCAATACTACACTTTCCCAATGATTAAGGCTAAGTAACAAAAGACTTATAGTTTGATTAGAATCATAGGGTAACCATATTATCAATACAAAAAACATATAATTATACGAGAAATTTCATCAACAATAATATAAAATATTGGATAATAATATCCAAAATCATATAAAACATATTTAAATATTCTATAGTTGTGTCATAAAATATTTATTCAGAATAATTATACATGGACTAATAAATATATGTATAATCTAAAGTGTCTAGTAATATTTAAAATATAATAAATATATAAATATATTTCAATGACCAAATACATGATTCTTATATCTATTTATAACCCTACTACAATATCTCCCCTTTGTAAATATTATTACCTGTCACTAGTAACCTTTATTTACCTGTATCACAAACCATAATATCTTTACAAACCACTAGGATATACAAGTTGGGTGTGAGTATACAAACCCAGTATCTTGTCACTAGTATAATTACAGTATATATTTATTATTATATGCTAGCAGGTAGTATGATTCAATAACTAATTCTTAAGATATATACTCAAATGCATGTATTTTTTGCTAATTAGAACACCATTACACATATCCAAACATCTTTAACCAATACTGGTCTATTATTCAGGTATATACCTTTGTAAGTATAATGAATTTAAACCCCTACTAGGTTATCGATTCTAAACCACAAAGGTTAATATAAACAACTTTCCCCATATACTATACTATCATTAATCTCTTTTTTCATTCTTAGACCCCACTGGTCAATCGTTACATAACTTCTATGTTCATTATCCAATGACCCAAATGATTGGTTCATCACTATCCCCATTATCTAAATTTAATTTATTATCAAGTAAAAATCTATATAATTAATATAATAATTTAACCAACTTAAGGAGACCCCTTATCGGTCAACTAGCTTGGGTTACTCATCATCTAGCTCCCATTGGAGTGGAAACACTGTAATATAAAAAACCATTACTCCTAACTATTATAATACCCACACTTAGTTAATCATGAATTATTACACTATTGGTATAGTTATCATTGCACCCCCAATAGCTCCAATCTTTACATTCACTAATTTTCATGTTCCTCAAACCTCTCAGTTTAGTCACATATAGTGGGTTTGAAAATACCATGAAATATTTATCACATTAATTACTCAATAAATTACTAGGTATTAAATATGTCACTTAATTTTATCCTAAATTAATCCTTTCCCTTAAAGAAACAAGAAAAATACTCTATATTTGAGAAAATCATAAAACCCCTATAATAATGAAATAAAACCCCATTTATTATCACCCACATCCAATCAATGACAAAAACAAATAAAAAAATAATGGTAACAATATCTTAGCCTCGTTTCTAAGAATACACTAGGCCAAATGAATCCTGATTTATATTACCAATGAGAATTATAAACCAAATCAAAGAAAAATTTAAGAATAAGAATAGTAGGAGGTTCCTCAATAACAATAGAGTTGGCTATACACTCTGTAAAATGTATAAAATTTTACTCTTGAAATATAAAAAATGACCTTATTAATTAGGGGATTTGTCCACACTAATGGAACATTGGTGGCCCTGGTCATAGTTCTTATGTGTGACTAGGTTCTCAATGACCAAAACTATGCTCCCAATCATGGGATATTCCACCACTTCATAAGTAATGAAACTTTAGTGCCCTCCCACTAGGGTTTTAGTGGGACTTTGCAACTTTCCACAGAAATCCAGGTTTCTCTAATTCTATTAAATTCTCTTTAAAATCAAATTTAACTCATGTTCCTATAAAAATATATAGAATTATACATTTGAAATCCAAGATTAAGTTTGTTTACATGCCCATGATATATAGTTCATTACCCTACACAACTAGATAAATTAATATTTTTTGGAGAACTGAATCTATCAGTGTAAAGAACTATTATACCATCAAAAAATAACTCTTCAAAATCATCAATGGTTTCATAAAAATACCCTTATGATTATGAATCTCTCTCAAGGGTATCTTTGAACTCTATTTAACCACTTCAATATATATGCTTGTATGTTTTTATGTCTGTATGTGCATGTGTGTGTGTATTCTATCTAAAAATTATATTAAGAACATATAAAATAAAAAATAATAGCAGTGATGCAATGGAAAATAAAGGAAAACATAGATAAAATGAAATATATAGGTTATTAGGCTTATAAAATACACTTATATTTATCCATATCATGCCTGGGTAATTAGTTTTTGGAATCCCTAAAAATACTCCTTTATAGAAATTGTGTATTTCATGTATAAGTTATCACCATTAAATATGAATACTACTTTTCTAACCTCATGTATGTCATTAAAACTCCTATTGTTATCTACATCAATCACTTTCCATCATTCATGAACTACCATCATTTATCACTTCCCTTCAAGTTATCTTCATTTCATTTATAGAAAATACAATGATGCTAAATTCACTAAATCACAATTACCACATCAATCCATATATTTTATTATTGATGCCCCACAACATGTGAATTAAGTCAAAGAAAACTCTTTTATTTACTCATTACAAACATAATAACTCACATGGGGAAATCACCCATTTCATTCATCATGATCAACCTCACTATATGTTTCATATACTTTTCATGTAATCAAATCATAGATGGTTTTATAAGATTTGTTAAAGTATACCACTTGAGATTGAAATATTTAATATATTTCAATATAAAAGTAATTAGGTACATATATAAGGATAAAAGAACTTGAAATTTTAATATTATTTTTATATCAAAATATTTTTAGTTATTTATTATTTATAATAACTATTTTTCAAGTTTAATTTTTCTTAAACTATTGCTACATGTACCATAAATTTATGTGCACATGATGTTAAACAATTATGTTTTCTTCCTATTTTTTAACAATATGTTTTTTGGTAGAAAATAATATATTATTATAATAATTTATTATTTTTAATTCAAATAAAATCTTTTTTGATATTAATAAAATAATTAAATATTATTAATAAATTAGGTTCTATCATTTTTTAGAGTATTTTATAGATTACAATTAAGAGAATATAACCATTTCATTTTCTAATAAATTGTTACAATGGAATATCTCTTAAACACTATATTTTTTGTTTAATATTGTACACTTATTATCAAAAGAGTTTAAGGATAACCATTTTTCTATTATCATGGGTAAAAGAATCAACTTCAAATATTTAAATTTTATTTAATAGGTCTATTCAATTAGTCATTATATAGTAACTAGATTTATAGTAAAGAATATATTATTTTTTCCACCTTATAATATAATTTCATTTATCCTAAAATGTTAAACATTTAAATTGATTACTATATAATTACAATATATTCTCTTAAAAAGAGTTATAAAATTGAATATAAAATAAAAATTATAATTATCCATGGAGTCTTAAAGGCATTTTATTTGAATATATATGTGATTAATATTAATTTTTTTATGACGAGGAAGATTTTTAAGAGTGAAGCATCCCTAAAAGATGAATGTTCCCCAATGGGGTAAATTTTTTTTGAATAGGAAGTTAAGGAGGATGTGATTTTTGAAATTTATGTTTTCTTTTATTATCATCACTTCATTGACATTTAAACATAGATTAATTTTAATGGTTTATATGAGGTAAAGAACATTTAGATACTTAGATTTTTTTAGAAGAGTTTCTAAGTTGATGATTTGAGTTTAGAGATATTTAGAATGAAGTAAGACAAAATTTCGTTATATTGGTGTCCAAACCATTCGAGGGCTTAGCTCATAATCGTATGTTTCTTGTGGAAATTTAGAAATGATTATAAAGTAATTCTTTGTTTCATGCTTCAAAATAAAATTATGAGGGGAGTTCTGATAATAAGAGTGATGTGGATCATGGTCCTTATAAATTTTCTATGCACAATTTGGAAAACATATTATGTTATGGTCATGTGAAGCCTGGTCATGGTCTTTGGAAGAAGAAGAAAAATTAGAAAGTATCTGTAGTATGGTTTAACCTTTAAACTCATGGTTGGATAATAGAGAGGTTATGGTTCTTTAAACCACATGATAATCATCGTCTTGTTTTTACTAAAAGAAAAATAGATATGATTACACTATTTTTATTCCTAAGAATCCATGGTTCTATTAGAATTTCAAAATGGTATGGAGAATTTTAGAAGATAAAGATGCAGTTACACTTCAATATATCACATTCATTATCAAAATATAGATTCAAGTTTTTTTTTTTGATGAGGTAGAATTATATATGGAACGTAGTCTACTACAACTCAATCCTTTATGTTCCATAATTATACCAAGGGTTACTAAGAGGTATGGAATAATCCAATGGATCTAAATAAAGTTATTGAAAATGATACTGGAAATTGGTTTTGAATCTTTGAATTTGAAATTCAAAATTCAATACAAGAATTTGTAGGTATATTACTAATATTTATTAAAGAAAAATAATGAAAATTGAGATAAGGCATGTGGAGATAGAATTAGAAATTGCATTCAAGAATAATTTTAGCCATTGGTTATCACTAGTCCTCATAGAAGGAATTATAAAATTTCAATGATTAAATACTTTCATTGGAAAATAAATATTTCATTGGTTTTATAGTGAGTTATTGAGTTAATTCCATTTATTATATAACCAAGTATTCATATATACTTTGATATAACATAGTTGAATAATGAAGAAGATGTTTTGTGATTAAGATAACGTGATTGGATTCTGAAATTCATTGTTTCAGTAATCAAAGTGATGTTGAGGAAGTGATACTCTATTGATAGTGAATTTAGAGATTCAAGTTCCCTGCATATGATCCTTGATGTTGTTTCAATGAAGATATTTTTTATACAACATCACATCATAATTGTTAAGTAATATTTGTACACACATGATTTTTAAGTATTAAAACAATTTTTTTTAATCCATTTGGAAATTTAAATGGATTTTTTGGTAAGGGATTATATTATTCAATGCTAAGGATGAAACCATGCATTTTTAGTAATCAAATATGTATGACACTACATTCTATTTTTGTTGTGTGGATGTGTAAATGAAATCACTAATATATATTTATTGACTTTGGAAAAGTTCTGATGTTGAAGAAGAGTGTTAGTGATATCTTTCTTATGTCATTTTAAAAGGTGAGAATGTCTTACTGGATTGATAAACATAAAATAATTGTATTCACTAATTCACCCATTTCTCTATGAATGATCATGAGGGACTTTACTACTATAGTTGGTAGTTCCTTTTATATTTGGTTTCTTAGTATAGAGTAATCAACAAATACATCAACATTGTTTGAAATTTATGGCATGAATCTATATTTTATTATTATTATTATTATTGTATTTTAACTTTTATTTTTATTATGGATCATATTTATTTAGTTAATAGAAATGGATTTTGTAATAACCTGTACCAATGTGGCCAGCCTGGATTATGGAAGGATAAGTCGTCACAGCCCCAAGCCTACCTCTAATAGGCTATGTTCCAGTAACCAATGATGATTAGGAATATCACACACATGGGAGGACTTAGCCTATGTTACCTATAAACACGCACACACATCCTTCTCCATGAAATAGTGCAGAGATAATAGAACAACTGATATCAGAAATGCATGTATATATCTATCCCACAATCAGAATATAGAAAATTTATTTAAAGAATTAAAGGAGAAAATACAATCCAACCAAAAAATGAAAAATAATCCAACATAATTAGAAGTAGAGGACTTTTTTCAAATTCAACCACTAGTACACACGTCGGTATGTCTAGTTCTCTATGTTTCCCCTACTTGGGGTCCTCCTACGAATCCTCCTATCATCTGAATAAGACACAACATGTATAGGAAGATCACATGAATGGGTGAGTATAAAATTACCCAATAGGTTCCCAAAAAATCCTAAATAAAAGGTAGAAACAAAAATAAAATAGTTCACTCAACTTAATCTAGAGGAGAACCCAAGAAAGAGAGTGTAAGAAACTCCATCTTGACCATTCCTCGGCTATACATGTCTAGTCAGCTCATCTCTACATAGTATGCCCACCAATATATGTGACATCACCATAAAGGAGTCCATGAATAACCCATATATACCCATCTCAAACTCCAAGTCTCATGGTCTCAACCATACAACCTTCCATAGGATTCCACTTGAAGCTCAAGGTATCAATTGTCCAGGAGTATGCTATCTATGAGACCTTCCATCTCTAATGAAACTCAACCAAGAGATATCACTCTTCAATTATATGTCTTCCATACCATATGAAACTCTTTTGAGAGATATCACTCATCAGTTGTCACTAAGATGATGGCACATCCCCTACATCCCTAAAAACATACATCTGAGAGAACTTACTCATTGGATCTCGGCACGAAGAAAGTCTTTCTTGAACCAATAGGATATCTATACTCAGATAGGGGATCCCACGTATAGCTAATGGGGGGTTCCAATAACTCTAATATAAACCTAGAATATATCATTACACATATAAGGGATCACACCTAGGACCACTAGGGGACACCATGTACCTAATTTGGAACTTCATATATCATAATGCTCAGATAGGGGATCACACCTAAGATCGCTGAGGGATGTAGAAAACCCTATCAAGACTTGAAACAATGATACACCGACAGAGGATCATAATCAGGACTATTTGGGGACACCAAGAACCTAATATGGAACCAACCACTAAGTAGGGGGTCATATGTATGATGATACTGCAAATCCTACTTCAATCACCTACTAAGTAGGGGATCATATACACGATGACACCACAAACCCAATGGGTATATCCTTCTAGATAGTATATTTCAACCCTATGTATGATGGTCATGATGATACCATGAAGCCAAAATAAGGAAGACTATATTATATATGATCCCACATCAACCTCCAGGAGGGATACACGAACTCTATCTAAACTCATCCTACAGAGGGGATAACAATATTGTACTGAGGATGTAATGAAAAAGTGTGCCCTCATAGGAATGGACCAAGGGAACCCACTTAATCGATACTAGTCTACATGATGCTAAGATAATATTCCTACTAGTGTCACCTCGTGTTTCATCTCAAATTCCAAAACCATGGACATCGTCACATTCTATATGGAAAACTACTCAGGATAGGATACTCACATGCCTCTATCCAATTCTTAAAGATGGAGATACATGAGGGAGAAACCAATGAGGGGAGTACATAGCATGTACCCATAGTACATGGAATGTCTCTTGAAATTGACCCCTGGTTGTGTCCCCTATCGGTACTTAGCATGTATAAGGATAATACATGGTGTGTACCCCATGTCACATGGAATGTGATCTCATCTGAACACTTGGGCATGTCCTCTCCCACATGGCTCAGATGACCATGTTTAAATACCTGGTGTGTAACCTTGGTACACTACATGTTCCCCTTGGATCATCCCAAGACCATGTATCACAACCAATTCTTGTGTATCGCAACCCTTTCCCATGTAATATGGTTATGTAATGCCACATGGCCATGTCCCTTGACATGGAAAGTCTATCTATTTCCTCATCCGCATGGATTGGGATCACTACATAGTGTGTACCCCTAGTACATAGAGTGTAGTCCCCAAAATATATTTTTTCATGAATTGGAATAACACATGACATGTTCTCCTGCACAACACACCATTTGATCATGATTTTTTATTGGTAAAGCCATATGAGCCACCTGAAACCCACCAATTTCCACCTAAACCAACAAATATACCCCCAGGATATCTCTAGCAGCCATAATAGGGCCCTAAAACCTTAAAACACCACATAAATAGGGATAATGATGTAAATTTTGTAAATCCTCTTATCTCATGGTAAAATGTCGAAGCTTCGGGTCCAATACGATGCCTGGAAGCCACTTCACCTTGATTTGGTGATGATTAGCAACCAACATAGGGTCTAGCATCACCTCCTCACCTCATTTCCTCCTTGTTGTGTCCATCTACATTAGAGAGAACCTATCCTCCCCCTACTATATGTTGGAAGACAAATGGGGGTAATTTTTTTAAATTTAATTTTATTAAATTAATAAACCTTCATTTAACACCTCTCCAATGGTTTCCTCCAACTAGGTGCTCGATCTGAAAAAATTTTATGTGGCACATAGAGTGAAACCTACATTCTGAACTTGACCACGATCTTAGCTTTCTAATCTGAAAATATTCTCAATATTTATTCCACATTTCCATAAAAAATATATATATGTGCGATATAAAATATTTAATATTTTTAATATCATCGCACCGAGGATCACCATGACCTAGAATCCCACACCAACTTAGAACCTAACTTTATAAATATTCCTATAAATATTTCAAAGTCTTACAAGGTAGAACAAGATTCATTAAACTCTCCCCACCTTCAAGATTTTCATCCCGAAAAGTGAAATATTGGGCACAAGGGGGAAACCTGAGCTCTCTACAGGGTTCCCATGTTATCTAATAAAACAAACTTAGGGGAACCAAAATCCCAAGAAGGGTCCTCTCTAGTTAGATCCCAAACACAACTATGTTTCTCAAAAGGCCACACCATATCTACCATCTAGTTCAAACCAAGTAGACATCATGTAATGAGGCATACATATTTATTATTAGCTATGACTGGTGTATGAACATAAAGAAGCTTATCTAACTACAATCACATGGTCTAGCGATATACTACTTCGCTAACCCAATATAGATACTGATGTATCCTGACAGTCCTCATTTGTCCCTGGATGAAGTGTGTCCCCAAAATCCTTCATTGTCACCAACTCTAGGCTTACAAATAGTTTCTCCCATTCAAACCAACCAATATAGTGATGACTTACAAGGCCTTCTGAACATGACCTCAAATAGTACTACACCAATGGTGGAGCAACAACTACACCATGCTAATATGCAAACCTAAATCATGTTCTCCAAAACTTGAATAGTTCACTATACTTGGAAGCCCACTCCTCTCTAGGTCATACTACTAAGGGAATGAAACCTCCTTAGCACCTCATCTCATAGTGTGAATGGTTTCATCGTCAATCCTCAGAAGGTCATTGTACTCCCCACCTTCATGAAATCCATCAAGAAAATGTCTAGTTGATATCCGCTCATGTTGGAACTTGCAAACAAGATCTCCTAAATACTCCTCCCTACCTCACTAAAAAAGAATAGGGGTAACAGACATCAAATAAATACATTTCATGTCATCCTCACCCATAATGTTCAATTTTAAAGAGTTAAACTTCTTCGTTACCTCACTCAAAAATAGGGTCAGAGACTCCCACTATTATTATCTGTTTCTACAACCACAACCTTGGGTGTCTCCCAAGCCAGCATAGCTCTATCCCCTGATAAGTCCACTATCAGTCCCACGCATAAGAAGACATATCCCAAGAAGTGGACTTCCCAAAATCATAAATTTCTCTACGAGATCTCCCTAATAATCTGGTACTCTTAAAGCATTCAAGAATTCATCCTCAAGTGCCTCACATGAAACTCTCATGCTGGGCACACAAGGTTACCAACAAAGAAGACTCCCATAAACTAATCCAAAAGGGTAAAGGACATTGTCCATGAGTCTCTCATATAAATCCTAGTTGAACAACACAAGGCTTACCAAGTAAACACATTGGTCCATTAAAATACTTTCATCTACAAACCTTCAACCACACCACATCTCATGATGCTCCATGGGAGTCCACTAATATACTATTGAAAACACCATGGTTTTCTCTGAGTGATATTAAATTCATAAGTATAACCCTCGTTGGGGAGGTAAACCTGGAACGTCCTTTGGAAGATGTTCTTAACACCAACACCACTTTAGGGAACTGATATCTCATATCATCACTGCTCTAAGTGTCATACTAGCCATCTGATAAAATATGGACATATCTATACACACATGATCTTGTCCTTCTTAGCCTAGGTTCACTTCTATATAAAAAAGAACACTCCATCCCACAAGTTGTAAACATTTCCACACCTACTGGAAACAAACCATTTGACCGTGGATGGTAGGAAACTAATCCATACTAAGTAAATCATTGTACGACCTCTCTCTACCACTACAGTAAGTTTCTATATGAGGTTGTCTCTCAACTCCATATTCGGTTCAAAATATAGATAAGAGTGAAAAACCTATAATCATCTCTCATAGATCCTCCAAACATATGGGTCAAGCAAAAATTATCCATTGGTATCACTAGGCCTTGAACAGGGGATAATCTTAGGTAAAAGTGTCTCATGACTCTTCAAAATTGTTGTTGGTATAGTAAGGACACATGTTATACCTCAAACAACACTCGAGCCTCTAGGACAGAATCCTCTTCTTCCTGAAACTCATCATTTCACTTTCATGTATTTTCACCCCAACGAAGGCCTTCTCTGACACCTCAACACACCAAACAATCCCAAACACACAAATTAAAGGAACTCATACCTCACACATTGACATTATCTAATTTGGGTGGAACTGACTCACCAATATGGTTTTCTATCACATCTCAATAATGTGTCTCAGTATAGGAAAAAACCTACTTTCTCATGAATCTGAAGCCACATCAAACATCTCCATCACAGAGCTCTACTAATACCCCGTGTTACCCTGGATAAGCCTCAAGAAATAAGTGAAAAGAATTGGGTATACCACACCTGTATCTAAAAATAAATACTAAAAAACTAGAAATTATATAGATTGTACCTCCAATCATCCTCAGAGACTCTAGGTTATAGGCCTCTCTATCCTGTAGCTATCCTCACCCTCATCCTCCAGCTCCTTGATCCTCACACGAACCACATGAGGGTGGTGTTACCAATAGATCAAATCATCTGCCACATAATTCTACATTCCCCTCTCCTCTCTCACATCTATCATCATGAAAAACTCTATGTTCCTATCATCTTCTATATCAATGAATTCCATCGACCATATTCCTCTCATTAGAATGTAGAGTCATACAATCTTGCATTAGATGTCCCCATCTATAACAAGTGAAACATCACCTCACCCAAGGCTGACTATATCTGTCCTGGGAGCCCTGAGTTGTAGACCCTCCATCCTGGGATCATCTCTTAAAGTGTTACTCATTCCAAGATCCCAAATCCTACCTTCATCTACCAGCTTCCTAGGTCTCAGCTCCAGTGTTCCCAGCACTAATAGTCAAATTCTACCCAGTCAAAAAGCTCTCCGCTACTAAGTCCCGCTCCATCACTCTAGAATAAGTGGGAATGCATAGAGATATCACTAAAGACCTTATATACCATCATAATTTGTGCTCAAATTTTTGTGATCAGAAAAATGGATCTTGAACAAAATCCATGGAGTAATGTGAAAGTTATGTGAACCTCACTAAATACATTTCCATGATCATGCTACCCTTCTAATGCTGTAAAATCTCATGGATATGCACTAAACACAACATGGCTATATAAAACTCTTCCTTAAAGAGCTGATCAAAATCCATCTAAAGGAGTTTCATCTCATCATGTGTCTAAGTCACCAAACTCTAGCATATCTTAGCTGATCCCTAAATAAGACTCACCTCTAGGACCACCATCTAATTAGGAGGTGTCCTCATGAGGTGTAAAACACATGTGACTACCTCAAACTAATCACCAGCTACCTAGAGGTCTGGCTCACCATGGTACTTGGGAGGTATCTACCTCTAAAACTCATAAAATTCACTCATCCTATGAAAATCCTTCACCTAACTTTCTACTCAATGGGTGGTGGATCAACTGTAAAATCACCTAAATATACTACCTCCTGTGAAAACCCCTACACTGAGGCCTCATCATTGAGAAGATAGTCATCATAATCCCACCATGGAACCCTGGTTGACTGTCATCATGGTGGAATCCTAAAACAAAATCAATAAACACCACAATGGAAATCGCAGCCTCATCATTGAGAAGATAGTCATCATAATCCCACCATGGAAACCTGGTTGACTGTCATCATGGTGGAATCCTAAAATAAAATCAATAAACACCACAATAATAAAGTATAACTAGGGAATTTACTCAAGAAGTAAATGGAAATCGCAACCTAGACCTATATGATGTATGTACCAAACTTTCCCTATAATTGATGTCTATATGTACCAATTCAACAAGATGATTATCAGAGTCTTGATAAATGGATACGTCAGCCACCACACCAACACTAGAGACCCTAAAATAAAAGATAAACTCAATACATTTTAAAAATATTTCCATAAATCCCAAACTAAGCACCCAGCTAGACAACTCATAACTTCAGTTCTAAGGAAGGACCTTCTCTGATACCACTCTATAATGACTTGTGCCACCAGGGACCACCTAGCCTATGGAAGGTCGATCCATCACAAACCCAATCCCACCTTCAATAGCTTAGGGTATGGTGACAATAATTGAGTAGTAATATAACACATATGGGAGGTCTTAACATATGGTAGCTATACACACACATACACATCCATATCCGTGTAATAGTGCAGATATAATAAAAAAAATGATGCTAGAAATGAATGTATACATCTATCCTACAATTAGAGTATGGAAAAGTAATAAAATCGTGAAATTGAAAAATATTATCCCACCAAAAAACTAAAAAAACATCCAAGATGCTCCGAAGGAGGTTACCGTTGTCAAATTAAACAATAGGTATACGCCTCAGTCTGTCTAGATAATTATACTCCACCTACTCTGGGTCCTCCTAGGACACCAATGGAAGGCCTGGAATCTTCATAATACCTGATATTTGTGGGAAGAACTCATGCAGGGGTGAGTATAAAAATACCTAGTAGGTTCCCCAAAACCCCAAAATTAAAGGGAGAAACTGAAATTCAACATTCTTCTCAACCCCTAGCTAGAGGAGAATCTAAGAAAGAGAGTGAAAGAAACTCCATCTTGAGAATTCCTCATCTATACATGTTTATTCATATCATCTACACATGGTGTATTGATCAAGATATGTGAAATTACCATAATGACTCCCATAATAACCTATATATACTCATCTCAAAATCTAAGTCTCATAGTCTCATCCTTATATCCTACTATAGGATTATACTCAGGGATCATTGTATCGCTCATCCAATATTATGCTCTACATGATCCCTTTCATCCCTAATGGAAATCATCCAAGATATATCACTCGTTGAGTATAGATATACCATCTTATATGGAACTATCTTGATATATCTCACTCATCATGTATGACTAAGCCAATGGCACATCCCCACCATCCCTAATGGTGTGCATCTAATAGAACATGATTATCGGGTCTCTCCATGAAGAAAATCACACTGAAATTCATTAGATCTCAATAATAAAATAGGGGATCCCACTCATACCTAATGGGGGACTCCAATACCCCTACTTAAAACCTAGAATATCTCCTCACATGGATAGGGGATCACACCCAAGACCATTGGGGGACACCACGAACTCAATTTTTAACTCCGGAGATCATAATTCTTAGATAGGGGATCACACCTAGAACCGCTGGGGTATTCCACAAACCCTACTGAGACTCTGAACCATGATACACAGATAGGGGATCACACTCAAGCCCATTTTTGGAACACAATAAACCCTATCTAGAACCAACTGTTGAGTAGGGGATCATATGTATGATAATACCGTAAACCTTATTGGAATTCTGCAATAAATAAGGGATCATATGCATGATGATACTGAAAACTCTAGTAAGTTAACCATCTAGATAGTAGATCTCATATCTAAGTATAATGGGCATGATGATACCATGAACCCCACCTAGGGAAGACTATACAATAGAGGATCATGTCCCGACCTCCTGAAGGGATACATGAACTCTATCCAAACTCATCCTATAGGGGGGATCACAATCTTATACTAAAGACATAATGGTATATTATACCCTCATAGGAATGGACCAAGGGAATCCAATCAACCGATACTGGTCCACATGATTCATAGAGAAGCATCCTACTAGCATCGCATCACATTGAATCTCAAATTACAAAACCATATCCACTATTGTGTTCTACGTAGAAAAATACTCAAGATATACTACTCATGGGACTCCATTTGAGTCATGGATATGGAGATTCATAAGGTAGAAACCACTAAGGGGAGTACATAGTGTGTACTTACAGTACATGGTGTATCTTTGAAAAATATCCCTTGTATATTTACCCTCTCAATACTCGACTTATATAAGGATAATACATGGTATTTACCCCATGAAACATGGTTTGTAACCTCATCCAAACACCTGGGCATATCCTCACCCACACTGCTTAGCTGGCTATGTCTCCATGCATGGCTTGTACACAGTGTGTTACTCTTGGTCCAGCCCAAGCCCATGTATCGCAACCCATGCCTATGTATCGCAACCTGTTTCCATGTCATCTATTCATGTACTACCACACATCCATGTCCCTTGACATGGAGATTCTGGACATGTCCTCAGCCACACATCCTATTCTCACGACATGGAGTGTACCCCCAGTACACAGTGTGTAATCACCAAAATATATTATTCCCCAAACAAGAAGAATACAAGGCCTATTCTCCTACACTACATTCCATTTTATCAGGATTAACAAATGGTAAATCCATGCGATCCACCCAAACCCACCCCCCTCCCAATTTCCACATAAAACCCATAGATCTACCCTCAGTAGATCTTTATTAGTCATAATATGGATCTAAAATCTTAAAAAAATGCATAAAAGGGAATTGGGACATAAAGATCATAAATACTACTACCTCTTGGAGAAATTCTAAATATTTGGGTCCAATGAAGTGAATAGAAGCCACTACAACTCAATCTGGTGGCGATCAGCATCAAAAACGGGGTCTGGTGGCACCTCCCCACTTTAGTTCCTCTTATATCTGTCTATAACTATGGGAGAGAACCTACCCTCCCCTTCTACATGCATGAATACATATGGGGGTAGGTTTATTAATTTAATTTTATTAAGTTAATAAACCTCTATTTAACACCCTACCAATGGTATTATCCAACCAGGAACCAGATACTGACAAACATTATGTCGTACCTAGTGAAAAACTCATTTAATAAACTCAACTGTAGTATAAAATGTCTAATCTGAAACTCCACTTTTGATTTATTATAAATTTTCATAAAAACTATTCATAAATAATATAAAATATTTAATATTTTTTATATCAATGCATTGAAACTCTCTGGGCCTCAACATCTCACACTGACTTAGTTCCTGGATTCAAAAATATTCTAGAAATATTCCAAAGTCTTTCAAGGAAAAACTAGAGTCATTACAGGTTTTAAACATTTTATGAAATAAATTACAATGTTAGAAGGAAAAAATGTTATCTTAATTGTTTCCATTATGTATATAATTACTAAACACTATAATTGATGGCTTTACTTGAATCATAGAAGTTGAATTAGTGCCACCAGTTTATAGAAATAATATAGAGATTCATAGAAATTAAATGATTTACATATTATAATCACATTAATAGAAATATTTTATAATATTAATAAATATAAATATAGTAAAAGGAATTTGGGATAATCTATGAAATATTCATGAGTATAATGTTAGAGTGAAGAAATAAAAGATTTAAATATATAATGAAAAGTTTAAATACATTCATATTTATGAATAAGAATCCATAAAATATTTATTCACTAGAGTTAATGAGATTTTGATTTCTATTAGAGGTTTTATTTAATCTCTAGAGTAATCAATGGTAGTCAAGAATTTTCTCTATATCATTCTTGACAGGTTTGATACAACAGTTTCATATCTTAATGACTATGATATGAGTTCATTTCCACTAGACAAATTTTATATAGTTATTTTCATATATAAAATTTGTAAAGGTTCTTATTTTAATAATATAAGTAATGGTGGGAAAGAAATCTCTTTAAAATCCAGGAAGAATGATAATAATCATATAGAAGTTAAGAAAGATGGTTAATATTGAGATTTATTTATAGATGTTGATGTCTTGTTTGATAATATAATGTCACTAATATTTAGAATAATCCAAAAATAGAAAATAAAATGTAAAATGTACCTTTAAGTGTTTCATTTATGGAAGAAATTGACATTTGGATTCATTTTTTCTAATTTTTATGTTAAAAGAGAGTGAATATGGAGATGTTTCATAAAATATGTACTCATAGAAAATACTTCTAGATTTAAAAAGAAAAAATATACTTCTATGGTAAAGGAAAATAAAATTCATTAAATTAAAAAATAAGTTTTATTTTTAAAATATAGAGGAAGTGGAGTGTGATAATTGTGAATATGATGAAAATTTATAATATAGTGACAATGATGAGAAGTTACTTATTTCCAAGCTGAATGAAGAATATTTCTATAGTGAAGTAAATCAAGAATAACCACGATACAACCCAAAAATTACATACATAAATATTACATCATTTTAGATAAATATTCAATACATATCATAACCATACATGCCCCAAAACCATAAAGGTTTATTTTCCTTAGATAATAGATATATAAACAAATTATTTAATTAAATATATTCACTATCTTTTACAAAGTTCTTATCACGTTATAAACTTCTTAGTCATACCCAACTTAAAACCATTCGTCAAAACTTGGGGAAAGGAAACATAATAAAGGGTGAGATCATCTGAATAGTAAGGTTAAACATAGAATATATTATTCAATGATTATATGTAAGCATAACATGAGCATAAGGGTATGAGAATATTATCTTAGTAATTTAAAATAATACAATGTGGTTCATAGACTATAATCATGGCATAAGGATTTGGAAGTTCATAATACATGAGTCATATAAGAATCAAAGATCATGATCCATGAGATCATATCATAAGAATAAGAACATTTCATATGATATAGCTATAAATATTGTTTCAAAATCATAATCATAGAGGTCATATGTTAAGGATACCCATGAAAACATTCATCAAATGTTAGGATTGGGATAACCACCTATGTACATGCTTCGAGTTTAGGTTAAAAATCCATGTATCCTATTTTGGTCCTAGGAAAATATAAAATTTACCCTTTGATTTCAAAAAAAAATAATGATTACACAATACTTTAGAGTGATATAATGGACCCACCCATCACATAATCATAATACATTCTTATGTATGACACAAGATCATGAAAATATTTATCATTTCTTCATAACTTAACCCATGGAAAATAAAATGGGTTTCATCAAGATTTTATCATCATTATAAATAACAGGTAAGTGAAAAAATAAGGATGGAATCATTAGATGATACCCCAGTGAAGCATAAGTAACATAAATTAATTATGTCATAAATAAAATTACCATTTAAATATCTCTAAAATATTTCTTGAGGAAATAATCTTTTTATTTCTAAATCACTTATTTAAAATAAAAAAAAATATCAAAAAAAATAGGAAAAAAATTTTTTGAAATTAAACACAGAAACTTGTAAAGTGATATTTAAATAAAAATAGTATTCATGATATAGATAAAAGTTGTTTTTGTGGTATATGTTAAAAGAAATATTTTATTCACACCTTTGGTAAAAATTAACTCGTTTGAAAAATAAAAAGATTCATTTTTATCAAATTTATATAAATTCAAACATGGGTAAAAATGACTTTAATACATAATTTTTAAATGTTAAGAAAAATCTTAAAAAAAATTAAAGAAAATACATGGTATAAAAATATTCCCAACAAAAGATTGAAACCATGTTTGGTTTCCTTAAAAATATTTTTTGTATATTTTTGAGAACATAGAGAGAGGAAAATAAAATAAAAACTTATAATCTCTAGAAATAAACATATGAAAATAAAATATATATTATTTGTGATCATCAGAAATTTAAGCATAAATATTAATAGTAAAAAGTGAGGTTGTGACATAAAACCCTTACCTTGAGTCTGACTTGATTTATAAATGTTATTAAAATCATGTATAAAAATATATAATTTTATTATAAATAAATAAATAACCATATTAATAATTAAAATAACATTTATGATTCACTTATAACATATTATCACCCATTGATTAATAATTATTCATTAGAATAATAGTTTCAAGTGATAATTGTTTCATTTTTCATGTATATTTCGATTCAAAATTTACAATACTTGAACTTTGATCATGGTTCCATCATATACGAAATGTTAATTAAGAAATTTATATAATATTATTAAATTATATCACTATTATTTAACATTCCTTAATCATTCATGTTATAAAAAATTTAGCATCACTCATGAAGGTGGTAAAACCGATCAAAACAAGGGCGTGTTATAAAGACTGAATGAGTTTTAACATGATATTTTATAATCACAATTTAACATTTAAAAAATATTATTAACTCTATAAATATCATATATATTAATTATGAATAATTTTATAACTTTCTATAAAAGGTGGATATGGAAAATGAAATATATCACTCATGGAGACAATAGTTTGTGTGTACACATGAACGATACTTCCATTTTCTATTGGCAAAGATAAAAATAAAATATGTAATATTTTAACATTGAATAATTATTATAATATCATGAATATTATATATAATCAGTAAATACATCATTATATCCATCTATGAGAGGCGATGATAGAAAATGGGTCATATCTCTACGCGGAGGTGGTAGTTCTCATGTACGCACATGAGATACTTTCATTTACCATTTGATGGAAAAGAGGTGGAAATGGTTGTATAATTATCATAATAACATATCATTATATTTATTATACTATATTATTTATGTTAGGATGAATACAATTGATTTATAATAAGTATAATATGAAATAAATTTTGAAATAAGTGGGTAAGACAATTACCATTTCGTTGAGAGACCACCTTTGGCTTATACATTAAGCCTTTATAGGATGGTATTAGGTTAATAGCATGAGATAAATAATGAATTAAGGGAATTTTGGAAGGTTTTTTCATATTTCTTGATTGATCTAG
Organism: Viscum album; assembly: GCA_963277665.1. NCBI lineage: Eukaryota > Viridiplantae > Streptophyta > Magnoliopsida > Santalales > Viscaceae > Viscum > Viscum album. The sequence goes on along the minus strand of OY728136.1, from coordinate 1,752,943,183 downwards.
AAGCCATAAATTTTTTTAATAAGTGTAGAGAAGATTATCCCTTTTATAAGTGTGGGAAGGGAAATAAATGGAATTACTTAAACGGTTTAAATAACATAAAGTCATTTTCCTATTAAAGTGTCACCAAATGGAAATTAATTAAAAGGTAATATAATATAATTTCTAAATATATTCATCCCTTATGATTTATACAAGTTTATGTGGAATTTTTATACTTATATATTTTTTTATTCTCCTTCGTTAACTAGTTTTGACCATAATTGTGGTAGTAATGTTTTACTATCTTTACTATTCATTATGAATAAAAATAAAAGTGGTATCATTTAAAAATTTGGATATTTTGATTCAAAATATGTAATAAATTTTAAAAAATTCAATTTCTATAATTGAAATAAATTAACTTTAAAATAATTACACAAAATTCAACGATGACCGTTTTTAGAAAAAAAAATATTAAGAATAAAACAGAATTTAATTTCATTCCTTACCTTGTGAAAACTATTAGATGAATGTTAAAATATTTTACTGAATATATAATATAAATATTTCATTAGAATCATTAATAAATTCTGATTTATTTAATTTATTAAGATAAAAACACATTGTTCATATAAAAATAGTTTTCTGATAAATAACTCATTTTACCTTTAAATGATTTTATCTTAATTTTTAATCATTAGATAGATACTGTATAAAAAAATATTTATAACATAGTTATTTTAATAATGAAATTATTTTGTTAAAAATCTAATTATTATTTATTGGTAATTAATTAATATATTTGAATTCTGAAAAACATTTCTATATATATTTCATAATGTGGTTAATCTTATTCATACCTATCAATCCAACAACTATGTTATAAAAGTTATAATATATCATGGTTTATTTGGGATTGAGGCTGAGTATAAAGAATTATCTCAAATACTTTAAATTCATATCAATATAATACTTATTAAATCTTGGGGTGTTACATTATATCCCTGATAAAATGAGTTTCACCCTCAAATTTCCATCACTCCTATGCAAACAAATGTGTATACTTCTGCTTCATCATATCCTCAAGTTCACATATAGCTTCTTCAAATTTTTGATTCCTACAAATAACATTATCCTAGTAAGTAATATTGTTCCATAGAACATTATCTCTATTATCCAAGATTTCTACCAGTTTTTCTTCATAGGAAAGATCATACGCCAGTGGTACAACCTCTAAGTTCAACACATGTGAAGGATCAGGTGTATACTTCCTCCAAAAAGATACATGGAACACATCATAAAATCGATAGAGATCTAGGGGAATGTACAATAAATAATCACAATCCCTACTTTATCAATAATATCAATGGGCCCAATAAACCTATGTCTCAGCTTTCCCTTCTTTTTGTAACAACATGGATTTTTCTTCGGTTTTTTTTATAAATTAATTTTGAAAATTTTGAGATGAGTTGCTAAGACAACGTAGGATTCCAAGGCCCGGTGTGCCTGAAACAAATATTTGAATAAAGTTCATCTTTTAATTAAAAACACTTGGGTGGCTAATTTTGAAATTTAATGACTTCAAAACAGGTGCTCAAATTGAAAATATGAGGGCTCTCTTGCATCCAGAATATTGAATTTACCTTAGGCAGGGCATAACCTTGACTGACATGGGTCTATGGTGAAAGTAAATTTTTGGACATGAACTTCATTAAAATATTTTAATTGATGTTACGTGGTGATGAAACATCCATTTCTCTTTTTAATAATATTTATCGTATGGATTCAGAGTTATCATCATAACTTTGGAAATTCCTATGATCCAAGGAGAAGGAAACCCTCTCGATGGATTGAGGAATGATGAACATCGGCGGATTGATGATCAGAGTTAGGATCAGGCATCAACGGATTGATGAATGATGAATATGGATTCCTTCTTTGTCAGTGATTGATCCAATCCCTAATAGGGGTTTATTTCTTCATAATTTCTTTCCATGTTCTTGATTCTAATGATGAACGTGGACCAACCCATGAATAGTTTGATCCACGGTTCGATCATTCTTGTGGGATGGTTAAAATTCAGGATTAAAGGGGATGGATCTTGTTGAGTATTCTACTATTTATTCTTATTAATCCAGCTGACATGAATAGACCAAGGTCGATAGGAACAAGGACAAGGTCCATTCTAATGGTGTTCTTGTTCTCTTTTCACTCCCTCATTCTTACATTCTTTGTCAGCAGACCCTCATGGTCACAGTGTGTTTTTCCAGGTGGTTCTAAACGTGGTTGGACCCCCTAAGTGATAGAAGGAATATTTGGAGCCCAATAAAGTGATAGTGTAAATTGAAGGATTGCAAAGGTGTTCTCGGTTCAAAAACGGACCACCATAGTGATGATGGTGGTCCATAGAATAGAATCCACCGGTGGTGGCACGCAGTGGCACGATAACCCGGCAGCAGGTGGTCGACGGCTTGATGGCCAGTGGTGGCACGACTGCAGGTAGTGACCGGGATCCATGGTTAGGGAGGTCCATGGTGGTGCGGACCGACAAAATAGCGGGGCGCTACATCAGCCAACAGGCATGCGGTCTCGTAGACCATGTGCGGGAGAAGCAGTTGGCCTCTTTTATGGGGTGACGTGCCCACCCAACCGCGTATGCCAGGTGGGAGGGGTGCGGACCATGTTCCAAGACCGGCTAGACGAACTAGGTAGGATAGACCATGTGTCCCAATGGCCCTAGTCTTTGGGCCAATCCGGTTTGGTTCGGGTCGGGTTGACAGAACCAGGTCGGGTCTGACCAAGACCCAACCATACCCTTTTTAATAAAATTCCCATAACTCTCAAATTGTGCACCCTTTTGATGATCCATTTGTGGAGTTGGGACCCTCGTGACGAGGTGGTCATTTTAGGATAATCTACGAAAATTTTTGTTGATTTTGGAGTACAAACCATTGGCTTGAGGAGTAGGTACTTCAAGAACGAGCATGCTAAGAGAGGAATCTTGTGGCGAAGAAGTGAAGTAGGTCTCCTTTGAAGACACGGAGTAGATATCCTATGAAAAAATGGTGTGTGACTCCTGTGAATACATGGAGTGTGTCTCATAGGAATATGTGAAATGTTTCTCCTACGAAGAGGTGGAGTGGGTCTCCTACGAAGACGTGGAGTGGGTCTCCTATGAAGATGTGGAGTGAGTCACCTACAGAGATTGTATGTCTCATCAGATTTGAATATGCCTAGACTTTCTTAAGTATATTCATGCTATAGACATGTACCTAGTGTGAACTAACTCTAGTGACTCTCTTTATTGTACTCATTAGAGGCTACACTTTTTGTACCTCTTTGGTAGTCTACTTTGTGTATTTCTTTTTGGTATGCCTTTTGTGGTTTGGGTTCCCTACTAAGTATTGTTTTAATCACCCTTGTACAAGCTTCACCCACATGTGTCGTGTCTTGTTCATATGATTGATAGCTTTGATTAATTCCTTGGTGGTTTGGGACTAATTGGTGCTTGGAGGGAGACCTGAAAGATGAGGTGCACTTTACAACTTTTGACAGCTACTGTACCTACCATTCAGGTGGGGTTTTTAGAATATGGATTCCAGGATCTTGTAATTTTCTTTTGTTGGGCTTGTATACTGGCCCCCTTTAATTTTAGTTTGTACTATTTAATCTGTGTGGGTTTTCTTAGTAGTGTGAATGCATGTATGCTCAATATTTTTTATTTCAATAATTTTTCATAGAGAACAGTGCATGTGTACAGGTACTTGGTCAAATGCATCCCACTTGTGGGATATACCTACTCAGTTCTAGTTGGTAGTCCCTAGACTATGGGAGGTGGGATTGGGGTAGTCACGGCATAGGCCTTGGGGGACAGGTCATGACATAGTGATATCAGAGGGCAGGTTTGTTCTATCTTAAGGACCAAGAGTCTATGAATTTGTTTTGGGGAAACAGTGTTAAGTGTTTTGACTTCGAATTTCAGGTCAGGGAGTCTAGTGTTAGTGCGGCGGCTGACATATCAATAAAAAAGGACCCTGAATTCTTCTTTTCAACTTGATACATGAAAACACAAGTTACATGCATCATATAGGAATTGAGTGTGTTCTCATATCCTTTTTGATTCATAGTTATCTCACCATATATACTCTATTGATTGTGGTAAATCTTTTTCAGTTTCAGGATACCTCTACACAGGAAGCTATCCAGGATTTCAGGGCAGGACTACGAGGATGGTTCACTAAGTGATTAGGCCTTAGTCCAGGGACCGTTCCTAGAGATAGAACCTCATAGTGGTGTACCAGCGATACCGCCACCTAGAGAGAAGTAGTTTCTACCGGCGTTACCAGTAGAGGATGAACGCAGGCTTAGTGAATTGCATGAGTTTCAGAGATAGCGCCCTCCCAGGTTCCGAGGTGAGACAGATCCTCAAGTAGATAAGGATTGGCTGGAGGTAGTTATGCGAGTTTTTTGCTTAGTGAGGACATCTCTAAAACAGATGTGGTCCTAGCCGCGAGCCTTATTCAGGGCTCGACAGGTAGATGGTGGAGCTTGACAATCCAGACGCATGAGGAGGGAACCTTCTCCTGGACATACTTTGAGTGCCTCTTTAGGGAGGATTTATTTCCGGTGACCTTATGATATATGCATAAATATGATCTATTACGCCTACAACATGGTCGTCATATAGTAGCGGAGTACTCAGTGAGATTCACGAATCTTTCTTGTTACTCCACAGACATTGTGTGGGGCATGTCCCTCGGGGACTAGACCTTCGAACAGATGCTACGTCAGGTGATCAGGGTGTCGATGATATCCCTTATCATTTCGACTTATGCTGGGGTACTGGAGTGAGCCCTGCTCATGGAGAGATTTTTGGAGGAGTAGGTGCCAGAAGTAGGATCAACTAGAATATGCTAGGTAGTCGAGTCTTCGGTGGTGTGTAACAGGAAGCAGATGTAGGTACCAAAGTGGTTCAAGCAGTCCAGGGGACAACCCTAGGATTAAGGATCAACAGTGTGTGGATTCTAGGGTAGAACATGTTATCCAAAGGAGGGGATGTTCTATACATGCGGTGTTTGAGGACATATGGATACAGATTTTTTGACCAGCCATACGACCGATCAATATATAGTTGAGGGACCGCTAAGGCAGGTTTGGAGGTAGGAACAGGGTGGTCCACTAGGTATAAAACATGGAGGATGAGTAGTATGAGCAGCAGGAGGTAGACAGAGGTTCTAGGTACTACCCCCCCCCCCAAGTGGTCCACTATAGGCTTCAAGAGCTGGTGGACAGGGGAGAGGCCAGCTTTAGGTGATGTAGTCTTATGACCCTGGAATTCTATAGATGATTATAGGTACAATCAATGTCTTCCCCATCATATCTATAGTTGTTAAAGATGCATACTTTAGTCACTCCTTCCTTGCCATGGACCTTGTTCGGAGCTCAGAGATTCCGGTAGAGCCATTGTCTCGATCCTTACATATATAGACTCCTATAGGAGGGGATTCAACGATCATACAATGGTTTCAGCAGTGTAAGATTAATCTTAGAGGTGGGATATTTGGTTGGGATCTCCTAGTAGTAGTATCAAATCCTAACGACATCATTCTGAGTATGCATTGGTTATCCACAGTCCATGCTCAGATTGATTTTTTTTTTGTAGAGTGTGTTGTGTTTGTGGATATGGGACCAGGTTTTCCTTTACCAATGAAAATAAAATTCATGTGGCATAGGATGGACTCACATGTAGGAGGGTTTAGTCGATCACACATCAGCAGGCTGGCATCACCCTCGGTGTTGTGGTTTATGGGATTCATTAGTTTTCTATAGTGGTAGATGAGTATGAGTAAATCTTCCCTAAGGATGTTCCAAGATTAACTCCTCATAGGGAGGTTTAATTATTCATTAGCATGTACTCGAGGATGGCAATGATAACTACAATGGTATATTATATGGCTCTCGCAGAGCTTAGTGAGTTGAGGGTACAGTTGGAGGACTTGTAGAGAAAGGGATTCATGAGGCCTAGTGTTTCACTATGCACAGCCTCAGTTTTATTTTCCAAGAAGGAAGACGAGATCTTGAGGATGTGTGTGGACTACCAACACCTGAACCAGGTGACTGTGAAGAAAAAATATCCACTACCAAGAATTGATGACCTCTTTGATCATCTGAAGGGAGAAATGTGGTTCTCGAAGATAGACCTAATATATGGCTACCACCGCTTTCTGTATGAGATATAGATGTATTAAAAATAGTTTTAGATGGTGGTACTATGAGTACTTGGTGATTTTTTTTTGGCATAACCAATGCCCCAGTACTATTCATGGGACTCATGAACATGATCTTCTAGCCTTACCTTGATCGGTTTGTCATGGTCTTCATTGATGAAATCCAAGTGTACTCGGCATCTGAGGGTCAGCACGTGACACACCTAAGTATGGTCCTGGATACACTCATAGAGCACCATCTTTATAGGAAACTCTCTAATTGTTAGTTCTAGATTCGGGGGGTTCACTTTCTAGGACATGTCATTTCAGAGGCTGGATTTGTAGTGGATCTAGAAAAGATTGAGGAAGTGCTTGCTTGGGATCCACCCAAGAGTGTTACTAAGGTGAGGAGTTTCTTGGTTTTAGATGGGTACTATCAGAGGTTTGTTCCCAAATTTTCTAGATTAGCATCACCCTTAACGGCTTTGACATGTATGGGACATCCCTTTGTGTGGACAAAGAAATTTCAGCAGTGTTTTTAGAAGATGAGGAAGAGGATGAAGAGTGCCCCTATCTTGAGACTACCAGAGGAGGGTGTTGGGTATATAATGTTTTTTGATGCATCAGGGACCATATTGGGTTGTGTCCTGATGTAGGGAAAGTAGTGACTATTTAAGGTTCGTGATAGTTGAGATAGCATGATCAGAACTACACGACCCATGATCTTGAGCTGGTGGCAGTAGTCTTCACATTAAAAATGTGGTGACACTACTTGATGGGTGAGTGGTTTACCATGTACTCCGACCATAAAAGTATCAAGTATAACATCTCCCAGAAGTATTTTAACTTGAGATATATTCAATGGGTAGAGTTCCACTAGGATTATGACTTCGAGATTGTCTATACTACTGGAAAGGGAAATGTGGTGGAAGACTCACTCAGTAAGAGATCAAGTTTGCATTTTCTGAGTGAGGTGTCGGAGTATTTATCCATGATTAAGATATCCTTCGTGGATGGTGATGAAGCATATTACCTTCATTAGATGGTTGTCACCCCATACATTCTTACAGTGAGTTAGGGAGAAACAACTTGGGGATTTATAATGAAATACCTGACTTGCTCAGTTATCCATAGGGCAAGCCCTTGATGGATATTCGATAGGTGGGGAGCAGTGTGTCCTTTTCAGAGGCCGCACCATTCTACCTATGGCATTGTGAGAGGATATTCTAAGGGAGTTTCACACGTCCCCTTTGGAGGTACATCCAAGTTTGGTGAAGATGTACCAGGATATCTGACGTTAGTTCTGATGTCCAGGGATGAAGAAGGAAGTGGAAGAGTTCATTTCTTCGTGCCTAACTAGTTAGTATGTGAAGGCAAAGCATCAGGTTCCTATGGTCTTGACTCAACCACTTGAGGTTCCAGAGTGGAAATGGTATGGTATATCTATGGACTTCATGACGGTTTTACCACACATGTCTAAGGGACACAATACCATCTGGGTGATCATTGAACGACTCACCAATTCAGCCCACTTCCTACCTATCCGAGAGTAGAGTTCAGTAGAGAGATTGGGATGACTCTACGTACAGGAGTCATTTTGGACTCAGTTGCGCTTGAGCATGGAGTTTCATACCCAAAAGGATAGGTATACAAAGAGGACCATCCAGGTGATATAGGATATGTTATGTTCTTGCATCCTGGACTTTGGCCACTGTTGGGAGGATCACCTGCCTCTGATGGAGTTTTCATAAAACAACACTACCACTCCACCATTGTTATGGCACTGTTTGAGGCCCAATATGAGATACCATGCAGGTCACCACTATATTGGAAAGACCCAAGATATTCATTACTCATGGGCCTAGAGTTGGTGTGGGCTACCACCGAGAAGGTGCATATCATCCAGGAGTGGATGAAGAATAAATAGAGTATATAGAAATATTATGTTGATAGGAGGTGGAGGTCCTTGGATTTCAAGGAGAGATACCGTGTTTTCCTTTGGTTCTCACATCGTTGGGGATTGCGGAGGTTTGGCCGGAGCGGTAAGTTATCTCTAAGGTTCATCATCCCTTTCCATATTCTGAGTAGAGTTGTCAAGGTGTTGTACTGCCTAACTCCACCCTCGCAGATGCATCGGGTGCATGATGTCTATCATGTGTCACAGCTGAGGAGGTATGTGCATGATCCATTGCACATTATCGACTACGGAAATCTGGACATTGACGATGGGGTGACTTTTTCGGAGTACATAGTAGATATTGAGGATCGATAGGAGCGGACCCTTCATGGGTGGTCAATTCCTCTGGTGCACATTTAGTGGCATCACGGGAATCTCTAGGAAAGCACATGGAAGTAGGAGGCTCAGATTCATGCTCAGTACCCTCACCTTTTTGTTGAGTAGCCCTTTTTAGGGATTTTAGGGATGTAAATCCCCAGGGTGGGGAGAATGTAACAACTTGGATTTTTCTCTAGTTGATTTTTATAAATTAATTGGGAAAATTATGTGACCAGGTGCTAAAATGGTGTGAGATTATGAGACCTAGTGTGCTCGAAACAAATCTTTGAATAAAGTTCAATTTTTAGTTAAAAATGCCCAGGTGGCTAACTTTGAACTTTAATAACTTCTAAACAGTTTCCTAGATCAAAAATCCAAGGGCATCATTGTATCCATAATAGTGGCATTACCTTAGGTGGGGCCTAACCTTGACTAGAACTATAACATCCTGACCCAAACAGCCACCCGAATAGTGCCAAATGAGCCCGGTGTTACTACCTTAGGCGCACCTCCCCAAATTCCAAAGGCTACCAACTAGCAACGAGGGTGTAAAAAGGTATAGTGGGGAAGCTATACCCAATTGGATGAAAATAATGGTACTGGTCCAAGCATAGTAAATAAATATGCAGAAGAAATAAATGACTCGGCAGACTCAAACCAGACCCACAAAGCAGAAGCAAATTCAATATCACTAAATAGTAGAAGCAATATAAATACAACTGCATTGGAAAATAAACAGACCATCATTCTAAAACCACTTGAAACTACTACTGAACAAACAGGGCATACATGAAAATATAAAAAGGTCTCCAATGGCTAACCAACAGTAGCTACAAAACAAGTAAGCATGCTGATACAGGAAATGAAAACTAAACAAAGTAAACTCTTACTAGGTATGACCTCAAGATCCATACCATTCTTCATGACAAACGGTACTATGATCTAGCTCCTATGTCTGATCCTTTACATGCACGTAAATCCATAAAGTCTACATGCATCCCAAAGGTCATATGCAGGGTGTGAGACGAATCTCATTAGGATACCACCCAGATGGTGCATACCTAGTATAAGTGTTTAAGAAGGCATGCATCTCTAAGTAAAGTAAGAATTGCAATGCAATAAATACACACAACATCCACTGGTGCTCAGTGGACACCATGGAGTGTCACCTGCTTTGTCTAATGCCAGAATATCTGAAGTAAATAGAGTTCTTGGCCCATGGCTCAAGTATCCTTGTCGTCACAAATCCTGGATGAATCCTCTAGTCCCACTTCAATCATGTAACTCAGCACCATGTGCCTCTTGAAACCTCGTGTCTCAAGGTACCGACATCCCGAAGGCACTACCAAACAAAAGTAACTCAGAGGAACAACGATGCATGTCCTTAGATATGTAACTGAAGTGAAAACGATGTCTTCCCTTAAATAAAGTAACCATATGGACATTGATGTATGTCCTCAAATAAAGTAACCAGAGGGACAGTGATGTCTACCCTCAAATAAAGTGTCATAGCCCATGGCCTCAATCACGATGAGCCTTATCCCCCAACACGATAGCCTCATCGATATCTCCAAAAGGATACTCACCTTCCACATGGCTTCCTATGACAAGCACCCCCAAACCAATAGTATCTAAACCGCAACTATCGGGGGCCTCTACCCACACGAGTGGTCAAAACCACCTCATCACAGAGTCTATCTGTGTGAACACTACTCAAATCACGGGTGAGTGGTAATCACCAAAATAGTACCCAAGCCACAACATCTCTGGCACCTTGTTCCCCTGCGACCATGTTGCTCAATATCTGATGGCCTTTCTATCCGAGTAACCTAGGCCATACCCAACCTAATAGTCTCATTACCTCAATCCCGAAATCCATGACACCCACTCTCATGGTCAAAACCACCTAAAGTAATCTGGGCCAATCCCAACCTATGATCAACATCACTCAAGAAATATTTGGGCCATGCCCAACACAACCCAATGTTTCCATCATATTCAATTCAGCAATTACATATATAATCATAGAATCACTTTAAAATAGGAAGAACAAACTAAAAAGTTTAAATGCACTAACCAAGTGTTGTCCCATACCATCACTGAGGTATTTAAATCCTCTAATAAATTTAATCATACTTAAAAAATCTAAACTCAGTATTTTAATCATCACAATTCATTTAAAACAATTTTGGCACACCCGGCCAAAATGCCCCAATTGAGCAACGACCCCTCGCCTAACCTTGCTCAAGAAAAACAGGTGCAGGTCATACCCAAAGGTATCCCATGAGTCTTATAATCAATTTAACATATTAAAATAGTTATAACATGGTCTTTCTCAAAATACACAAATACGCACAAATGGTCACACCACCCAAAATTCTGAGAAAACACGAAACTAAGTTTGCACCACCTACCTCATATTAGTGTGATGATACTCCTTTAAAAACAGCCTCTAATTAGGTCTAAAATGTGGTAGATATATAAAATAATCAAAACTAATCAAACCCCTATAACTCGTTTTAGAACAGAAATCAAGAATAGCGGCTTAATGGGAATCAATTACTTACCAAGGGGGTTCCAACACATCTGACAGTGATTAAATATGAATTCAGATGAAGAACCAGGAGGGATTTGAATCTCCATCCATTTGGGGTGCAGAGGTTCTGTCCAAAACCAAAAAATGAGGTTACTGCCTGTTTTATGTGAAAAAATAAAATACACAGTGTGTACTTTAGGACTACACATTGTGTGGCTTCTTTTATTGTTCATTTGGCGGCCACTTTTCTACCTACCTACTTTGTCGACTTGCCGGCATGAGTACACTGTGTGTACTAGGCAGTACACAGAATGTACTTGGTTTTTCTTCTCTTCCTTGACAACTTACCCACATGCCATGTATATCCCTCATACACATCTATACTAAATAGAATGTACAAGGAGTACACAGCGTGTACTTTGTTAAACAATTATACCCATATAACACACCCACATTCCATGTATGGAATTCATACATAGCTGAGGGTACACAGCATGTACTTAGAAGTACACACTGTGTATCCCTAAAATTTCCATAACATCCCTAAATTCCTAGTTTCCTCAGAAACAACCCAAAAATGAGAAAAAAAAACGGATTCTTACCTCAAAGGAAAAACTGAGTTATTACAGACATGGGTTCAGGGTGGAAGTTAGTTTTTAGATGTGAACTTCATTAAAATATTTAATAAAAATATTTTAATTGACATTACGTGGTGAAGTAGTGTCAGTTTATCTTTTTAATAATCCGTTTTAAATGGATTCAGGGTTATCTCCATAACCTTAGTAATTCCTCTAAGCCAAGGAGAAGGAAACCCTCTTGACGGATTGATGAATGAAGAACGTCGGTGGATCGACAATCAGAGTTCAGATTAGGTGTTGACAGATAGACGAACGATGAATGTGGATTCCTTCTTCATCAGTGATTGATCCAATCCTAGGTAGAGGGTTTAATTTATTCATTATTTCTTTCCCCGTTATTGATTCCAATGACAAAATCAGACCAACTGATGAATAGGTTGATCCACGGGTTGATCGTTCTTGCGGGATAGTTAAAATGTGGGTTTAAAGGGGATGGATCTTGTTGAATATTCTAATATTTTTTCTTTATAATCCTACTAACATGAACAGACTAAGGCCAACACGAACAAGGCCAAGGTCCATTCTAAGGGTGTTCCTATGCTCTTTTATCTCCCTCATTATTACATTCTTCTCCAGCATACCCTCATGGTCACGACATGTTTTTTCGGGTGGTTCTGAATGTGGTCATACCCCCGGAGTGACGGAACGAAGATTTAGAGACCACAGCTGTGATGTTGGAAATCCAAGGATTGAAAAGGCATTCTCAGTTTGAAAAATGTACCACCACAGTGATGGTGGAGGCCCACGGAAGTGGATTCACCAGATTGGCGGCCGATGGTAGAAGTACATGTGGCGGCGTGACTGTGGGCAGTGATTGGGAGTCATGGCCAGGGTAGGTTTTGGCGATGCGGACCGACGATGCGGTGGGGCGCCGCGTCGGCCGGTGGGCACGCGGTACTGTGGAAACCATGCGGGAGGAGCTATCAGCCCACAACCATCCACATTGATTGGGTGACTTGGTGGCCTGACCCTGTCTACCAGGTGGGAGGGGCACGACCCACGTGCCGCACCCGACTGGATGAACTGGCCCGCAAAGGTGGCCCAGGCTAGAGGAGAACCGGGTCACCGGGTGGCTCGTAGGGCTAAACCGCATGGCCTAGTGGGTTTTGGTTGGCATCCCAATGGTCCTGAAATTTGGGCTAGGCCGGTTTAGGCCATCCCAGACCTGACCAAGTCCAGTCGGCTTTACCGGGTCAGATTTTACTAAAATACCCATAACTCATAAATTGTGCATTCATTTGATGATTTGTTTATGGTGTTGGGATCCTTGTGATGAGGTGATCCTTCTCAGATACTATAAATAAGTTTTTGTAGAGGTTGAAATATTATACATTGGCTTGAGAAGTATGTGCTCCCTGAACGAGCATGCTAAGAGTGGGATCCTATGGTGAAGACGCGGAGTAGGTATCCTGCGAAGACATAGGGTGTGTCTTCGGCGAAGACGTGGGGTGTGTCTCCTGCGAAGATGAAAAGTATGTCACCTATGAATAAATGGAGTGTGTCTCCTATAAATACATGGAGTGTGTCTCCTGTGAAGATGAAGAGTGTGTCTCCTTCAAATACATAGAGTGTGTCTCATACGAAGACCTGGAGTGTGTCTTATGCGAAGACGTGGAGTGTGTCTCCTTCGAAGATGTGAAGTGGGTATCCTGTGAAGATGTGGAGTGTCTATCATGCAGAGACTATATTTCTCATTGGATTTAAATATGACTGGAATTTCGTATGTATATTCTTTCTATAGACATGTACCTGGTGTGATTTGACTCTAGTGCCTATCTTGATTGTACTCCTTAGAGGCTACACTTAATGTACCTCTTTGGTAGTCTGCTTTGTGTATTTATTTTTGGTATACCTTTGTGGTTTGGGGTCCCTTATAAGTATTGTTTTACTCACACATTAATGGGCTTCACTCACACGTGTCATGTCTTTTTTAGATGATCGAAATCTTTAACGGAGTCCTTGGTAGGTCGAAGCCAGGTGGTGCTTAGAGGGAGACCTGGAAAATGAGGTTCACTTCAGTGACATCCAACAGCTTCTGTACCTACCCTTCAGGTGGGGTTTTTAGTAGATAGATTCTAGGAGATTTTAATTTTCTTTTTTTGGGATTGTATAGTGGCCCCCTTTACTTTCAGTTTGTACTATTTAATCTGTGTGGGTTTTCTTAGTAGTGTCCATTCATGTATGTTCATTATTTTTGGTTTCAGTACTTTTTCTTGGAGATGGGTGCATGTGTACAGGTACTTGGGAAAAATCCTCCCACTTGTGGGATATGCCTACTCGGTGCTAGTCTCCAGCCCCTAGACTATGGGAGGTGGGCTTGGGGTAGTCACAACACAAGCCTCGAGGGATGGGTTGTGACGCTTTCTAATTCTCATAACCTTCTTCCACAGAGAAATTCATAGGAATAACTTCTCACCAACTTCAAATTATAGATCTCACTATAGAATGTATACATAACTATTCTACCAACTATGAGCTATATTTATGTAATACTGAATGTATCTAACCTTACATACTATTTCTATAACTAGATAAGATCCCAATAGCTTTCATTCTCTTATTTCATCCCAGTATGTTGGTGTTTCACACTTTCTTCCATAGAGGACTTCATAAGGATCCATTTGAATAGTAGAGTGAATGATATTATTATAATATAATTCTATAAAATTATGGTGTTAATACCAAATAAAATTTAAATCTAGAGAATAGGATTTTCACATATCCTATAGGGTTTGAATATTCCTCTCATATTAACAATTATTTTGAGGATGATATGAAGTACTAAAACTAAAATCTGTATCCAAAACTTACTAAATACTTCACCAAAAATTAAAGATAAACCTCGTATCTCAATTAGATACAATATAATGTGGTACTAAATTGAACCTTACCAATTCCTTAATGTATATATAAGAAATATGATCAAGTGAGGAATCTTCTTTGGTAGCAACAAAATGTTTTGTATTTGTAAGGTGATGGACTATAACACAAATAGAATTATTCCCTTTATATGTAATGGGAGTCTTATGATGAAATATATGGTTATATTTTCCTATTTCCATATATCTATATGTAATGGTGGTAACATCCTCTTTGACTTCATCCACTTAGCCTTAACTTTTTAGCATACCAAACACTGATATACATACTCTGAAATATATATCTTTATGTTTTCCCACCAAAAATGATTCTTAAGTTATCTATAAATCTCCATAATTCCATGATGAATATATAATTATAAGCTATGATCTTCATCCAATATATCCTTATTCAATTATAGCATAATAGGTAAACATAATTTGTCCTTAAACCTTATTATTACAACACAATCAATGTGGAACTCAGGAACATTTTTCACGTTCTATTGTAGATCTATATCTACCTTATACACCTATTTAATATTCACATGGATATATGGTTGAACACTCATTTTATAAAGATAATATGTATCCCCATTTTTTCAAGATTTCAAGGTCCATCCTTTTGACATCCATAAATATTAGATCTTTTTTATCCTCATCATAGATAAGCTTACATGATCCTTTCGACTCAAAGCATCAACCTCCTTGTTCACTTTCTTGGTGTGGTAATGTATTGAACAGTCATAATATTTAATCAACTCCAACCATCTTCTATGGAAAATATTCAACTCTTTATAGGTGAATATATACTATAAACATTTTTTTTAGTATATATGTCACACGTTTCTCTATTAATATAATGTCTCCATATGTTTAATGAAAATATTACCAATGTTAACTCCAATTCATGGGTTATGTAATTTTTTCACACAAACATTTAATTGATAAGAGGCATATATAGTGACTCATGATTTTCATATATTAATATTACATCTTATTAGATGAATATTCAATACATAACATTATGATCCATGCTATAATCATATTATTTTAGTGTCTTTAGTAACTTGGATACATAATTAACTTATTCATAAGAGATCTAGATCATTTATGACTAGTTTATTCATAACTATAACCCTTATTAGACATATCATACTTAAAACATTTCATCATTACCTGGGGAAAGGAAACATAATAAAGGGTGATCCCAGATTCTCAGTAAGGGTAAACAAGGGAGATATCAATTTCACTTAAATATAACATGATCATAAGGGTATAAGAACATGATCTTAACATTTGAAAACCTTACCCTTCATATAATATATCATAATCTTGATTCATGTCCTAAATCTTGGAAGTTCATAAGACATGAATCATAAATGGATCAAAGAACATGATACATGAGAGAATAAAATTGGAATAATATATAAGTTTTTGGTATACACATAATCAACTGAGTACGATAATTTCTAAGTACGATGATCAGTCGAATACAACATTGAGATATTGTATCTTCTCCTATGTCTTATTTCCATCAAAAATTCTTCAACAAAGATCAATAGGGTAACTTATTTATCTCACTAAAAACTCATAACTTCTCTATCTACTATGGTGAATAGTACTCTGATCATCAGAAAAGTATAATGTACTTTTTTTCTTTCATAGGTGACCCTCAAGATTTTGGACAGGATTCCCTAAAATATTTCCCAATCACAAAAATTCACTCAAATTTCAATTTTCCCTAAAATTTTGGGTGCATTTATGACTTGTTCAACTCTTCTCGGATCTTCTCAACTCTTCTACAATCTTCACACCTTCAAACTTTCATTTCAATTTCCAATCTAATTTCAATTACTGAGTCTGATTTTCTCATTCCAATTTTTTCAAAAAAAATATATATATCAATTGAATATAAGTATATGATTAAATGGATAACACTTCTAAATGATAAATATAATCATTATTTTGAATGAAAAGCTCCCCCTTGGTAGAAAATTCAACAAACTCCTTCACCTCTGCTTTAGAAACCTCTTCTACTTCTTCACTCTTTCTCCTGACCAAGATGAGATACAAAACTTCTTATTCTCCTCTTCTCCTAACCTGGTTGAAAAAGTCAATACAAATTTCAAATCTTTCTTATGACAATTCATTCAATGGTCCAACTCAGCATGAGTATGATTTTCCAGAGTATGATCTTTCTAATTAATATTGGCCTGGAAATGATTATTCTGATAATGATCATTCTGGATACGATATTTTTATTCCTAATCCTAAGTATGATATGTAGCATCCCAAGTAAGTAATTAATAATAGATATTCTGATCTATGTCTATTTATGAATTTGATAGTCTTTTAGAGGCTTAAAATGAGAATAAATCTAATCTTAAGCACGGAATACACTAATATTTTTAAAAGATTGTTTTAGTGCCTTTTGATGGAAAACCATTTTTAAATCAAACTTTTGAAACTTTTATAAGCTCTATTTTTCAAAATAAACTTATTATTTATGATTGGGACATTGGAATTTACTTTGGGTAAATTTTTGGTTTTTTTTTTATAAAGTTCATTTTTTAATGAATAGTGAAAAATGTTGTATTTTAATTCAAAACCTCTTTTAAATATAATTTATTTATATGATTAAATTATCTTTTGAATTGGTTTTAAAGTTAAATTATAATATATTTTTACCATTTAATCCAATAGTGGTCGTTGGAATTACTTTCACTTTGAAATTGGACATAAACTAGTGTCAATCTTTTGATACTAATTCTTTCATAAAAACACGCTATTTGTTCTGACAGTGGGAATTAATTATTAAATTAATTAATGTAACTTATATGTTTTGAATTTTTTTAAAATAGACATCATATTTGAATTCGGAATATCAAATATAGCTTAGGGTGAAGTTTTGGTATTTTTCTGAAAAACTTCAATTTTTGATGAATAGTGAAACCACTAAGTGGTACCTAAAAAACTGATTTTTCGTTTAAATGAAATTTTACCACCTCTGTGTTTTGAATTTCAAAAATACGACATACATGGTTTTCATTAAGAATTAAAATTTGGTTCAATGGGATTAAAATAATTTTTTTGGTGAATAGTAACTTTTCAGTTTTTAATCGCGATTAGAGGTAATTAGTGTAATTTAAGGTAATAATGATGTTTTAATAATATGAAATGAACTTGACACATGTCCTACCCTTATTGGATGTGTCATGGCCGGCCAATACAATCCATGGGTCAACTTGGGTACTCCATGGAGCCACTTTGGAAGGAAAATGACATTAATATCTTTTTATTTAATGTTAAAGTAAAAATGTCACAAACATGAGTTGTTTTACTAAAAAAAATTTAAATGTGGTTATACAAGTCATATTTTTGACTATAAATATTCATTATAAATATAAAAAGATTTCCTAAATCATTATATTTTTTTTATAATTTTTAGACATTAAATAAATTACATTATTTATTACACCATGATGATGCAGCGATTACCTCATTATTTAACGATTTAAATAAAATGAAAATATAATGTAAAATCTAAAACACACACTTGTCAAAAACCTATTGTATGGGTGTATTTCGAACCCTTATCACCTTATCCTAGAAATTTATAATTTTGGGACCTTTTTTATCAGAAAATCATTTTATAACAAAGTATCTTTTCTTAACTTTCTAAGAGTGCCTCTCCTCTCCTCTTATAAAAGGCCCCCACCTCTACCACCTTACCCACACTTCCAAAGCCTTTGGCTCGGCCAAACCCTACCTATTTTGTCTCTACACATCCCTCTCTAACTCCTAGAAGTCTCACTTTGGGCAGAAGTCTTCCCAAGGAAGCCTTTGAGATCAAATCAAAAAGAGTTACCTGATTTAAAGGTAGTGTCTTCTCTTGTGTTCTTATGTTTTATTTTGCTTCTCCAACACCATAAACTCTTTTTATTCTTTTATTTTGTAACAAAACCAGTATCTTCCATATACTAGGATTTTGTTATAATAATGATTCTAGCAACACTTACACACACCTGCATCTAATGGTTAAAGAACATACTGTTTCCGTGGATGGAGAATTTTTGCCTCATGAAACAATGATTGTTCAATATTATTTTAACACCTTCAAAGGTGGACATTAATATGACACTATATTTATATATGATATATAATATGTTTATGTTTTACTTAAGCTTCTGTATTTTTCATTTATGTCATACCTTTATGGTTTCCATTATAGGTAAACGTGATATCTTCATTTTAGGAAGTGCAGACTACCGCCCCCTCAAAGTGATTTGATTCGTTAATGCCATATGTGGGACGTATAAAGGATGTAAATAATGATGTTATATATGATATTATACTGGAATTATAATATACCTTTATATCATTATGATTCCATTCCATAAAATACGAAATAGAAATGAAAGTAGCGTTCATGCGTACGTACGGCTTACCGTCTCCATGAATGGTGCATTTCATTTCTTACCTCTAAACATTATGTAATATTATAAATGCATGTATATACTGGATATATATGATATATATGATATCTACATCATGATTATAACTCTAGATATAATGGATACATGAACAACTTGTAATTATAAAGAGTTTATTTTTTACTCAAGTACCAATGATTGTTAAAACGACCGTTATTAACTTAAATAATTACATAGTATTCATGACATGGTAATAAGTGATATAAAAGGAATAATGAACTTGAAAAAGGTTCTTAATCAAGTATAAATTAACTAAAGTTTATTATTCAGGAGGTTAAAGAATGATCAAGTCAATTCGGACCTGAGGTATGGGACTTCGTCTCAATCTCCTTTCATTGAGGCATATTTTGTTTTATACACAACCTCCTTTTATACGGTGTATAAACCCCTTTGAATTTTACTTTTATCCAAAAGTAATATTTTTTATACAAAGCATTTTACTAAATGACAAAAGGGAAAGTTTTTGTCGTACGTATGCGGCAACAACAACTTCTCTGCCACCGTGACCATTATTTGAGTTTCGACTTCCTCTACACGCCATACCTTTTTTTTAAAGAAAAATAAATACCATGTTTTACTTTTCTTTTATTTTGGTATTTAAAATGGTTTTCATAATGTTTTTATATAAATGTGTTGTATTGATATCTTATGATTGAAAATTGGAAATGTTATGTTTCCTTTATGCATGTTTTATGTGATACGATTATGTCATGGTTCTTGGGCATTGTTATGAAGACGAGTGGTTCAGTGATAAACTAAGGGCGGGTGAGCCCGATATAGCTCTCCAATGCATTGGGTAACACGAAGGAGTTAAACGTTAAGGTTTCTCCGAAGAGATTTAGGGAATATGCTGTGATGGGTATTCCAAACGTAACCAAGAGGGTTACTCCCTGCGTAATAATGTTATGAATGCCTCAAGTTACCTTTATGTCTTATGATTTCTATGATTTATTCATGATTTGATGAGGTATGTTAAAGTGCTTATGTTTTATGGGTAAATTATGATTTCATTCTTATGTATATATGTACTCATGTTTCCTTTCCATATTTTTATATCCCCTACTGAGATTTTTATGCTCATCCCAAGTTTTTGAAATGTTTTTCACAGGTCAAGGGAAAGGTACATGATATTATGAGAGTGTCAAGGAAGTGTCAAGAAAGAATCCATGTTTTATTTTAAATATGTTTCCATTGATGGGAAAAATGATTACTATCTTTTATGTAACCACTTTGTTTAAATGTGGAATGTAATGCAAGTTTTATGATCTAATTATCTAAAACTCTAAACCTGAAAAGATTCTCATTGTGTAATCTTGTAATAACTCAAGATTAAGTAAGGTTTAAGGTCGGGGACTTATAGTTGGTATCAAAGGTCGATTTAGATAACTTTAGGAGTTAGAATTCTATTAAATGATTATCCAAAAATATTTTTTTATGGTATGATTGAAATGATATAGCATTTAAATATTACCATGATGCTTCACCTAAGGTATTTCAGTGTTAAGAATGGTTTTTCGTAGAGGAAACAGATAAGCTTTTTTGGGAAGGCATACTGAGGGAAATGAACTTCCAAATCAGCATACTGAGATGGTCAGAATCATAATTGAGCAGTTTACTGCAGTGATGGATCAGTTGAATCAGGTGAAAAATGTTGGTTGTTTTAATTGATGATATTTTGGTGTTTTCTAAAAGTAAAGAGGAGCATGAAAGACATTTAAGTGTTATTTTTCAAACCCTAAAAGAAAAGAAACTGTATGGAAAATTCAGAAAGTGTGAGTTTTGGTTCCAACAAATTTCTTTCCTTGGTCACATTGTTTCTAAAGATGGGATAATGTTGATCCTGCAAAAACAAAGGTTGTTGAAGAATGGCCAAGACACACAAATGTAACCGAGATCCGTAGTTTTCTTGGTTTTGCAGGTTATTACCAAAGGTTTGTTAGAAATTTTTCATGATTATCTAGTCCAATGACTAAGCTAACTCGGAAGGGTGTTAATTTTATCTGGACAAAAGAATGTGATGATTGTTTTCAGGAATTGAAAATAAGATTGGTGAATGCTCCAGTTTTGGCACTACCTTCTTGGAATGGTCAGTTTGTTATCTACAGTGATGCTTCATTGAAATGACTTGGTTGTGTCCTAGTGTAGAATGATTAGGTAATTTCTTATGCTTCATGACAGTTGAAAACTCATGAAGTAAATTACCCTACACATGATTTGGAATTATTTGTTGTAGTTTTCACTCTAAAAATTTGGAGGCATCATTTGTATGGAGTAAAGTGTGAAATATATACCAATCAAAAAAGTTTAAAGTATATATTCACTCAGAAAGAATTTAACATGAGATAGAGGAGATGTCTAGAATTAATCAAGGATTATGATTGTACAATTCATTACCATCCGGGAAAAGAAAATAAAGTGGTTGATTCTTCGAGTCGAAAAAGTAATGATTCATTAACAATGTTGCGTTTAGAATGTGATCCTTTGGTAAAGGATTTGATAAACTTTGGCATAGAAGTTTTTGGTGCAGGATGTTCTTCTATTTTGTTTCAGGTATCAGTGAAATCTTCTCTATCAAACAGAATCAAGCAAGCACAGAAGTAAGACAGTGAGTTGCAGAAAAAGGTAGAGCTGGTTCAGAAGGGTAAGTTTCCTGAATTCAACATTGATAATGATTGTGTTTTGAGATTTGGGAAGAGATTGTGTGTGCCTTGTGATTCAAATTTGAAGAGATAGTTGTTATGTGAAGCTCATAGTTCTCCATTTTCAGTTCATCCTGGCAGTACCAAGATGTACAGAGATCTGCGGGAGTATTACTGGTGGGATGGAATGAAAAGAGATATTGCTGATTTTACAGTGAAGTGTTTGACTTGTCAACAGGTTAAAGAAGAGCGGTAGTTACCGAAATGGATGCTTCAGCCTTTACCGGTGCCAGAGTGGAAATGGTAAAATATATCCATGGACTTCGTTGTGGGATTGCCGAAGACACCTCGAGGTAATAATGCAATCTGGGTTATTGTTGATCGCTTGACTAAATCTACTCATTTCCATGCTATATGAGATACTTTTTCCCTATATCAACTTTCCTATTTGTATCTTGAAGAGATAGTCAGGTTACATGGAGTTCCTCTCTCCATTGTATCTGATCGTAATCCCAGGTTTACTTCTAACTTTTGGAAAGGCCTTCAGAAGTCGTTGGGTACTGAATTAAATTTTAGTACAGCTTTTCATCCTCAATCAGATGGGAAGTCAGAACGAACAATTAAAACTTTGGAAGATATGCTACGTGCTTGTTCGATGGATTATCAGGGAAGTTGGGACCAACATCTTTCTTTGGTTGAATTTTCATATAATAACAGTTTTCATTCCAGTATACAGATGGCACCATTTGAGGCTTTATATGGGAAGCGGTGTCAAACTCCAGCTTTCTGGGATGAAGTGGGTGAAAGGAAGCTGATGGGACCAGAATTGGTAGAAGAGTTGGCAGAAAAAGTTCAGCTGATACAGAAACACATGAGAACAGCTCAGAGCAGGCAGAAGAGTTATGCGGACAACAGGAGGAAGGATCTCTCTTTTGAGGTAGATGATCATGTTTTTCTCAAAGTATCACCATGGAAAAATGTGATGCAATTTGGTAAGAAAGGAAAGTTGGGTCCAAGTTTCATTGGACCATAGAAAATTATGGAGAGAGTTGGATCAGTTGCTTACTGATTGGCTTTACCTCCGAGTTTATCTCAGGTACACAATGTTTTTCATGTTTCAATGTTAAGGAAGTACATGCTAGATCCATCTCATGTTTTGAGTCCAGAGGTAGTTCAGCGGGAAGAGAACCTATCTTATGAGGAACAACTGGTCCAGATTCTTGACCACAGGGAGAAAGTGTTATGGAATAAGTTGACTCATCAGGTAAAGGTTTTTTGGAAAAACCACATGATTAAAGAGGCAACATGGGAATCTGAAAATGCAATGAGGGCTAAATACCCTCACTTATTCGATAAGTAAATAAATTGCGGGGACGCAATTTTCTAAAGGGGGGAAAGATGTAGCATCCCAAGTAAGTAATGAATAATAGATATTCTGATCTATGTCTATTTATGAATTAGATAGTGTTTTAGAGGCTTAAAATGAGAATAAATCCAATCTTAAGCATGGAATACACTAATATTTTTAAAAGATTGTTTTACTGCCTTTTGGTGGAAAACCATTTTTAAATAAAACTTTTGACAATTTAATAAGATATATTTGTCAAAATAAACTTATTATTTATGATTGGGACATTGGAATTTACTTTGGGTAAATTTTTGGTATTTTTCCGATAAAGTTCATTTTTTAATGAATGGTGAAAAATGTTGTATTTTAATTCAAAACGTATTTTAAATATAATTTATTTATATGATTATATTATCTTTTGAATTGTTTTTAAATTTAAATTAGAATATATTTTTACCATTTAATCCAATAGTGGTCATTGGAATTAATTTCACTTTGAAATTGGACTTAAACTAGTGTCAATCTTTTGATACTTATTATTTCATAAAAACACTTTATTTGCTCTAAAAGTGGGAATTAATTATTAAATTAATTAATGTAACTTATATGTTTTGAATTTTGTAAAATAGATATCATTTTTGAATTCGGAATATCAAATATATCTTAGGGTGAAGTTTTGGTATTTTTCTGAAAAACTTCAATTTTTGATGAATAGTGAAACCACTAAGTGGTACTTAAAAAACTGATTTTTCGTTTAAATGAAATTTTACCACCTCTGTGTTTTGAATTTCAAAAATATGACATAAATGTTTGTCATTAAGAATTAAAATGTGGTTCAATGGGATTAAAATAATTTTTTTGTGAATAGTAACTTTTAAGTTTTTAATCGCGATTAGAGGTAATTAGTGTAATTTAAGGTAAGAATAATGTTTTAATAATATTAAATGAACTTGACACATGTCCTACCCTTATTGGATGAGTCATGGCCGACCAAGACAATCCATGGGTCAACTTGGGGACCCCATGGAGCCACTTTGGAAGGAAAATGACATTAATATCTTTTTATTTAATGTTAAAGTAAAAATGTCACAAACATGAGTTTTTTTACTAAAAAAAATTAAATAGTGTTATACAAGTCATATTTTTTACTATAAATATTCATTAGAAGTCTAAAAATATTTCCTTCATCATGATATTTTTTTTATAATTTTTATACATTAAATAAATTACATTATTTATGACACCATGATGATGTAGTGATTACCTCATTATTTAACGATTTAAATAAAATGAAAATATAATGTAAAATCTAAGACCTACACTTTTCAAAAACCTATTTTATGGGTGTATTTATAACCCTTATCACCTTATCCTATAAATATATAATTTTGGGACCTTTTTTATCATAAAATCATTTTATAACAAAGTATCTTTTCTTAACTTTCCAAGAGTGCCCCTCCTCTCCTCTTATAAAAGGCCCCCACCTCTACCTCCTTACCCACACTTCCAAAGCCTTTGTCTCGGCCAACCCCTGACCATTTTGTCTCTACACATCCCTCTATAACTCCTAGAATCCTCACTTTGGGCATAATTCTTCCCAAGTAAGCCTTTGAGATCAAATCAAAAAGAGTTACCTGATTTAAAGGTAGTGTCTTCTCTTGTGTTCTTATGTTTTATTTTGCTTCTCCAACCCCCTAAACTCTTTTTATTATTTTCTTTTGTAACAAAACCAGTATCTTACATATACTAGTATGTTTTTATAAGAAGTATTAGATCTACACTTACACGCACCTGCATCTAATGGTTAAAGAACATACTGTTTCCGTGGATGGTGAATTTCTGCCTCATGAAACGATGATTGTTCAATATTCTTTTAACACCTTCAAAGGTGACCATTAAGATGACACTATATTTATATATGATATATAATATGTTTATGTTTTACTTAATCTTCTGTATTTTTAATTTATGGCATACCTTTATGGTTTCCATTATGGGTAAACGTGATATCTTCATTTTAGGAAGTGCGGACTACTGCCCCCTCAAAGTGATTTGATTCGTCAATTCCATATGTGGGATGTATAAAGGATGTAATTAATGATGTTATATATGATATTATACTGTAATTATAATGTACCTTTATATCATTATGATTTCATTCCATAAAATACGAAATAGAAATGAAAGTAGTGTTCATGCGTACGTATGGCTTACCATCTCCATGAACGGTGCATTTCATTTATTACCTCTCAACGTTATGTAATATTATAAATGCATGTATATACTGGATATATATGATTTATATGATATCTAAATCATGAGTATAACTCTGGATATAATGGATACATGAACAACTTGTAATTATAAAGAGTTTATTTTTGAATCAAGTACCAATGATCGTTAAAACGACCGTTATTAACTTAAATAATTACATAGTGTTCATGACATTGTAATAAGTGATATAAAAGGAATAATGAACTTGAAAAAGGTTCTTAAGAAAGTAGAAATTAACTCAAGTTTATTATTCAGGAGG
Source organism: Viscum album (assembly GCA_963277665.1). Taxonomy (NCBI): domain Eukaryota; kingdom Viridiplantae; phylum Streptophyta; class Magnoliopsida; order Santalales; family Viscaceae; genus Viscum; species Viscum album. The sequence goes on along the minus strand of OY728136.1, from coordinate 1,752,917,675 downwards.
TTAAAGAACGATCGAGTCAAGTCGGGCCCGAGGTATGGGACTTCGTCTCAATATCCTTTCATTGAGGCATATTTTGTTTTATACACAACCTTATTTTATATGATGTATAAACCCCTTTTACTTTTAAATTTATCCAAAAGGAATCTTTTTTATACGATGTGTTTTACTAAATGAAAAAAGGGAATGTTTTTGTCGTACGTATGCGGCAACAACGACTTCTCCGCCGCCGTGACCATTATTTGAGTTTCGGCTTCCTCTATAAGCCATACCTGTTTTTTAAAAGAAAAATAAATACCATGTTTTACTTTTCTTTTATTTTGGTATTGAAAATGGTTTTCATAATGTTTTTATATCAATGTGTTGTATTGATATCTTTTGATTGAAAATTGGAAATTTCATGTTTCCTTTATGCATGTTTTATATGATACGATTATGTCATGGTTCTTGGTAATTGTTATGAAGACGGGTGGTTCCGTGATAAACTAAGGGCGGGTGAGCCCGATATAGCTCTCCAATGCATTGGGTAACGCGAAGGAGTTAAACGTTAAGGTTTATCCGAAGAGATTTAGGGAATATACTGTGATGGGTATTCCAAACGTAACCAAGAGGGTTACTCCCTACGTAAGAATGTTATGAATGCCTCAAGTTACCTTTATGTCTTATGATTTCTATGATTTATTCATGATTTGATGAGGTATGTTAAAGTGATTATGTTTTATGGGTAAATTATGATTTCATTCTTATGTATATATGTACTCATGTTTCCTTTAAATATTTTTATATCCCTTACTGAGCTTTTTATGCTCATCCCAAGTTTTTGAAATGTTTTTCACAGGTCAAGGGAAAGGTACATGATTTGATGATAGTGTCAAGGAAGTTTCAAGAAATAATCCATCTTTTATTTTAAATATGTTTCCGTTGATGGTAAAAATGATTACTATCTTTTATGTAACCACTTTGTTTAAATGTGGAATGTAATGCAAGTTTTATGATCTAATTCTCTAAAACTCTAAACCTGAAAAGATCCTCAATGTGTAATCTTGTAATAACTCAAAATTAAGTAAGGTTTAAGTTCGGGGCCTTATATGATCATTATGGGTATGAATGTTTTATTATGTATATGATGGTGATCAGATTTTATAGTCAATTGGTAGCTTCTTTTCCACTCCCCCTTTATTTCATCATGCTTGCATCACAAGTTATCAATTAAACTTATGATTTATTTGAAATAAAAATCAGAAAAGAATATTCCCATTTAATTTATTGTAGTCATAGAGACTCTAATACTCCCATTATGATAATAAATTTAGAGTGAATATAATGACCATTTACTTCCAACAAGATATTTTCACTTTCAGTATGGACTTGTGGTGAGTCCGATCAAAACCATTTATTCCAATAATCTTCTTCTTGTTACGATGGATATTCATAATCAGTCTGATTATTTTGAAAAAAATGAGTTTGATTCTTTTGAAAATAAGAGTCAATATGATTTTCAATAAATACACAGTGAGGTGATTTCCTTTATTCAAAATCTTTCTTGACAACAAAATACAACACTCAACACATTAATACAGTCACCTTCATCATCATCTTGGTCTTATAAATCTCCCCCTTTGTATTTTGTTTTCAACTAGGTTTCATAAATCACTAAACTTTGTATCCTTATTCAATGGATTACTTATCAAAAATTCTAATCCTACATGATATAAATCATTATAGAAAATAAGAATTATTGATAGCAAAACCATGTTGTCCAAAAGTAGTAGTTATGAAAACATCTTAATATTTATTTATTATCTCTTCTTAAACCTCCCTAGAATACAAAACAATTTATTTCCTACAACCACTCCAATAGATATTTAAAATAGTTCATACACAATACAGTTCTGAATTCAGATCTTACCCATAGATCTCTCTCTTATGTATTCAGAAGGATGGATTTATGAAACAATTCTCCCCCTTGACAATACAATACAAAGGTAAGATGAGAGAGGGGACATAAACACATACCTCATCCATGATGAGAAATTGGTTGGATTCCCATGTTCAACCTCAATATATAAAATGATTCCTTTGGTAAAGGTTTTGTGAATATGTCAGCAACTTGTTCTGATGTTGGAACATACTCTGGATTCAATTCATTCTTTTCCATATGCTCTTTGATGATATGATATTTGATATCAATATGTTTTGAACAATAATGTTGAACTGGATTCCGGGTCAGATTGATTGTACTTTTATTTTCACAACCCAAGAGAAAGTGTAACTTCACTTCAATAATTAAATCTTCTAATTGGGTTTTCATCCACTTAAGTTAAGTAGTGGCTTGAGTGGAAGCAACATACTCAGCTTTATCTGTACTGATAGTTACTAAATTTTGTTTCTTTTAATGAAAAATAAAACATTTCTTTCCCATAAATAATACTCCACTAGATGTGGATCTTTAATCATAAACATTTCCTATCCAATATACATCTGAATACCCAAAAAAATCAATACTATCTGAGATGAAATACCTAATTCTGAATTCTATTGTGGCTCTCGTTTATCTAAGAATTATTTTTATAGCAAGTAAATGTGATTATCTGAGATTTATTTTTCTAGCAAGTAAATGTGATTCTTTTACATCACTTTGAAATCTTATACATAAGGTAATAGCATAAACAATGTTGGTTCTTGAGGAAGTCAAATACAATAGGCTTCCAATCATCTTCTAATACACTTTATGATTATCTTATTTTCCTTCTCCATCTGTACTCAACTTTGTTCCCAATGAAACTGGTGTGGAAATAGGTTTTAATTTTTCCATGATGAACCACTTGAGAAGTTCCTTAGCATACTTTTCTTGACAAAGAAATTTTTATTCTTTTTTTCAATATTTGTAACCCAAGAATTTATTTTATTTCCCCTAGTATGGAAATTTCAAATATCTTATTCATTTCTTCATAAAATCTTTTACAAGCTCTTTAATCATTACCATCAAAGATAATATCATCAACATAAACAATTAAAATGAGGGAATACTATTAAATTCTTCTGATATAAAGATTGATATCCACTCTTCCTTTCTTGAAATTAATCTTCCTTAAGAAAGTATCCAATTTGAAATACTATACCCTTGGAGATTGTTTTATCTCATACAAGTCTTTCTTCAATCTGCATACATAACTTTTATATTTCACAATAAAAAATCCATATGGTTTTCCATTGTGAACTTCCTATTCAATATCACCATTTAGGAATGCGGATTTAACATCCATTTGAAAAATATTTTAGCCTTGTTGTGCTGCAATAGAAAGAAATATTCTAATTGTTTCAAGTCTTTTCATTAGAGCAAAGGTCTCATCAAAATCAATACCTTCAATCTGTGAATACCTATAACGACCCATACTTTACATACATTGTTAATACTTCAAAATTGAAGCACACTTATTACAAGATATGACAAAACCACAAAGGACCGTATAGGTATAGTGTCTTTAGAAACTGGGAAACATAAACAACTGGTTCATAAATATTCTACAGTATCTCCCATTTATTTCATCATATCTAGGGTCCCTTTTAGCATATTCTACTTAATATCCATCTTCCTGACCTGGGGAAAAGAAAACATAAAAGGGGGAGCTCAAATGCTCAGCAAGGGCAAATAAAGGAAATAAAAATCATATAATATCTTTTTGAAAATCATAACCTGCAAAAGAGATCATAATATCTTAACATGGAATAAATCATATAAGTGAAAATGAGATCCCCATAATCATAAAATGAAACTTTAAACTTTGTGGCATGCACACATAATCATGGAAAATCATTTCTTATTAGTCATGACTCATTGCCAAGACTATCTTAGTGGACAAAGTCCCTTTCTGAACCGAGTTCACTCCTCGTTTCAGTCCTGTATTACTGAACCGAAATAACCTTCCGTTCCAGCCATGTCTATCTCATGAGATATAAAATCTTTACCCAATTCATTGGAGGGAGATATAGGTCCCACCCATCTTATAATGAATCATTTCTTATGTGTGCCACATAATCATAAACCATACATCATAGCGTAACCCATGTAATAAAAATGGAATTCTTAAACAACATGACATCATAAAACAATTCATATAAGATAAAGGAATTCATAAAAATATTTCCATCACAACATAATCAAACCAATGTAATAATAGGGATAAAAACAGAACCCTTTAATTATCTTAGATGGAAAATAATTTTGATAAAATACTTGAACTCCATTCTTGAGGAAAATATCCTTTCTACTTCAAAAACACTTTTCCTTTCTTAACATGTTATACAATTTTAAACTTAAAGAAGTTGATTAAAAATAAACATGAAAACTTTTAAAGTAAGCTTCTTGTAAATAATGTTTTAAAAATCCATTCATGCCGTATAAGTTTAAAAAAAACATTCTTCTCGTACTTTTGTCGGAAAAGTTAAAAAAGTACCTCGTACGAAAAACGACAAAAGATTCCTTTCATATCCTTTACTAAAAATTTACTGAAGGGTAAAATTGGCTATAATATATTTTAGGTGGATTGAAATAATATTACATATTGAGGAAACATGTATGTGGATGATAAAATACACCCTAGTAAGTACTTACGAATAAACAATCTCGGATAAAAATGAGATTGTGATATTTCCCTTACCTTAGGTCTGATTTGCTTTGTATGTGTCCGAAGCTCCTGTATAATGGTTTAAATAATGTTATTGACTTATTCCAGAATCATACATATTGATATGATATCATATATGGTCATATTCTTAGCTTCTTATTAGTAATATTTCATTGTTACTTGTTACTCGGGTCTTTATTGCCTTTTGTTCTTATGCGTGTTTTGTCGAATAAATTCTTATTCTTATTTTAAGGTTATATATACCTTATATCCAGAATGGTATTATTGTAACATATATCATATTTATTCATTCAATTCATTTATATAATTACTATATAATGATGATCATGTAGAACGAGTCGCATCACATCGTGGAGACGGTATTCCGTACGTACGCACGAGTGATGATATCGTTCCTATGATCGTGGAATTGTATTGGAGTATATATATATTATTTCAGTATCAATATTACTTAATAATAATCATAAATAGTTACTCATTACACCATTATACCCATACTTGTAAAGTGATGGTGGAAAATAGATTACACCACGGCGTGGAGACGGTATTCCGTACGTACGCACGCGCGGTGATTTCATTTTTCCATAGGATGGATAGAAGGTGAATTAGGGTTGTTTCATATTTATAATAACATATCAGTATGTAAGTAATACTGATGTTATTACTTTATCATGAAACAACTAAAAAAGAAGAAGTTGAAGAAGAAAGAAATTGAAAAGATCGGTAATGGATATTACCTCTTCTTTGGAACGCTTCTTTGAATCCTCCACTTAGGGAACTAAGATTGGTCTTTGAAGAAGACCAGGACCTATAGGATTATTCTAGGGAAGTGGAGAGGTGAAAATTTCAGGGTTTGGCCGAGCTTGAGTGCTCAATTTGGTGTGAGGAGGAGGGGGAGGAGGTGCCCTTTTATAAGGGAGGAGAGGGGCACCTTAGGAATATCTCAAAATATTATTTTATATTAAAGTCAAAATCGGTTTATAAGGGTTCCAAAGGGTCTTATTTCGAAGATAAAGTGGGTAAGGTTCGAAATCCTATCAACCAATAAGATTTAGACAAGTTTAGGGTATTATTTTAACCTTATCAATTATATTTAACTCTAAGTTAAATAATTTAACTTTTACCGTGTCTTTTTGTTTTCTTTCACTATATGGTTAATACACTTACTATAACATGCCAAACGAACCCCAAATTGTTTATTATTAATATATATATCCTTATCTAAGTCATTTTTCCGAACCTTAGATTTTTAGGAATAAAATAACAATTAGTAATATAATATTTGATTTAAAAACTATTTTGTGTCAATTTTGACACTATTTGATATATGATTTTTGTGAAAGTCATAACAGGATTATATGTTCGAACCAAGTTGATTAAATCAACAATAATATATCATAGTAACCTATAAAAAAATTTAATTCATAAAAAGTCTCAAATTACATTTATTTTGGTTTTTATAACATCAATTATGTCAATATTTCATAAATAAGATAATTACTGCATCATCATTGTGTCATAAATAAATTAAACTATTTAATGTCTAAAAATTACAAATAAAATACCATCATGTAGGAAATCTTTTTATATTTCTAATGAATATTTATAGTCGAATTTATCTTATGTATAACCCCATATTAAAAATGATTTACTTATTAAACTTTGATTTTAACTATTTTAACCCTTCTTTAAATATATTAATAATAAATGTCCTAATCTAATCCAAGTGGGCCTAAATGGTCATATTTTATTCATAAGGTTGTTTTTGGTCGAATTACACTTATCCAATAGAATTAGGACATGTGTTAGGGTAATAGTAATATCATATTTACCCTTAGTTACCCTATTTACTATTAACCGCGGTAAAAAAAAGTAAAAAGTTACTATTCACCAAAAAATTATTTTTATCTCATTGAACCACATTTTACTTACTGATATCAACCGTGTCTGTCAGATTTTAAAAATTCCATTCACAGAAGCGGTAAAATTAAGTTTTATGCAAAATTCAGTTTTTAACCTACCACTTAGTGGTTTCACTATTCATCAAAAATTGAAAGTTTTCAGAAAAATACCAAAATTTCTCCCTAGGCTAATTTCGATATTCTGAGTCCAAAAATGAAGTCCATTTTGAAAAATAAAATTTATAAATTTTCAAAAAGTGGTTATTACTATTCATAACGGCTAGTTTTAATAGCATATTGTTGTTTAGTGAAACTCGGTATTGCGTACGACGCAAGCTATCGAGGAAGGTCGCGATTGCGTGTAAAGCAAGCCAAGCAAGTGTTGTGTAGAAAAAGATTCCTTTGATAACATAAAAGTCTCGGGTGTTACATTCTACCCCCCTTAAAAAGAATTTCGCCCTCGAAATTCGTCACTTTGTAACAAACAGATGAGGATACTTCTCCCTCATCATATCCTCAAGCTCCCATGTAGCTTCTTCAAGTTGGTGGTTCCTCCATAAAACTTTCACCAATCGAGTGGTCTTATGTCGTAGGACTTTTTCGCTATGATCCAGAATCTCTATCGGTTGTTCTTCATAAGAAAGATCTTGCTCCAGCGGTACAACTTCTAAGCTGAGTACATGTGAAGGATCAGGTATGTACTTTCTCAGGAGAGATACATGGAACACATCGTGAACTTGAGAGAGATTCGGTGGAAGCGCCAATCGGTAAGCTACCTTCCCAACACGATCCAGTATTTCGAAAGGACCGATATATCTAGGGCTCAACTTCCCCTTCTTTCCAAATCTCATAACCCTCTTCCAGGGAGATATTCGTAAGAACACTTTATCACCCACTTCAAACTCTAGGTCTTTTCTTCGGTTGTCGGCATAACTTTTCTGTCGACTCTGAGATGCTCTTATGTGTTGTTGAATAGATCTAACCTTTTCTGCCATTTCATCAACGAGATCAGGTCCTAACATCTTTCTTTCCCCAACTTCATCCCAACAAGTTGGAGTCCTGCATTTCTTTCCATAGAGAGCTTCATAAGGAGCCATCTGAATACTGGAGTGAAAGCTATTATTATAAGAAAATTCCACCAAAGGTAGGTGTTGATCCCAACCTCCTTTGAAATCCATGGAGCAAGCTCTCAACATATCTTCTAGGGTTTGAATTGTTCTCTCAGACTGACCGTCTGTCTGAGGATTATAAGCAGTGCTGAAACTCAACTCTGTATCCAGAGTATGCTGAAGACTTCGCCAGAACTTCGAGGTAAATCTTGGATCCCGATCAGATATAATAGAAAGTGGTACTCCATGCAATCTTACCACTTCCTTTACATATATTCTGGCAAGCTGATCTAGAGAGATATCCTCTCTAATAGCAATGAAGTGTGCAGACTTTGTAAGACGATCAACTATGACCAAAATAGCATTATTGCCTTTGGATGTTTTAGGAAGTCCTGTGACAAAGTCCATAGTGATGTTTTCCCATTTCCATTCGGGTATGGGTAATGGTTGTAACATCCCCTTAGACTTCTGTCTCTTAGCTTTAACTTGTTGACAAACCAAGCATCGAGAGACATATTCAGCAACATCTCTTTTCATGCCATCCCACAAGAAGTACTCTTTCAGGTCCCTATACATCTTCATGCTTCCAGGATGAATAGAGAATGATGAATTATGAGCCTCATCCAGCAGCTCCTTCTTTAATTCGGGGATGGGAGGAACACAAACCCGATTCCTGAACTTTATTATCCCATCACAATCAAGGTTGAATTCAGGAACATTTCTCACCTTCTTTTGTAACTCGACATCTTCTTTCTGTGCCTCCTTAATCTTCGCATGTATAGATGGTTGAACATTCATTTGAGAAAGATAAAATTTTTCCCCTTCCATTATAATTCCAAGATCCATCCTTTGTAAATCCATAAATATTGGATCTTTTGTGATCCTCATCATGGATAAACTAGCATGGTCTTGTCGACTTAATGCATCTGCCACCTTGTTTTCCTTCCCAGGGTGGTAATGGATTGAGCAGTCATAATCCTTAATCAGCTCCAACCATCTTCTTTGACGCATATTCAGCTCCTTTTGTGTGAAAATATACTTTAAACTTTTATGATCAGTATAAATATCACACCTTTCACCATAAAGGTAATGCCTCCAAATCTTTAATGCAAATATTACCGCAGCCAACTCCAAATCATGTGTTGGGTAATTTTTCTCATGGATTTTCAACTGTCGTGAGGCATAAGCTATCACCATATCATTTTGTATAAGAACACACCCCAATCCCTTCTTGGATGCATCACTGTAGATCACAAACCTTTCTCCACTACAAGGAAGTGTGAGCACAGGTGCACTAGATAACCTTCTTTTCAACTCCTTGAAATTCTCTTCACATTCTTCCGTCCAGACAAACTTAACTCCTTTCCGAGTCAACTTGGTGAGTGGATTAGATAATCGTGAAAAATCCTTTACAAAACGTCGATAATATCCAGCCAAACCAAGAAAACTTCATATCTCAGTTACTGTTGTTGGTCTTGACCATCTTTCGATAACCTCTGTTTTTTCTGGATCCACAGCTATCCCCTCTTTTGAGATTATGTGACCCAAAAATGAAACTTTTTGAAGCCAAAATTCACACTTGGTAAATTTGGCATAAAGCTTCTCCTTTCTCAGGGTCTTCAATATAATTCTCAAGTGATCTTCATGCTCTTCCTTGCTCTTTGAATAGACAAGAATATCATCTATAAAGACTACCACAAATTGATCAAGATAGTCTCTAAAGACTCTATTCATTAGATCCATGAAGATAGCAGGGGAATTAGTAAGACCAAATGGCATCACTATAAATTCATAGTGTCCATACCTTGTACAGAAAGCCGTCTTTGGTATATCCTCCCTTTTGAACCTTAATTGATGATACCCTGAACGGAGATCAATCTTGGAAAAGTATTGAGCTCCGCGTAGTTGGTCAAATAAGTCATCAATGCGTGGGAGAGGATATTTGTTCTTGATAGTGATCTTGTTAAGTTCTCGATAATCAATGCAGAGTCTCATTGATCCATCTTTCTTCTTAACAAATAGAACAGGTGCTCCCCAAGGTGACGCACTAGGGTGTATGAATCCCTTATCAAGATTCTCTTGGAGTTGCTTCTTCAATTCCTGCAACTCAATTGGGGTCATTCTATAAGGTGTCTTTGAAATTGGCAAAGCGCCCGGTACGAGTTCTATTGAAAACTCAACTTCACGATTTGGTGGGAGACCCAGTAATTCCTATGGAAAGACATCATAAAACTCCCGTACGATGGGCATATTCTTAATCGTGAGTTTCTCACCAACCATTTGAGATAAATAACCTTCATTTAGTGGAATCAAGACCCATAAGATGGAAGGAATTTCCACTGGAATGTTATGTTCATCCTTGCATTGATAGACGATCGTAGATTGATCTGGAATATGAAATGTGACTTCCCTTCTTTGGCAATTGATATGAGCTCCATGTAGAGAAAGCCAATCCATGCCAAGAATCACATCAAATTCCACTAAAGGAAGGATCACAAGATTTGCAGGAAGCACTTTCCCACAAACTTCGATCGGAGAAGAATTATAAACTTTTGATGCGACTGTTGTGCCATTAGGTGTTGTCACAGCTAACTCAACATCTAATTGTTGAGGTAGTACGGTGATACCCTTAGAAAAATTTTCAGAAATAAAAGAGTGGTTGGATCCAGAATCAAATAAAACATTTGCTACTTTAGATTGGATGGTAAGTGTACCTTTCACCACTTCGTTATCGTACTCCACATCGCTGATAGAAATTGCATGTGACTTTCCTTTGTCTTTAGCCTTAAGATTTTGTTGACGTCGACCATCATCATCAACCCTTGGATTTGGGCATTGATTGGCATAATGCCCTATCTCCTTGCACTTGAAATATTAAAGTGTAGTAGGTTCATTCTGTGTATCCCTTCCTTTGTTTGCATCATTAGACATCTTCTTCCCATTATCGCGGCATTCAAATGCCCGATGACCTTCCTTTCCACATTTAAAACATTTACTTGTCCCTTTAAGATAACTCCCTCCATGTTTCTTTCCACACTTTGAGCATAAGGGAAAGTTCATCTTCTTTTCAGTGTGCTCTTTAGATTTTTCTTTGAATTCCATCTTCCTCTTCTTATCAAACCCATGTGACTGATGGGTTACTCCAATCTCCATCTCGACTTTGAGAGCACATCGAACGATTTCCTCGTAGCTATTGAAGTCCCTTATGGCTAACGTCCTTCGAAGACTTGGTTTTAAGCCACTAAAGAATCGATCGATCTTACTCTCAGGTTGGATAATAATACCAGAAGTGTACCTTGCAAGTCTTGTAAAATTTGCTTCATAGGTACCAACAGATTCATCATCCCTTTGCTTCAGTTCAAGAAACTCTTTCTCCATCTTTGTTCGGAGAATGCGAGGGAAGTACTTATTGAAAAATAAGTTCTTGAACTCGTCCCATTCCATAGACTCAATTTCATCCCTTTGCCTCGTATTCTTAATAAGATTCCACCATTGATCAGCATCTCCTTCCAAACGATACACTGCTAGGATGACTTTATCATGCTCAGAACATTGAAGAACTGAAAATATCTTTTCAGTAGTACTAATCCATTGTTCAGAAACTAATGGATCAGTAGACCCACTGAAAGAAGGTGGACGTTGCCTCATGAAGGATTCAACATAATTTTGCTCCTTCCTTTGCTCGTTTGGAAGTCCTGTATGATTCATAGCTTGAGAAAGTTGTGTGAGCATGGCTACAAGATTTTGCATTCCAGCTCCCATATCGTTTGGTTGCTCAGGGGGAAAATCATTGCATTGTCCATCGCATTCCGCATTAACACGGTTCCTTCGGGTTCCATCCATTGACTAAAACCAAGAATAATAGTGTGAGCAACACTAATTATAATTAGAAAACCATATAATCAAGGATAAAATTTCACACTTAAGGTTTTATCCTAGGGTAATCATGGCCATTTCTAAAACACTAAGATTGTGTTCTATGCTTAGACTTATCCTTAGGGTTCTTACTAAGGCTTTCACATCCTAGTTTCCAAAGGTTGACTATACCTTTCCTCTGATACCAAATATAATGACCCATACTTTACATACATTGTTAATACTTCAAAATTGAAGCACACTTATTACAACATATGACAAAACCACAAAGGACCGTATAGGTATAGTGTCTTTAGAAACTGGAAAACATAAACAACTGGTTCATAAATCTCCTACAGTATCTCCCATTTATTTCATCATATATAGGGTCCCTTTTAGCATATTCTACTTAATATCCATCTTCCTGACCTGGGGAAAAGAAAACATAAAAGGGTGAGCTCAAATGCTCAGCAAGGGCAAATAAAGGAAATAAAAATCATATCATATCTTTTTGAAAATCATAACCTGCAAAAGAGATCATAATATCTTAACATGGAATAAATCATAGAAGTGAAAATGAGATCCCCATAATCATAAAATGAAACTTGAAACTTTGTGGCATGCACACATAATCATGGAAAATCATTTCTTGTTAGTCATGACTCATTGCCAAGACTATCTTAGTGGACAAAGTCCCTTTCTGAACCGAGTTCACTCCTCGTTTCAGTCCTGTATTACTGAACCGAAATAACCTTCCGTTCCAGCCATGTCTATCTCATGAGATATAAAATCTTTACCCAATGCATTGGAGGGAGATATAGGTCCCACCCATCTTATAATGAATCCTTTCTTATGTGTGCCACATAATCATAAACCATACATCATAGCGTAACCCATGTAATAAAAATGGAATTCTTAAACAACATGACATCATAAAACAATTCATATAAGATAAAGGAATTCATAAAAATATTTCCATCACAACATAATCAAACCAATGTAATAATAGGGATAAAAACAGAACCCTTTAATTATCTTATATGGAAAATAATTTTGATAAAATACTTGAACTCCATTCTTGAGGAAAATATCCTTTCTACTTCAAAAACACTTTTCCTTTCTTAACATGTTATACATTTTTAAACTTAAAGAAGTTGATTAAAAATAAACATGAAAACTTTTAAAGGAAGCTTCTTGGAAATAATGTTTTAAAAATCCATTCATGTCGTATAAGTTTAAAAAAAACATTCTTCTCGTACTTTTGTCGGAAAAGTCAAAAAAGTACCTCGTACGAAAAACGACAAAAGATTCCTTTCATATCCTTTACTAAAAAATTACTGAAGGGTAAAATTGGATATAATCTATTTTAGGTGGATGTAAATAATATTACATATTGAGGAAACATGGATGTGGATGATAAAATACACCCTAGTAAGTACTTACGAATAAACAATCTCGGATAAAAATGATATTGTGATATTTCCCTTACCTTAGGTCCGATTTGCTTTGTATGTGTCCGAAGCTCCTGTATAATGGTTTAAATAATGTTATTGACTTATTCTAGAATCATAAATATTGATATTATATCATATATGGTCATATTCTTAGCTTCTTATTAGTAATATTTCATTGTTACTTGTTACTCGGGTCTTTATTGCCTTTTTGTTCTTATGCGTGTTTTGTCGAATAAATTCTTATTCTTCTTTTAAGGTTATATATACCTTATATCCAGAATGGTATTAGTGTAACATATATAATATTTATTCATTCAATTCATTTATATAATTACTATATAATGATGATCATGTAGAACGAGTCGCATCACATTGTGGAGACGGTATTCCGTACGTACGCACGAGTGATGATATCGTTCCTATGATCGTGGAATTGTATTGGAGTATATATATATTATTTCAGTATCAATATTACTTAATAATAATCATAAATAGTTACTCATTACACCATTATACCCATCCTTGTAAAGTGATGGTGGAAAATAGATTACACCACGGCGTGGAGACGGTATTTCGTACGTACGCACGCGCGGTGATTTCATTTTTCCATAGGATGGATAGAAGGTGAATTAGGGTTGTTTCATATTTATAATAACATATCAGTATGTAAGTAATACTGATGTTATTACTTTATCATGAAACAACTAAAAAAGAAGAAGTTGAAGAAGAAAGAAATTGAAAAGATCGGTAATGGATATTACCTCTTCTTTGGAACGCTTCTTTGAATCCTCCACTTAGGGAACTAAGATTGGTCTTTGAAGAAGACCAGGACCTCTAGTATTATTCTAGGGAAGTGGAAAGGAGAAAATTTCAGGGGTTGGCCAAGCTTGAGTGCTCAATTTGGTGTGAGGAGGAGGGGGAGGAGGTGCGCTTTTATAAGGGAGGAGAGGGGCACCTTAGGAATATCTCAAAATATTATTTTATATTAAAGTCAAAATCGGTTTATAAGGGTTCCAAAGGGTCTTATTTCGAATCTAAAGTGTGGAAGGGTCTAAATACTATCAACCAATAAGATTTAGACAAGTTTAGGGTATTATTTTAACCTTATCAATTATATTTAACTCTAAGTTAAATAATTTAACTTTTACCATGTCTTTTTGTTTTCTTTCACTATATGGTTAATACACTTACTATAACATGCCAAACGAACCCCAAATTGTTTATTATTAATATATATATCCTTATCTAAGTCATTTGGCTGAACCTTAGATTTTTAGGAATAAAATAACAATTAGTAATATAATATTTGATTTAAAAACTATTTTGTGTCAATTTTGACACTATTTGATACATGATTTTTGTGAAAGTCATAACAGGATTATATGTTCGAACCAAGTTGATTAAATCAACAATAATATATCATAGTAACCTAGAAAATTTGTGTAATTCATAAAAATTCTCAAATTACATTTATTTTGGTGTTTATAACATAAATTATGTCAATATTTCATAAATAAGATAATTACTGCATCATCATTGTGTCATAAATAAATTAAATTATTTAATGTCTAAAAATTACAAATAAAATACCATCATGTAGGAAATATTTTTAGATTTCTAATGAATATTTATAGTCGAATTTATCTTATGTATAACCCCATATTAAAAATGATTTACTTATTAAACTTTGATTTTAACTATTTTAACCCTTCTTTAAATACATTAATAATAAATGTCCTAATCTAATCCAAGTGGGCCTAAATGGTCATATTTTATTCATAAGGTTGTTTTTGCTCGAATTACACTTATCCAATAGAATTAGGACATGTGTTAGGGTAATAGTAATATCATATTTACCCTTAGTTACCCTATTTACTATTAACCGCGGTAAAAAAAAGTAAAAAGTTACTATTCACCAAAAAATTATTTTTATCTCATTGAACCACATTTTACTTACTGATATCAACCGTGTCTGTCGGATTTTCGAAATTCCATTCACAGAAGCGGTAAAATTAAGTTTTATGCAAAATTCAGTTTTTAACCTACCACTTAGTGGTTTCACTATTCATCAAAAATTGAAAGTTTTCAGAAAAATACCAAAATTTCTCCCTAGGCTAATTTCGATATTCTGAGTCCAAAAATAAAGTCCATTTTGAAAAATAAAATTTATAAAATTTCAAAAAGTGGTTATTACTATTCATAACGGCTAGTTTTAATAGCATATTGTTGTTTAGTGAAACTCGGTATTGCGTACGACGCAAGCTATCGAGGAAGGTCACGATTGCGTGTAAAGCAAGCCAAGCAAGTGTTGTGTAGAAAAAGATTCCTTTGATAACATAAAAGTCTCGGGTGTTACAATACCCTTTACAAAACAATCTTGAATTGTTTGTTATTACTTCACCTTATTCATTCAGCTTGTTCTATAAAACCCACATTGTGCCAATAATATTTTTGTTTTCAAGATTGGGTATGAGTTCCCTTGTATCATTCTTTTCAATATCATCCAATTATTCATTCATGGATTTAACCCATTCTAGATTCTCAATGTTTTCTTTCACATCATTCGGTTACACTTTTGAATACAAATAAGTATGTGTAATATCATTTATTATTCTTCTGGCACTACTGGAAAACGGCATATACCCACGTTTCAAAACCGTGGGTATAGCCCCCAAAACTGTGGGTATAGCCTATACCCATGCTTTTGGGACCCGTGGGCTGGAAAGGCGTCGGTATAGGTACCCAGCCTATACCCACAGTTTTCCAAAACTATGGGTATAGCTGTTTTGCCACCGTTTCAAAGAAACATACCCAATTTCCACAGTGTTAAAGTCTTTTACCCACGGTTTCAAAACCGTGGGTATAAATCCTAAAATAATGCATGCGGCGGGTTTCAATCCTGCAATCTCTTCGCTACAAACACCGCACCTAACCACTGCCCTAACATCTCCTATGTGTGTATATATATATATATAGTTAAATATAGTTATATAAACCGTGAGTATAGAGGGAAGAACCGTGGGTATAGGACTCCCGCCAAAAAAAATTCCTTCCCGCGGGAAAAAAACTTTCATACGCACAAATAGGAAACCTATACCCACGGTTTTTCATAACTGTGGGTATAAGTATTTTAGCCCATACCTATCCCCACGATTTTGGGGAAAACCGTGGGTATAGGGGTACCTATCCCCACGGTTTTGGGGAAAACTGTGGGGATAGGTCTATTTTCTAATAGTGTGGTTTGAACCTTGTGATGTTGATCACCTATTATATTCTAAGCTTCCACTTAATTCCTTATCCTTGGATGTGATTTTTGAGTTTCTTCCTCATCACTGGAAATAGCTGAGTCAGTTTCTTCTTCTTGAGAAGGATTACAATTGTTTGTATCCTTATTAGAATTGTTTTCTTCAACTTTCTCAACTTCCTTGTTTTCCTGAGCATGTTTATATTTCATAGAGCTCGCAATTAATTTCATATCTATTAAGTAAAAAATTCTTCGTATTTATTTGTTGAAACATCTATAACATCTTCCTTCTGGAGCATAGACAAGAAAAAATTTATCTTCATCTTTCTGCTCGAACTTACCATAGTTTCCACCTTTATTCTTTACAATACATGGACTCCTAAAAACTCTAAAGTTCTTCTAACTTGGATTTTTTCTAAAAAAACAATTAATATAGAGTCATATATGAATTAGGCCTATAGAAACAATAGTTTTGAATGTATATATAAATGGTCATGGCTTATCTCCAAAATTATTGAGAAGGTCTATGTTCAAGTAACATGGTTCTTCCCATTTCCACCAAGCTTCTTATCTTTCTTTCAGAAAACCCATTTTTTGGGGAGTATATGGGGAATTATACTCATGTTGAATTCCATGGTTCACAAGATATTCTTCAAACTCTTCACTTCTATATTCACCACCATTATCTATTCACAACTTCTTCACAGAATACTTACATTCCTTTTCTTGTTTTATTTTGAAACTTTTAAACATCCTCAAAGCATCTGATTTATGCTTCATATATAAGTAGTGAGAGTAAAATCATTAATGAAATTAATGAAGTACTTATATCCATTTATTGATTTTTTTCACATTATCCAATAGATATCAGAATGAAACAGCTCCATGGGTTGTTTTGAACAAATCTCAACATTCTTATGCACAGCATTTGTAATATTTCCTTTCTAAAAAATATTGCAATGCCAATATCTTCTTATTGGAAAATAAAGAATGTATTAAACACTATCTCTTTTAGATAACTTGATCATGTTTTTCTAAAACATGTGTCCAAGACTTTTATTCCACAATTGATTTTGTCCCACCATACTCATGAAACAATAGTTTTGTGTTTCACCAACTTGAAAAAAAAAATCTTTTTTATATTGGCCTCTTGTAAATATATTTCCATATTTTTTACTTTTCAAAAAAACTAATCTTTTATAAATATAACTTTGTTACCCTCATCACAAAATTGTGAAATAATTAGAAAATTTTGTTCCATCCCATCGACATACAAAATTTTCTTGGATTTTATATTTTCCTTTCTAATGATGCTTGATCCAACACCTTTAATTTTCAATGGTTCATTATTTCCAAATGTACTTGTTCCTTATTTGAATTATTTCACATTCTTAAATAATTTAAAAAATCTTATCATGTGATAAGAACATCCACTATCAAGGATCCAAGGTTGTTCTCCCTTTAAATATTTCAATTTGGTTTCAACAATAAGAGATTTTTCTTCTTCCTTTACCTTCTTCACCTTCAATTTTTGAGAATTAAGAATATTTTTCTAAGCCAGTAACAAAACAAGACATCCCTTCTCAAGGTTTCTAGGGTTTTCACACCTTTCACAGATAGTTTCCAAGGGTTGGAACCTATTTTCAATCTTTATTCCAACCTTTTTAGGTTTCTTCACAACAACCTTCTCATAATTATTTCTTTGAGGAGATTGACTCCCCCTCAACCTATGCCTTTCATAACCTGTGGAATAATAGTAATGTTGTTGGTTAAACCAACATATATTTTCTGTATATATGAATCCACCAAAATACTATAAATATCCCTAAAATGAGTATTTGCCTCTAAAACTTCCATACTCACCGGAATTGTGAGTACGTTTCTCAGCCAATTTCTTTTCTTTATTTACTGAGCCACCCACCATTGTTCTATAAATTGGTGTCTTCCTTTTATTTTATTCTTTTTTGGAACCAGAAGTACTTGAAACTTTTATAGATTCATAATTTTGAAAAACATTTCTAGAATTAGGGTTCTTTGAGACTTATAAATTCCCAACTTTGTTAGTTTTGGCCACATATATGACTTTTCTAGCTTTCTTCTTTTCAGAAACAATTCCATATTTCTTATCTCCCTTTAAAGGTAATTTTGGTTGAACCTTATCATTTTTTTCATTATGAGAACTTTTACTAACTTCATCAATAGATTTTTGGAAACATTCATTTCTCAATTCATATTTAGATATCTTTTGTTGGACAAGTTCCAACTCTTTTTCTTTTTCCCTCACCTTCACCTCCAAATTATCACTATTATTCTTTTCTTCTTCAAGATAATTCTTCAAAACATCAATCTATTTCACCAGCTTCGCATTCTCATCAATTAAACATTCTTGATTACTTTTTTAGGAAAATTCATCTTCCAACTTCTTATTTTTCTTTTCAAACCTTCAGATCTTCCTCAAACACTCTTTCAACTCTTCTTTCAAATGATGTTTAATTTGTGTTTCTTCATCTTTGGAAATACTACTTCTGGATTCTTTGTTATTCACTATTGCAATAAAACTTTTTTCAATACCATACTCAACAGATTTTTTGGATTCAGAATCACTATATTATTCTTCTTCATATTTGGAAAAGAAACTTATTATTTTGGATTTTAAGAGCTTTCTTTATTTCCCTATGGATTTATATTTTTCTTTCTCTCCCTATTTCTTTCATGATATTCTTGTCTTTCTTTATTCTTCCACACTATCCTCTTCTTTCTTTCACCAAGGACAGTTTGTCATAAAGTAACCAACTCCTCCACATTCAAAACTTTTCAAGGGAAGTTTCCCTTTTTATTTCCCTATACCACTTTTCACATTTTTAAAAAACAAGGATAAAATTTCATTGATATTTTTTTATACCTCATTTTCAAAGTCAGAATCTCCATCTTATTCTTTAATAAGATTCCTCTTTGACTTTTATTTATTTTTAGCCTTAAAATACGTTTCTATATCAACTTTTTTTATTTTCATAGCTTTCTCTCTTCTCATTTCATAGGTGATAATAGTGATATGAAAATCATAAATAGATAATGTTTTAGGATCTATGTCTTCTAATGAAGAAACTTTTGCATCAAATTTTTCAAGATCTTTGCAAAAGCTGTAGAATCATCCAACTTTTCACCACAACATCTGATATTACTCATAATTTTACTCACCCTGGTAAAGAAGTCCCCAATAGATTCATTCTCACTCATATTCAAATATTTATATTTCAATATCTGGATTTGTAACTTTTCCATATTCAATTTTTTATTACCTTCATAAATTTTTTTCAAATTATCCCATATACCTTTGGTTGTGGAAACACCTTTCACTAATAATAAACCACTTTAAAAACGTGATGATAAAGTAGTATTCTTCTATCTTCCATCATTCTCAAGATGTTTCTTATCAACAGATGTAAGTGGGTATTTATCATCAATGGGAGGAAACCCAAATATTGTAGCTTCAAGAAATTCATAACTAATAGTCATAAGATAAGGCAACATTATATCTTTTCATATATGATAATTCTTTTTATAAAATACCAGAATACCTTTATGGTTTACATAATTCAAATTCTCCATTAGTAAATAATAAGAGAAGGAAACCTTCAGCTCTAATACCACTTGAAAGTGCCTAGTAATTTTAATTGTATCACTGAAACGGGGAGGGGGTGAATCAATGATACATTTTTCTTTTTAAGTTTATTTTCAATTGAATCAAAATTTGCCTCTTATTAATGATTTCAATTCTCTACTGAAAAAAATAATACATGCATCCACAGGAACATAAGAATTTACAAGGTTTACTATTTAATAAAAATAGCTACTTCCTTAGTGTGGTTTGGAAATGATCCAATTCTACACAATCCACTAGAAAAAAATCCTTGGATTACAATGAGTAGGATATTCCCTTTCACACATGTAGCACTTTGAAAACAATCCACTAGTGTGTGTGCACCCTCTTAACACAAATAGGGTAATACAATGTTTGTGTAAAAACTAATGTTACATGTGATTCTTTTCAAATCAAAAAATGTATTCCTTTTAAAACAATTCTTCACTTTCTTATCAAGAGGTTAGTAAGAACTTCTTGGACTTTGTTAAGAAAATTCAGTCCGATTTTCTGAGTCTGATTCCTCTAAGTACGATTCTCCCTGATACAATTATTCTCAATATGATTATCCCTAGTATGGAAAATATTATTTTGATAGAATACAATAGATATGAATAGACACCACTTCAATACTGAGTACGATAAACTTATTATGATTCTTCTTCAGTATGAGAACCCCAATATAGAAATCCAGAAGTCGATTATCCAACCTGATATGATGATCATACGAATATGATTGACAAGCTGAATATGATAATCAGCTATGTATGATAAGTTCTTATTATTATGATTAGTTGAATACAACTTTATGATCTTTTCTCTTCTCCTATGAATTCTTTCTGTTGAAACTTCTTCAACAAAGATCAACACGGTAACTTATTTCTCTCACCAAAAACTTAGAGCTTCTCTCGCTACTGCAGTGATCAGTACTTTAGTCATCAAAAAAGTAAAATGTAATTTTTTTTCTTTTATAGGTGACCCTTTAGATTTTTTGTAGGATTCCCAAAAATCTTTCCTTCTCACAAAAATTCACCCAAATTTTAGTTTCCCCAAAAATCTCAGGTTCATTTATGACTTGGTCAAATTTTCTCGAATCTTCTCGACTCTTCTACAATCTTTACTTCTTAAAACTTTCATTTCAATCACTAGTCTGATTTCAATTACTGTGTATGATTTTATAATTCTGATTTATTCAAAAAAATATCTATATCAATTGAATTTAAGTATATAAAGAAATGGATACCACTTCTGAATGTTGAATACAATCATTCTTTTGAATGTCGAGCTCCCCCTTGATAGCACATTCAGAAAACTCCTTCACCTATGATTTTTTAACCTCTTCTACTCCTTCAATATTTCTCTTGACCTAGTTGAGATACAAAAATTCTTCTTCTCCTATTCTCTTAACCCAGTTGAAAAATTCACTCCAAATTTCAAATCTTTCTTATGACAATTCATTCAACCATCTAACTCATCTTGAGTATGATTGTCCAAAGTAGGATCTTTCTATGTAAGATTGTCCTAGAAATGATTATTATGATAACGATCATTTTGGATATGATATTTTTCTTCCTGATACTAAGTAAAATCATCCTAGGTATGAATTTTTTATTATGTATACGATGGTGATCATATGCTACATTCAATCAGAAGCTTCTTATCCACTCCCCCTTTCTTTCATCACACTTGCATCACAAGTTCTCAATTCAACTTATGATTTATATGAAATAAAAATCAGAAAAGCATCATCACATTTAATTTATCATAGTCATAGAGACTCTGATACTCCCATTATAATACCGAATTCATAGTGAATCCAATGACCATTTACTTCCAACAAGATATTTTCACTTTCAGTTCGGACCAAGGTGAGTCTGATTAGAACCATTTCTTCTAAACGCCATCTTCTTATTAAGATAGAATTTCATAGTCAGTATAATTATTTTGAAAAAACATGAGTCTGATTCTTTTGAAAACGAGATTCAATACAATTTTCAATAAATACGCAGTGAGGTGATTTCCTTTCTTCAAAAACTTTCTTGACAACAAAATACAGCAATCAACACATTAATAAAATCACCTTCATTATCATCTTGGTACTAACATACTATAATCACATAAATACTTATAATATCATAAATTATTGACTTATAACATTTCAACACCCACTAATTAACAATTCCTTATTAAAATCATCATTTTTGGGTGTTAACTATTTTATTTTTTTATGAGAATTTTCATTTTGTAGTTTAGGTCCTTATATTTTCATCATGTCCACATGATCTCCAGAATTTTAATAATGATATAAATATAATATATATTCCTTATATATATTTATACTCATCCATTAAAGGTAGAGATAGAAAAATTAATTATATCATTCTTGGAGATGGTATGTTGTACATACGCATGAACTTTGTTTTCAATTTTTGACAGATGGAATGAAAGAAAAGTAAATAGTAATTCACCTTTACAAAATAATTATTATATCATATATATTCATTTTATTATATTCTTATTACCTCCCATGTAAAGCGTAAATGATAAATAGATCACATCGCTTCATGGAGGTGGTAGTCCACACATACGCACGAGTGATATTATCATTTTCCAACGGATTGGAAAGTAAGAAGGTAGATATAATATTATAATTATAGAATTATAACTATGTCATAAATAAAATACATAAACTTTAAACCCATCATAATAACCATCCATGAACTGTAGTTATGGAAAATGAATTGTATCTCTATATGGAGGCGGTTGTCCACATGTATGCACAAGCGATATTTTCACTTCCCATTTGTTGAAATATAAGGTGGATAATTGTGGTTAAATAATGATAATAACATTTCAGTATATTGAGTATATTTAAATTATTATTTTTTAATGAATTCCAAAAATTTAGAGTAGGTAGAAGATGAAATAAATTGAAATTGGTCAGGTAATAAAATTACCTCTTCTTCGATAGGCCTCCTTTAGATCCCTTTTTAAAGACCCTTGGAAGGGCATTTTAAGAAGACCATAACCACAAATTCATGGATAGGTAAATTGAGAAGAGAATTGGGTAGGGTTTTTTTGAGATATATGTCTTAAATTGGTGTAAATAACATAAAGAATGGGTGTCCTTTTGTAAGTGGGGTAGAGGACACACTTGGAATTTCTTACAAGAATAAAATATAATAAATTAATTCTCAATAAAAATGATTATAAATGAAAATATATTCATATATGTGAGAGGATAATGTCTAAAATGGCTATAAAATAGTATTTAGACAATTTTAATTAGAAAAAACCATTTTCTATTGGTGTAACCCCTCCCCCAAGTAAACTCTTTTTAACCTTAACCACAGTAACAGATTTTTACTATTTTCACTATTCATTATAAAAAAATTAAGTTGAACTTATAACATAATAATAATTTTTCTGATTCAAAATATGTAATCCATTTTATCAAATTTAATTCATATAATTAGTGAAATTTAATTAAATATTTAACCCGCAAAACATGGTGAAAAGTGGTTTTCCAAGAAACAAATTTAAGTATAAAGAGTTTTTATATCAAAATTCAACCTAAAATGGATTTCAATGACATAAATTGTATTATTAATAATAAATTTTAACAAATTATTCTTTTAAAACATTTTAAAAAAAATATATATAAATTTTTAAATGCTTTAAAAGAAAAGGCAATATTGAATAAAAATAAGTATTTTTATTATTCATCAAAAAATCAATCTTTTCAAAAAAAAATCACTCTAAGATAATTTTTACATGATGATTTAAAAAATGTTAATTCTTTATGAAAAAATTATAAACATGTTATAAATTAATTATATTATTTTATCAAAAAAGTAATAAAACCCATTTTTAGGGAAAAATGTATTTTTAAAGCATATAATGACTTTACTGTAAATTGAGTACTTATTTATCAAAATGTTAACTTTATCTAAAACCCATAAACATATTTTTTTCAAAATTTGGTTATTCAAATTCACTCTTCCAATTTAATAGCTATGGTATATTTTTATACTATATTATAGTTCATTGAGACTAGGGGTTTAATCTATCTCAATCTATCAAAGAAATTAAATTTATTTGAAGAGAAATATATCATAAAATCTCTAGGTGTTACATTTTACCCCACTTAAATTTAATTTAACCCCTAAAATTACATCACTATAATACAAAAACAATGAGGATATGTTTGTTTCATCGCATCTTTGGGTTCTCATGTAGATTTTTTGAATTTTTGATTCCTCCAGAGAACTTTAACCAGCTGAGTTTACTTATTCCATAGCACTTTATATCAATAGTCCAAGATTTATAATGGTTTTTATTCATAGTAAAGAACATGCTTTAGTGGTATAACATACGATTTTAGTACATGTGAAAGATTATGAATGTACTTCTCAAAAGATATATATGGAACATGTCGTGAACTTGAAAGAGGTTCGTTGTAAGTGCCAACCGATAAGCTGTCATCCCAAATCGATCAAGAATATCAAGGGGACAATATACCTAGGTCTCGGATTTCCCTTATTAATTAATCTCATAACATTATTCCATAATTAAATTCCTAGGAATACCTTCTCACCAACTTCAAATTCTATATTTCACTAATGATTGACACCGTAAATTTTCTGTCGACTCTAAGTTTCCTTGATGTAATTTTGAATAGATCTAACTTTCTATTCCATTTCCTCATATAGATCAGGTCACAATAGATTTATTTCTCCAAATTAATCCTATAAGATTAGATTTATACACTTATTTATATATATGGAATCAATAGGACCCATATAAATGCTCGAGTGAAAGATATTTTTTTAAGAAAACTCAACTAGAGGAAGGTGTTGATCCTAGATACCTTTGAACTCTATAGAACAAGATACTAGAATATCCTCCAAGGTTTGAATCATTCTC
The DNA here is from genome assembly GCA_963277665.1 of Viscum album. Taxonomy (NCBI): domain Eukaryota; kingdom Viridiplantae; phylum Streptophyta; class Magnoliopsida; order Santalales; family Viscaceae; genus Viscum; species Viscum album. Next base: position 1,752,892,900 of record OY728136.1, on the reverse strand, counting down.
TCAAAGTAACCATATATATAAGGATGATAAGAAATACTAAAACATAACTATGAATCCATATCATACTGAATCATTTACTAGAACTTCAAGATAAACCTCATATCCCGATTAGATATAATAGAATTTCATACTCTATTAAACCTTACCACTTTTTAATGTATATTCTAGAAAATTGATCAAGAGAGAAATTTTCTCTAATATAAATGAAATGTTCTAACTTCATGAGGAGATTAACTATAACCCAAATATCATTATATCATTTTTATGTTTTGGGGAGTCCAATGAAAAAGTCCATGGTAATATTTTCCCACTTCCATTATAGTATGGGTAATGGTAGTAACATATCCTTAGATTTATGTCTATCATCCTTAACTTTTTGACATAATAAGCACTGAGATACATACGCTTCAATATCTCTATTGATGTTATTCCATCATAAGTACTCTTTCATATCTCCATACATCTCCATTCTCCTAGGATGAATAGATAATGATGAACTACGAGCTTCATCCAAAGGATCCTTCTTCAAATATGGGATGGATGGAACAAATACACAATTCTTGAACCTTATGACTCTATAATAATCAAGGTAAAACTTAGTAACATTTCTCACCTTATTTTTTATCTCTGTATCCTCCTTCTATACATTTTAAATCTTCACTTGGATAGATGGGTGAACACTCATTTGAGAAAGATAATATTTCTACCCTTCCTTTGATACTTCAAGGTTCATCCAGTGAAAATCAAGAAATAGTAGATCTTTTGTAATACTCATTATATATAAGGTATAATTATCCTTTAAATGTAAAGAATTATTCACCTTGTTCACTTTCCCATGGTGGTAATGTGTTGATAAGTTATAATATTTAATCAAATTCAACCATGTTCTCTAGTGAATATTCAACTCTTTCTGAGTGATTATATACTTTAAAATTTTATAATCAGTATATATGTCATGCATTTATACATAAAGATAATGACTCCATATCTTTAATGAAAAAATCACCACAGATAACTCCAAATAATGATTTGGGTAATTTTCCCCATGACCCATCATTTTTCATGAAGCATAAGATATCACCATATCATTCTACATGAGGAAAAATACCATTACCTTCTTTGATGCATAACTAAAGATCCCAAAACCTTCACCATTGTAGGGTAGTGTATTTATAAGTGTGCTAACTAACCATATCTTTAGTTACTTGAAACTTTCCTCACATTCATCAATCCAAAGGAACTTGGTTCCCTTCTGAGTTAACTTGGGGATTATATTAGATAGCAATGATAAATTTTCTACCAAGTGTCGGTAATATCCATCCAAACCAAGAAAACTATGAATATAATTCACTATGGTTGGTCTAGGCTAACTATTAATAAATTCTATATTTGGTGGATCCATAGATATACCCTCTCTTGAGATAATATGACCCAAAAATAAAACTTTTTGTAGACAAAATTCATACTTGGTAAATTTTTCATAGAAATTATCCTTCCTTAGGGTATTTAGTATAATTCCTTAAGTGATATTCATGCTCTTCCTTTCTATTAGAATATATATAATAATATCATCTATAAACACTACCTAAAATTTATCAAGGTAATCTCTAAAGACTCTATTCATTAAATCAATAAAGATAATTGGAGAATTAGTAAGACCAAATGTAATCACTATAAATTCAAAGTGTCCATACCTTATAAGGAATGTTTTATTGGGTATGTATTCACTTTTAACCCTCAACTGATAGTATCCAGATTGAATATCAATCTTGGAAAAATATTGATCTCCTCGTAATTGATCAAACAAATCATCAATAAAATATAGAGGATACTTATTCTTGAATTTGATCTTGTTAAGTTCCTGATAATCAATATAGAGTCTCATTGATACATTTTATTTTTAACAAAAAGAATAGGTGCACCCCATGGTGATGCATGTTTCCAAATTAATCCCTTTTCAATATTCTCTTAGAGTCGTTTCTTTGATTCCTAAAACTCAATAGGGTCTATTCTATAAGGATTCTTTGAAATTCATGTATCCCTGGGTATTAGTTCTATTAAAAACTCAACTTTACAATTTAGTGGAATACTAGTAAACTCTTTCAAAAATACATCAAAAAACTCTTGTACAGTAGGTATATCTTTGATGTTGAATTTCTCTCCAACAATTTGAGATAAACACCCCTTTTTAATAGGAATAAAGACCCTTATAATGGATATAATTTCTATTGGAAGTTAATATTTATCATTAAACTGATATATGATCATAGATTAGTTCAGAATATAAAATGTGACTTTGATTACTTGAAAATTTATGTTTTATTTATGTAATGAAAGTCAATTTATGCCTAAGCTAACATCAAATTCAACTAGAAGGATAATAACAAAATTTGTATGAAACACATTCACATAAACTTCAATAAAAGAATAATCATATACTTGAGATGCGAATATCATACCATTAGAGATTTTCATTTATAATTCAACATCTAATCATTGAGGAAGTATTATAATTCCCTTATAAAATTCTTTAGATATAAAAGAGTGTATAGATCCAAAATTAAATAAGATAATATCAGTTATAGAGTGGATGGTAAGTGTACCTTTCACCACTTTGTTATTGTACCCCCACATTATCAATAGTTATCATATGATATTTCCCTTTTAATATAGGATTAAGAGGTTTTTTATGGAAATAAATATCATTAACCTTCATATTTTATCACTGGTTAGAATAATTCCCGTACTTCTTACATTTGAAACACTAGAGTGTGGGTGGTGAATTCTTTGGTTCTTTTTCTCTATCATTAGGTAACTTCTTTCCATCACTCTAACATTAAATTTACCAATGACATTTTTCCCACACTTAGAACATTTACCAATCCTTTTGAGACAATTTTCACTATGTTTACTTCCACACTTCAAGAATTAAGGAATGATCATATTCTTCTCTCCATGGTTTTTAGAATATCCTTTGAATTAAATATTTATTTTCTTATCAAAACCATGATATTGATAGGTAACTCAAATCTCCATATCCACCTTGATAGACCATCGATCGATTTCTCCATAGCTACTGAAGTCCCTTATGTCTAACACCCTTCAAAGACTTGGTTTTAAGCCACTGAAGAATCGATCAACCTTACTTTCAGGTTGGATGATGATACCAGAAAAGTACGTCAAAAGTCTTGTAAAATTCTTCCCATAGGTACTAACATATTAATTATCCTTATTCTTTACCTTAAGAAATTACTTATCCGTTTTTATATGAAGAATACAAGGAAATTAATTATTGAAAAATAATCTCCTAAACTCATCCAACTCTAAAGAGTCAATTTCTTCATGTTTCCCCATGTTCTTGATAAGAGTCCACTATTGATCTCCTTTACCTTCTAAATAATAAATAACTAAAATAAATTTTTGATATTCTGAACACTGGAGAACATAAAATATATTTTCAGTGGTACTGATCCATATCTTAGAAACTAGTGGATCAGTGGACCCACTAAAAGAAGGTGGATGTTTCCTCATGAACGACGTAATAGAACATCCTCCACTCCATTTCTTTTTGGAATATCAGCATGATTCAAATCTTGGGAATGTTATGTAATAATAGAAACAATATTTTCCATTCTATATCCCATAACATTTGGTTTCATAGGAGGATAGTCATTTCATTGTCTATCACATTCAGCATTAACATAGTTCCTTTGGGTTCCATCCATTGACAAAAATCAAAAATCATAGTGTAATAAATGGTAATCATATTGGGAAGCCTTATAATAATGAAAAATAATTTATAGGATATCTAAATCATGAATCCTTATTTTCATCCTAGGACACGTTAGGTTTAACCAAGGTCATCTATGGTCATCATCTATTCAAATCTTTCATAATGGTTCATAAATAAAATGTGAATTAACCAAATCATATCCTCTATGAGTGTCAAATTGGGTGTGTAGTAAGGGCGTAATCACTGTGCACCATAATAATGCTCAATATATAATTGAACAACTCTTTTTGGGGTTATTAAACCTAGATTAATCTATTCCAAAACCACATCAACTTATAGTATCTATACAGGGATGTTTTACTAAGAAAACCACACTCCTTTATTTTTCATAACATTCATAGGATTATACTAAGAGTTATCACTAAATGTTTCTTATCCTAGTTTATAAAGGTAACTAAAAAATTCTCTGATACCAACTATAGTGATCCATACTTCTCATACATAAATATTACATCTTATTAGATGAATATTCAATACATAAAATTACAATCCATTATACAATCATAAAGGTTTAGTGTCTTTGGAAACTTGGATATAGAAATATCATGTTCATAAGAGATCTACATCATCTTTCACTAAGTTCCTTATAACTAGTACCCCTCTTAGACTTATCATACTTAGAACTTTCTTCATAACCTAGGTAAAGGAAATGTAAGAAAGGGTGATAAAGGATTCTCGGTAAGGGTAAACAAGGGAGATATTAATGATCAATTAAACATAACATGAGTGTAAGGGTATGAGAATAAGAGTTTAACATTTCAAAACCATACCCTATATATCATAGATCATAATATTGAGTCATGGAATAATGCATATCAGTTCATAAGACATGAATCATAAAGAAATCAAAGAACATGATCCATGAGAGTATAAAATTGGCATAAGACATAAGTTTTTGGCATACACATAATCATAGAAAATTATCTCCTTAGTAATGGATCACTACCAAGAATATCATAGTATATTGGGTTCACTCCCCATCCCATCATATTGTTTTTCAAGGTTTTCTCCCAAGACAATCATAGTGAAAAAAGTCCCTTACTAAACTGGGTTCACTCTCCATTCCAGTCCTTATTATCTCATGAGATTGTTTCGCACGGAATCCGGGGATGACCTCCTGGACGGGAGATTCAAACGTTCCGATCGGTTTCTAACGGGTTTGTTCGTAGAACCGGAAACATCCAATGATTCCACATCCGTTTGGACCTACTTTCCAAAGGCAGGCGCTCATTAGCTTGTGGGCTAATGAGGCTTAGGAATTTGCATTGGTTGAGAGGATGGGAGGTCGGACTCATCACACCTTTTTGAGGGGAATTATTGTCTACTCCGGGACTCTCTTTATAGATTTAAGTTAAGTTCGTGAATCCTTATTACATTAACAAGTATAAAATGAGCTTTCCTTTAGTTTTAACAATCAATGATTAAATATGAAAGAAATTTAGAGAATCTTTTATATGTATTCGAGGTTCTTCATCAATATAGAATCATCTATATTTGTTTAGAGATTCTTGGTCAATGGTATCCTTCAAAACATTTATATAAAAGTCTCTCAGTCATTTTGATGACCAGGCTGGTTTTAAAGCCACTCAGTGGGGCACTTGAAGTTTATCGTCATTCAGAAGGACAGAGATTATTTCAATGTTGGGATCGAACCCATAAATGGGCTACCTACGTATCCTTTGTTTTGAAAAAAGGAATCAGAACCCACGTAGTTCGAGAAATGGGATATGATGTTTATGATTTATGGCTCAAAGATGAATGTCATAATTAATTTTACACTCTAAGCTCACGTGAGTCATGCTCGGTGTGAGAAACAAGAGGTATTGGTAAAATTCAGACAATTGTTCCATAAAAGATGCAATCATAAGAATTGGTTTTGGGGCTTATGTATAGATGACTGCCCAGATAGGCGAAGGTTTAGGATTTACTTTTAGGGAGAAAATCCAAGAACAGGGTCCACAAAGTTATATGTGCTTCATGGAGATTTGAATACTCTAATCTTGGGGCTTACTCCTAAGGAGGATGCCCAAGTTAGGAGGGGACTTATGATTGGGTTTTATTCCTGAAAAGGAAACCCAAATCAAAGGTAATTTATGACTGGTTAAGAGAAATTTTAAGAGACTTGGGGCTTACTCCTAAGAAGGATGCCCAAGATTTATGACTAGGACTTATTCCTGAGAAGAAAGCCTAGGTTAGGGGACTTGGGGCTTACTCCTGAAAAGGAAGCCCAAGGTTATGACTGAGTCTTATTCCTGAAAAGGAGACCCAGGTTAGGGATTAAGGTTTGGGGCTTACTCCTGAGGAGGATGCCCAAGATTAAAGGACTTTGATTGGGGCTTATTCTTAAGGAAGATGCCCAAGATTCATGACTAGGACTTATTCCTGAGAAGGAAGCCTAGGTTAGGGGACTTGGGGCTTACTCCTGAAAAGGAAGCCCAAGATTTATGACTAGGACTTATTCCTGAGAAGGAAGCCTAGGTTAGGGGACTTGGGGCTTACTCCTGAAAAGGAAACCCAAGGTTATGACTGAGTCTTTATTCCTGAAAAGGAGACCCAGGTTAGGATTCTCTCATCTTAAAGGATGAGGTTGAATGAATGAACTCTCAATCTTTGATGACATAAAGATGTTTAAATCACTAAGTTTTGAGAGATATTTCACAGAATTCCTTTCAGATAAGGATGTCAAATCAAGAAATCAGGCCATAAATAGCTTTGAAGAGTATCTTGAAGACTGAATCTTGAATAGGAAGGGTGAAATGGCTTAAGAGGGGTAAAAATGGGCAAGATGGGCACCCAAAAAGATAGGGGCGCGCAAGTATTGAAGGTCGCGCAAGTCCTGCGGCGGCGCGCAAGTATTGGTCGCGCAAGTATACTTGCGCGACATGAGGGATACTTGCGCGATTTTCAACCAGAGTTGAAATACTTGAGCGACTCTTTTTTAAACCCTTTATAATCCTCTTGAGTTTCTTCCAGAGAAGGGACGCGCAAGTTATATTGAAGGAATTAAGTCGGCGCGCAAGTGTTTGATAAGTTTCAACACTTGGGCCTTCCTTCTTCTCTTTAGATCTTCCGTTCTAGGTAAAAGATTACCTTAGAAGTGTTCCGGAAGCTTTGAGAAGAGACTTGGGCGTCGGGAGCTTTGATCCGAGTTTCTGGGAAGAGATCCTCTCGAATGGGGGGCCCACAGGGTCTATTTATAGGCAAAAGAAGACCCTGGGCGGTTACTGGGCGGTTACCAGATCTGTCGCGCAAGTACCTTGCACGACCATGAGGGGTCGCGCAAGTGTTGAGGCGGCGCGCAAGTATACTTGCGCGACCAAGAGGGAACTTGCGCGACCTCTGGGCAATGTTCTCCTTTTTCATCCCTTTGTCGATTTTTGATGTTTCTTCAAAGGATTAATCACTTTGAGCTCAGATATTCCCTTTTCCGAACTTTAGATTCCGTGACGAAAGGAGCGTCAACAAAAGTCCCCCCTCAGAGTTGGATCCGGAGAAAAAATGAGGATTTGACTCTGAGGAAATCGAATCCCTCTAAAGGAAAAGGGCGGCGCGCAAGTCTTCAAATGCACAGAAGTCGGCGCGCAAGTCTTCGTCGCGCAGGCATTGAGCACTCTGGATGCGGCGCGCAGATAGGCCTCCTGGCCTATAAATACACGGCTTCCGGCCGTAGATGGCATCTGAAGTTCCGGATTTCTCGAGCTCTCGCCGCGCAAGTCTTCCTCGTCGCGCAAGTCTCTTGTTTTCGCTGTTTCTTCGCTGCCGCGCTACTCTCAAGGTAATAGGGCTTGCGCGGTAATACTTGCGCGACCAAAACTTGCGCGGCACATGTACCACTTGCGCGACATCTCCATACTTGCGCGCCTTAATGCCTTAGCCATTTTTTCAAATTTTTTCACAAATTTTATGAAAAATAAAACCCATTTAAGAGTTTAATTTATTCAACTCCTGTGCAGATTCAATGGCTCTTAGACCTGGATTACTTGATGAACTGGCTAGCAAGCGGATAGATGATATGATGAATATCATTGGCCCTGATTACTATACTGTCAAAAACAGCACTCTTCCAGATTTGGCTAAGTATCTGAAGAAATATCATTACGACTTTCCTCACTGCACTTATCTACCTTTGTATGGTCATGGTCATCTGCAAGAAGTCATTATTCCAGAAGTAAAGAATTATCTTCCATTTTCTTGGTTTCAGAATTATACCAATTTTGCTTCAGCAAATATCTCAGGCGGAGGAGTATTTCAAACTGCTGGAACAGTAGAGAAGGCTTATGTGATGCATCATAGCCCTTGCACACCAGATCTGAAAAAACATACACCTGAGCTTCAACCACATTGTCATCCTTCAATCTTCCGAGATGCTCAGATGGATCAGTCCAAAGGCTGGAAGAAAAGTTGGGATTTCCGCCCTGGGGGAGGTGTGAATCCAACTTGGATGTGGGCATACTGGGTGCGACAGACTTGCGCAGAGTTTATTGAGGATCTGAAGAGAGCTGCAATATATGAAGCTGTTTGGGTTGGGCAGACATATATTTACAGACATGATATCTTCGTGCCAGAGATACTCAGCCACTGGAGTCCAGCGACTAATTCTTTCCACTTGACTCATGGAGAAGTAGGTATCAGTTTGTGGGATGTCCACAAGATTTCAGGAGCTCCAATCTTGGGCGACATGTATGATGAATTCATTCCTCCCAAGGTGACTTGGAATGATCCAGAGAAGACTCCTGCTTTGGCTCGAGAATTATTCAAAATCTTTCACAAGCTCAAGAGTTCAGAGACCTCATTAACTCATTTCAGAAAAGATATCCATCCGGAAGAATGGATGAAGGTGTTTCTTACTGAGAAGAAAGGGATGGAGCCAAAGGAAAAAGGATCCAAGAAAAAGAAATCCAAGGATACCCGGCCCAGACGTCCTACCACTTGCCCAAAACCTGAGAAGAGAGGAGCTCCTGGCACATTCTGGCCAACTCTAGAAGCAGGAGAGTTTGAAAAATGGGGCTATGAAGTGAATCAAAGAATTCCAAAGAAAACTCGTCTGGTGAGTTTCTTGGCAATGTGGCTCAGTATTTACCTCTTGCCGGTCAGGGATTCGAAGGGAGGCGTTAGGCCAGGGACCTTCGTCATTGCGGCCAAGTTAGCTGAGGGAAAAATTGTTGGGTTAGCCACCCCCATTTTAGCAAAGATCCACAGGAGTTTACTTCACGTCTTCCAGGGTAAATCTCCTTTAAGAATAGTGGGACCATTCCAGGTTTTGTGGGGATGGATCGCCACTCACTTCAGGACTTACAATGTACAGAATGGATTACAAATTCCTGGAAGCTCTTTCAGACCGTCAGTGCAAGCATTCTCTGGAATTGCTCCATTAGATGTCAATGGTTATGACATAAAAGTAAGACTAAGCATGTATAAGGAATTCAACTTCTTTCCTTATGGAAGTCCGCCATCTGGGCGGTTTGTTGATGATGGGAAAGCCCCTTTGGATTTGAGGGCATACATGCTAGCTTGCAGGGATGGCGTGTTAGTAGCCAGGATTGATGGAGAAATCATATGCGAGGCCTATGCTCCATATAGATTTGCACGCCAATTCAAATGTTTGCAACAGATTGTTGTATCCCCTCCAGTACATGTCAGGTTAGAGCAACATCCGATGGTTGCTCGACAACTATGGTTGCTGACATCAAGAGAGAAGACTGGGGCAGTATTTGATCTACCAGTTGAAAAAGCGGCACATTATCTGACTACATTTTATGCCGAACACTGGATAGCATCATACCCCAAAGGGATATTGAATCATCCTGTATATCAAGTGGGAAAGAGGAAGAGGACTGTAGAGAAAGAAACTCTTCCTCATGAAGGTGATGCTTCTCCTCCTGAAATAGGTTCAACAGACTCCTCCTCTAGAACTGATTCCTCATATCATCATGATGGGGATGATGAGGCACAACCGGCAGCAAAGCGGTTTCGTGCCCGATATAATCCTCCGGCCAGAGTTAAAAGACCCACTCCATCAGCTCCTGGTGAGTTATTTGATTGTAATAACTTCAATCACTGCTACTTTATAAAGTAATAAGTCTCACTTTCTTATTCTCTATCTGTAGTTGCAGGAGTTGGGAAGAAATTAAAATCAAAAATTGTAGGACCTTCCTCACAGCCTTTATATCTAAGACCAGAGGCTGTTTAGCTATGGCAGAGCTTATACTGTGATACTGAAACCGCCTGGCTAGATTTGTGTGAGGGTCTACAACTTCCTGGGATAGGATATCTTCTAGCTTCCAAAGACCTTCAATACGGAGATAACCCCAATGAAGTGAGGGCTTACATCAGAGAGCTGGAAATGCTCATATATGCCACTGATAATTCGGTTCCTATCACCAGGCGGGTGAAGGAAATGATTGATCGTGGCACCACTAAGGGGGCTGGTGGTTCTGGAGATGAGGAGTGGCAAGAGTACGTGGCTCCTGAAGATGTAAGTTTTATTTCCTTATTTTCTTTGCAACTTGATTTCAGTTGAAGCTTTGTTTCTTAAGGAAGTTATTTTCTTCATCTTGCAGCTTGCAAAGAAAGGGACCGGGGTTCCTTCGCCACAATATAGCCCTGGTGGTACCGCTGTTGGGGCTGCTGCTGATTCTCCTCGCGAACCAGGCGAGATATCTCCAGGCCAGCAGGCCATGAATGAGGCACTGGACATAGCTTTTCATTCGCCAATCCAAGTGCCAATAAAGGAGACAGCTGAAACTCCAAAAAAGCAAAAGAAGCCAAGGCAACGAAGGAGGAAATCCTTAGCTAAACGTTTCATTAGCAGTGGTAAGTCCTTCGAACAATCATGATTTTATACCCATAATCATATGGTTACTCATATTTCTGAGGATTGCAGGGGCTTCTTCAATTTCCCCCTTGAGGGAAGGGACTGATCCTTCTTCAAAGGCCGTGGAGGGTGCTGTAGAACAACCACAAACTCAAGCTGACTTGGTAGCTTCTGGAGAAGAGCTGCCATCCATTCCCAGTATCCCTCCCACTACTGAAGATGCTGTCCAGGGTCAGGGGTTGCAGGACATAAGTCAGCAAGAAGACATAGCAAATGCTCCCACTGGTGAGACTAACCAAGATTCTGAAGTATCATTGGATGAAATGATGAATCAAGGAATGACTTTTGAAGAATTTTATGATCATGCTAGATTGTCATGTGATTTAGAAGACCTTGGGCGTGAGTGTTACCCTTCGCCCAAATTTTTCTTTAAAAAGAAAATATTTCTAATCATGATGTAAAATAATATGCAGTTTCTTCCGTAGAAGCTGCTGAACTGCCAATGCCTGAAGAGGGTGTGGACACTGATGTCAACCCTATCATTGCAGAAACATTAGCTCAAGTAGAGCTAAATCCAATAAACTCTCCTGAGACCCATCTTGAAAATCCTGTTGAAACCGGGAAAGATGGGGAGAAGTCTTCTCATGTTGCTGAACCACCATTGGGTAAGGGATAACAATATTTGTGATTGTACTTTATTTGCAAGACAATCCATTCTTTTGTTATTCTTTAAGATTCAACTAAAATCTTTCAATTGATCATGTAGGGCCATCAACTGTAATGGCTAGATCCGGAGATGAGGCTTCAGCCTCTGCCCCAACGGGAATTGAAAGTGAAAAATCCCAAGTCAGAGGGGAAAGAGCAGAACGAGGCACTTCCTTGAGCATGTTAATTCCAGATTACATACCCCCTTCTGACGAAGATGTTGAATCAGATCCAGAGATGCTCAAAGCGTTCAGCTTTTCACGACGTAAGGCGTGGAACAATATATGGAACATCATATCGGGGGTGCCCTTAGAAGAGCTACCATCAAAAATTTCCCGATTGTCATCCCAATTTGTTATAATGGGACTTGGTGGTTTTGGGTATGAAAAGATCCATGCTGCAGTGAAACAGATTATCTTCAGGAGGGAGCAAATGCAGACAAGTCGCGAAGATTTGACCAGAGTGAAATTGTCAGTCAACTTAGGCGAATTTGAGGCTGCGATATCCCAGGCTGAAGCTGATTATGTTGTCAAGATGAAGGATCTGAAACAAAAAATCAAAGAAAAGGTCGTCCAGCAGGTGCAACTCCAGCAACAGTTAGATGCTGTTACTGGGGAACTTGATCAGCTTAATGAATCATTGGATGAAACTCATATAAATTGCATGAAAGCCATTGCAGATGCTAAGAAGGCACTTCAGCAAGCTGAAAAGAGTGAAGGTGGTCAAGTGCACGAGCTTCAAGCAACTGTTGATAAGGCTCAGGATGCTATACATCAAATGAAGACTTTTGTTGACAATCTCCTGTAATTTCTTGAAAAAGAGAAGAGATTCCAATCTGTGGATGTCCTTCTAACTCTTGTGTATCAATGAAAAACACTTTTGTCTTCAATCATTTGTACTTGCATTCTTCCATTACCTGCTTCAAATTTACTTAAGCCAATGGGCTTAGTAAGCATAGTTTGATTTTTACTAGGATTATTACAAATAACCCTACAAACTTTGAATCTTTTAACTGCTCAATATTACCTAAATCATACAAAAAATGTATATTTAGTGAGCTGGGACTTGACTTTTATTCATAGTTCCTCTGTCTTTTGTGTGGGCAGTTTAAAGTCATGCAAGCCGGACATAAAGGGGCTAATGTTTAAGGTCGAAAATAGCTTTGACCGAAAAAAGGAAAAAAATGGATTCAATTCTTTGATAATTTACCTGAAAATAAATTACCATACTCAAGTATGAGAGAAAATATGTAAACTATGGCTTAAGAATATTTGAATCTGAGGAATGATATGAAAAAGAGCTAGAAGGCATTTAGAAAAAGTAGTTTCCAAGAATGAAGTTACTATTATTTAACAAAACCCGTTAGGGGGTTGAAATATGCAGGGCCACCTATGGGCATTGGCTGCATAGTCAAATAAAATAGCATCTTTTGGCTGATAAGTCTGTTATGTGGACTGTTTATGCAAGGCCACCTATGGGCACGTGCTGCATAGTCAGGCAAAAGAACTCTCAGAAATTTACTTTCCTAGTGCTAAAAGCCAGTGAAAGTTTATGGAGATTCAAATTTTCTAAAGCATAGAGTTTGTTGTATGGAAAGAGGTACTTGAATATGGAAATGATATTTCCGAACAAAAATATCGAAGAACTGGATGAATATCACTCCTACGAAGGTCTGACCCAAACGTAGGGAAGAAGAATAAACCATAGACTTGAATACTTTCAGATCATGAAAAAGGATATGGGACAAATATGTTAAGGATGGCTATTTTTGCGGATCCCTACATACTGTCGTTTAAGACAAATAAGAACAAAAGAGGCATTCTTCCCAAGAATGAAGTTACTATTATTTAACAAACCTGTTAGGGGGTTGAAAACATGCAGGGCCACCTATGGGCATTGGCTGCATGGTCAAATAAAATAGCATCTCTTGGCTGACAAGTCTTTTATGTGGACTGTTTATGCAAGGCCACCTATGGGCACGTGCTGCATAGTCAGGCAAAAGAATTCTCAGAAGTTTGACATTTTTGTGACTAGAAGTCATGAAAAGGGTTATGAAGATCTGAAAATATTTTAAGGTTAGGATTATAACACATAAAGATGGGTATTGTCCAATGTATATAGAGATACATAGGTCAATGAAAACCATAATCATGTTGTGGCTGGGTCCTGAATTGAAATTTTGGACTTCACTACGTATCTCATAAGAATGAGAATCAAGCCATACGTAGTTCTTGAAATGCAGTTTAACGTCGTGCAGGACGAAAGGATGAGTGATCTTAGTTTAGGGTCATAGAATTTGGACCATAATAATGAATACACAGTGTGTGTTTTCATGAGGACTTTTCAGCCAAGGGACTGAAAGTGAAATTTGGGGTTAGGCCCAAAAGACTTGGGACTGGATTCGAGGGACACTCGAATGTTCCTACGTATCCCATAAGGATGGGAATCAAGTCCACGTAGTTCTAGAATTACCCTTTGTACAAATTTGGTTCGTACATGTGAAGGGTGAAAGGGGACTTTAGTGCAATGATGGTTTAACCTAAGATAAAAAATTCAGGCATTACCATGTATGCACGTAGTCTTTTAAAAAAAATGAAAAACTATGATTGAAAAATCAATGTCAATAATAGTTCTCTCTCAAATGAGGAAATCAAAGAATATTGTAGTTTATTGTCGTACCGGACAAAAGTGTTGTATAGTTTAACGTCGTATAACAAGGACGAAAATGAATCAATGTAAAGATATTGATTTCAGGGGTGGTTTCACAAATCAACATCATATGAGATGGTGGTGAACCGATGTGAAGAGATTGTTTTTGGGCTTGAACCTTGGGAGGTTGCCTACATACCCAGCCTGGAGGGCAAAGATCAAAGTCTGTGTAGTTCAATTAAAGAATGAATTAACGATCAAATTGTTTTTGGGGACAATGATCTAATAATAATAATAATAAAAAATGTTGTTGGGACTTATACATGGTTAGTGGCCCAAACGGAGTGTTATGGTTGATGTTCGCTCTAAGCTCACGTGAGTCATACTCGGTGTGAGAAACAAGAGGTAATAACAACCTTAACGATGCACAGTTTAATGTCATGTAGGACCTATCAAAGATTTTCTGTACAGTTTAGCGTCATGTAGTTAGGACGATGGGGATAAAAATAGTTTAACGTCATATTGGACGAAAAAAAAAGGGGACTGTGCAGTTTAATGTCATGCAGTAAGGACAAAAGAGTGTACCATTTTAACATCATGTTGGACGAAAGTGCGAATAGTTTAAGGTCATATGCATGGACCGTGAATGGTGCAGTTTAATGTCATACTGGACTTTTGAGATTATATAGTTTAACGTCTTTCCGGACGTGAGGGACTTTTATACAGTTTAGCGTCATGTAGTTAGGACGTCACAGTTTAACGTCTTGCTGGACATAAGGGATTTGCAAAATAGTTTATGGTCATATACATGGACCAGGGATGATGCAGTTTAAGGTCATGCTGGACGGTTTATGGAACTTTTTCACAGTTTAATGTCGTGCGGGACGAAGTTGCAGTTTTAAAGTCATACTGGACCATTGCCGTATAGTTTAATGTCATATAGCAAGGACGATCTGGTGCTGTACAGTTTTAAAGTCATGTAGCTAAGACTAAGGTGAATCAATATGAGGATATCAGTTCTGATCTTTTTACAGTTTATCGTCATGCTGGACGTTGGAAGTGCCACACAGTTTAATGTCATGTTGCTAGGACACAATATAGTTTAATGTCATCTCGGACAGAATACAGTTTAGTATCATGTAGGACAATAAGGGACTTAACACAGTTTAACGTCATGCTGGACGATGAAAGTGCCACATAGTTTAATGTCATGTCGCTAGGACAAAATATAGTTTAATGTCATCTTGGACATTGAAGGTGACATAGTTTAACGTCATGTTGGACGAAGTTGTAGTTTAAGGTCATACTGGACCATGGTGTAGTTTAAGGTCATACCGGACCTTTTCTGTATGAACCGATTGTAAGTCTTGGTTCTGGGAACAATATTTTGTGTTTATACAAAATATTTCTTCAGAAATCTGGCATTAGTTGGAGTCGTGATGTGTTCTCCATCCATTGAAATCAGAGAATACGCTCCATTGGAGTAGACCTTATGTACTGAATAAGGTCCTTCCCATTTTGGCTCAAGCTTGGGAGGCTTCTTTCCTGGTATCATTGGTGTTCTGAGAACCAATACCAATTCTCCCTGAATGAATGAACGAAGACGAACTTTTTTGTTAAAAGCTCGTGCTATTCGATTCTGATAGATTTCCAAGTGGTGCAAAGTGCACAATCTTTTCTCATCTAACTGTTCCAATTCATTCAACCGCTTTTGGGATTGCTCATCTGTTGATAACTGATCACAAATGGCTATTCTGAGTGAGGGCAATTGAACTTCAATTGGCAAGACTGCTTCTGTTCCATATACCAATGAATATGGAGTAGACCGCGTTGCATTGCGAGTGGTAGTCCGATAAGCCCATAAAGCATGATAGAGTTTATCAGGCCATGACCTCTTATCTTTATCCACCATCTTTTGCAGTATATTTGAAAGAGTCTTGTTGAAGGCCTCTATCTGGCCATTAGCCGCTGCATGATATCGAGATGAATGGTTGGACTTAATGTTGTATTCTTGATACAATCTCTTTACCTCAGCAGAACAGAAGTTGGTGCCGTTGTCTGTCAATATGGTATGAGGGACACCAAATCTAGTAATGATGTTAGACTTGATGAAGCTAACAATGCATTTAGAACTGACTTCTTTGAGAGGTACTGCCTCTGCCCATTTCGAAAAGAAATCAGTAGCAGTAAGAATGTACTTAAACTGCTTGGCCGTAGCTGAAGGGTAAGGTCCTACCACATCCATTCCCCATGTGGAAAATGTCCATGAGTATTTAGCTGTATGAAGCAACTCTGGAGGTTGATGAATGAAGTTGGAATATACTTGGCATGAATGACACTTCTTTGTGAAATTAACACAATCTTGTATCATTGAAGGCCAGAAGTATCCAAGCCTTCGAATTTGATCAGACAATCTATGTCCAGACTGGTGGGCACCACAGACTCCTGCATGCACTTCTTTTATGACAGCCATTGTCTCTTCACCATCAATACATCTGAAGAGAACTCCATCAAAACCACGTTTGTAGAGAATTTTCTCGAGGTGGTTTGGACCATCATAAAGAGTAAAATTGACCACACGTCGCCGAATTTGTTCTCTCTCGGCTCTATCAGGTGGAAGTGTTCCATTTTGAAGGTATTCCCTGATAGGTGACATCCATCCTGTAGTATGACCATATGGTTCAGGAATGGGACTAATTTCATTAATTTCCTCTGTTCTGACTTGAACATAAGGTGAAATTGCACGACGGTGGGCAATACCGATGGTTGTCTCGTCCCGATTTGGATCTGCTAAAGCTGTGGCTATATTAGCCAGTGCATCAGCTTGAGCATTTTGTGATCTTGGGACATAAGAAAATGTCGGTTCTGAAGGGAATTCCGACATTAACTCTCTGACGTAATCATACAAAGGGATTAATTCTTCTTTTCTGATGGCATAATCCCCATTGACTTGTTTGATTACCAGGTCTGAATCACCTTTCACCTTTAAGTGATTCACTTGTGCTTGAAGCGCTAACTCCAAGCCTGCAATGAGAGCTTGGTATTCAGCTTCATTATTGGTACCACCTTCCCACAACAAAAAGGAATAAGGTAACACTGCCTTATCTGGAGAAATGAGCACAATTCCTAAACCAACTTTGTTGAATTTAGGATTTTCCATTTTCTTCCCTGTTGGACTTCTAGAAGCACCATCAAAATACATTTCCCATGTTTGAGGATTCTCTTGAATAGAAAAAACTTCCTCATCAGGGAGTTCGATATCTGAATATGTGTCTTCCACTGAAGGGTGTTCAGCCAGGAAATCAGCCAGAGCTTGGCCCTTAATTGCCTTTTGAGACACATACTGAATGTCGAACTGCTGTAGAATAACCGCCCACCTTTCCAGACGTCCTGTAAGCATTGGACGACTAAGGATGAATTTGAGTGGATTATTACGAGATACCAATTGGACCTCGTGATGTTGCAGGTAGTGTCTCAGTTTCTGAACTGCAAAGATTAATGCTAGGCAGCATTTTTCAATACTCGAATACCGGGTTTCTGCTTCAAGCATAGTTCTACTGAGATAGTAGAGACTATTTTCATTCCCAGCATCATTCTTTTGAGCGAGAAAGGCACCCAATGATCGCTCTAAAGCTGTCACATAGAGGATAAGAGGTCTACCCTCAACAGGTGGCATGAGTACTGGTGGACTTAAGAGGTATTTCTTGAGAACATCAAATGCTTCTTGACATTCTTTAGTCCACTGGTAAGTGACTCCTTTCTTCAATAATTTGGTAAAAGGTAAACTTTTGCCTGCCAAATTGGCGATGAAACGCCGAATATAGGCTAAGTGTCCTTGAAGTCCTCTTAATTCTTTCAAATTCTGAGGAGGTGACATACCAAGGATTGATTTGGTCTTCTCAGGATCGACTTCAATACCACGATGGCGTACAACAAAGCCGAGGAATTTTCCTGAGGTTACCCCAAAAGCACATTTTAAGGGGTTCATCTTCAAATTATGTTGTCGAAGCTTGTGGAATATGATTTCCAAATCAGCCAAGTGATCAAAACGTTGTTTGGATTTAACCACCAAATCATCTACATAGCATTCAACAAATTTCCCTAGAAAAGGTTTGAAGATACGATGCATGGCGCGTTGATATGTTGCACCTGCATTCTTTAAACCAAAGGGCATCACCCGGTAACAAAACACACCTTGAGGAGCTCTGAAGGCTGTATATTCCTAATCTTCTGGGGCCATTCAGATCTGATTATATCCAGAATATCCATCCGTGAAAGAAAGTACTTCATAGCCAGCCGTTGCATCAATTAAGAGTTCTGTAATCGGAACTGGAAAATCATCTTTGGGACAATACCGATTAAGATCTCTGAAATCGATGCAAACCCTAATTTGTCCGTTATTTTTCTTTACTGGGACAATATTAGCCAACCACTTGGGATATTGAACTTCTCTGATGAAGTTAGCTTTGATAAGCTTATCCACTTCAGCCTCGATTTTGGAAGCATAGGTTGGGTGTGTTCTTCTCGCGGCTTGCTTGAATCCTCGATGTTCTTTTGGCAAACCCAAATGATGGGTGGCAACATCAGGATCAAGGCCAGGCATCTCTGTATAATTCCAAGCAAAGATATCTTTATTTTGCTTTAGAAAAGAAATATACATCTATTGTTCTTCAAGGGTCATGGCCGCACTAATTAAAGTGGGGCGTGGATCTTTCTCTGTACCCAGATTTACTTCTCTGAGTTCATCCACAGTGGTAGAGATACCCTCTTCAAATGCTGGAGGAGCATCTCTAAGATCTTACTCTTCCTCTTCATCATGTGTTATATCTTCCGTTTCTACTTGCAAAGTAGATGAAAAAACGAAATTCTCATGATCATAAGAGATGTCAAAATTTTCACATTTTGAAGAAGAAGCTTCCATTTCCGTCCCTATTGATGAAAAAGGGTCTTCTTTGGGAAATAAAGAGGAGATGATGGATTGAGAATCGACATCAACATTCACCTCTGGTGTTGCTATAACTTCTTCTGGCCTGATTAGCGAAGTATAGACTTGTTGGATTTCAGCAGACGAAATGAAAACGTCACCACTTATGCTTTCATCATTGCTTGGTAAGTTACCAATTTCTCCCATGTTGTCTGGCTCGATTGCCGTAATTGACATTATGGATCTTTCCATAAGAGTATTTTGATTTGGGCCTATTTTGTCAATTTGACTGATAGGTAACACATAATCTGTACTCACATGTGAAAATGGATTTATTGGAATTTTTTCCAAACCATATGGAGCATTAACTTTGGTAATTTCCTTCATTGTAGATTTTTCTCTTCCCTTCATGTGATAAAATTCCACCTCAATGTATTGAGACTCACATGTTTTGAACGGGGCCTTATCACCATATAATGTTCCAACTTGACCATCGAAACAGTATTTGAGACATTGATGGTATGATGACGGAATAGCTGCATGCTGATGTAACCAGGGTCTTCCAAGCAAGATATTGAAAGCTGAGTCTTGATCAACAATCATGAAATCTGAATTGGAAACAAGATCTCCAAACTGAGTTCTGAGCGTAACTTCTCCCAGTGGTTCTTGTTCATTTTTATCATATCCTTGCAACATCATGGTAGAAGGAGATAAATCAGATTCCGTGAGGCCCAATCGACGAAGTGTGCGAATGGGCATGAGGTTGACTCCTGAACCATTGTCAATAAAATCTCTTCGAACATCTATACCATTGACTTTTCTAGATAGGTACAAAGGTTTTATGTGCCCATGCACAACATCATCTTCATCTTTATCAGTAAAAGATATCACTGCATGGCATTCTGCAGGATTATTCTCTATGTGATAAATTTCAGCTGCAGCAATTTCAGCTTCAAACTCCTGAGGACTTGACAAAGCTTTGATGAGTGCTTCCCGAAGATCTTTTGATAGATTCAAAGCATCTAAAATTGATAATTTGGCTGGTACTTGGGACAAGTGTTTCAATATATCATACTTTTGATCTAGAGGCCTGCGTTTCCCAATAGGAATATGCGGTTTAGTAGGTATCTTGGAGGCAGATGCTTTGGAAGCTGATGCCTCTTGTATTGAAGTTGGCAACATCTTTGGTTTTGGAAAATTAGACTGATTAGATCCATTTACTTGCTGAGATAAAGAAGATGGAACATTTAATCGGTCTTCCAAAATAACTGTGCCGAAGCTGAGTTGGCCATTGGCAGAAGAACTTGCTTGTTCATTTTGAGCTCGCTGAAGGGCTCTACCACGAGTTTCTGCTGCATATACAGTGCTAGCAGGGGTAGAATTAGAGTAGTGGCTTCGGAAAGATCCACGTCTTCCCCTATATCCTAAACCTCTAGAACTTCCTCGGGTTCCTTTATTTGATATAGGGAATTCAGGCTCATCAAGACTGGAATATGAATCTGTTAATTGAATCATATTAACAGAACCAAAGATCAATTCTTCGTCTGATAAAGACTCTGCCAAGTTAGCCTGTTTAGGCTGTGCCATTTGGTGGGACGGTGCCCGTTGCTTTGAAGTAGATGGCATGAAATCTGCCAGAGTCAAAGACAATTTAGGCTTTGATACATACTCATCTTCTCCTGATTCCTCTTTCTTCTTTGAATTGCTCTGCCCTTTTGAGGATTTGTCTTTTGATGGAGTCTTTACTGCAGCTTTTGTAGGAGACACAATTGGCTTCTTCAATTGTGTTCGCAAAATGGAATGGGTCCGATTGATTGTCTTTCTGACCATCCAATCATCATATTTTTTCGCAGTTTTGCTTTTGACTTCCTGCCACTCGCCTCCTTCCTCTGGATCTGTAGCGGCAATACACGCTACATGAGCTGAAGAACCCTTCAATTTGACTTGTCCCAAGTCGACCATCTTTTGTAGGAGGTCTTTAAAGACAAAACACTCTTGGATGGGATGTCCCAACATTTGATGAAAGGGACAATAATTGGGATGGTCTTCATCTCCTTCCTTGTTTGGTCTCTTCGGCACTGGTAATTGAACCAAATTATTTTCCAGGGCTGAAATGAAGTAACCAGGAACTTGCTCACTTCGGAAAGAGTATGTTTTACTCTTCATATCCTCAAATTGTTTTCGTCGTTGATCTTTTTGATCATTTGGACGAAACAACCTTTGTTGTTGGCGTTCAGGGGGTGGAGCCCTTCGAGAAGATGTAGGTTTTGAAGTAGAAATAGGTACAGGTGCCTGTTTAAGCATAACTGTAGCAGTTTCTGCTTTACCCATTCTTCTTCCTGGAGCTGATGGAATTACACGAGATTTAACCTTAGCCTGTATAAGGGAATCTTCAATATGTTGAGCGATTGAAGTAAGGTCTCGAAACCCTCCTGTGTATTTCACAGGGATCAATGGCGTGCGTAATTCGTCACGCAAATTTGCCACACAGATTGGCAATAATTCCTCCTGAGGGAGTGATAAACTCAAGGAATACGTTAATCCCTTCCAACGAGCAATGAAATCAGAGACTCTTTCATTCTCCCTTTGCTTGCAGTTTGTAAGATCGAAAACTGTTGTTTTTGGCAAAGTTGAGCTAAACTGAAGAAGGAATTTTTGACGAAGATCCTCCCATCCGATGACTGACCGGGATTTCAAGCTTGTATACCAGACAAAAGCTGGTCCTTTCAAGGTTCGCACGAAGCATCTGAGTTTCACTGCTTCTTGTTGCTCTGGAGTTCCCATCATAGGATCACAACAAGATACGTAATGCGTCAAATGTTGTTCAGGGTCACCTGATCCATTGAAAGTAGGGAAAATAGGGTTTCCAAAACTGGATGGAGGAGAAATTGAATCTACCCATTCAGGGTAAACTTTCTTTTCAGGTTGAACTTGCGCCCGTTTCCCTTCCATAGTTTCTAACCGAGCTGTTAATGACTCAATAGTAGTTATTAACTTTTGAGAAACGTCAGGTTGAACTTGGTTTTGGGTAGGTGCAATGAATGGAGCTTGGACAGACGTGGTGGTTGGTGCTGCAACTGATGGTAGTGCTGCCAACCGTTGTTGCGTTTGACCCGTAGGATTAGACCTCTGTGGGTGTACTGATAAAGGAGGATATTCCTGATCCATCTCAGTAGTTACAACAAATTCCTTCGGCTGTCGGACTTCAGCATTCTTAAGAAGAAGACTACTCTGAAGTAGTTCTGCATTCAACCTTCTTAATTCTTTCATTTCTTCCTCCTGTTGTGCAAGCCTTTGCTCTAATGAGAGCGATTGACCTCCTTCAAAGGAAGGGTGAGAAGTAACCTGATTCTTTCCTTTCCCCTTATTGGATCCTTTTCGGAGAGGGGGAAGTGGGTTACTTGAAGGAATACCCAGATTTTGGGTAAGCCTTTGATTACGTGTGCGCACACCTTCTTCATTTAGGTCTGTGTGCGCAACTTCTTGAGCAGGAACCTCTTCGTCTGATCCCTCTGATTGAGCCTCATCTGGTGAATCAGCAGCAACGGCGGTGATGACATTAATGGATGCATATTTCATGGAATCCTTTCTATCAGCATTTCTGTGATATTGTCTCCTTTTATGTCCATGATAAGACATGGCATTCCGTTGACTTGATCCCTCAGGAATTTCTTTGTGAACCGTCACTTGGAGAGAATCTCCTGATAGCTTGGCTCTTCGTTCCTCTTGAGGCTTCTTCCCTAATCGAGAGAATACTGACTTTCTCTGAGGGAGGGATTGAAGATTTGAAAAAGTCCCCAGTCCGGTGGACTGGGGATGTTCCTGCTGCTTCCGCTCAACTCCTCGAATCCCATTTGTTGACTCTGAGGGTTGGGTTAGAGAAGTCCCCAGTCTGGCAAGCTGGGGTGTCTCTTGACATGCTATGTCTGAGATCTTCTTGAAATCTCTCTTGATCTTGCGAATCTTAGTTCGGAAATTAGCTGGATGCATTAACCTGTATCCACTTTTATCACCTGGTTCAACAGACCGTTGGATGATTTCCGAAACTTCTGTCATTTGATGACGTGTTTGCTCCAGACGAGAGGCTTGTGCAATATTCTCGCCTGCTTGATGTAGGAGCAATTCAACAACCTGTTCTCTATATACTTGATTTTTAGAGGAACTAGTTGAAGCTTGATCCCGAGCAAGATTTTGATTACGAACAAAGCCCATTGACTGTGGCCGGCCATGGGCAATAACATTGCATGAGACCATTTTCGGCGGGCTTTGCTGACTGGAAAGCACTGTGAAATGTAGTGCTCCGTGAACACCCCATCCTCTGATATGAACATTAGATGGAGCATTGGAAATTAACTGACGCAATTTTCTCAGCGCGCCAAGGCATGAACGTTGAAGGGTTCTCTGTTGCTTTTCAGCCTTCGGATATCGAGAGACTGATAGAGATGCCAAATCAATCTGGCGTTGTAACCCTTCTATTATCTTAAGATGATTTTCATATTCATCGTAAGATAATACCTTCTTCTTTAATTGACAAAGAGTTTTCCATATGTTAAGACGAATATCATGGATTCCATCATCCGTCAACATCTTTGGAATGTCATACTGTGAATCAGCCAAAGGCCAAAACATGACTGGTACTTCACCTTTTGCCAGTTTTTTCCTCATGTTCAGCATTTCCTCTTTATCATTAAATGAAGATTCTTCTACCTGTTTGGACCAGAGTTGGTGTTTCCTTGTTGCTTCATCGGATTCAACAAGATTGGTAGAGGAATCACTATTCATGCTGGAAGATGAATGACCCAGGGAAGGTTCGGAGAATAAACTGAACCCCAATCTATCTTCTGATGGAGAAAGAGTTTCACCTGCCGATAGTAAAACTTCAGACATGACTGGTTTTACGTTTGCAAGTGCCTCGAGATAGGAGGGCTTTCTCGTCACTACATTGCCTTCTGAAGAATTTTCGAGACAATGTGAATCACTACTGCGGAGAGGACTTTCGCAGCGAAGTTCATCACCATGAGGAGGACCTTCATGATGGGTTACAGCAAAAGATGATATCTCTTGCTCCTTGGTCTTCTGACCACACAGAGGGTTCCTGTGGTTCTCATCTGAAGAAGAAACTTCAAGATTGACCGAATTTTCATGAAGCAAGTCTTCATGAGGAAGTGTCTGTTGAAGACCTTCGGGATTAATGTTCCTGTTATTGGGAACTGAGGGAGTAGAATCTTGAATACCAACAGATAAATGTCTGAGGGCTTCAAGAACTCCAGCATCGAGCAAGGCTTTGTTGCAGATTGGCCTTTGATCTCCTGACTGTGCTGGGCGGATCTTTTTCTTAGATGCCTTCTTACTCGCTTTAGAAATCACTTGATGACGAAAGTGATTGCTCTGAGCAGGTGTATGTGCCTGATCAGGAAAGATGGTCAGGTTAGGCTGACGATCATCGCTCAAATCAGGTGTATGTGCCTGACTTGGTTGTCCATATGATATGGGGGAGTAGGCCCCACAACCCTCTTGGACTGGAACAGATGTATGTGTCTGTCCCTGAGATGATGCTGAAGATGTTATGATATCCTGGCAAGCATCCAGAATATGAGCAGGAATTTGCTTCTGCTCTTTCACCATTGATAAAATATGCTTGGTGACTTCAGCCGCCGGAACAGGGATATACGTCCATTCCGGGCTTGGAGTAGGTGTATGTGCCTGCTCCTGTCCTCCTTTTCCTGTCAGTGAATTCTGACAGTACTCAAGTGTGGAGGTAGAGAGTTTAGTCTGCCTCCTGTTTGTCGTCGGGACTTTCCGACTGACTTCTCCGTGCGCTACCAAGCGAGACTGTTGGTAGGCTTGATTAGTATTAGCAGGTGTATGTACCTGCTGATTACACTTCGCCAAACGCTGTTGATGAGATCCATCATATGTAGTCAGGCGAGCCTGCTGACTAACTGCTGATGTATAAGCAGGTGTATGTTCCTGCCTATGGTACTCCGCCGGAATTGCCTGGCGGGATCGGCTTGATGCTGCCAGACGAGTCTGCTGGACAGCGGGATTAAAACGAACAGGTGTGTATGCCTGCTCGTTATTTGCCACCAAGTTAGGTTGGTGGACTTCTCCGGAGATGGCAGGGATGACAACCTGCCTATTATTAACCGGATTCCGTCTCTGTTGATTCATCTTGCCTGCTCGGGTTCGAGGAACCTGAGCTGAATGCCTGGAGCCGGTACCCTCATCATGTTGAGGGTGCACTACCACACGAGTCTGGCGGCGATTGTTGATGGGAGCCCTTGAGAAGGACTCCTGTCTTTTTGAATTAAGGTCCTGCGGGACCTGCTCATTCACTTCCTCGGAGTAAGGGAGTGAGTGGAAATTGCGTTCCGGGGATAACGACCCGAAACGGTTGGAGACGGTAGTCAGCACCGCCTGCTTCTTGATTGCTGGTCGCCGTTGTCCGGACGACCAGGTAGAATTGTTAACTTGGAGGGCTTGACGAGCGGCCTCCAGAGTTGGGATAGTACCGTTGCGATGGTACTCCTTAACCAGTGCATTTGAAACACAGCGTTGAAGACGCTGAGTTGGTGATGTCATCCTCAGAGCGGATGATGTTCCAGTAGGAGTAGCAGCATTGGTTCTCACAGCAGCGGACCTCACAGTAGAGGTGTTCCCAGCAGCAGTATTCACAGGGGTGAATTTAAGGAAAGCCATTTTTTGTAGAAGATCTTGAAAAAAGAGTGCCTATTCCATATAACAGACATAATCAAGATGAATCCGGCTACTGCATCTTTTGGATGATCATATGTCAATGATTGCCTTGTTGGCCCAAGGGGCCTAACATCTAAGAAGAACATCACTTTAACTTGGTTAAGGATTCACGTCGGGTTCACCATTTTTTGTTTCGCACGGAATCCGGGGATGACCTCCTGGACGGGAGATTCAAACGTTCCGATCGGTTTCTAACGGGTTTGTTCGTAGAACCGGAAACATCCAATGATTCCACATCCGTTTGGACCTACTTTCCAAAGGCAGGCGCTCATTAGCTTGTGGGCTAATGAGGCTTAGGAATTTGCATTGGTTGAGAGGATGGGAGGTCGGACTCATCACACCTTTTTGAGGGGAATTATTGTCTACTCCGGGACTCTCTTTATAGATTTAAGTTAAGTTCGTGAATCCTTATTACATTACCAAGTATAAAATGAGCTTTCCTTTAGTTTTAACAATCAATGATTAAATATGCAAGAAATTTAGAGAATCTTTTATATGTATTCGAGGTTCTTCATCAATATAGAATCATCTATATTTGTTTAGAGATTCTTGGTCAATGGTATCCTTCAAAACATTTATATAAAAGTCTCTCGGTCATTTTGATGACCAGGCTGGTTTTAAAGCCACTCAGTGGGGCACTTGAAGTTTATCATCATTCAGAAGGACAGAGATTATTTCAATGTTGGGATCGAACCCATAAATGGGCTACCTACGTATCCTTTGTTTTGAAAAAAGGAATCAGAACCCACGTAGTTCGAGAAATGGGATATGATGTTTATGATTTATGGCTCAAAGATGAATGTCATAATTACTTTTACACTCTAAGCTCACGTGAGTCATGCTCGGTGTGAGAAACAAGAGGTATTGGTAAAATTCAGACAATTGTGCCATAAAAGATGCAATCATAAGAATTGGTTTTGGGGATTATGTATAGATGACTGCCCAGATAGGTGAAGGTTTAGGATTTACTTTTAGGGAGAAAATCCAAGAACAGGGTCCACAAAGTTATATGTGCTTCATGGAGATTTGAATACTCTAATCTTGGGGCTTACTCCTAAGGAGGATGCCCAAGTTAGGAGGGGACTTATGATTGGGTTTTATTCCTGAAAAGGAAACCCAAATCAAAGGTAATTTATGACTGGTTAAGAGAAATTTTAAGAGACTTGGGGCTTACTCCTAAGAAGGATGCCCAAGATTTATGACTAGGACTTATTCCTGAGAAGAAAGCCTAGGTTAGGGGACTTGGGGCTTACTCCTGAAAAGGAAGCCCAAGGTTATGACTGAGTCTTATTCCTGAAAAGGAGACCCAGGTTAGGGATTAAGGTTTGGGGCTTACTCCTGAGGAGGATGCCCAAGATTAAAGGACTTTGATTGGGGCTTATTCTTAAGGAAGATGCCCAAGATTCATGACTAGGACTTATTCCTGAGAAGGAAGCCTAGGTTAGGGGACTTGGGGCTTACTCCTGAAAAGGAAGCCCAAGATTTATGACTAGGACTTATTCCTGAGAAGGAAGCCTAGGTTAGGGGACTTGGGGCTTACTCCTGAAAAGGAAACCCAAGGTTATGACTGAGTCTTTATTCCTGAAAAGGAGACCCAGGTTAGGATTCTCTCATCTTAAAGGATGAGGTTGAATGAATGAACTCTCAATCTTTGATGACATAAAGATGTTTAAATCACTAAGTTTTGAGAGATATTTCACAGAATTCCTTTCAGATAAGGATGTCAAATCAAGAAATCAGGTCATAAATAGCTTTGAAGAGTATCTTGAAGACTGAATCTTGAATAGGAAGGGTGAAATGGCTTAAGAGGGGTAAAAATGGGCAAGATGGGCACCCAAAAAGATAGGGGCGCGCAAGTATTGAAGGTCGCGCAAGTCCTGCGGCGGCGCGCAAGTATTGGTCGCGCAAGTATACTTGCGCGACATGAGGGATACTTGCGCGATTTTCAACCAGAGTTGAAATACTTGAGCGACTCTTTTTTAAACCCTTTATAATCCTCTTGAGTTTCTTCCAGAGAAGGGACGCGCAAGTTATATTGAAGGAATTAAGTCGGCGCGCAAGTGTTTGATAAGTTTCAACACTTGGGCCTTCCTTCTTCTCTTTAGATCTTCCGTTCTAGGTAAAAGATTACCTTAGAAGTGTTCCGGAAGCTTTGAGAAGAGACTTGGGCGTCGGGAGCTTTGATCCGAGTTTCTGGGAAGAGATCCTCTCGAATGGGGGGCCCACAGGGTCTATTTATAGGCAAAAGAAGACCCTGGGCGGTTACTGGGCGGTTACCAGATCTGTCGCGCAAGTACCTTGCACGACCATGAGGGGTCGCGCAAGTGTTGAGGCGGCGCGCAAGTATACTTGCGCGACCAAGAGGGAACTTGCGCGACCTCTGGGCAATGTTCTCCTTTTTCATCCCTTTGTCGATTTTTGATGTTTCTTCAAAGGATTAATCACTTTGAGCTCAGATATTCCCTTTTCCGAACTTTAGATTCCGTGACGAAAGGAGCGTCAACAGAGATATATATATATATTTACCCAATTCATTATATGGTGATAAAACTCTAAGACCACACATAAAATAATCATAATATATTCATATGTTTTCCAAAAGATCATAAAACATTCATCGTATATCATAACCTATGAAAAAGAAATAATATTTATAAACATTTCAACATTTCATCATAACATACCAATGGAAAATAAACGGTTTTCATAAACATATCATTTTTTTTTCACAAACCCCTCCTCCCAAAGAATACCCCTATTAGGATGGAAATGAGATAAGGGAGTTGGTAACTGCCTGAGTTACCCCTTCAGAAGGCCCTAGGTCAGTGACTAGCACTACGGGTATAATAAACATACAGATGGGAGGCATTACCCTATAAAAGAAAAATTCAAAACATATAGATAAGATAGATACACCAATCAAATCCTCCTCATATAGGTAAAATAAATTCCATGTGCATACATGTAATTTCATATAGAACTAAAACAACTATAAATGAAAACTACAAGTACCAAAAGGTTGATATGGAAGTGACCATGAATCCCAAACACCTCCTTCCAAATCACGATCTAGTAATATCCAACCCGATCTCCAAAATTCTCCTAATGACTTGAAAAACAAGTTATATATACAGGGGGTGAGCATAATAGTATACTTAGTAAGATCCTCCTCAGATCCTCTCATGAAAAATGTAAATAAATCATGAAAAATCACAATGAAAAATAGTGAAACTAACTCATCACCTAAATAGTTATACTATTTTCCTAGTCTCACTATGGATATATCTCACCAAGTATCACATACAAGAGATAAATTATTATAATAATAAAACATTAAGTGTTCCCTTATAAAACTTCCCCACTAGTTTTCTACTCTGCCCCAACATCATACACCCTGATTTGTCTCTCTCCAAAAGTAATCTCTTTCATAAACTGTTACCCTCCAGAAATAATCCAAACCGAGTCCATGGTTTCTCAAGATAATATAATTTTAATTTTATCAACACTAACACCATGGGTTAAAACATTTATTACACTTTATTACACTTTCTATAATTCCAGGTACTCTAGGAAAACATCCCAAGATACCATCAAGAGATACAACCAAGAACATTTAGCTACCTCAAGTAGTGGGGAAAGGAATATTGATAAACGAGCAACCTGGACATCTGACCATTGAATAGATTCAATAAGTAATCATCCCAAATCTCATCATCACAATAACAAGTAAGACTAGCTTCAACCCATTCCATCATCCTGGATCCATCCTTAACACCATGTGCATATCATCATGCATCTCATATCCATAGGAGTCAAGTCCTGACACAACCTTAGGACTCCCCTCACATATATCATTAGATATCCTAGGTTTAGTCATCATAGTCTCATATCACATTTCATAGTAAAGATCACATCCTGATAATAAATAAATCAGAAAGAAAAAACATAGTCAAAAGGTAAATCTAGGCCCTAAATTAAGGCATTTAGCCTTCACATGCAAACAGACTCACTTGGACCCAAATACAAGGCATCCAACCTTTATAAAAAAATTGACACTCTCAGCTAAAAATATTTATATTTATCAAACAACTGATTTTATTCCATCTTAAATTAACCTATTAATTTACATAGGTTCTAATTATGGGAAACTTAACTCATTAGTAACAAAAATATATTAAAAGAATTAAACATGATATTTTTTATTTTTTCATATTTAATAATATTTAAAGAAAGAAATAATTCATTAACATTACCTTTAACTACTATAAAAATTACAAGCATTCCAACATCATGTCCTTAATCCATTCCATTAACTCATGGAATAACATATTCAATTAAACATGCATAGTTTCATCAATTTGATTACCATCAAATTATATGAAACTTTGGATTACTAAACATGACTCTTAAATTATTAATCCAATTAATTAATTAATTATAGATTTATGTTATTTATCCAATTATATCAAAATCAACCTGCTAACCCAAGTATAGAAATATTCTAAACAAGTCATAGAATAGATAGTACACTATTTAGAAAAATCAGAGACAACCTCTAATGTCTCAGATTTTCTTTAAGGTAAGGGCCATTAATTTTTTGTTCACATTCTTTTAAACAGCCCACATTATGAGGAAAAAATTTCAAGGGGGTCTCGGGTGCATCCAGGGTTCATTAGAAGACCAAATTCCTAAAACGGGAAGAAAGACTGGGCCGCAAGGTTTGTTGGCAACCATGTGACCTAGGGCACACAGTCATAAAGTGTTGTAGGATTCTGGGGCAGAGTGCTTTTCCAAGGTTTTCACACTTTTAGTCAAACCATATGCCTAACTGTGAAATGTTCCCCTTTCAAGTAGTAACTGGTGAATGGTTGGTGCATGGTTGGCTAACTGTGCACCCAAACCATGTACAATGTAAAATGTGGGTTAAATTAATTTTTTCCCCAATTAAATGATTTAAAACTTCATTCTTATTTCCTTATTTATTTTATATCCTCCTCCTACAGCTAAAGTCCCCCCCCCCCCCCACATGAAGCTCCTCCTCACTCTCAACCTAGGGTTCCAAGTAACTCCCCGATCTAGGCTCTATTTTGTTCATTGTTGGATATAATGGAGATATAGAGGTATGATATTTAATATTCTCTAATCTATTTCAAGTTCTTCATTCCATCCAATGTGCTATTTAGGTTCAAGCTCAATTGCTCCATTTTTAGGGAATTTGACAGTTTTGTCAATTTCTTCCAACCTAGCTCAAATCAAAGGTTGACACTGGATGAGGGAAGCTCTATGAGGTTAAGTTAGGTGATCTAGAATTTTTCACATCATTTTTTTACTTTCCATAAAATTTGTCATTGTTCCGCTCATCAAGATAGTCTGATGACACCTTCAAAACATTTATTAAATTGTTCTAAACAGTCTCGCACATGTATTATGATTTTAACTAGTGGAGAATCACCTCTTTGGTTGAACTACTTGACCCTTTCCACCCAAATGGGTGATCTATACCTTAGTGACCTATTTTCATTGTTCTAATATGGCCTAGCACCCTCTTTGAGAGGCGATTTCACTCAATTAATGCCTTGTGCCTATTGTTCTAATTGAATTCAAGGTTGAACCATGAGTTGGACCCCTTTTACACCATGCCTCAATGAATGGTTAGTTTAATTGTATTGATCAAGTTATTATTCCTTGTTTCTTGTGACTTAAGTGAGTTAATAAATGATTTTTCCTTAACTATTATGCCTAAGGGGATCAAATCACTTAAATAAAATAGAATTCCCTATATTTTAATCTTATTGTAAATGTGAGATGCTTGTCTGACTACTTTACCATAGTGTTAAGGGTAAAATGAGGGGTTTTGATTTAAGGACCCCTTAGATGGACTATTGTGCCTTAGTTAGATTTTGTTAATTTTTTGTACACACATTGGGGGTAAAATAAATTATGCCTTAGATGGGTTCACCAAGAATTTTTCTACTTCACCACTAGATGAGTGACACCAGTTCCCTAGGGGAGACCCCTTAGATAGTATCAATGGAATGATTGGTTGTACAATTCCAAAAGAAAGACTTAATACCATATGTGTGATACTAGGTACAGACTTGGAGGTTTGTTAGACATTGACTATTTTCAAACCATGCCTAAGTGAAACTTGGGACCTAATACTTGGGTCACCTTGTACAGACTCCTTGGTATTGAACTTTTACCAAGCCCTTCAAGAAATACTAATAAAGTCCCTAAGGATTTATATAGATGAGATCAAGGTGTATCGATGTATTTTTATAAAGGGGTGATTAAAATTATTTCAAAGGTAAATGGATGTTTTCAAATGAGAAATGGTTAGTTGGTTTAGAAAATATAGGGACGTGTCCTCCAAACCCAATCACAAGATTGGGGATAGTCCACCCTATGGAACTTTAACCAACTCACTTTTCCATTTTTGGATCTCTTAGTTCAAACACATAGTCTTAGGCCGAAGTAGGTAGATTGGATGGGTCTCTAAGTGAAACCTTGTCCAATGTATTTATTTATTCATTTTGTACTACATTTAAATTAATATAGTACATTTATTATTTTATATTGCACGAAATGGAATTTCTTATACATCATGGGTTTTTTCCTATTTAGATTATATCTCACAACCTGATTGGGAGCCTTTGTTACCCAAGTATACTTTATGATTCTAGTTTTAGAAAAAGGGAAGCACCTAGCTTCAAATGCTTGATTGATATGCATTACTAGAATGGAGTTTGGAGTAGAGGAACAAGTCTATAATCAATATGCTAGACATAGTAGTTTTTTGACTTTTTTAATTTTTGTCAGCATGTTGTATATTCTTGTATCCCCTTCTCCTACATATTCATTTTTTTATAACATTATCATCAGTTGTATATATTATTATTCAGCTACTACATTTTGTATTATTTACCTTGTGTGATATGTATTTGGTATCTAATGAAATCAGAGTATTAATGATTCTTTTATTCCTTATTCATTTATATTTTTGTTATTAAATATGATTAATGAGGGCGTAGTCTCCCCACAAACTTACCCAAGGCCCTCACTACTATTCAAAATCCTCTGGCATTCAGGGAGGTGCACTTGAGGTCTTGTGGCCAACTGTCTCGGGGTATTGGTGAGTGGCATCTAGGTCGGGATTCTACAAAGTGGTATTTGAGACTTTTTACTTTTTTCTTACTGTTGGGGTTAAACTAAAGACTAGGATATAGGAATTTGATCATGAGCCTATGTCTGGGAGTAACTACCCCATGTACATGGAAAACCCAAATCACTTGGAATGGGTAAATGTTTTTATTGATTCTACTGTTACAGTTTCATGGATTTCACCATAGGGTGAGGCACTTGTTTTGATTATCTATTATCTTAATTAGATATATAATATTTTAGCCCGATGATATGTATGAATATAAGGTTCATGCATCATATTAGGCACCATATGATTTAAAATGGCATGTATTATGCCATTCCATGTTTCCATTTCTATATGCATTTCCTATTTTGCATGTGGTTGTTGTTTTGCCTTGTTTTTATGACTTACAATGTGATTTTATTCTCCATTATGGAATAGTTGGTTCAATTGACCAATCATTCCACGTTATTTTTTTATTGGTGATTTTCAATGGTATCTCATCTAATAAAAATACAACCCATGGCCATTTGCACTTATTTTTTGGTGTAGGGGTCGGGATACAGTTACTTGATGCACCAATTTCAATTTATAAGTTGCATGGGACCTTATGAATTGTAATTGATGACATAATTAACTTTATCATGATGCTAATAACTAAATAAATTAAATGAATACAACTTTTAAATTAAATGGTTACCTTATATGGGAAACAAGATACCTTGACCCTATTCTGACTTAGTAGTGGGCTATAAGTCATCTCACCTTTGATATTTATGTGGATCATTCTTCTAACCTAGACTTGAAACTAGGAGTAGGAAAAGGGGTTTTTTTCTTTAGTAGGATATCCTTGTTCCTTTCCTTTCTTGTTTCTTTACCTATCTATTTTTTTGAGGCATGTGATTGGAATTTGTAGAGTTATTCCACCATGATGACCCTGTGTTGTATGCAAGGAAAGTGGCGATGAGAATACTCCAGATGTGGTGGGCCCTGAACCACCTATGATACCTTCTATAGTACCACCTGAGGCACCTTCTATAGATCTTATACTAGGTTCCAATTCCCAGTTCTAGGATAGCTTTATTTAGTTTATGGAATTATATTACGGTGCACCTCGACCTGTCCCTTCCATGGAAAAGCTAACCAGGGAGTTCCAACAGCAACATCCTCCCCCCTTCTCAGGGGATAGTAGACCTTAGGCTGATAAAACATGGATAGAGACTATAGTTTCTATCTTCAAACACATCAATACACCTCCAGAATAGAGAGTCAATCTCACAAACTATATTCTACTTGACTCCACCAAGTTTTGGTGGGACGTTCTGACTCAGGATGGTTGACGCTAGGGTATGTTCTAGGAGAACTTCCAGGAAACCTTCTTTGACTAGTTCTTCCCTTGAACCTTAATAAGTGATCGCATTTAGAAATCTGTGCACCTTGAGCAAGGTGACATGTCAGTGATTCAATACTTTACTGAATTATTGTGTTTTTCACCAACCTTAACCAGTGATGAGTTGACTATTGTGAGGCTATTTGAGGATGGTATTTCTTATTCCATTCACTTCTAGGTGAACATATTTTAGCTAGCCATCATTTCTGATATTGTGAACCAGGACCTCATCACTGAGTTGAACCTGAGGGAGTCAGGTTATGTGAAATATGGTAGCTCAGCTTCTAGACAGAGCAATGGTTTATCCAGTAGAAGGAAGTGGTGTTTTGAGACTACATATGGGGGAAGTACCGTCCAAGTGGCATGCACTAACACTAATGTGGTGTGTCGCCAGTGTAGTAGTCCAGGTCACAAAAAACTCTAGTGTACAAGGAATGTGATCAAGTGTCGATCTTGTGGCCGAATGGGTCACCTCCGACGCTTCTCCTGATCCTTTCCTCTAGTGATAAGTGAACGGGGTTATGTTCCAACACTAAATTCAGGTACAAGACCATTGAAACCTCGTCGAATAGGAATATAGTCATATAGAATCCATTTAGGCTGAGTAGGTGGTTGTGGTTGTGGCCGATGTAGTCAGGCTTTATATTTTCAACAGTAATAGAGTGGACCTGCTTGAGCTACTTAGGCAGTATCTCAGGGTTACAGTTCAGACCATATTTATGAATTTTAGCCTATGGTAGAGGAGTAGATTCTTGGGACATATATAGTTAGATGTATTATTATGGAAGCATCTACTTTAGTATCTACCTTATTTGATATAGGTGAATCACACTACTTTCTATCTACTACAACTATGGGTAGTCTAGGCCTAGTGATAGATTACTCCAGTGGTGTTATGACCCTCGACATTCCATTAGGAATTTGAGAAGAGATTATATGCCAGTGTCGGGAGTTCCCCTTTGAAATATGTGGGTATCATTTTTTGCGGAGTTTACTTTTCCTCGAGATGATTGTTTTTGACAATATTCTTGGTATGGAATGGCTTGTACCTTATCGATCCCAAGTGGATTTTTATCACTGATAGGTTTCCTTCACATCACCTGAGGGAAATATGTATATTCATAAGGGTGAATGGGATCCCCAAGTGATTTGAGATAGACTCAAGTGTACTAGGTTGGGTGGGATGATATCCCATATGGATAGTCTCTTTGTGAGTAATTAGGGAATACAGTTAGCAGAATTTCCTATAGTAGTGGATCATTTTAGGGATGTCTCCCCTGACGATTTCTCTAGCTTACCTCTAGAGAGGGGTTGAGTTCACCATAGAGAAGTTCCAGGTGTGGAACTAGTATCTATTCCTTCATATGGGATGGAACCAATAGAGATCTAGGAACTCAAGAAGTAGCTTCAAGACTTAGAGGATAAGGGTTTTATCAAACCCAACACATCATCATGGGGTTCAATAGTTCATTTTTCCAAAAATTTAGATGGTACCCTTCATTTGTGCATGGATTAACACTATCTGAACTAGCTTATGGTAAAGAAAAGATATTTTTTCCTCATATAGATGAAATTTTTTACTATCTTCGAGAAGGAATTGTTTTATATAAGATAAATTTGAGGTCGGGATATCATCGAGTCCACATGAGACCATCATACATACCACGTACAGCGTTCTGAAGTAGGTACATCTTGTATGAGTATCTGTTCATGTTTTTTGGTTTTATGAATGCATCATAAGTATTTATGGATATGATGACTCAGGTTTTCTACTCGTATCTTGATTCATTTTTGGCAGTATTTGTAGAAGAAATCTTGGTGTATTATCACACTAGACACAACCATACCAATCATCCTGAGATTGTGCTGAGTACACTAAGAAATTGCCAGCTATATGAAAATCTCAATAAATAAAACTTTTGGATCAGTAAG
Source organism: Viscum album (assembly GCA_963277665.1). Taxonomy (NCBI): domain Eukaryota; kingdom Viridiplantae; phylum Streptophyta; class Magnoliopsida; order Santalales; family Viscaceae; genus Viscum; species Viscum album. The sequence goes on along the minus strand of OY728136.1, from coordinate 1,752,856,793 downwards.
GTTCACTTTTTGGGTCATATCATATCTGAGGAATATGTAACTATTAACCCTGAGAATGTGATCATTGTGGTCTCCTAGGAGCATCCCAATAATGTGTTTTACATACATGGATTCTTAGGGTTGGTTGGATATTACAGGAGATTCATCTAATATTTCTCATGGCTAGAAGCACCGCTTATGATCTTGACCAAAAAAGGTGTGAAATTTGACTGGATTAAAGCTTGTGAAATATCTTTTTAGGAGTTAAAGTTAAGACTCACTTATGCTTCGATATTGATTCTTCCTGAGTTGGGTAGAAACTATATTGTTTACTGTGAGGCTTCAGTAATCAGGCTTGGTGCAATTTGATGCAAGGTGATCGAGTTGTGGAATATGAATCCCACCATCTGAGGCCTCATGAGTAGAACTATACTACGCATGACCTTGGACTATCATTCATGGTGAATGCTCTATGATGTTGGAGACACCACTTTTTTGGTGAGGTATTTGTTGTTTAAATGAATCATAAAAGTATCAAATACATATATACATAATGGGACTCAAATTTGAGGAAGTGGAGGTGGGTGGAATACCTGCAATCGTTTGACTTTGAGCTTTCTTATACACCCAAAAAGGGTAATGTAGTGGCTAACACCTTGAGTCGGAAGACTCAGACACAATACGTAAGGAGGCCAGCTATGATTTGTAGTTAATGGCTCTATTTTCAGAGATGAACCTAGAGGTTCAAGGACCGCATGAGAAACTAGTCTTAGCATCTCTAGAAGTGACATCCTCTCTCTTAGAGTAGTACCATATGTGATAGTTGTTAGATTTTGAGGGCCTCGTCTTAAGGGAGAGTGTCACAGGAGAGAACACACCTCCAAGATGGGTTGTTGATGGTAATGAAACCCTACTTTTTCATGGTCGTGTATGGGTTCCTATGGATATACGGGAAGAGGTGATGATGGAATCACATGCCTCTATGTGGGAAACTCGTCCTAGTATTACTAATATGTAAATATATATGCATCATCAGTATTGGTGGCTAGGTATAAATAGGTAGATAGAAGGCTTAATCACTTGGTTCTCCACCTATCAGCAGGTGAAGGCAGAGCACCAATGGCCTGCTGGACTTCTACAACCACTCTCCATTCCTGGGTGGAAATGGAATGATGTCACAATGGATTTCATGATGGGCTTGATGAGATACCCTCAAGTCAGCGATGTAGTATGGGTTATTTTCAATAGGTTGAAAAAGGTCATGCACTTCCTAATGATCTAGAAGACCTTCTCTATTGATGAGTTAGGAAGGATTTTCATCTAGGATATAGTGAGACTCCATGGCGTACCTCATTCTATTATTTTGAACCGATACACCTACTTTACTTCACAGTTCTAGAAAGGGTTGAAAAATGCACTGGGTTCATAGGTTCTCTTGAGTATAGAATATCACCCTCAGACTGATGTGAAGTACAAGTGAACCATACGGGTGTTAGAGGATATGTTGTGATCTTGTAATCTTGATTTTGGAGGTTCTTGGTAGAATTATATTCTTCTAGTTGAGTTTTACTACAACAACATATTTCAAGAAATGATTCAGATGGATCCATATGAGGCCCTTTATGGTAGACTATTTATTTCACCTATGTGATGGTTAAAGGAAGGTGAGGAAGCTCTACTAGGTCCTCATCTTGTTCAAGAGACTTTAGAGTAAGTCAATCTAATTCATAAGCATATGGATACAGCTAAGTCTAGGTTGAAGTCCTATATTTATCTTCACCACAAACCTCTATTGTTTGATGTGGGACATCAGATCTTTCTACATGTATCACCTAGATTGGGTCATAGATGAATCATGAGATAGGTAAATTTATCACCTTGATATGTCAGGCCTTTTGAGATAATGGAGATGTTTGGGTCAGTAGCCTAGTTGTTTTTGTTTCCTCAGAGGTACCATTCCATGCATGACATCTTCTACATAACTCAGCTTCACCAATATCATTCATACCCATCACATTCATTTGACCCTGAGGATATCAATCAGGAAGTGGATGCATCCTTCGAGGATCATCTGATACATATTGTTGATCAGAGCATGAAGGCTCTTTGAGGTTGGTCAATTCCTATAGTCCTAGTGCTATATCATCATGGATTCCTACAGGATGATACCTAGGAGTGGGAGGCCTATGTACATGTGTAGTGTCCATAACTCTTCATAGACAACATTCTACTACCCTCGAAAGGGTAACTAGGGGACGATTTGTCTTAAGGAGGGAAGGTTGTAACATCCTGGCTTTTCTAAAAGGCATGAACCATTAATTTTTCTGTACAAATTATTTTAAACAACCCTAATTATGATTCCCAAAAGGTTCAAGGAGGTATCAGGTGCATTTGGGGCTCATTTGAAGCCCAGAGCCCTGAAATGGGAAGAAATACTAGGTCGTATGATTTGTCTACAACTGTACGACCCAGAGCATGTGAACATGCAGTGTTATAGGCTTTTGAGGTAGATCACTTTTTCATGGTTTTCACATGGTTAGTCAAACTATTCAACTAATTGTTTGATTTTCTCCTTTCAATCGGTAATTGGTGCGCGATTGGTGCGTGATTGGCCAAATGTGCGTCCAAACCGTGCATACTATAAAATGTAGGTAAAATTACTTTTTCTCCCATATTAAATTATTTAAACCTTCTTTCTTCTTTACTGCTTTATTTTCTCTCCTATTCCAGTGGTTGAAGCTCCTCCTCCCTCTCAACCTAGGGATCCAAGTAACTCCTCGATCCAGACTTTGTTTTGTTCATAGTAGGATCCAACAAAGACCAAGAGGTGAAGTATTTAATCCTCTCTAGTCTATTTCAAGTTATTATTCCCATATATTAAGTTATTTAGGTGCAAGATCATATTCCCCATTTTCAGGGTATTTGATGGTTTTGTTGATTGCTTCCAACCTAGATTGAATAAAAGGTGAACATTGTATGAGGGAAGTTCTACAAGGATAAAGTAGGTGGTCTAGACTTTTTCCAATCATTTCATTGCTTTACATAAAATGTTTCATTGTTCCACTCATCGGGACAATCTGATGATGCCTTCAAAACATTGATTAAATTGTTTGAAGTGGTTTCACACATGTATTATGATCCTACCTAGTGGTGAATCACCTTTGTAGTTAAAAACCTTGACCAGTGCCACTCTTATGGGTGATTTATACCTTAGTGACCTATTTTACTTATTATAATATGGCCTAACACCTTCTTTGAGAGGTGATGTCACTCAATTAATGCCTTGTTCCTATTGATTTAATTGAATTCAAGGGTGAACCATGAGTTGGTCCCCTATTACACCATACCTCAATGAATGGTTAGTTTAATTGTATTATTCTAGTTCTTATTACTTATTACATATGACTTACTTGAGTTGATAAATATATTTTCCTTGACCATTGTGCCTAAGGTTATCAAATTTCTTGAATTAAATGGAATGCCATATCCTTTAATCTTATTATAAATGTGAGATTCTTGTCTGACTTCTTCACCATAGTGATGTGGTTGAAATGAGGGGTTCTGATTAAGGACCTATTGGATGGAATCTTGTTCTTTAGTTAGATTTTGTTATTTTTTTTATAGATTCCATGGGTGAAATTGGTTATGCCTGAGATGGGATTGTTGTTCGTTGTTATACTTCACCTCTAGACAGGTGACACCAGTTCCCTGTGTGAGACCCCTTGGACAGTCTTGATGACATGATTGGTTTTACCATGCCATGAGAGAGACTCAGGACCCTATATTCAATATTAGGTATGTACTTAGAGGTCTTGAATATTTTTACACCATTTCTTAGTGACACTTGGGACCTCATATTTGGTTCACCTTGGACGGACTCCTTAAAATTGGACTTTTACTAAGCCCTTTAAGTGATACTAGGTAAGTCCCTAAGTATTTCCATGGATGGGATCAAGGTGTCTTGACATGTTTTTATAAAGGGATTATTAAAATGATTTCAAAGTTAAATGGATTTTTTCAAATGAGAATTTGTCAATTGGTTTAGAAAACATAGGGATGTGTCCTCTAAGACTGATCAAAAGATTCGGGAAAGTATATCCTACGGCACTTCAACCTACTCACTTTTCCATTTCAGGATCTCTCAGTTTTGACACACCGGCTTAGACTGAAGAAGGTTGATTAGATGGGTATTCAAGGGGAACCTATTCCAATGTATTTATTTATTCATGTTTTGCTGCATTTAAATTAATATGGTACACTTATTATTTTATATTGCACAAAATGGAATGTCCTAGACAACGTGGGTGTCATCATACTGAGATTATATCTCACACCCTACTTGGACTCATTTGTTATTATGGTAGACTTTATGCTAGTAGGTTTAGTAAAGGGTAATTATTTAGCTTCAAGTTCTTGATTGAAATTCATTACTAATATGGAGTTTGGAGCATAGGATTGAGCCTATGCTTGAGATGCTAGGCATGGAATTTTTTTCATTTTTTTACTTTTTTTAGCATGTTGTATATACTTTATCCTCTACCCCTACATAGTCATTTTCTTATAACATTATCATCAGTTGTATCTGTTATTATTCATCTACCTTATTTTTTATTATTTACCTTTTGTGACATGTATTTGGTTTCTGCTGCTATCTAAATATTACTGCTTCTATTGTTCCTTATTAATTTATATTATTTTTCACTACTCTGATCAATGAGGGAATATTCTCCCCAAGTACTTACCCAAGGCCCTTGCTGCTAGTCAACAACCACTGGAGTTTGGGGAGGTGCGCTTGAGGTCTTTTGGCCAACAGTCTCGGGGCACCGGTGAGTGGAATCTAGGGATGGATGCTACACAACCTGTTATCATGGTATAAAACATCAGCATGTAATCACTATCCAATTATTTATTAATCTATTCCAATCATTTATAGGTTAATTACACTTCCATCCAAAGGGATAAACCATATTCAATATGTGATTACACATAAACAAAAGAGAAGAAACAAATCCCTTACCTCAAAATCATCAACATTCTTTGCATAAGAATGGATCAACATCGCAGATCTCCAATCACCTATCCCACAAGAAACTTCATCCCTCCCAGAATTTTGTGCCACAACTATTCCAAAAAACAACTAAGAAAACTCCATTATAATTAGGGATATTAAATTCCAAATCAAGGAAAGAAGAACCATGTGGAAATGAGATCGAACAGAGAGAAATCTCTAGAAAAGAGAGGTATAACATACCTCAGATCACCATGGATAAATCATGAGAATATAGGGATTAATCACTATCAAAATGGGGTTTAAATATTCTAAAAACCCACTCACACCATGGCCTCCCTGCTATGTTGCAGCCACCCAACTTCTCATACCTGAAGACTACCCAGCCTATTTCATATCCAACCACCACGGTGCAACCTTTCCTGAAAGATTAGTATCCATATTTTCCTCCATGATACCTACTACGCCACAATATGGCCTCACACATGGAATGAACTAGGCCTATAATTAAACTCAAGCTCCACATTGTAGTCATGCCTAAAATGGTAGTGGTTACTTCTATTTTCCCCATTTTCCCTATAAACATCATAGAACCTCCTCAAGGTGCCTTTAAAATACAAAACTCACAAAGGGAAGGGATACTAGGATTCAGTACCTTACATCAGATACATCTTAAACTATTCTCATCCTTAAGAATTCAAAACCAAACCTAGAGATAAATAAAGATAAGGGGTTCATCTAAATAACCACCCCATGAGATACCTCTCAAGAGTCTATCCATTATAAGAGCTCAAACGCCTTACCATCAGAATAGTTCAAAACCATTCAATAGAAACACCAACTTCTAAACACTCTCTTAGGGGAGATACCTCTCAAACAAGTGTAAGTCCACAATAAGTCAATAATAGAAAACCATATCATATCCAAAAAATATCCACAACCACAAAATGAACAATGTTATAATAGAAGATCTAAACATAAAATAGAATAGATTATCGAGCATGTATCTATGAATCATGTTCCCAAGTACTCTCCTACATTCCATTATTCCACCATAAGACATGAACAAAGGGAATAGCACACCCGTGAAACACTTTCTCCGAGTGGTCAGGGGTCTCTATAGGATGCTTCTTGAGGGTCGCATCATATTCAACGTCATTTTCACCCCAATATATGATGTGAGAGTCTTCATAAAGGTAAATAAGAAGATATTACATGTGAAAACATTTTGTATCCAGCCCATTTTTGAGGGAGGTGTTATTTGATGCACCACGACTCCAACGTGAGCCAAAACCTCAAAAGTCCCAACAAACCAAGGAGAAATCTTACTCCCAAGACCAAACCTTCAATTCCTATGATGAGGGGTCACCGTTAAGGATACCAGATCTCCACAATAAAACTCTATTGGTCTCCTCTTATGATCATTATAGGATTTCTTATGATCCTGTACTAATTCCATCGCTCATGTGTATGACACGCTACAACCTCGCGAACCAATGTAATTTGTTTTCTATCACTGACTCACATGGATAGTCATAATGATGAAAATAATGTATATATATAATATAAATGAAATTATATTAATTATAAAAAATTAATATATCATCCACTTCCTTACCCTTTCACTCATTAAGGGAATGATATCATCATTCATGCGTACGTACGGTCTACCATCTCCCCGAAGAGATGCAGTTCATTTTCTATGTCCACTTTTAAAGAACGGTTCTAAAAATGTATCTAATGAGTAAATATGATATTTATAACATTAATATAATTATTGTGATGATGTAACTATATCCTATATATAATAACTGGAACTTTCATAACAAATCATGCATGAGAAAATAAGGCAATTAACACCCGAAATAATAATAATAATAAAATATTGTTAATGAACAGGTGGTAAGATATTATAATATGATCATATATGATATTATAAAAAATAATATATTAAGGGTATAAATTAATAACATGATTAGAACTATTATTTATGAGTTTAAATCATTTTCGACCAAGAGAAAGCATGAGGTAAGTAACTATGTCTCGATTTCCTTTTATTGACGCAGATTTGAATGTTATGCATAAATTTATTTTATATGTTGTATATACTACCCATTTTACTTATAATATCATTAATAATTCATATTTCATGGTATTTTAAGTTTTTGTTTGAATTATTTTATGCAAGGGTATTTGAATTCAAAGTTACCGACTGATAAGGGATTTCATCTCAATTCCCATTTCCTTAAGAAATATTTGTTAATATGAACCTATTCACTTTTATGTGGAGTATATACTGACCCTTTTTGTATGTCACTTGAATTCAAGGTGGTTAATTTTTCAATTCAAGATTATTATTTCAAGTGGTATCAATTTAAAATTTACCAAATAAGTAAGAAGCTATTTTAAAATCTCACTTTCTTTTGGGATTTATTTTTCTTTCATTGAAGGAATATTATCAATTATCATTCATAAGATCAAATAATTTTATTATAAAATATATATTTAATTAGTTTCCATATTTTATTCAAACATTTTCTCTATTTGGTACTTCAATCAAGCAAAGAAAATTTTAATATAAAAACTGATTTTATTTCTATTTAAATCAGACATGTTTTTATTCTATGTCTATGTTTTTCAAAATTGTTTTAAAAAAGTCCTTTTAATTACTCAAATGATTTATTAATAAAATTTTAATTTATCCTTGAATTTTAAAAAGATTTTAATGTAACCTCTATACTTTTTTTCAAAAGGTACATTGTTGAAAAAAAAAGTCAAAAGGATTATTTTTTAATGTATATAGTGATAACAAACTTCCCAATCACTGTAAAAATTTTATGAAATATAGATTCTTCTGTACATTTTCTATGGTTTTACGAAGAAAAATATTTTATGAAATATTATTTAAATATTTAACTTCCATTCCCTTTATTCTTCTAAAGGATATTATTTTATTGAAAAAACATATATTCCCAATGAATCGATGGTCACCTCTCATCTCTTGATTAATTTTTTGGTTGTTAACATTCTCTCGAGAAAATCACTTTCTTGTGATCATTTATCATTGGAAATTATATTGCTATTAAATATACATATTTATTGATTCATTGATATTATTATTTCCTAAACCATGTACTATTTCTACATACGGTGTTTACTTTGAAAGTTATTTGATTAACTAGGGAAATATTGCTAAATCTATATTATTTACTCAATAAAAATATTTATTGATAAGGTCTATAGTTCATATATTAAATTGATCATTTTATATATGAGGAATGTATTGGAAATGTGGTGGTGGTTAGGGTCCAAAATTATACTTCCCCTCAATGCATCGATATCTCTCATGAGACAAATTAGATGGTGAAATTAAATGGGTTTTTTACCCATAGTTTTAAACTATCTTGTGAAAGGTCTTGAAAGTATAGTTATGATGATGTATAAGATCATGATGTCCAATATTAAGTATTTTTTTCATTGATAATTCATTTATTATTATCCATGAGATTATTTCATTGATATTATCCATGGATTTATTTCTTTATCTAGTTATTGATTAAATTGAATGTGTTTTCGGTTATTTACCATACCATATTGATTGTGTATTATCTAATCATGATAATCACATTATTGATTAAATAGAATGTGATTTAAGTAATTTAAATTTTCATATAGATTATTTATTATTGATTCATGATAGTTTCCATTAAATGCAACCCTTAATAAGAATTTGATCTCACCCTTATTTTGCTTCCTTTTCTTGGGATATGAAGTAGAATTATTTGAATGAGTTTTAAGAATATTGAGCCTTTTCTTTTGATATGTTTTTTATTCTATTACCAATGTAAAATGGGTATCATTTAGGCATCTCACTATCTAAGACTATTAAACTGATCAATCCTTTAAGATTTGGCCCCTTGTATCTATGACAATGTAATAAAGTAACCAACATCTCTGGGTTACTAGAATCAGGGTTATTACACCCATTCTAAAATAACTTAAGGAAAGGGACCATGTGGGAGGGTAAAAATACATATCATGAAAGTTTACCAAAAATGTACTATTTTTTAATCCTATAGATAGGTCACAATATGACCATTTGGTTCGCACTACTATGATCCCTCACTTTGTTAAGTCACAATACGACCCATATAGGGCACATCACAACCATCCCAAGGTAGAGAAGGAAACCCCAAACCAAAATTTACCATAGTGCGACCCATCTGAGTCATGACATGATTCATCATAGGTGTAGGCCTCAATCCTCAGCAAGAAACCATCATGACATGGACCTTCAAAGTCATGGCATGACTACTCCCAAGTATAAGGAATTCTCCAAGGCCAGAGACCTCCATAGAATGACTCCCAGTCCACCACACCATGATGATATACTTGCTTCATAATTTCTCCACTAACACCCTGAGATCCCCATCTAGTGATCATACACCAATATGCCACTCCAAAAACATCCCAATAATCCCATAGAACAAACTCAAGACTCTCGCTCCGTGATCCAAATACAAAAATTCAAATTTCCCCAGATTTTCACTAACTCATAATGATTTGGTTGGTTACAACCTCCCTAACATAAAATATTTCCATCCACTGAAATTCCCATGGGCTTTAATTATAGGAAAATCACCCACAAAAAAGTGATAATTCCACACACTAAAATATTTCACATTAAAATATTTTTAATCAATTTATTAAACTTCATAATCTGGTTGTGTTATCCACACCATAAAAACATTACCTCACTCTAAAACCAAATATCATCAAAATTATAACCAAAACAATGAAAAATCATTAACAGAGTCTAATCCAACTACATGGAAATCAATTCAAACAACCAAATACCCTTATTCCAAATACACCCCATGAAATAAACTACTATTGAAAACATAAACCATAATTAATACATAAAATAATCCAAAAAAAGAGAAAAAACCTAAAATATAAATTGTATCCTTTGAAATGAGAGTGTTTACTTTTTCTAAAACCAATCATGGAACTTATCACAAAATACCACTTAAAAAAATATTAAATATCTACCTTACAAGAAAAAAATCAATATCTCCTTAGGTAAATGTAAAAACTCCTGTTTTCAAATACTCATGATCTGAAAAGGAAAGATTCTGAAAATTTTAAATCCATAATTAAACAAATAATTATTCTTATTTATTTAAGGAGACTATAAAGAGTAATAAAAAGGAAACCAACCATGTCGACACACCCATAAACTTGAAACATGATACAAACATGATTTAAAATATATAACCTATAAAATGATCTAGTAACCCCTTTCTAATTTAGTATCCACTGAAATAATTAATTTATCATGAGTTATTAAACTAATTTAGTGTAAATTAAATTAATTTCATCTGCTCTCTATTTTATGGACTCTCACCACAAACCAATAATTTTATGTTTGAAAAACAAACACTATAGGTAATTCAAATTAAATAGAAACAGTTGTGAGTCAAAATCATTTAGTAAAATAAACAAATATTTGGGATTTAGTAAAAAAATTACACTACTTTTAAAACTTGTTAATCTCTAAAACACTATAATCATATCAAATTCAAATTTTAAATTTTACCATATTTTAATAATCCTAGTTAAAATCCACTAATTAAACATTTTTTATATTATAAAACAGATAAAAGGAAACCATCAATTTTAAAACCTAAACATAATGTAATAGAATAATCTTCCTCTTATCAAAATCACTCAATAATGAAAACTCATTTTTATCACTAAAATATTAATCAATATATCCATTTGAATTCATCATAAAAATTCCCAAAAGGTATCGAAAACATATTTTACTCATTGAAACTAATAAAACTCATTTAAAAAAGTTATCCACATAAAAATTAAACTTCCTAAAAAAATCAACAGACACTTTATAAAACCACCATTAGTTGAAAAGTTCAACTTCTAAAAAGTAAATGGTAAAGGTCACAATAAAAGGGTTAAAACCAAACATGAATAATTAACAAGAAAACCTCATGGAAATAATCTCATTTCATCTCATGTTTAAAATAAACCAAGTAAAAAGTTACTTGAGATCATATAGACATCTTATATATAGATCAAAATTAACACGCAATAATAATAAAAACATTCTAGAACATTTAAAAAAAGAAAACCATGGAAAAGCCACACCATTCTAAGATTTATGGTTCATTCACACAATCTGCAGCACATGGACCCTATCTATATGGATCAATGGTTCCTTTTACAATTTTATTCAAGTCATAAATATACCCATAAAGAAGGATAAATCAAACCCTGACTCAAGTTTCAAATTCCCTACTTCCACTGGAAACTCAAGGACCAGTAAAAAAAGTGGTGATCAGGATCGTAATCATGACCTACTTCCTGATTTTTATCTGTCATATCTCCAATATTCCATGAATCCCCAATTAGAATAAAAAATCAGTCCCTCATACCATTTTTCATGAACTAACTCAGGAAACCCCTAAGTTTAGTACCTGTATCAGCATGAAACAAGGCCCAAAGGGCATACCCGATCCTCATGGGGTGGGAAATTGTTCTTAGGAATCAATCATATACATGTGGGAATTATTTCTCCTAATAAAACCAGAATAACATGAAACTTATACCTAGAAGTTCAACATAACCACTCTATAAATTGAATGATCACACAAACAAAATAAATAGTTTGAATATGAAGTGAATAAAAACAAGTTATATCATAATTGATAACTCTAGATATGAAAATAAATCTCAGCCAACATAATATACATCTCAATATAAAACCAATAGTAAATTTAAATATAAGGACTAATATAACCATGAGAGATAGAAATGATGGCACTTACAAGGCATGATAGATCATAGGTCTAAAACATAAAAACAAAAGAAGGATAATGATCACATATCTTCATGTATCAGTAAAAATGCTCTTTTTCCTAGAACCACCACAACACATAAACCATAACTCAAAGAAAACCCACTACCACAAAACAAAACCTTAATAGAACCTAAAATATATATAGTTGTGAGAAAAAAATAGTAGGTATACTCCCCACACCCCATACATAAACTTTGAAAGTAAATCATTTTCATTATAGTTTTAAAATAAAACTATAAATGTATTCTTTCCTTTTTAATTAAAATATGTCACATGAAACCATCACTTAAGTTCAATTTACCCAAAGTTAATAACTTACCCATGTAAACATAATCAATCTTTTAAAACTTTATAAAAATGGATGGATTTTATAGAGAGAAAAAAAATTCAAATCTAGGCTTTATGATACCTCCCATTTCAAACATAAAGGAAAAATAACCAAATTTTAAATTCCCCTTTTTACGTTACCTGATGGGTGCACCAAAGTGATAAATATATAACTCTAAAATAAAGGAAAATAATTTATTTATGAACTTTTAAAAAAATATATAACATGGTTTCAATTCGATTAAAATTAATAGAAAAAATTAAATTCTCAAATATAAAAATCCCATAGATAGGAAACACATACCATATTACATGAAATAAAATATAAGAAACAATAGTATAACCTCAAAAAGGAAAGATAACTGAATATAAACTATAATATCTTCCACTTAATAAATGAAATATAATTGAATATAAATATAAATAGTATAACTTAATAAAATTAAGATCACCAATATCATCAGAATATCCCTCAGGGAACTAAATTCATGGTACCCTAGGACCCTCAAACTCACATAATAATCAAAATAATCATATCCATCTATAACCAACCATATCTAGTCCTTTGAATGAGACACTTGGGAGAGCTACATTAGGTTCTAGAATTAGTCACATCCATATCACATTATAGTTTAGTTAGTATGGCATAATTTATGATAGAGAATATCAAAATTCCTAGCCATAATTGTCATAGTCTTATCCACCTATGTGCCAGAGTTTACCATGATAAACCAAAGATAGGTGATTAAAGAATCATAAAATCAAGCATATCAAATCTCCATGAAATATAAAAACATATTGTGACTAATAATATTAACACCCCCTCCCTCCCACATTCAAACATCATTCATAGAAGCAGACCCTTTCTCATCAAGAATAAAAATATACACACCCCATATCTAAGAATATTCCATCAACTCGAATAATATCACCACATAAATTTAACTTATGAAAAAATAACTCATAAGGGATACATTCGAGGAAATTTTTACCAAAATAAAACCTTTTTTATTAAAATTACATCTAATCCTTTGAAACATGTTTTAGAAAACTAATTTATGATTTATTTTCTCTGGAAAAAAACTATGAAAAAACACTTTAAAATCCTTTGAAGACATGACTTCTTTTATAAATTTGACCTAGCCACATACAAATAAAAATATAAAACTGATTTAAAAACATGTCAAATGATTATTAAATCATAAAAGAACTTCAAAAAAACCAATCCTACCCGCAATTTGTAAACCATTTCTTCAGCCTATAAGTTTACTCCCTTGAAAATCATTAATAATGAAATTACCTTTTTTGAATTTTCATGAAAACCAAGAGAGAGAACAAGACATCTAGAAAATATTAAATAGATACATATATCATAATCCTAATTAAATTTTAAATAAAATGAGTTATTCATAGAGAAAATTACCTCAATCGATGACCCAAAAATTGATCTAAAGATCATAGAGACCTCCTTTGGGTCCATGAGAAACAAGAAAACCATAAACAAAAGTAAATTAATAAACCAAGGATCCAAAATAAAAAACCCACAAATTCATAATTGACTCTAAACTCACCAGACAACATGATGTCACTGAATCATGATAATGTATGTGCATTCCACTCCCAACATACACTCAGACCTAAGACACACAAGAGACACAATTAATGAAACAAATCCAATGTTCAATCAAATTGAAATCACCAAAAACCATAAATATACTCATGGAAAGAAATAACTCAATAAAATCGATTAATTTTCGCATGAACATACCCTATCGTGACCTACTCTACAAGACACACCCAAAAGCCCCATCATATGAGATAACTTTAATATGATTTGGTGGAATAGTATCTTTATAAACTAGATGTGAAAAAAAATTATAGGATAAACATGGGAATATAATAAAGAGAATAAGGGATAGTACATATCCTAAATTTTTTCAATGAAACCCTCCCAAAAGATACAAATCAAAGGGAAGTAAAGGGTGGGAATCTAGGAGAAAAAGGGGGTATTATTACCATTCTTAAATTAATGAATTCATGAAACCCTAAGGGGGGATTCCAAATAGGGACCCCATAAATTTACTAAAAGGCCATTGTTTAAAAAAATAGAATTGTAGCTAGGTTACAGTGTGACCATGAGATTTTCATTATAGTGTAACATTTCCCAATTTGGTTAAGATTTTTCATATATGGGTCATGAAATGACTATACCTAGGGAAGAGTAGGGATACCGCAACCATTCTCTATCAATGTGTGTCTTGTACAATTTTTTATGTGGTTAATCATAGGCAAAGGAACCTCCTATTTCCCAAAGAACATCACAACATGGACCATTTGGGTTGTACCATGACTGCTCCTAGGAAGAGGGCTCGGTCCTAGGCAAAACACCATCCTTGTTTGAATTCTATTCACCATGACATGATTTCTTTCCTGGTTCATAATTCCTCTAATAAGACCTAAAACTCGCTCTGAGTATTCTTATATAGAACTTAAATTCCCAAAACATTCCGAAAATTACTTATAAGAAATTGTAGACTCCCACTCTATAATATAAATCCAAAAAATCAAATTTTTTTGAACTTTCACTAAACCATAATGATTTTGTTTGTAAAAACTCTATTTTTTCTATGTAATACTGTGGAATATTCTAGGAATATTTTCAGAGCTAGGTGCTGAGTTGGTGTGAGATTCCAGGGCCTAGAGAGCCTCAATATTGATATATTAAAAATATTAAATTTATTATATCACACACATGTAGTTTTTATGAAATAATGGAATAACTCGAAAAATAAGTCTTGGATTAGAAATATAAGGCCTCTATTGAATACAAAATTTTTGTTTTACCATAGGTGTGATATAAATTTTGTGTGCATTGAGTTTTTCACTTAAGTATGGTTATGGTAGAATGATAATTAAATAAATATATTTATTAATTTATTAGTTATTAATTACAATGACCTAGATCCTAGCCCTATATAAACCTCATTATGAAAACTTACATAGGGTTATCCACTTAATCCTAGAGTATGTAAGGGAATGGAGAGAGATATTTGATGGTGAGTACGTTGGCAGATGGTCACGGGATCGTGGATCGAGGATTAGAGTACCACAAAAATCATCATCATTGATGGAGTTCTCAGATCCTTCCAATGAAAATGATTCAAAAACATTCTTTGATAGAAAATGATCTAACCCAAGTAAGGGGGTTTGATTTTGTGGTTTTATCCCTATTTATAGATGGAGATGAATACGGATTAATCCTTCCCCAAATTAATATGTGGATAGATCTATGTTGGTTAGTCCAATGTCTAATTTCTCTTCCTCATTCTAGGAATTGGAGTTTATTAAATTTTGGATTTATTGATTTGATAACCCATCTCATTATCATATTCCTTCAATTATGTCCAAATGAACATAACCATCATTGGTGTCTTGTTTGACCGGTCATTCGATGATACCCGAAAACCGATCATCGTACGTTCAGTCTATGGCGCAACAGATTGAAACCATGATATCGGGATCGAGATCAAGATCTAGGCTTAGTGTTTTTCAATGGGATTTTAGACGTGGATTGAAGGTATCCTGGGAGTTTATCATTCATTGGTTTGGGAATTTGACGATAAGTGTGATGGGACTGAATCATGTGTTGTTCGAGAGGCTAGAATTTAACCACAAGTGTGGTCAACCCTAGATCTGGTAGGGACAGCTTATAGTGTGAAGAGGCAGTGGTGAATTTCAATGACGGTCATCATGACCTCCAACCCCTCTATATGGTGAAGGTAGTGGCAGCCCCCTCTTACTCCCTTCAATGATGGTGGTATTTCCCCTTCCCACTCCCTACAACTGGCAGTGGTGACTCCCTTCCTCTCCCTTACAACAATGGTTGGTGACGATGACCCCCTTCTCCTCCCTATGTGGCGGCGGCAACCCCCCCCCCCCCCCCTCCCCCTTCATACAGAAACTTGTGTGAAAAAACCCTCACCTCGTGTGTATTTTGTAGAAGAAAGGGGGTATAGATAAAAAAATTAAAAAATAATTGTAATAATATTATTATTATTATTATGAGATCAAGTTTTTAATGTAACTCTTCCGAGAAACATCAGATTAATGAGATATTTGTGGCATTTAAACACTAATATTGAGATGAATGTTTCAAGATAAATATTGGGTGTTTAATTCAGATTCATGGATCAGAAAAATGAAGCATATTTTGTGCATGATATGATGAAATGCTTTTTTGCACCAGGTGTCTGTTTAGGGAAAGTAAATAGCCTATTCCGAGTTTTTTTCCATGATGATCACAACAGCATGATATGTTTGGTCATTAATGGATGTTTTTGATGAAATATAAGTAAATTTATCTTTTATCTTGTCATACAGACTGTAGGCCTTGTGTGTTAATGTCACAACCCATCCTAGTGGGGCCCTTTTTGTGACTCCCCAAGCTCGCCTCCAATAGGCTAGAGGCTGGTAACTAGCACTGAGTAGGTATATCACTAACATGGTAGGCATTACCTAAGTACTTGTACACACTCACATATATCCAAGCCCACAAAATGATGAAATGTAAAAACAATTGAACAACCAATGCATGCATACATCTATATCCCACAACCAGATTATGATAGGAAGTAAAGAAAGTAAACAGGGCCAAATACAATTCCACCACAAATAGTTTGAAATATGAGTCCAACCTGAAAGTAAAGGGACTACTGTCTGAAGCTGCAAGAACACACCTTGTTTTATCTGGTGTCATGAGGCACTATCTGGTCCTGTTCTGTCTAGGACTTAGTAAAAAGTTCAATCGTCTCCAGAAGAGATGACACATGTAGGCAAAGCTCGTGTAGGGGTGAGTATAACAATACTCATTAGGACACCTCAAAACCACAAATCATATGAAAAATGAAAGTACAATCATCTATGTAAAGGTATATTTCTATAGCACATATAACAAGAATATCCAAATATACTCAACAAAGACACGCAATCTATAGGTAAGCTACAACCATAGTATACTCATCCTAGGATTCTAACTCAAATATCCATAAACCACTCATCAAGGAGAACACACTCCTGATTCTAATAGCACTGATGATGGTCATCCAAGAGGTACTGCTCGTCAGGTCTCATCATGAGAGAGAGAGAGAGAGAGTGATGATAGTTTGAAGAGATATGATACATATATGAGGATCACTGTCAGAGCCATGGGGTGATACTAACAACTCAATTTGGATTAACCATCCAAGTATAGGATCGATAACCATGTATTGTTGGTCATGTCGATACTAAGAACTCCACATAGGGCACAAAGATGAATAGAGGATATCACTATGGGCCTCTCTGAGAGATTCCAATGACTCTATCCAAGAAGTCCTACTGAAGGGATCATTTTCCTAGGAGTAGGAAATAATTATGTACTATCCTTTAGATAAAGTACAAGGGAAACTAACCCTAAAAAAACTTGTCTAAGATATGGAGGAAAAAGATCTAAGCCATCTATAAAGGAGTACATGATGTGTAGTAGGGGTCACATGATGTGTCCCTTAACCCCAGTTCATACCCATGTAAATGGGTCATGTCATCAAGTTGTGTCCATTTAGAATAGTACACACCATGTAGGCATCCTATGTACTCTACCCATGTTCCAGTACACAACTCAGCCCATGTACTCGACCAACCCGTGACCATGTGGGGGAGTACATGCTGTGTAGTCAACCCGTGTACTCCACCCCATGTTCATGTACTTCCCAAGTTACATGCCGAGTTACATAGAAGATACCACATGTCGTGTGATAAGGTTCACACACTGTGTGACACTTAACTTTCTCCTGAAACCCTAGTCACCACTCAGGGGACCCCACACGTTGTGTAATCCTGCAGTACACGCTGTGTGGATCAAGATTTTCCAAAATCCTCAGTTCTTCCTCTATACACCTCAGCTGATCCTTCAACTACCATGTTGTGAAACTCAATATCCAGCCTTGTCTAGTAATTATATCATCAAATCAACAAGATTCATGCCTTTGATCCACTCATAAAACAATATCATCATCGTTCTTTCGTTACACACTGAAGAACATGAAAGAACACAAAATCATGTGTAAATCATCTTTTGATACACTACTACAACCACAATCACACCTATTTCATGTTGCATCGATCCCAGATCTGCAATATTGGATCATTTCTCCAAGAAACGAGTGCACAACGATCGATCATTTGATAATACATCAAACTGCCTCCAAACAAAGAATGGTGTGATGAATGGAGAATTAAGAGGAGAAAATCACATAATCAAACAACGGGAAAAGACCTTGATTGATTTTTGTTTCGATCTCATTTTGTTTCTATTAGAAAATAAATCGAATAGTAAAAGCACAAAGGTAATCTACTGATAAACTCCACAATTATACACATCCTGCAAGACGATCAAACTGTGGATCAATCTATTCATTGATTGGTATGTGTTCATTGTATAAATCTATAATGGGGAAGAAATCCAAATAAAACACATGCCTTACCTCGATTTGGTTTGATTTATAATGAATAATAATGCGTCATCGACATCATTGAAAAGGTCTATCTAATATGAGGTGCATCAATCAATGATCCACAATCCATCATCGTTTTCCTGAGAGAGAATCCTAGAGATCTCTCCAATGGTTCTCCAGAGGTTCTAGGTTTATATAGATAACCCTAGGATTTTGACATAATATCCTTTTTATATTTTAACCATTCACTATGTTAAGAATTAGAAATAAAATAATTTATTTCAATTATTTTACTCATTTCTACGCCAATAATGAATTTTTCCACAAACAAATCATGCTGACTAATGTTAAGTCACGCCTAGGGTAAAACCCATATTCTGAGCTCAAAGGTACCCTTTTATTTCTAATATGGGCACCCTTTTAGAAGTTATTCCACTTTTTTAGTAAAATTGTGCGCGTGTGTTATGTAATATATTTAATATATTTCAAACATTTATTACAGGAACAACGAGCCTCAGAATCGGATGTCATCTCAGTGCTTGTTCTTTAAAATAATCCATATAATATCCAAAAATAATACACAAAAAATCCAAGACATTACATTCTCCCCACCTTGGGGATTTACATCCCTGAAAATCCAAAACAAGGACTGCTCAAAAAAGTTGTGGGTACTAAGAATGAATCTGAGTTTTCCATTTCCATGTGCTCTCCTAAAGATTCTCGTTCTACCACCAGACATATACCAAAGGAATAAATCACCCATGAAGGATACTCTCCTACCAATCCTAGACCTCTACTAGGTACTCATCAAATTTTTCTCTATTCTCGATGTCCAGCTTTCCCTAGTTGATGAAGTGTGATGGGTCATGCACGTACCTCCTTAGATGTGACATGTGGAAGACGTCATGTACCTGGTCTAACTACGAAGGTATATCTAACCAGTATGCCACCTCTCCAACTCTACACAGAATTTGGAAAGGTCCAATTAGGTGATATCTTACCTCCCTAACCAAATCTCCTCAATCCACATCAAGGTGAAACCCATAAAAACACATGGTCTCCCTTATTAAAGTCCAAATGCCTTTGTCACCTGTCAGCATAATACTTTTGATAGCTTTGTGCAGTCTTCATCTACTCCTAGATGATATGTGTATTCTCTATTGTATCTCACACCAACTCTAATCTCATGAGTGCTAACTCCCCTGGGTCAGTCCAGCATAGTGGTGACCTATAGGGTCGCCCGTATAAAGCCTTGAATGGTTCCATACCAATGGTGGAATGGTAGATATTGTTTTATGAAACCTCTACGAGTGGTAGGTGATCCTACCAACTATGGACAAAGTCCAACATGCAATTTTGTAGCATGTTCTCCAGAACCTGAATGGTCCTCTCAATCTAGTCATCAGTTTGGGGTTGAAATGTTTTGTTCAAGCGTAACTAATCTCTAAACACATTAATTAATCCCTTCCACAATCGGGATGTGAAGCGAGAATCAGGGTCTAAAATGATCATCGATGGAACTATATGGAGTCAGACTATCTCATACAAATAGAGGCATCCCAATCTCTCTACTAAAATCTACTACAGAATTGCTAAGAAGTGGAACGACTTAGTGAGTCAGTCTACGATCACCTAGATGGAATCGTGTCCCCTGGACGTATGTGATAATCCCATCAAAAATTCCATAGATATCCCATTTTACTTCCATTCTGTCACCTCAAGGGGTTGAGATAAACCTTCTAGAACTTGGTCATCAGCCTTCACTTACTGACAAGTAAGGCATTGAGAGACAAACTCTGCATCTCATTTCTTCATCCCTATCCACAAAAACTAGTGTCAGAGGTCCTAGTACATCTTTTCCACGTCTGGATGTACCGTCAAAGGAAATGTTTGAAACAATCTCAGAACCTCTTCTCGTAATGTCACTAGTACCATCATGCATCCTATTAAAATAATAACATGCTCCCCACCTTTGGAAAATTCATCAGGAGCATGTCCAGTAAATTTCTGAGTATGTAGGGTCTCACAGTCGATATCCCCTAGTTGTGCTTCCCAAACTCACTACAACAGAGGAGGGGTAACAATCATTGAATGGAGGTAATCTACTCCATATCCATCCATAAAGGATAGCTGCAATGAGGCCAACTTCTCTGATTCTTTGTTTAGCAACTGTGAACAAGATCTCTTACTGAGAGAATCTACTACCATGTTCCCCTTCCCAGAAGTATAGACAATCTCGAAGACATAATTCAAGAGGAAATCTAGCCATCACCTCTATCTCAAGTTAAGATCCTTATAATAGAAGATATAATTGAGACTCTTGTGATCAAAATAGATGATAAACCTCTCTCCCATTAGGTAGTGTCACCACATCTTCAAAGAAAAGACTAAAGCTTCTAACTCAAGATCATGGGTCATGTAGTTCTTCTCATGTGGTCTCAGCTAGAGTGAACCATAGCCAATCACTTATTGCCTCTGAATCAAAAAAAAACCCATCCTAGTTGTTGATGTATCACAGAACACTACGTACTCAACACCCTCCTCTGAAAATCTCAAGATGGGAGGGCTCATCAAACTCTTCCTCAACTACTGAAAATCCTGCTGGCACTTTTCTTTCCACACAAAAGGATTTCCCTTTCGAGTCAAAGCTATCATGGGTGATGGTATCTTATAGAAATAAGGTACGAATCTCCAGTAATAGCCTTCCATCCCAAGAAATCTTCGCACCTTCATCACGCTCCTGGGTAGCTCCCAATCTAACACTGCCTCGACCTTGGTCGGGTCCACTGCCACTCCATCCACTGAGAAAACATGTCCTAGAAAGTGGACCACCTGAATATAGAAATGGAACTTCGAGAGATTTTTGTAAACATGGTGATCTCAAAGTATGTTTAGAACCATCCATAAGTGTCTCGTGTTATCCTCCTCAGATGAAAAGTACCTAAGGATATCATCGATGAAGACTACCACAAACCGGTCCAACTAAGGCTGAAATATCTAGTTCATGCATCTCATGAACACTGCTAGGGTATTTTTCATGCCAAAGGGAATCACCAAGTAATAATAGTGACTATAGTGACATCTGAATGTTGTATTTGGTATATACTCATCCCATACTCACAACTGGTGATAGCCTGACCTAAGGTCAACCTTTAAGAACCATTGATCCCCTCTCAACTGATCAAAGAGTTCATTGATCCTTGTTAGTGGATACTTATTATTTATAGTCACCTAGTTAAAGTATCATTAGTCGACAAACAACCTCAAAATCACATTTTCCTTCTTAGAAAAAAACAATGGGGCTTCCAAGGGTGAAACACTAGGTCTAACAAATCCCTTCCTCTAAAAGTCCTCTAACTGCACCCTCAGCTCACGAAGCTCTATAGGATCCATCTAATATGCTGGAATAGATATCGATGTCATCCTAGGGTGTAGATCAATGCATAATTTTGTCTCTTAGTGGGAAGGTAAACCTATAAAACCTTCAAGGAAGACATCCTCATACTCCGCCACCATTGTAAGAAACTAGAAAATCATAACATCCAATGTACCAAGGGTCAGGATAACCAATTTATGAGTAATTAGTTGCACCCTTATATTAATGAGTACATCCTGCACTTCCTGGATTTACTTTTCACTAAAAAAGGAGAACCTAGCTCCATCACTACAGTCACACCATACCCTTCACCTAAAATAGTCAATCTGAGTATGAACTATGGACAACCAATCCATACCAAGAATGAAATCGTAAGGCCTTGACACTACTACCAATAGATCCCAACAAAAACTCTCACCTCCAAGATTCAAGTCACATTATCAGCACCAGTGTGTTATTACTAAATAATCTCTAGTAGGATTCTCCAAGCACATGGATCGATCCAAGGGATAAACTGGAATCTTTAATTCTCAAACAAGATATGTGGTGAGAAAGGAATGGATAGTACCTATGTCTATCAATAATGCATCTAAGGTAGAAAAGGAATAGATCATACCTCAAATAATTCTTTAATCCTTTAGGTTATAAGATTTGACCACCTACATTTGTCCCCTCCCTTGTCCTCCAGATCCCTGAGCCTAGTGTGGACCACCTGGGGGTGGTGGTGGTAACATGAAAAAACATCGACCATCTTCTGCTGCTCTACCAACTCCTATGCCATGTCTGCCACCCTATGGACCTGTCTAACTCTATAGTTTTCACTGCCTCATTGGTCTATCCATAGTATGTCTATCATCTATACGGTGGGTCGGACAATCTCAAGTGAGATGCCCCCTACCATCACATGAGTAGAACTACCTCTCTCTGGGCTGACTGGACCCACCTTATGAGCCTTGGACCGCAAATCCTCTATCTTAGAACCTCCTATTAAAATGAAAGGCACGTCCATGTCCCTAGGACTAACTTTGTCTCATTTTTTCTAAGGTATAAACTCTTTCTTTCCCACTATTGACAATTTTCAGCTGTAACTGCTCATCCAAGAAACTCTCAACCACCAAAGCTCGATCTAGCATCCCAATATATGTAAGAATGCATAGAGGGGTAAAACTAGCTCAAATGTCTCTAAACATACCTCAATCGAAGGTCTAATTTGTAAATAATTGATCTCAAACCATATCCATCAAGTACCTAGAGAGGTTGGTAAACCTTGATGAATACTCAGTTACTGTCATGCTACCCTGCTAGAGTTGTAGATGCTTCTAGATATGTATATCCTTCAGCATAGCTGGAGAGAACTCCTCGATGAGAAGATGCTCAAACTCTATCCATGAAAGAGTCACCTCATCGTAAGACTGGGTAAATAAACCCCTCCAGATTTTTGTTGATATGTGAAGACGGCTCCCTGCCAGGAACACCATCTGATATGCTAGTGTCCTGACCAGACAGAAAACTCAAGTCACCACCTCAAGCTAGTCCTCAGCATCCTGTGGGTTGGGCTCACCTAGGAACCTGAGGGGTCTCTACTGCTGAAACTCATGAAGGATATGGAACCACAACCCATTCCTATAAGATGCATGTACCATTTCTTCCCTGCAACCAATGTTCTTATGTACCAAGTCGAAAAGAAGGTGATCAGACTCCTTCTGTATGGATATTTCAGTCATCGCATCAACAATGGAGTCCCTGGCATAAAATATGAACTCTAAATAATTGAAATTTTTTCCCTAAACCAATATCACAGACTCTTGGTCATAAAGTAGAACTGACTGCTCTGATACCACTCTATCACAACCTATCCCAGTGGGATCTGTGCTGCGACTTCCCAAGCTAGCCTTCAATAGGCTAGTTGCTGGTGACTCACACCGAGTAGCCATATCACTAACATGGGATGCATTTCCTAAGTACCTGTACACATGTGCAAATCTCCAAGCCCAAAAAATGTTGAAATATAAACACAACTGAATAACAAATGCATGCAAACATCTATATCCCATAACCAGAGTATGACAGGAAGTAAAGAAAGTAAATAGGTCCAAATACAATCCCATCATAAAGAGTCTAAAACATGAGTTCAACCTAAAATTAAATGGATTTCTATATGAAGCCACAGGAACACACCTTGGTATGTTTAATCTCACTAAACACTATATGGTCTTGTTCCTTCTAGGGCTCTATCAAAATGTTGATTGTCTGCACAAGACACGACACATGTGGTCAAAGACCATGCATGGGTGAGTATAAAAATACTTAGTAGGTCACCCCAAAACCACAAGGCATATGAAAAGTAAAGTACAGTCATTTCTACATAGGTATATGTCTACAGTACATATAACAATAATATCCCTATATACTTAACAAAGACACATAATCTAGAGGTAAGCTACAACCATATTATACTCAACCTAGGATTCCATATTGAAGATCCACGAAGTGCTCGTCTAGGGGAACACTCTCTGGAGTCTGATAGCACTGATGATGTATGTCCAAGAACTATTATCCACCAAGTCTCGTTATAAGAGAGAGAGAGAGGGTATGCTGATAGTTCGAAGAAATATCATACACTGATGAGGATCACTATTAGGTCCATGGGGTGATACCAAAAACTCAATCTATATTAACCCACCAAGTATAGGATTAGTACCCATGTAGTTTTGGTCATGTCGATACCAAGAACTCCACTTAGGGAATGAATATGAATAGAGGATCTCACTCTAAGCCTCTTAGAGGGATTCCAATGACTCTATCCAAGAAGTCCTATTGAAGGGATCCTTGTTCTAGGAGTAGGAAATGATTTTATACTAACCTTCAGGGAAATGATAAGGGAAAAAACCCAAATGAAACTTTTCTAAGATACGGAGGAAAAAATATCTACGCCATGTATAAATGATTACACTGCATTTAGTAGGGGTCGCATTTCGTGTCCCTTAACCCCGGGTCCTGGTTGTGTAAATGGCCCATGTCATCAAACCATGTCTATGTAGAATAATACACATCATGTAGGAATCTCGTGTACTCTATTCATGTTCTAGTACATGGCTCAGTCCATGTACTTTGCCAACCTGTTTCTGTGTGGGGGAGTACCTGTTGTGTATTCAACCCGTGTAATCCACCCTGTGTCTGTGTACTTCCCAAGGTGAACGTCTAGTTTCCTAGAATAGAACTCATGCCATGTGACACTTAACTTTCTCCAGAAACCCTAGCTGCTACTTGGGGGGCACACACCGTGTAATCCCAGATTACACACCATGTGGATCAGGATTTTATAGAATCCCTAGTTGCACACCTCAGCCAATCCTCCAGCCTCTGATTCATCGACCTCCATGCCATGAAACTCAAGATCCAGCCTCATCAAGTCATTTCATCACTGAATCAACAAGATTCATTACTTCGATCCAATCGTAAAATGAGATCATCATCTTTCTTCATTACGCACCAAAGAATATGAAAGAACGTGAAATCAGGTGTCAATCGTCGTCTGATCCACTATCGAAACTACCGCCACACCTTAGTCACATTACATCGATCTGATATCTGTAATATCATATTTTTGCACCATGAAATGGGTGTGTAATGATCGATCATTCCATAATATGTCAAACCACGTCCAAACAAAGAATACTATGATGAACAGAGAATTTGGGGAAGAAAAGCACAGAATCAAACAAGAAGAATAGACCTCGATCGATGTTCATGTTGATCTTAGTTTGTTTCCATTATAACAACAATTTAATAATCAAACCACAAAGATAATATCCTAATAAACCTTACAAGTATACCCTTCCCACAAGATCATCTAACCATAGATCAATCTATTCGTTGATTTGTTTGCATTCATTGTAGAAATCAAGAATGGGGAAGAAATCTAAATAAAACACATTCCCATCCTCGATTTGATTTGATTACTGGTGAAGAACAATGTATTGTCTTCATCATTAGAAATATTCTTCCGATCCTAGGTGTTTCAATCGTCAATCCACAATCTGGCATCATTTTCCTAAGAGATAATCCTAAATCTCTCTCCAACGGTTCTCTAGAGGTTCTAGGGTTATGCAGCTAACCCTAGAATTCTGACATAATAGCCTTATTAAATTCTAACTAGTCGCTGCATCAAAAATTAGAAATAAAATAATTTATTTTAATTATTTTATTCATTTATGCGTCCACAATGACTTTTTCCACAAATGACCCATGCCGACTAATGTTAAGTCGCACTTAGGGTAAAACGTTCATTCTGAGCTCAACGATTTCCTCATATTTCTGATTCAAGCACCCTTTTATAAGTTAGTTCACTTTTTCTAGAAAAAATCATGTGTGTACTATTTAATATATTTTGAACATTTATTTTGGGAACATCATGCCTCAAAATCGCACGTGGTCTTAGCACCTGATCTCAAAAATAATATATATAATATCCAAAAATAATACACGAAAAATCTGAGACATTACAGTTCATAAATATTTTTCCAGACTCATATTTAGCCCTTAAGTATCCTATCCTAAGTATTTTTCTGCATGTAACATGATGTTAGCCCTCATTTCAGAAGTAGAGAGGCGATGTGGGTTGATGTTAGAGGGAAATTTCTCCCAATGATACTCAACTAGTTACAATGATCAGGTGTTATCATTGAAGTATAATAGGGGTCGGTACTCCCCTATCACACTAGGGTACGGTCCTCATACTCTTCCCACAGATCGAGTGGTACCCCCTAACACACTAGTTCTTAGGTCCTCTACCCTTTAAGTGGAACCCTCTTAACGTATCTGGGTGCGGGTATTCTATCTACCAATTATAACCCCCATGACATATCAAGGTGTAGGTCCTCTATATACTGAGTGGAACCCCTCTGATATACTAGGGTGTGGGTCCTCCATCCACCGAGTGGTACCCCCTAATGTACTAGAGAATAGGTCCTCTATCTATTGAGTGGCACCCCCTGATGCACTAGGGATAGGTTTCTCCATCCACCGAGTGGTACCCCCTAATGTACTAGGGTGCAGGTCCTCCACCCACTGAGTGGTACCCCCAAACATACTAGGGCGCAGGTCCTCCATATAATGAGTAGCACCCCCCCCCCCCATTTCACCAGGGCGATGGTCCTCTATATAATAATTACTACCCCCTGATGCACTAGGGCATGGTTCCTCTAATGGATATAGTGCTCCCTCGGGTTGTGGCATGTAGTGGTGAGGTATGGGTCCTCCACATGGATTTTTGAGAGGTTACATGAGATTAATAGCTAGGAGATAGATCCCCCTTAGCTATAGAGCATAGTGGAGAGGTGTGGGCCCTCTATATGGATTCTCATTCAGTTTTGCATGATGTTAGGCATCATAGATGGACCATTATATCTATAGGAACACTCTTCATTATTATCTAGCTATAGAGAAGTAGATCCCCTTTTCTCTCATTTGGGATTATTGTTGAGAATATTTGGGTTTATTTTTATGGTTTTTTTCTCATATCCTGATTGGCATTTCATCATTGTGATGAGCTAACTACTCTCTATTGATGCTTAAAGTTTAGTGATTTCAAGGTATCCTATTGGGTATATTTATACTCACCCCTATATAGGATTTTCCCACATGTGTTGTGCCATATGAACTTGACAAACAGATTAGCATTTCCTATGGTGGATCTAGTTCAATGGAGATTAGTAGTACATGGTGGCACTCATCATGTTCGGTGGTTGGAATCTAGGATCTGGAGTCAGGATCTCCCCCATTCTACTCTTTACAGTTGTTATTAGTTTGGTTTCCCCCCTATATTTCTGGTTATGCATGTATTTTCCCCCTTTATATCATTGTATTATATTGATGTACTCTAATATGTATTTATTAGAGGTTATTTCATGCATTGTTTTCACTATAGATGTTCAGTTTTTATTATTCCTATGCATATTTTCATGGAGATGGTTATGTGTGTGTGTTCAAGGGGATACAACTGATTCCTTACCAGATGGATAGTGTGATCCTTGGAGAAATGAATTCTATGATATTTTAGTTCATGTGATGTGGGAGAGGTATGAGGATATCTTCCCTAAAGATGTTCCAGGTTTACCTCCCCATGAAGAGTTTTTTCTTCATATAATTTCACTAGGGACGGCCTGATATTTGCACCAGCATATCAGATGACCCTGTGTAGTTGTGAGAGGTAAATGTGTGGTTGGGGAGTTTATAGAGTAGGGGCTTTTTAGACCCAATGTGCCCATCAGGAAAACCCTGTATTGTTCACCTAAAAGGCAGATGATATCTTGAGGTTAGGTGTGGATTAACATCGCCTTAATTAGGTGACTGTCGGGAGGGAGTGTCAATCTCTAAGATCTGATGACTTCTTTAAATAGTGTTTGGGGCAAAGTGGATCTCATTTTTTAAACTCAGGATCAGTTGTCACTATCTCCAGGTTCAATAGGAGGATGTAATAAGTATAGATTCCTAGAGATGATATGGTTTCTTTTAGTTCTCAGTGATACCCTTCGGCGTATTTAATGCCCCAGAAGAGTTTGTGGGAAATATAAACCAGATCATTAACCCTTCTTGGATCAGTTCATGGTATTATTTTTTTATGAAATTCTTGTGTAATTAGAATCACAGGTGGAATATGATATACATTTTATTATGGTTTGGGATATGCTCCAAGAGTACCAAATTTATAGGGAGATCTCATAGATTTGGTTCTGGACTCAAGAGGTCCACTTCTTATAATATGTCTTCTTGGGCATGGGAGTGATATTAGACCCAACAAAGGTTAAGGCAATTCTAGATTGAGATCCTCCCAAATGCATGTTCATGTTAGAAGATTCTCACAGTGAATTGTTCCATTCATTGTTATTGAGGGAGGTGAAAAAGTATTTCACCTCTTATAGTTGACCAACTTCCTAACCATCTAAGAGTAGAGCTTAGTAGAGAGTTTGGAAACCTATTCATGAAGAAGGTAGTCCGACTTCATGGAATTCCCTTAAAGATCATTTCAAACTGTGATGTTCGCTTCAAATCATCAATATGGAGAGGATGTGGGAAGCCTTTGGGACTCGGAGTCAGTTGATCATGATGTTCATACCCTAGAAAAATGTCTAGGTAAAGAAACCCATTTGGGTTCTGGTGAACATGATTTGGGTTTCATGTTGGTTTTGGGCCATAGATGGGGGATAATGTACCATCGATGGAGATTGTGTATCATAATGGTTACCACTCCACCATCAAGATAGAACCATTAGAGGCCACTTACAAGAGACCTTGTAGGTCAATTTTATACTGGTTGGAGCCAGTGGGATACAGTGTTTGTGGGCCTAGAGTTAGTGCTAGCACAGTTTGTGAAAGTTGCTGTTTATTCAGGGGCAGATGAGGATTGACTGAAAATGTTAGGAGTCCCGTGAGGATCAATAATAGTGGACTTTGGAGTTTGGTGAGTAGATCATGTGTTCCAAGAGATCTCAACTCATCAAGGATCACAGATATTTGGCTGGGATGGTAGGCTATCTCCGGGGATCGTAGGACCTTTTTCCAGCTACTATGTTGGGTTAGTGAGGTGGTGTACTTCTTTACCCTATGATCACAGTTAGACCAAGCATGTAATGTATTCCACATATCGTAGCTAAGTAGACATGTTCATGACTCTTCATGATTTCAACTAGGATGAGCTAGACACTAAAAGTGGAGTTACATTTTAAGGAGCTCGGTTGAGTTTGAGAATTGATAGGAGAAGACCCTTCATGTTCAAGTGTTTCTTGTAAGTTACTATTTATTGGAAGCATGTGAACCTTCAAGAGAGATTGTGGGAGTGAGAGACCTAGTTTCAAGCTTAGTATCCTCACCTGTATGAGTAGGTTTTTGCTTTTTATAACAAAAATACTTGAAGGTGGGGAGAGTGTAACAACTCTTTTTTTGCTATGTAAGACTTCAGAATATTTATAGGAATATTTTTAGAGCTAGAAGATGAGTCTTCATGATATTCTTAGGACCAGAGAGCCTCAGTGTTGATATATTAAAAATATTTAATTTATTATATCATGAACGTGCAATTTTTCTAAAGTAATGGAATAGCATCTGAAAAGAGTATCAGATCAGAAATCTGAGACCACCATTGAATCCATAATATGGATTTTACCCTAGAAAAAACATAACTTTTATACACATTAGGTTTTTGGCTTAAGTACAGTTGTTGTAGAATGATAATTAAACAAAATATTTCATTAATTTATTAGTTATTAATTTTCATGACCTAGCTCCTTACCCTATATAAACATCATTATGGAGACTTCCCTAGGGTTAGATGCTTAATTTTATAGGATGTAAGGGAATGGAGAGAGATATATGATGGTGAGTACATTGGAATATGGTCACAGGATCATGGATCGAGGATCAGAGTATTGTGAGAATTGTCACTATCAATGGAGTTCTCGGATATCTATAATGATAAAAATTTAGAAATGTTCTTCACCAGTGATTTATTCAACCTAAGGTAGGGTTTTTGGTTTTTTGGTTTTATCACCATTTATATATGGAGATGAGCATGGATTAATCCTTTCCAAAATTAATTTCCAGATCAATCTCCATTAGTTGGTCCAACGTTTGTTTTCACTTCCTCAGTCTAGTAATTGGAGTTTATTCATTATTGTATTTATTGATTTAATAATGCACCTCATTATTGGATTCTATAGGTGATGGCCAAATGAACATGACCATCGTCAGTGTCTTATTTTACTGGTGGTTTGATGATATTCATAAACCGATCATCATGCATTTAATCTTTAGTGCAAAGGATCGTAACCGTGATATCGGGATCAAGATTAAGATCGAGGCATGGTGTTGTGTGGTAGGAGTTTGGACATGGATTGGAGGTAGACTAAGGTTTTAATATTATTTGATTTGGGGATTTTATGATCATAATGATGGGATAGAATCACATGTGGGTTGAGAGGCTGGAATCTAACCACCAGTGCAGTCAACCCTAGATCTGATAGTAACGGCCTTCGGCATGTAGAGGTGGTAGTGGATTGTGGTGATGGTCAGTGTGATCCCCTCCCCTTTCCTATGGTGATGGTGGTGGTAGAACACTCTCCCCTCTTTCAATTACAATGGCAGAGCCCCCTCTCACTCTCTATGGTCGTCAGTGGTGAATCCTGCTCCCTCCCTTACGGCGATGGTTGGCAGCAGCAACCCCCCTCCTCCTCATAGTGGGGTGATGAGCCCCCCCCCCCCCTCATGTGGAGTCCTGTAAACAACCCCCCCCCCCCCATGCATGTTTTGGAGAAGAAATGGGGGGAGATAAAAGTTGTTTTAAAAAAATATAATGATAATAATAATTGTAATAATATTATTATTACTATTTTTATTATCAGATCTAGTTTTCAATGTAACTTCTCCAAGTGACGTTAGATTGATGTGTCATCTATGGAATCACGAAACTGATATTGAGATAGATGTTTCAAGATCAATATCGGGTGTTTAATTCAGAATCGTGACTCAATCCCATGAAGTATTGTTTGTGTGTGATAGGGTGAAATTAATATTTTTCACCAAGTGCCCGTTTGGGGAAAGTAAATAGCCTACCCCAAGAGTTTTTCTATGAGGATCACAACAGAATGATCTATTTGACCATTCATGGATATTTTTGGTAACATATTGGTAGATTTATATTCTATCCTGTTATACCAATGATGAGACTCATGCGCTCATCATAATTTTTACAGACTCATATTTTGGCCCACTAATAGGTTATCCTCGGTAGTTTTATATGTAGAATGTGATGGTGGCCTTTATTTTGGAAGCAGAGATGCGAAGCAGGGTGATTCTAGTGGGGAACTTTGTTCAATGATACTCAGCTAGTGGTAGTGATCGAGTGTGACCATAATAGTATACCTGAGGTTGCTACTCCCCTATCACACTAGGGTGTGGGTCCCCCATACTCATTCCAAAGGTCAAGTGGTACCCCCTAACACACCAAGGCATGGGACCTCTACCCACTAAGTGGCCCCCTCCTGACATATCAGAGTGCAGGTCCTCTATCTACTGAGTTTAACCCCCTAACATATCAGGGTTTAGGTCTTCTATATACATAGTTTCACCCCCTGACGTACTAGGGCACAGGTCCTCCATCCATCG
Source organism: Viscum album (assembly GCA_963277665.1). Lineage (NCBI taxonomy): Eukaryota > Viridiplantae > Streptophyta > Magnoliopsida > Santalales > Viscaceae > Viscum > Viscum album. Next base: position 1,752,824,571 of record OY728136.1, on the reverse strand, counting down.
AGTGATACCCCCATGACATACTAGGGCGCGTGTCCTCTATCTAACTAGTGGAACCCATTGACATTCCATGAAACAAACCATCATTAAACATCACATATTCTAGTGTCTTTAAACTAGATTTCTCTTTCTTAAATTCCCAAATATATTTTAGGTTTAGTGTTTTAGATAATTAGATCATAACTCTTACATAATAAACCTATAAATTACAAGTTTGATGCTTCTACTCGGTATCTATTTTTCCAAAAATATAAAATATTTAAAATGAAACATGATTTTTTTATGACAAATATTCACAACATTCAACTTGAAATATTATTTTACCTTACTCATCCTTAAACCTTATGAAAAAAATTTAAAAATGTGGGATGGGAACAAAAAACTTAGTAATGGATATAAAAAGAAGAAAATTGTTCATCCAGTGAAAAACTTGAAAACCCATAAAAACATTTTCTTAAAAGAATACCTTTCTACCCAGAAAAGGGTATCATATTTTTCAAAAATATCATTATATAATGTTTTGAAAATTAAACTATTTATAAAAAAATCATTAGAAACCATATAAAAGTTATGTAGGTAACTTTGGATATCATTTTTTGTATCACTCTTACAAATGGAATAACTAATATGTCCAAATTCTATCTCTGGAGTACCCAATTCATTAGAGGTATATCAAGGACCCACCCATCCTTGGTTAATAACATAACCACTCATCCTTATTTAATAACATAACCACCCATCCTTGGTTTCTAGAAGAACCACCATTACTTGGTTTATAATAGAACCAACCATAATCACAAATAATGCCCATAAAAATAACATAATCAAAAACACATAAAATCTTTTAGTTTCCAACATAAAATATTCTTTAAACACATAAAAAATCATTTTTTGATATTGAAATGTCCCTTTCCTTTTAGAACCCAATTTTTCATACCAAAATACTCAGAAAAAAGAAAAAGAGGTTTTTTATTTGAAGAAAATATAGAAGCTTGTAAAGGAATTCAACACCAAATAACTTTAAAGGATGTCATATTATATGTAAAATGATTTTGAAAGATCACTTGGAACATTTATTGTGGAAAACACCCTTTCCATTATTAAATAACTTCTTTTAAAAAATTGTGAAAATATGAAGGGAAAATTTTCCTTTGAAAATAACCTTGTAAACTTGTAAAGGAATCGTCAAGGAAAATATTAGTAATTATAGTGGAAAAGGCAACTCATTTTATAAAAGTTAAAAACATTTCTTCCATACTATTGATGGAAAAGTCACAAAGTACCTTGTTTGGAAAATGATAAGACGATTCCTTTCAAACCATTTTTTTAAAAAGTAAAACATGGGTAAAAATGACTTTAAACAATCAAAGTAGAAAATTAAAAACCTTATTTAAATAATTTTTATAAAATATGGATATGGAATAAAAGGATATCTTAAATAGAAACTTTAAAAGATGAATTTTTTAAAATAAAGTCCCTTACCTCAATCCTAACACATTATGTATGTTCGTTGTCTTTTTGAATAATAAAATTATGTTAATTTTATACTTTATTAAGAAAAAATTTCATATTTATTATCCTTTTTATTTTATCTCTTACCTTTATATATTTATTTACTTAATAAATTAAATTCCCTTTAGGCGATTTGATGATATTCGGTTTATAAGTCCAAAATAGCTTAGGTATGTTGATTATGGTCAAAGTGGTCATTACTCCACTATCTCTAGAATAATAATCATGAAATAATTATCAATTTTATATATCAATTATACCTTTAAATCCAAAAATTAAATATGGTTATGAAAAATGAACTGTGTTACAATCATGGAGACGATAGGTCATATATACGCAAGAGTAAAATTTCCATTTTTCAATGATCATTATGGAAAGAAGGTAAGTATTATATTATCTTTCCATAATGATCATTATATCATAAATATCATATTAATTCTCTAAATATACTTATACATATCATCCATGTGATGTGGTGATGAAAAATGAATCACCACGCTTCGTGGAGGTGGTAGTCCAAACGTACGCATGAACGACGTTTCCATTTTTTAGTGAATGTAAATTTAAGAAGGTAGATGATATATTATCCTTTAATAATGATAAATTTGTTATTAATATCATATATAAGCATTAATTCCATCATTATAACATATTCTGAGAGATAGTGATGGAAAATGAATTACTATAAATGGAAAATGAATTACTATAAATGCAAAAACGGCCCGTAAATGGACAATGGTTAATATTATGAATCATATCCTATTAATTTGTCCAGATCTAATATTTTTTGGAATTTTATATCATTTAATAAAATATTATTTATTATAAAATATCATTAATGTCTATTTTTAGAACTATTCATTAATTTGATTTTAATAACATCAATACAATAAGGGAATTCAAATCTAACATATTAAAACCTCTATAATATCTCATTTTTATCTTTAAAATCATGGAACACTTTAACTCAACCAAAAAATATTATTTTTAAGAGTTTTTAAAATCACTTTATTGGTTTTTCTTTTTCTTGCACAAGCATTGCGTCAGTGTTTCATAAGAATTTTAGGTATTTATTTCATATATAAAAATTTAAAATAAATGACCATCATAAAATTTAAATAATTATGCTCAATATTATCCTTTATATTCATTAATTATGTATATTTAATCGTATCCATTCCAAGATAACTTATTTAATTTGTTATTTTGACTTTTCTAGCCTTGCTCAAGCATTGCACAATCATTAGGATGAGATTCTTGTTATATAACTCCAAAATTCAAAAAATATCAGTTAACATCATCATTTATAAATTATATTTATTAAAAATGTCATTAAAAGGCTTGTTACCTCTCAATTATTATCTATAAGAAACCGATTTTAATTTTTCCAATGATGCACAAGCACTATGTCGGCACTGAAAATGTTGTTCATATTTATTATGAAATAAATTATAATTTAAATGTTCTTAGTTATTTTTGTATGATATTCATATTATATTATCATACATAAGTCTTTTCATAATTTTAATACATTTTTCTATCATAATTATGTCTTGAAGATATCACAAAAGATATCGTATTCATAAAAAACTGTATTTTTTACTATTCATAAAAAATTAACTTCTTTGGAAAAATATCAAAAATTCATTCTAGAATAAATTTGATTTTCTGAGTCTAAAAATGAATTAAATTTAAAAAAATTAAATTAACACAAGTTATATAAATTACTTTTATTATAAATTCATAAAATGTTGTGAAAAAATAGTTTTTTATAAAAATGCTTTTTAAGCCCAAAAATAAACTTTTACCAAATTATGGTATAAAGATGATTTATGTGTAATTAATTATATTATATATAACTAAATAATAATTATGTTACTTTAAGATAAAATTAATTTCACAAAGGGGCTTTATTAATGAAAATAAATGATAGTCTTACAAAAGATTACATAAAACAGTATTTTTACTATTCACTAAAAATCAATCTTTTCAGAAAAATACAAAAAAAACCTTAAGAAAATTTTGATATACTGAATTCAAAAATGATATTTTTTTTTGACAATGTAAATTTTCTAAAATTTCCGTAAATTAATTATAATATTTGATAACAAAAATTCATAAAAACATTTTTGAAGAAAAAAATATTTTTGAAAAATAAAACAGATTTACTAAAATTGAGTGATTATATTCTAAGAATTGATCATACATTTTTATTTTGTATGACCTTTATATATATATATATATATATTTCTTAAATCATTTATTCATATTCATACTCTCCAATTTATCAGCTACGTTGCAATAGTCACATTTAAGTAATAATATTTAGTAGTTCATTTAAGATCAGTGGTATGTATCTTGTACACGATCAAATATAGTAATTTATTTTAAAATGTTAGGATATTAAATTCTCCACCACCACCAACACCCCAGAAATTGTGTCCTCTCAATTTTAAATCAGGTTCAGTAACTAGGGTTTGAATTCACAAAATACCTTTTTTAAAATACCACATCATAATAAGAGTCAATAAAACTTCCAATTAAAAAGAGAGAAAAGGAAGTTCAAAGGTCATATGTAATAACACATACTAGGTTTCCATGTAATAGAACATAATTGGGAAGTGAGATCATGGATATGGAAGAGAAATATAACACCCAAGGACTGATAGAGAGTGATAGATAATATGGTCATAAGAAAGTTAACCATAACAAAATGGTAAAAATGTGATGGGTTAAAAGGCCATTGATTTCTTAGTATGAAAAATAAACATATAATATTTTTGTTACAAAATCATTTTCCTAAAGTTGAGTAATTCATTTACTATCTATACTAATAACATATGTAAATATACTTACTTGGAAAGTATAATTTCATCCTTGAATTAATTATCACCACAATCTCGTATTTTTTTCCAAATGATGAGTATTCGGGATAAATTTTCCATGCTTGAAGCTCTAGAATCAACTTATATGGATCATAAAATCCACAAAATAATAAAAATATATTCCTCATGTCTTTAGGTATTTAAAGAAACCAAAATAGTTAGCATAAGATAAGATAATTCAAAAAATAATAAACTTTCATATGAAGAAAACTACTTTAATCTTCAAAATTCAATAGTAATACTCAAATCCCAACATAGATACTTTAATAAATAATTATCCATAAAATTAATCAAAATATTCTAAACTAATATTGAAACCTAAAAATCAGAAGGATTTTATCACACTGTATTCTAATATAAATTTAACATTTATCTCTAAATCACATCAATGGCTCTTAAAGTCTCATACCAAGATGTGCATGCCCTATAAATATATTCTCTAAGATATGATAATCATTTCCATAAATAAATTGAATCACCATAAATATGAAATCATATATTCTTTAAAAAGATAATTTAACCGTTATTTCTCAAATAAAATCACATAGTATTCTATTTACCTTAATACAGAAATGCTCCCCAAAAATATAGTGATCATCTTCCAAAATAACATTAATAACTTAAACATTAAATTAGTTTCCAATTCCATGGTAATTTATATGATAAAACATGTGTTTCCAAAAATATGATAAACATCCTCAAAAATAACCTTAATATATTCAACATTAAATAATTTTTTAACCTCAAAGGTTATCTCATACCTTTAATTTTGCATCCCAAAAATGTAATAGCCCATAATTAACTCAAAATAAAATATTACAGAAACCTTAAAGGTTATCCATACCATTAAACTTATGTACAAAAAATGAAAAGTGTATTCTTTCTCAAATAACGTTTTCACATGATAAACTTAAGGGTAATATATACCCCAATCATATAGCAAAACACAATAAAATTCTCCCAAATTACTCCCATCATCAAAAGAGTGTTAATTATTTTAAACTTATAATATTCCTTGAATCTACCACTACATCATAAATCTTGAATATATACACATTATTAATTAAAAATTATTCATAATCCATTAAACATTCTTTTCCATATTATTATTTGATACTTCCTTCCTACAAAAAAATATAAATCATGTCCTAAGATTCAACAATGTAAAATAATAAACCAAGAAATAATCGATACCTTTTATACATAATTTTCATTTTCTTAATATTCTATGATAATGTAATTAGGTATTTCTAGATAGATATTTTTATGGTCTAGCTAGTCCAATTCATGAGCCTTCTCCCTAGGACATTGATTTACATAATGGCCATTCTCCTCACATTTAAAATTTTCAATTTATACCTCCGAAAGAACTTCTTCCCCCTTCATGGAGTTAACTAAATGATTCCTTTTTCCTTGGAAGATTATTGATTTATGACCTCCTTTACCACATATAAAACATATTCCTATTCTTATAACACATTTTCCTAGGTGCTTCATTACACATTTTGGACACATAGGTCATTAAATATATTTACCTTTACAATCATTATCACCTGAACTTCCATAGGGAATCATTTCTCTTGTATTTCATGCATTAAAAAACTCATCAAGGATCAGGTTATTAATCATTACTCCTCATATATGGTTAAGAATAATTACAAGATTTATCACTACATCTCCCATTCTATTTGTTTTCCCGTTCATACAACCACCACATTTTCCTTCACATCCATTGTTACTTTAGAACTTGTTAGATCTGTATATTTTCTAAAACCAAAAGGTTAGTTTGGGAATACAATAAAATAATAATATATCATCTTATGAGGAGGATAAACCCTAATATATCCTTATTTATTTTATCTCAAACTCTTTTTATTTATCCAAAATAACTATGATTTTACCTAACATACTAACCATTATGGTTACAGAGGATTATTAACATTTTCTCCGATAACATCATATCATTTAAAGTTATCTAATCTGTAATATGATACTAATTGTAAGGATCCAACCTTAAACATGAAATATTATAGTGACTTTAAACTATAATTCACTTTCTTACATTCCCAAAGATCTTTTAGGTTTATAGTTTTAGAGAATTGGGTCGTAATTCTTACATAACAAACCCATAAATTACAAGGTGGATACTTATATTCAGTATCCATTTTTTCCATAATATAAAAGGTTTAAGATGAATCATGTTTTCTTTTTATTACAAATCTTCACAAATTTAAAATGGAATTCTTATTTTCCTTTACACATCCTTAAACCCTGTGAAAAAAAAAATTAAAACATTTTATGAGGAAAAAAAATCAGTAAGGGACATAAAAATAAGAAAAACTATTAGTCCGGTTAAAAACATGAAAACTCATGAAAAACATTTTCTTAAAAACATACCATTTTACCTAGAAAAGGGAATCATCTTTTTTAAAAGATAATTATCATACCTTTTGAAAATCAAGTGATTTCCAAGAAAAATCATAAGAAAGAATATAAAAGTTATATAGGTAACTTGAGACATCCATCCATCCAAATCAAATTTTGATTCAAATGATAGTACAAAAGAGAGTACAAAAAGGCATAGAACTAAGGGGTCCTAGAATAGTACAAGTCAAGGGCATCCCCTCTGACCAAATTCACACCCTATGGTGTCTGGAAATGCATAGTGAGGAGATGAGTACTAATGGAACTATGGTCTTCCATAGAAGCCAGGTGATCCGCAACCCTATTTCTCTCGTTCCAAGTATGGGTTACTCAGATGTTTCCACTAAGAAGGACTCTATATTTGTGAAATATGTAGGTTATGGACTAAGGAGAATATCTTATACCGTGTAGGGCATCATGAAGTATCATGGAGTCAGTCTCCACCTGAGTAATGTAGAGGTTCTCCTGCCTACATAGGGTAATCCTGGTGAGCATCGCATTGGCCTCATCCTTAAGGGAGGTATCATTGCCATAGAATGAAGTGTAAGACAGAACCACATTTCCCCCTAATCTGTGGACCACTCCCCCTCCACTCATGGAACCCATATTATAGGACCCATTCGAATTCAATTTTAGAATGCTGGCGGGACAGTGCCAACAAACCCATTTACCTTGCATTTTGTCAAGGGTGGGATATGAGGAAGGTGTCCTGAACTGAAGCAACCTCAAAGAAGGAGCACCCTACCATTTAGTGATGAGGGAGACCAAATACACCAGTAGGAAATGAGTCCTTGAAATTATGGACCTCACTGAGGGAGTAGGGAAATCAAATCTAGCATGGTTCCTAGCTTTCCACAGACACCAGAACCTAGCATTAAAAATCACATCTCGGTCCATTCGTTCTATACCTAAGTCTGTCAAACCGTGAAACCATCTAACCAAGAAAGGAGTATCCATGAGATCACTCGAGGCGAAGATAGTGAAGCCTCCAAATAAAGTCCACATATCCTAGGCCCATTCTCCATCATAGAAAAGATGATGAGATCTCTCATCCCACCCGATACTATAACAAAGGCACCTAGACGCCAAACTAACACCCACCTTCTTGATATTCTCATCTGTGGAAATGGCCTAGTTCTTGATGCACCAGGACAAGAAGTTATACTTTTCTAGAATCTTGTTGCACCACACCACATCATTCCAACTATCAAGAGGGTTCTGTGTAGAAACCATCTAACAAAAATACCTAGTAGAGAAAATGCCCGAGGAAGGAGTAAACATGCATTTTTTCAGCTCAGTATTGAACACGATCTATTTGAGTAGGCCCTATTTTTCCTCATCTAGTACTGCCTTAGTAAAACTGGGGTAAAGGCTCGCTTCCTTAACTGTGATCAATGGTGCAGGTCAACTAGGGAAGCTAAGAATAGATCCCTCCCAGTTACGGCTCCAGAAGGAAATATCCCCCATGCCAACCATCCAGTGGGATTTCTGCTAAAGAGACTGATATATAGGGTAGATGATCGACCAGAAAGGAAAATTATATCCTCACATAGCCTCCACATAACCCCCATAGATATTGTACATGGACTTACCCCAAAGTGTGTGCTCCTCAAGAATCTCCCATGCAAGATTGGCATGCATGCACTGAAGCATACTCTGAAGACTCCACACATTGATCCCACCCCCATCGTGAATGGATCTCGCCAATATATCCCATGAGTCCCAATGCCTATTACCTTCAGACTTATCATCCCAGATAAAACTATATATAACCTTTTAAATAATTTGAATAACTCCTCACGGAACATTGATGGACGACATTGCATGGATTAGAATAGCGGACATGATGCTATTAACTAGGAAAATGTGGCCCCCAAATGATAGGAATTAGTTCTTCCAGTTGAGGAAATGGCTCGCAATCCTGTTCACAATTTGATCGAAGTCTCGAACATGAATTCGTCCTAAGGAAATGGTCGAACCCAGGTACTCCATGGAGAAAACTTCATACTGCATGTCGAGGCAGCTGCATAGAGAGGAAACCTACCTGGGTGTACACCTATGAGAGATAAAGATGTTACTTTTTGAATTACTGATAACTTTCCCACTCCAGTAGCAGTAATCATCCAGGATTTTCTTGATGCATCACACAGAACTCCTACCTCCATTTGTGAAGATGACCGTATTGTCCAAAAACATCATATGGGCGACCATTGGGAGGTTCATCTTCCTTCTATAGGGTAGAATATCTCTGTTATATAGGCCTTGATTGATAAAGCGGCTAAGGATATCCTGCACCAGAATAAAGATATTGGGAGAGATCAAATCTCCCGGCCAAAGGACCCTCATAGCCTTAAAGAAACCGTGAGACTTTCCCAAGAAAGAAACCACCATCCAAAAAGAGCTAAAACTCCTGGAAAGGATTTCCACGGTCCTGGATGAGAACCCCAAAGATGAAATAACTATGTTGATAAAACTCCATTTGATCTGATCATATGCTGTATTCATATCCAATTTAATCACCAGGTTGGAGATGTGGATCTTTAGTTTAATATATCGCATCACCTCCTGAGATAGAGAAATAGCTCCCTGAATGGAGCACTCTCTAACAAACCTATGTTTCTCAATGGATATACACTGAGGGAGAAGTTTAGACAGTCTCTAATTAATCACGCTCGCTAGGATCATGTAGGGGAAATTACATAAACTCATTAGTCGATAGTGTGAAAGAGAAGAAGAGTCCTTAATCTTTGGGATGAGAATCATATTGGTATCACATGAAACTCGGGATAGACTCCCTCCGCGAAAATATTCCTAAATAGATTCAATGATGTCCCCCTTAACCACATCCCACACCCCCTGTAAAATGATCCTAGAAACCTGTCTAGGATGGGTTCACTCTCGGGACTAAGATTCATCATTGCCAAGTGAATTTCATCCTCATCTAGGATTGCCTCCATGATTTCATTGTCCATGATAGACACCACCATGGGAATTGCCTCCCAAATATCAGTAGTGTGACTTGGGTATCCTTCAGGCATCCTTGGGTTAAGGCTAGCAAGGATATCCCTAAATAACGTATGCACCAAGATCCCAACAATGTATTTTTCCTCTCTGTAAGTACCATCCTCAACTTGAATATTTGTCTTGTTCATCCGCCTCCTCTCACTGATACAAGTGTGGAAAAAAGATGTGTTTTTATCCCCCTCATGTATCCATTTCACCTATGATCTCTCCTGAGCCAGTCTCACCTATTTAAGGATCAGTTCTGCCTAGCACACCTTCTTGTCAACTAACTCTTCGAAAATAGAGTCTCTCCAGGCCGCCTCCAGATTGGATTCCAGGTTTTCGATATTCTGTTTCAAATGATTCATATCCCGATCGAAGGGATGAATCACCCTAGCCTACTCCTGAAGCCCTAGTTTCACTCTCCATAGTTTATTATGAAGTGTAACCTAGGTATGCCCGCATGTCAGCTCACCCCAAAACTCTCTCACAATCTGCTGGTACCCAGGGCTTCGAGACCACTACTGATAGAACCTGAAAGACTCCAGGAATTATTTCCTGGGAGGCAGAGAAACCAGTAAAGGTGATTGGTCAGATATACCTCGGACAAGATGTTTAACCTTATTATTTGGAAACATGTTGATGGAATTGGTGTTGGCCAGAAACCGATCGAGCCTGCTCCAACTGCTCCTGCCTCTCTTCTGGTTGTTGTACTAAGTGTAACGAGATCCTGAGTACCCCAGATCGAGAAGACATGTTCCCACCATGAATGTCACAAAGTCCAGGCTAGCTTGTTGAGGGAATGAACCTCTCTCTTTCTTCTCCTCAGGGTCGAGTATGACTTTGAAGTCCCCCGCTACGACCCATGAGAGGTTCTCCAGATCGAAGGAATCTAGTTCAGACCACAATCTCTTCCTAGCTTGAGAATCACAGATACCATACGCAAAGGAAAAAAAGAATCACTCTAATCCCTTCATGAATTTCGAAGTGACAAATTGGTCACCTGTGTTAATCTGGTCCAAAGAAACCTCTTTATTCCAAAAGATCCATATATGGCGGTTGATCAAGTCTGGTTGCATGGAGCTATGCATTCTAACTTTATGACAGAACTCCCTGATGTTAGCCAGGTTATGCTTATGTTCGAGGACAGAAACAATAGAGACATTGTGTTTCTTAACTTCTGAATCAATGAAGTCGAACTTCATCCATGCACCCAGGCCATGGTAATTCCGGATGAGCATAGATAACATCTAAATGAGGGGGAGCCCGGCTTTGGCCCCAGGCTCGGCGGTCTTCTTACTGAGGGAGGGGGGGCCTCCCCTAATCTATCTCAACCTAGCATGAGTGCACATACCTTGGATATGTACAGGAACTATCTGAACTAATGGAGTCACCGTAGAGGGATCCTCAACAAAATCCCCACTCAATTCCCCTGGAGAGGAAGGGAAGGGTGGAAAAATCTTAGACGAAACCAAAGCCTCTGAACCACCTGAAACATTAATTATAACCTTTCTGGATTCCTCCGTCAAATAGGCCTCTATAAAATAAGTAGAATAGGGAAAACCACCTATATCCCCCAACTCCTCGTTTGAAGTAGGAAGGGCCTCTAAAGTGGTTGGAAGAAACAACTGATGATCCAGAGAGGATAGCTGAAAATCCAAGAGCCTCACGCATATCCAACCAGCTTCAGGCACCAAAATAGGACTAAGCATAGACGAATATAGGTCTGATATCCTCATGGAGGGAACCCCTAACTTAAAATCTAGTAGATCCATGTAGTGGTAAAAAACACTAACATGAGAACAGGAAGGTTGGGCCGCAAGCGCAAGATCAACCAAGGGATCCTAAACAACCTCTATATCTAAAAACAACTCATGGGGAGAAACATACTCTAATCCACCTGACCAGGGAGGGGAAGAGACCTGAGGGGAGAGCTAGAGGGCCTCTGAGGGGAGAGCCAGAGGAACACTGAGGGAAAGGGGACTCAATGATAGCAGAGACGCCAGGATCGAAGGTCGTTGAAGCTAGAACCACCACCTGATCACCACCATCCAGATAAGCAATGGTCGAGAGAATTTGAAAATCACCCGGTGCGTGAGGTGCATTATTTTGAGCTAATGGATCCATTCCTTAACTTGATACAACATTTTTTTATAACTCTTACAAATGGATTATCCAATATTGTTGAATTCTATCTCTGGAGTACCCAATGAATTGGAGATCTATCATGGACCCACCATTCCTTGGTTAATAACATAACTACCCTCCTTAGTTAATAACATTACCACCCATCCTTGGTTTATAATAGAACCACACATCCTTGGTTTATAACGGAACCACCCATCATCACAAATAATAACCAAGAAACAAAACATAGCTAAAAAACACATGAAATCTTGTAGTTTCCATCATAAAATATTCTTTGTACTTATAAGAAAACATTTCCAGATATTGAAATATCCCTTTCCTTTAAAAACTTATTTTCCATACCAAAATACATGGAAAATAGAAAGAGGGTTTTTCTTTGAATAAAATATCTAATATTGTAAATATATCCAACATCAAATAACTTCAAAGGATATAATCTTAGATGGAAAATTATTTTGAAATATCACTTGGAACATTTATTGTGGGAAATACCCTTTCCATTTTTAAATCACTTGTTTTTAAAAAACTACACAAATTCAAAGTAAAAAATTTCCTTTGAAAATAACCTTGTAAACTTGTAAAGGAATATTCAAATAAAATATTATTCATGATGTTGTGAAAATTCGCTCATTCTATATAAGTTAAAAAACATTTCTTTTATACTTTTGTTGAAAAAGTCACAAAGCACCTTGTTTGAAAAACAATAAGAAGATTCCTTTCAAACCATTTTGTAAAAAAGTAAAACATGGGTAAAAATGAATTTAAACAATCATAGGATAATATTAAAATACTTATTTAAAATCTTTTTATAAAATACAAAAATGTAATAAAAAGAGATCATAAAGGGAAACTTTAAAGGATGATTTTTTTAAAAGTACCTAACTTTGAGCCTGACACATAACGTATGTTGTTTTTATTCCTAAATAATAAACTTATGTTAATTTTATAATTTATTAAGAACCTTTTTAATTTTTATTATCCCTTTTATTTTATCTCTTACCTTGATATATTTATTTACTTAATCAATTAAATTCACATCGGGCATTTTGACAATATTCGGTCCATAAGTCCAAAATGACTTAGGTATGTTGACTATGGTCATAGTGGTCATTACTCCACCATATCCAAAATAATAATCATGATATAATTATCACTTTTATACATCAATTATACCTTTAAATCAAAACATTAAATGGGGTAATGAAAAATGAACTATGTTAAGTCATGGAGACGGTAGGTCATATGTACACATTAGTAATGTTTTCATTTTTCAAAAATCATTATGGAAAGAAGGTAAGTATTATTTTATATATCCATGATTATCATAACATAATATATATAATATTTATTCTTTAAATATACTTATATATATCATCTATGTGATGTGGTGATGAAAAATGAATCACATCACTTCATAGAGTTGGTAGTCCACACGTACGCACGAACGACATTATCATTTTTTAGTGAATGGAAAGGTAAGAAGGTAAATGATGTATTATATTTTAATAATGAAAAATGTGTCATTTATATCATACATAAACATTAATTCCTCCATTATAACATTTCTTGCGATATAATTATATAAAATGAATTACATCGGTTTGTGAGGTACTAGTCTTCCATACACACGAACAATGAATTCCTCTCCCATTTGATGGAGGTTGGAGATGGATTTAGGTTATTCCATTAACATAATAATATCCCAGTATATGTAGGGTATTGGTGTTATTATTTTATCTTGGTTTCAAAATATTTTAAATATGTGGAATAAGAAACAAAACTAAAACATGCAGTTGAAAACTATACCTCTTCTTTGGAAAACCTCCTTTTCTTAACACCTTAAGACCTCTAGAATTGGTATTATGCACAAACTACGGCCTATATAATGAGTTTAGGGGTTATAGGAACATATTTTTTCAAGTATTTGCTGAAACAAATGGGTTTTTAAGTATGAAGGATTGAGAATAAGAGGTTCCCTTTTATAAGAAAGGGGAGGAGCACTGTTGGAATTTCTCAAAATATTAAATTAATATAAATTAATATTAAATTCTAAATATCTAAAAAATAATTTAGTTAGAATATAGGATAATTATGGGTATAAATACTCTCATACAATAAAAAATAGACAAGTTTTGACTATGTTTCTACCCCTATCTTTTGGTTTTAACCCCTTGTTTTTACACTTACCGTGACAACAAGAATTTTTACTCTTTGGGGTCAAGATAATTACTATAAATGGAAAAAAAATCCCATAAATGGACTATAGTTTATATTATCAATAATATCCTAGTCATTTTTCTACGTCTAATATTTTTAGGGATTTCATATCATTTTATAAAACATTACTTATTATAAAATATCAATAATATCAATTTTTAGAATTATTCATTACTTTGATTTTAGTAATATCAAGACAATAAGGGATTTAAAATAAAATAAATTTAAACCTTTATAATAGGTCATTTTTATCTTAAAAATCATGTAAAACTTTAAATCACCCATAAAATATTATTTTTTATAGTTTCTAAAATCATTTTATTGATTTTTCTTCTGCTTGTACAAGCACTACGTTAGTGTTGCATAAGAATTTAAGGTATTTATTTCTTATTTAAAAATTAATTAACTTCATAAAAATAAATTAATTAGTCTCAATATAAAACTTTATATTCATTACTTATGTATATTTACTCATATCCATTCCAATACAACTTATTTATTTTGTTATTTTGACTTTTCTAGCCTTTCGCAATCATTACATAAGCATTTGGATAAGATTCTTATTAAAAAACTAAAAAATTTGAAACTATTAGTAAAAATCATCATTTATAAATTATATTTAATAAAAAAATTAATTCAAATACTTTTTTCAACTCGTTTATTATCTATAAGTCACTGAATTTGACTTTTCCAATGTTGTGCAAGACTACATCAATATAGAAAATGATTTTTATATTTATCCTGAAATAAATTATAATTTACATGTTATGAATTATTTTTGTATTATGTTTGTATTATATTATAATACATAAGTATTTATATCAGTTTAATAAATTTTTATATCATAATTATATCTTGAGGATATCACAAAAGATATCGTATTTCATAAAAAACTGTATTTTTTACTATTCATCAAAAATTTAACTTCTTCAGAAAAATATACAAAAATCATCCTAAGTTAAATTTGAATTTATGAATATAAAAATTAATTATATTTCATAAAATTCAGTTAAAATAAGTGAAATAAATAGATTTTATTATAAATACATAAAATACAGCGAAAAACGGCTTTTTATAAAAATGTGTTTTAATCCCAAAAAAACTTTTACCAAATTGAGGTATAAAGATTATTCAAATGAAATTAATTAGATTATATATAAATAAATAATAATTATGTTTCTTTGAGATCAAATTCATTTAATTAAGGGACTTTATTAATGAAAATAAAAGACAGTTTTATGAAAAAGTATAAAAATGGTATTTTCACTATTCATTGAAAAATCAATCTTTTCATAAAAATAAAAATAAAAACACCTTAATAAAATTTTGATATGATGAAGTCAAAAATCATAATTTTTTAACAAAAAAAATTCTAAAGTTCTAGAAATTAATTATAATATTTACTAACAAAAATCCATAAAAACATACATGTTTTTTAAAAATAAAGTGGATTTACTAAAATTGAGTTCTTATTTCCTAAGAATTAGTCAATACATTTGTATTGAGTAGGAACTATATATATATATATATATATCATAAATAATTTATTCAAATTCATACCCACCAATTTAACGGATAGGTTATAATGGTCACATTTAAATAATAATATTTAGTTCATTTACGATTGGTGTTGCGTATCGTGTATGCTATTGAACATATTATTTCCTTTTAAAATATTGGGATATTACATTATTCTAGATTTTAGAAATTACATCCTCACAATTTTCACTCAGGTTCGGTAACTAGGGTTTGAATCCTCAAAATACCTTTGTTGAAATCCCACATCGTAATAAGGGTAAATAAATCTTCCACTTAAAAAGAGAGAAAGGGAATTATGAAGGTGATCTGAAATAACACATACTAGGTTTCCAAGTAGAAGAACATAAGCGGGAAGTGAAAACATGGATATGTAAGAGAAAACTAACTCCCAATGACTAATAGAGAGTGATAGTGGACATGTTTATGAGAAAGTTAACCATCACAAAACCATAAATCTATAATGGATTAAAAGTCCATTAGTTTCTTGATAATAAAATTAAACAGATAATATTTTTTTCAGAATCCTTTTCTTAAAGTTATGGAATTAATTTACTGTCTATACTAAGAACATAAGGAAATATACTTAATTGACAAGTATAATTTCATCCTTTAATCAATTTCCACCATAATCTCGTTTTTTTTTCTAAAGGATGAGTATTCAAGATGAATTTTTCATGATTAAAGCACTAGAATCAACTTCTATAGATCAAAAAATCCACAAAAGAATAAAAATATATTCATGTTGTCTTAAAGCATTATCCAAAACCAAAATGGTTAGCACAAGGTAAGATAATTCCCAAAAGAATAAACCTTCATATGAATAAAACTACTTTAATCTCCTAAATTAAATAGTAATACTCAAAGTTCAATATATATCTTTCAATAAATAACTATCATTAAAATTCCTAAAAATATTCCAGACTAATATTGAAACCCAAAAATCAAAATAATTTGATTGAAAAATCTTCCAAGAAAAATTTAACATTTATCTCCAAATCACATTAATGATTATTAAAGTCTCATACCAAAATGTGCATGCCCTAAACATATATTCTCTAAGATATGATAATCATTTTCATAAATAATCCAAATCACCATAAATCCACAATCATATATGCTTCTAAAAGATAATTTAACCTTTATTTCTCAAATAAAATCTCATAGTATTTTGTTTACCTTAATTATGTAATTCTCCCAAATATTATAGTGTTCTTATTATAAAATAACATTAATCACTTAACCACCAAATCAATTTAAAATATCATGGTTATCTATATGATAAAACATATGTTCCCAAAAATGTGATAAACATCCTAAAAAATAACCTTAATATACTCAACATTAAAGAATGTTTTAACCTCAAAGGTTATCTCATACCTTTCATTTTGCATCTAAAAAATGTAATAACCCATAATTACCTCAAAAAAACATTACATAAACCCTAAAGGTTATCCATAACTTTAAAATTACACCCAAGAAATGAAAAGAGGATTCTTCCTCAAATAACTTTTTCACATGATAAACTTATAGGTTATATATACCTAAATCATATATCAAAACTCAATAAAAGTATCCCAAAGTACTCCCATCATCAAAAGAGTATTAATTCTTTTAAACTTATGATCATCCTTAAATCTACCACTACATCAAAAAATCTTGAATATAGATACATTAATCATTAAAAATTCTTCATAATCCATTAAACATGTTTTTCCATCTTATTCCTTGATAATTCCTTCATAAAAAAAATTTGAATCGTGTACTAAGATTCAACAATGTCAAAACATAAGCTATGAAATAATTCATACCTTCCATATGCTATTTGTAGTTTCCTCATTTTCAACTATAATGCAATTAGGTATTGTTAAACAGGTGTTTGTATGGTCTTGATGATCCCATTCATGAGCCTTACCCCTAGGATATTAATTTTTATAATGACCATTCTCCCCACATTTAATATGTTCAATTGATACATCTGGAAGAACTTCTTACCCCTTCATGGTGTTAACTGAATGCTTCCCTTTTCCATGGAATATTATTTCTTCATTACCTCCTTTACCACATATAAAACATCTTATTGTTCATTTAATACATTATCCTCAGTGCTTATTTCCACATTTTGGACACATAGGTTTTTGAATATATTTACCTTTATGATCATTATCACCTAAACTTCCATGGGTCATATCATTTCTCTCATATTTTATGTATTAAAAAATCACTGAGGTTTAGGTTGTTAATCAATACTATGGATGGTTGGTTAAGAATAACCACAAGATTTCTCACTATAGATCCCTTTACATTTGGTTGGTCATTCAAACAACCACCACATTTTCCTTCACATCCATTGTTACGTTGGTTCTTATTGGATCAAGCTATTTTCTAAAACCAAAATGTTTAGTGTGAGCATATCAATAAAATCATAATATACCATCTTATGAGGAGGATAAACACTAATATGTCCTTATTCATGTTATCTCAAACTCTTTCTATTTATCCAAAATAACTGTGTTTTCCCCTAACATACTAACCATTGTGGTTATAGAGGAATATTAACTTTTTCTCTAATAATATCATATCCTCTAAAGTTATCTAAACCCTTTTCTAATACCAACTGCAAAGACTCAACCTTAAACATCACACATTTATGTGACTTTAAACTATAATTCAATTTCTTGCATTCCAAGTGATATTTTATGTTTAGAGTATTATAGAATTAGGCCATAACTATTACATAATAAACCCATAAATTACAAGGTGGACACTTCTACTCAGTATCCATTTTTTTCCACAATATAAAATCTTTAAAATGAAACATAATTTAATTTTACGAAAAATATTCACAACTTTAAACTTCAATTATTTTTTTCCCTTAATCAACCTTAAAAACTGTGAAATAAATTTCAAAATGTGGGATGAGCACAAAAATCTTAATCAGGTACATAAAAAAGAAGGAAACTGTTATTAAAAAACATGAAAACCCATGAAAAATATTTTCTTAAAAACATAACTTTTTACCTAGAAAAGGGCATCATATTTTTCAAAAATATCATTATATTACCTTTTGAAAATCAAATTATTTCCAATAAAACTGATTAAAAACATATAAAATTTATATAGGTAACTTGGGTCATCATTTTTCATATCACTCTTACAAATGTAATAACTAAAATGGTCAACTTCCACCTATGGAGTACCAAATGTATTAGAGATATATCATGAACCCTCACATCCTTAGTTAATAACGTAACCACTCATCCTTGGTTAATAATTTAACCACCCATCCTTAGTTTATAATAGAACCACCTATCCTTGGTTTATAACGGAACCACCCATCATCACAAATAATTCTCAAGAAACATAACATAGTCAAAAAGACATAAAATCTTGTATTTTTCAATATAAAATATTATTTATACCCATAAGAAAACATTTTCGGATATTGAAATATCCCATTCCTTTAAAAAATCAATTTTCCATACCGAAATACTCAGAAAAAAGGAAAGAGGGTTTTTCTTTGAAGAAAATGTAAAATATTGTAAAGGAAACCAACATAAAATAAATTCAAAGGATGTCATATTTGTAATGACCCGAACTTTTGAATAATATTTGTTTCCTGATTTTGTGTGTTATTTTGTACTCAACAAAACTATATCCTTTTATTAATGAAGTGAGTATAATTAAAAAGATACTGTTGGGTTTTGATTATTATATGACTTGTAAGAACCCGGTTTTTGATATTATCGACTTTGTAATATTCTTGATATTATTCCAGAGCAGCGCCTTCAGACGGCGTGCTATTCCGAGCCCCGGTGTGGCCGGAATTAAGTTTTCAGTGCGTTCACACTAGGAACGCCAAATATATGGGATAACTCCTAAACAGAGCTTTGGATCAGAGATATAAGTGCATGGATGGGTCCAAAATGGGGTGTTTACCCTAGGGACGACATAAAACATCTCGGCATGGGGCGTTTGGACCCCTCGCTCGCTTCCAGAACGTTAAACGGATAAATAAAATAATTAATTTATTCGTTTAATGGTTAAACTCATTATCTCTTAAACGGTGGATCAGATGGGAAAATCGAGGGCACAGTTGAGTTTGGAGCGTGCCATTTACCCTAGGAGGGGTATAAGTTTTACAGGCGTGGGCTATCAGTGAAAAATGGCCCCGGGGGTGTTTTTGTAATTTAGCGGCTTCGGACGTTAAATTTTATAACTGTTGAATGGGGTCTCGGATTAAAAATCCAAGACCTCTGTTGTGCTCGAGAGGTGGTGTTTACCCTAGGGGGATTAACCTCGACCCTGCTGGGAGTCCGGATACAATCCTACTGGTGGATGTTTAAAAAAAATTAAAACTTAATTAATTTTTCTATTTAATTTAAACACCTCCCCTTCCCACCTCCCTTGTTCATCCCTGGCGCAAACCCTCCCAAGGAGGAACTCCTCCCCTCCACCTTTCCGGTGAGGTGCGACAGCTCCGGTGAGGCGCGGCAGCTCCAGCGGATCGTCGCGAAGCATCGGGCAATGCCCAAGAGGTAGGATCGTGCGTTTTATATTTTCCGCACCTCCTTTGAATTCATAGTTTTGCATCGAATTGTCGTTTGATTGTCGAACGAAGCCCTTAAATGCGTATTACTCTTTTTAATCTTCCTGACGCAAGTTTCAGTTTGAAAATACGAGTTCTGACGAGTCCTGGGGCGTCCGTCGAAGGTTGCGGGTTTTGGGGTGTTTTGGGTGTTTTCCAGCAATTTCAGCCAGATCCAAGGGCGGTCCGGCCATCCCAGGCGGCGGCCCACGGTGGCTCGGAGCAGCAGGCGGCGGCGTGGGCTTCTTCCGGCGGAGGCGACCATAGGCTTTGGCGAGCTAGCGAGCGCAGTTGGCCACAGGGCGTCGTGGCGGAGCGGGCTGCGGAGGCACAGGTTGTGAGGGTGGCGGCGTGGCAGGAGGCGGAGGCCGGTCACAGGGTCGTCGGCAACAGGCGCCAGCGGGGCAGCGTCGTGGGAAGGACCGGCTTCGGCCGGTCGTTGCGGGAGGAAGACCCGGGGTCTTCATGACCCCGGCCAGCAGACAAGGGACTCGCGCTTCGTGGGTCCCGTGGGGAAACAGCCAGACCGGCTCAGCCGGTCCGGGCGATGCGGGCCGGCTCAGGCAGTGGGTGGGCCGGCCGAACCGGCCCGGCCCACCCCGTTTCGGCCCGATAAAACTTAAAACGCCTCTAGAACGTAGACCGGGTGTCGGATTCGTGTTCCGTCAGCGGTGAAACATTCCTTAGATCGAGGTGAACTTTTTGAGATAGTCTCGGAAATTTTTAATTCCAGAGACGAGGGGCTCAGGGGCACGGCGCGACCATTAAGTAGACGGGCGTTCTTCCGGGAGTTCTTGTTTTGGACGTCGTGGACACATCCGATGTCCATTTTGAGTGTCGTCAGTGGCGTTGCGACCCTGGCGTTGATCCGGAGTTTTCCAGTGTGGTTTTGGGCATTGAAACCGGAGATGAGGCATGGGCCCCACGACCCGTCTTTCGAGCTGCATGCAGCGCTTTACAACTTTTTCATTGGACGTCCATTCGGGGCGTGCGAGTAGTCGATTCGGGGTGTTTTTCCGAGGGCATTTCATTGGTGCAATCCGCCCGCTCTAATTACACATGCCGGTGCAGGCCCCCCGAGGGCCATTTTGGGAGTTGGCGGTGATTTCTAGCTTTATCACCGGGTGTCCATTTTGGACAAGTGAATAGTCAAACTTGTGTACTTTTTTGAGAGGATTGCAATGGTGCGATCCGTTCGTAGCGCTTTAGGACCAGGGTGCGGGTCCCACGTAAAACCGCTCGTGTGTGGTTTGACGAAATGCATATTTTTCTCTGGATATCTGTTGTGCTCAAGTGATTAGTCCTTTTGACATGTTTTCCCGAGGGGATCGCAATGGTACGATGCGACCGACTGTTTTCGGGGCCGAGGCTCGGGACCATGGGATTTCGTTCGGGCGTAAAGCGGTATCGGATGAATTTTACGTTGGATATTCGTTGGAGGCGAGTAAGTAGTCTATCTCGCATGTTTTTCCACGAGGATTACAATGGTGTAATTTGTTCAGGCGTGTGTATCCTCTTGCACGATCTTATTAAATGTAGAAATATGAAAAGTGTACCGATAGTGGTTCTTCCTGCGGTGTTTGTAGAGAACCCTTGGAGTGTGATCGTGTTCACTCCTAGGAGAGTGATGTTGGTGTTTAAAGAGATGTGGTTGGATGTGCCTTAGCCATTGAGGTGGAAAGTTGGAGTTGTTACGTTACGCCTTCACGTTGACGTTGGGTGCCATGTGCATGTTAGCCTTTGGGCTTGAGACGTGGCATACTCTGGGAGTATGCGAGAATTCTAGGAGTTACATGTGAATGGTTGTACCTGAGAACATTTTTGCGCTTGGTTGGGGTTGACTTGGGGACACATGTCATGTGGGTCCCATGTTCATGTCGTGTTCTACTTTAAGTACTTTTTACCTCTCATGACGTATAGGGTTCCTCAGTTCTCATCTGTTGACCAGTAGGGTTGAGTTTTCCCCTGATTCTGTTCTCATTTGTTGACCAGCAGGGTTGAGTTTTCCCCTAGTTATGTTCTCATTTGTTGACCAGCAGGGTTGAGTTTTCCCCTGGTTTTGTTCTCATTTGGCCGACATAGATGGTTTGGTTCCTCTGTTTCTTCAGCTATGAGGGGTTTCAATACCGTGCCCCTTTCATCGGACTACGACATCGTTTGCGACTACGTGTGCTCGTACAGCGTGGGTGTTTTTCCCACTTTCTGGGATGAGTTGTCTCGGTCCGCTTCGACAGTGACTTAGTGGATTGGAGCATGATCTCCCTGAGAGTCCCAGGGAGTTTCTCCCGTCCCTTCGTGTTCCCTGGTAGAGTTCTTGTGGATTCAGTGTGACCAACACTTTACGTGAGAACCGATCCTCTACCCAGGAGGTTGTTTTCAGCAGGGATGGCCAGGAGGTTGTACCATCCAGTAGGGATGGCCAGTGGGTTACCATCCAGCAGGGATGACCAGTACAGCAGTGTTCACCGAGCAGTACCATCCAGCAAGGATGGACAGATTGGTTCTGGGTTTACCTCTAGCGAGGCTGGGAAGTGGTCCTCGATGCTGGGTTACCTCCAACTAGGCTAGGAAGTGGTCCCCGATGACGGTTCTGAGCCTCCCTCCAGTGGAGTACCCTTTTACGGGACTGGGAATTGGGACTCATCGACAACATTAGCCGGGTCGCCCACCAGTGGATTACCCTTTTACTGGACTGGGCAGTGTGGTACCCATCGACTCTTGTCGGGTCTCCCTCCAGTGGGAACTCGTCAACTTCCAAGGATTTCCCTCCAGCGGGGCTGGGCAGGGGGTCGCCTGTCGACTTTGAGGATACCTCTCTACTGTGGGGTAGTGACGAGGTGTGGATTGACGTTACCCCAGAACTCTCAAGTACGAGGGGTGCTTTCCCCACCGAGATGCGTCCTTGCGACGCGACCTAAAACCGTGCGGGTGAGTCAGTGCCACCCAAAGCGGATAGTGTCAAGGTGCGATGATTTGAACCCTTTGACTTGTAGTTCGTGGAAGACGTGCGGGATGATGGGCATCGATGGTGTTTACTTCTGGGATGGTTGGTGACTCACTTTCTTGGGCTGAGCTACGAGATGGAGATCCCCTTACTATCTTATTTGGGCTTCTTATTTGAGCATATGAATATGTATATACCTTGTTCCAGTACCCACTTCTTGGGCTTGGTTACACTCCCTCCAGGAGAGGCAAAGACGCGCGGGGTATGCCACGTACTTTTCGTGTCTAGCTTCTCAAGGTTGGACGAGTCTACTCTCCTGCTATAGGTAGCGAAGACTCGACGGGAAGTTTATCTTCTCACCGTTTCTAGATCCTTATGTCTGTACGAGTCTACCTTCTTTCCTCTTGTTGGGTTGAGTTGGAATCTCTACTGTTACTCTACTACACTCCTTGTTGTACTCCTTACTTCACTCTCAGTTGTACTCCTTTACTTTCCCTTGTTCGATCTACTACTCACCCTTCGGTGCCTCCTTTTTTGCTCCCTCGAGCCTTCGGGGTATCCTACTGAGTATTTTTATACTCACCCCTGCTTGGGCTTTGCTTGCACTTGGTGTGCCCTTGCAGACGACAGACAGGTTGGTCGTGACTTCAGCGGAGCTTGGGAGTTCGGGAGCTTGGACCACGTGTAGTGGTCGTAGTCGGGTTCCAGGTTTGGGACTCTCCCAGGTGTTTGTTTTTGTTTACCTGTTGCCGGGTTGTGGCACTTTTCTCGTTGGGTGCGTGTTTTTCCCTTTACTTTTTAGTTTACCTTCAGCTCCTGCTTTGTACTGTTTAGAGGTCGATGCATTTTGTGGTTTATTTATAGCAATTTACACTTTACTTCTCTTTTTACTCTGCACTATTGCATTGAGTGGGATGTGTGTGTGTGTACAGGTACTCAGGCAAAGGCCTTCCCGAGTTGTTTAGCCTTCGGCGCTTGTCGCCAGCCCCTGGCCTATGGAGGCGGGCTTGGGGTAGTTGCGGCTCAAGCCCGGGTAGGGTCGGGTTGTGACAAAGTTGTATCAGAGGTGGTTCGTTCCTTGGGATGTTGTTCAGACGTCCATGAAATAAAATGAATTGGTTGGGATTTAGGGAAACAGTGTTAACGTGTCTTGAGAGCAGCTCTCAGGCTAGGGAGTCCAGTGATGGTGCGGCGACTGATGTATCTATTCACTAGGACCCTGATAACCTGCTTGTCGACTCGGCATGCTGAGACACTTATTGCAAGGAAAATTGGTTTGTGCATCGCATAGGATTGATTCTTTGACTTTCCTTCTTGATTCAGCTCCCCATCATTGTTGTTGTTGTGATATACATATATGCTTATCTGGTCGTGACACTCCTTGATAATATTCAGGATGTCTCTACAAAGACAGCCAGCCAGGATACCATCTTTGGTTCGTGACGACAACCCTGTGAGCTACAAGGCCACAGTCCAGGACCCATCATGCGAGCCCCTTTCTCCGGGTGGGACGGTAGCAGCACCCCCACCTAGTGAGCATCACACAGCTTCAGCAGAGCAGACGGGGCTTGAGGGCAGGTTGAGCACGCTTTGTGAGTTCCAGCAGCAGAGACCGCTGAGGTTCAGTGGTGATCCAGACCCTCAGGCAGTAGAAGTTTGGCTAGAGACAGTGGTTCTCCTTTTCAAGCTTGTGCAGACGCCAGCAGATCTTATGGTGGCTTTGGCCGCCAACCTTTTCCACAGAGCAGCTTGGTGTTGGTGGAGTCTGGTGACTCAGTTTCTTGGCGATTCATTGCTTTGGTGGGGTGACTTTCAGTTGTTGTTTCGTGAGGAGTTTTTTCCCTCCTGTTTGTGCTCCATTCAGATTCAGGAGCTCCTGTAGTTTCAGCAGGGAGGGATGACGGTGGCCGAGTACGCGGCTAGTTTCACATACCGTGCACGCTTTTACCCAGACTTGGTCCATGACGACAACATCTGAGCACGGAAGTTTGAGCAGGGTCTCCGTCGAGTGATTCGTGCTGTCATAGTACCCTTGGGAATTTCCACATATTCCGGGGTGCTAGAGAAGGCACTGGTGACAAAGAGCTTCCTGTCACATTCTAGAGTTGGTGGTGGCAGGAGACACGTTGGAGCCGAGACGTCTGTTGCAGCTAGCGGGCGTAGGGTGACAGAACCTCGACGCAGGTGGCTTTGTGACAACCGGACTCAGGGGCGTGGTCATACACCACAGTGGTGCCAGAGGGCACCAAGGAAGCCCGGAGAGCACCGGTGCTATGCTTGTGCTGGGTGAGGTCACTTGGCAGGGTACTGCCTGACCAGGCGCGCAGAGAATATCAGGCAGGCAGCAGGTGCACCACCACGGTAGAGGCAACACCATGATCGGAGTAGTACCCAGAGAGGTGGTGCTAGCAGAGGAGCGGGAGGAGATGGAAGTGGAGGATGACCATACGAGGTCTTCCCATCACCACTAGGTGGTCCACGTCAGGATCTGGGAGCTGACAGTTGGTACCGCGGACAGCCGTGAGCTTTGGATGTCTACGATCCTGCAGAGCATGAGGTGATAAGAGGTACTCTCTCCGGATATTCTACTTTTTGCAGTAGAATTGGTAGACGCTATGTGTGAAATGATTTTCTCCCTGCTCCTTGCTTCAGGTGTTACCAGGGTGACGCAGGGCGTCAGTGTAACCCCGTGTCAGAAAGGTAAAAGGTATGGAACTTTTCTATTAATTCGATGGTGTTGACTCCTTCGCTTCTGAGCGTGTAAGAGGGTCTTGGTTGTGGGACATTGACTTTGAAACCTTGTGTGACCAGATATCCTTGGGTGTTCCACCATATGGATATTCTGAAGGAGGGAATCATCGGGCCTTGTTCCAGGTGCGGGGGGTGATTCCAGTCGCGGTATGCAACGTAGAGGTTTTATCGGGGAGGTGAGCTACCCCCAAGGTCCTTCAGACCATTTGAGACCGTTCAAGGGTATGGAGAGGTTCCCTACCGCCTTTCCCTAACTCCAAAGTCTGGAGTGGGTGCATGACGTCTCCCACGTGACTCACCCGAGAAGAAGTGTGTGTGCCCCTATGCACGTCATCGGTGAGGGCAAACCTCATGTGAACAGATCAAATCCTTTGGTCTGTGTGCGGTGATGCAGAACTGTGCAAGAGTTATTCTGGGTACGGGAGAGCCAGGTGCGGGCTTATTACCCTGAGTTGTTCCCTGGTTTTACTTTTCAGGGACGAAAATCTTGAAGTATGGAATGATTTAAGAACCCGTTTTTTGATATAAAAGACTTTGGAATATTCTTGATATTATTCCAGAGCAGCGCCTTCAGACAGCGTGCGATTCCGAGCCCCGGTGTGGCCGGAATTAAGTTTTCAGTGCGTTCACATAGGGAATGCCAAATAAATGGGATAACTCCTAAACGGGGCTTCGGATCAGATATATGAGTGCACGGATGGGTCCGGAATGGGGTTTTTACCCTAGGGACGACATAAAACATGTCGGCGCGGGGCGTTTGGACACCTCGCTCGCTTCCGAGATGTTAAACGGATAAATAAAATAATTAATTTATTCGTTTAATGGTTAAACTCAGTATCTCTTAAACGGTGGCTCGAATGGGAAAACTGAGGGCATCGTTGAGTTCGGAGCATGTCATTTACCCTAGGAGGGGTATAAGTTTTGCGGGCGTGGGCCGTTAGTGAAAAATGGCCCCAGAGGTGTTTTTGTAATTTAGCGGCTTCGGACGTTAAATTTTATAACTATTGAATGGGGTCTCGGATTAAAATTCTGAGACCGCCTTTGTGCTCAGGAGGTGGTGTTTACCCTAGGGGAGGCTTAACCTCGACCCCTCTGGGAGTCCGGGTACGAGCCTGCTGGTGGATGTTTTAAAAAAAATTAATTAAAACTTAATTAATTTTTCTATTTAATCTAAACACCTCCCCTTCCCCCCTCCCTTGTTCATCCCGGGCGCAAACCCTCCCAAGGAGAAACTCCTCCCCTCCACCTCTCCGGCGAGGCGCGACAGCTCCAGCAAGGCATGGAAACTCCGGCGGATCATCGCAAAGCATTGGGCAATGCCCAAGAGGTAGGATCGTGCGTTTTATATTTTCTGCACCTCCATTGAATTCATAGTTTTGTGTCGAATTGTCGTTTGATTGTCGAACGAAGCCCTTAAATGCGTAGTACTCTTTCTAAGCTTCCCGACGCACGTTTTGGTTTGAAAATCCGAGTTCCGACGAGTCCAGGTGCGTTCGTCGAAGGTTGCGGGTTTTGGGGTGTTTTGGCTGTTTTCCGGCGATTTTAGCCGGATCCAAGGGCGGTCCGGCCATCCTAGGTGGTGGCCCACGGCGGCTCGGAGCAGCAGGCGGCGGCGCGGGCTTCTTCCGGTGAAGGCGGTCGCAAGCTTGGGCGATATGGAGAGCGCAGGCGGCCATGAGGAGGCACGGTGGAGCGGGCTGCGGAGGCGCGGGCTGCGAGGGTGTCGGTGCGGCAAGAGACGGAGGCCAGTCGCGGGGTCGTCGGCAGCAGGCGCCAGCGGGGCGGTGACGTGGGGAAGGACTAGCTTCGGTCGGCCGTTGCGGGAGGAAGACCCGGGGTCTTCGTGACCCCGGTCAGCAGACAAGGGACTCACGCTTCGCGGGTCCCGTGTGGAAACAGCCGGACCGGCTCAGCCGGTCCGGGCGATGCGGGCCGGCTCAAGCAGTGGGTGGGCCCGCCGAACCGGCCCGGCCCACCCCGTTTCAGCCCGATAAAACTTAAAATGCTTCTAGAACGTAGACCGGGCATCGGATTCGCGTACCGTCAGCGACGACGCGTTCCTTAGATCGAGGATAACTTTTTGAGATGGTCTCGGGAATTTTTAATTCTCGAGAAAAGGGGCTCGGGGGCGCGGTGCGACCGTTAAGTGTAGGGGCGTTCTTCCAGGAGTTCTTGTTTTGGACGGTGCAGACACATCTGATGTCCGTTTTGAGCGCCGTCAATGGTGTTGCGACCCTGGAATTGAGCCGGAGTTTTCCAGTGTGGTTTCGGGCGTTGAAACCGGAGTTGAGGCATGGGCCCCACAACCCGTCTTTCGAGATGCGTGCAGCTCTTTACAAATTTTCATCGGATGTTCGTTCGGGACGTGCGAGTAGTCGATTCGGGGTGTTTTTTCGAGGTCATTGCATTGGTACAATCCGCCCGCTCTAATTCTGCACGCTGGTGTGGGCCCCCCGAGGGCTGTTTTGGGAGTTGGCGGTGATTTCCAGCTTTATCACCGGGTGTCCATTTTGGACAAGTGAATAGTCAAACTTGTGTACTTTTTCGAGAGGATCGCAACGGTGCGATCCGTTCATAGCGCTTCAGGACCAGGGTGCGGGTCCCACGTAAAATCGCTCATGTGCGGTTTGACGAAATGCATCTTTTTCTCTGGATATCTGTTGCACTCAAGTGAGCAGTCCTTTTGACATGTTTTCCCAAGGGGATCACAATGGTGTGATGCGCCCGATTGTTTTCGGGGCTGAGGCTCGGGACCACGGGACGTCGTTCGAGTGTAAAGCGGTATCGGACAAATTTTACATCGGATATCCATTGGAGGCGAGTAAGTAGTCTATATCGCATGTTTTTCCATGAGGATTACAACGATGTAATATGTTCAGGCGTGTGGAGCCTCTTGCACGATCTTATTAAATGTGTAAATATGAAAAATGTACCGGTGGTGGTTCTTCCTACGGTGTTTGTAGAGAACCCTTGGCGTGTGATCGCTTTCACTCCTGGGAGAGTGATGTTGGTGTTTAAAGAGATGTGGTTGGTAGTGCCTCAGCTGTTGAGGTGGCAAGTTGGAGTTGTTACGTTACGCCTTCGCGTTGATGTCGGGTGTCGTGTGCATGTTATCCTTTGGGCTGGAGACGTGGCATACTCTGGGAGTATGCGAGAATGCTGGTAGGTACATATGGATGGTTATACCTGAGAACGTTTGTGCGCTTGGTTGGGGTTGACTTGGGGCCACACATCGTGTGGGCCCCATATGCGTGTCTTGTTCTGCTTTACGTACTTTTGACCTCTCGCGGTGTAGAGGGTTCCTTGGTTCTCATCTTTTGACCAGCAGGGTTGAGTTTTCCCCTGATTCTGTTCTCGTTTGTTGACCAGCAGGGTTGAGTTTTCCCCTGGTTCTGTTCTCATTTGTTGACCAGCAGGGTTGAGTTTTCCCCTGGTTCTGTTCTCGTTTGGCTGACAGAGATGGTTTGGTTCCTCTTTTTCTTCAGCTGTGAGGGGTTTCAGTATCGTGCCCCTTTCATCGGACTGCAGCACCGTTTACGACTATGTGTGCTCGTACAGTGTGGGTGTTTTTTCCACTTTCTGGGATGAGTTGTCTCGGTCCGCTTCGACAGTGACTCAGCGGATTGGAGCGTGATTGCCCTGAGAGGCCCAGGGAGTTTCTCCAGTCCCTTCATGCTCCTTGGAAGAGTTCTTGTGGATTCGGTGTGACCAACACTTTACACAGACACTGATCCTCTACCCAGGAGGTTGTTTTTAGCAGGGCTGGCCAGGAGGTTGTACCATCCAGCAGGGATGGCCAGTGGGTTATCATCTAGTAGGGATGGCCAGTACAGCAGTTTTCACCAAGCAGTACCATCCAGCAGGAATGGCCAGAGTGGTTCCGGGTTTACCTCCAACAGGGCTGGGAAGTGGTCCCCGATGCCGGGTTTACCTCCAGCTGGGCTGGGAAGTTGTCCCCGATGACGGTTTCGAGCCTCCCTCCAGTGGAGTACCCTTTTACGGGACTGGGCATTGGGACTCATCGATGAATTTAGTCGGGTCTCCCTCCAGTGGATTACCCTTTTATTGGATTGGGTAGTGTGGCACCCGTCGACTCTTGTCGGGTCTCCCTCCAGTCGGAACCCGTCGAATTCCAGGGATTACCCTCCAGCGGGGCTGGGCAGGGGGTCGCCTGTCGACTTTGAGGAGACCTCTCGACTGTGGGGAAATGATGAGGTGTGGCTTGACGTTCCTCCATAACTCTCAAGTATGAGGGGCGCTTTCCCCACCGAGACGCGTCCTTGTGACGCGACCTAAAACTGTGTGGGTGAGTCAGTGCCGCCCAAAGCGGATAGTGTCAAGGTGCGGTGATTTGATCCCTTTGACTTGCAGTTCGGGGCAGACGTGTGGGATGTTGGGCATCGATGGTGTTTACTTCTGGGACTGTTGGCGACTCACTTTCTTGGGCTGAGATACGGGATGGAGATCCCCTTACGATCTTGTTTGGGCTTCTTGTTTGAGAATATGAATATGTATATACCTTGTTCCAGTACCCACTTCTTGGGCTTGGTTACTCTCCCTCCAGGAGAGGCGAAGACGCACGGGGTTTGCCACGTGCTTTCTGTGTCTAGCTTCTCGTGGTTGGATGAGTCTACTCTCCTGCTATAGTTAGTGAAGACTCAACGGGAAGTTCATCTTCTCACCATTTACAGCTCCTTGTGTCTAGACGATTCTACCTTCTTTCCTCTTGTTGGGTTGAGCTGGACTCTCTACTGTTACTCTACTGCACTCCTTGTTGTACTCCTTACTTCACTCTCGGTTGTACTCCTTTACTTTCCCTTGTTTTATATACTGCTCACCCTTCGGTACCTCCTTTGTTTCTCCCTCGAGCCTTTGAGGTATCCTACTGAGTATTTTTATACTCACCCCTGCTTGGGCTTTGCACGCACTTGGTGTGCCCTTGCAGACGACAGACAGGTTGGTCGTGACTTCAGCGGAGCTTGGGAGTTCGGGAGTTTGGACCGCGTGTGGTGGTCATAGTCGATTTCTAGGTGTGGGACTCTCCCAGGTGTTTGTTTTTGTTTACCTGTTGCTGGGTTGGGGCACTTTTCTGGTTGGGCGCGTGTTTTGCCCTTTACTTTTTAGTTTACCTTCAGCTCCTGCTTTGTATTGTTTAGAGGTCGATTCACTTTGTGGTTTATTTATAGTAGTTGGCACTTTACTTCTCTTTTTACTCTACACTATTGCATTGAGTGGGTTGTGTGTGTGTGTGTACAGGTACTCAGTCAAAGGCTTCCCCGAGTTGTTTAGCCTTCGGTGCTTGTCGCCAACCCCTGGCCTATGGAGGCGGGCTTGGGGTAGTTGTGGCTCGAGCCCGGGTAGGGTCGGGTCGTGACATGACTGTTGGTCAATATGATCATTGGAAACTATACTATTAATGTTATGATTATTGTTTATAAATAAAAATGATCATGGTTAATTAATACAGAAAGAAGAGTCAATGGCCTCATCCAGTAGACTCGGGATGTACGAATCCCATCTTTCGGAGCTTGAGAAGGAGGTAGCATCACTAGTCTTTGCTCTGGACCAAGCCCAAATTGAGCTTCAATATATTAAGCTTGAACGTAATCGCCTTCAGGAGAAGTTCAAACTAATAGAAATCACCACTCAGGTAATGTTTTCCGAGCCGCCACAAGATTCTATCACCATAGCACACCTTACTCTTAGGTCCTATATAGGTGTTATAAGGAGCTATGTAATGAGCCCTTAATTACTTTGTGTAATCCTTTTGTATAAATAAAATTATTATTTCTTATTATGGTAAAACTTGTGAATTTCAAATGTCAAGATAAATATAGGATGAATTTATAGAGGTTCTATATTATTGATGAATATTGGAAAAAAGTTATTTTAAAATATTTTTTTATACTTTAAATAATTAATAATTTGAAATGATTTTCAAAAAAAGGTCTTCTATAGTTGTGATCAGTAATAAATTTTGATTTTAATAAGATCGCCTTAATTTTTAGTGAATAGTAAATTATGAATAGTAATGTTACCCTTATGAATAGTAATGTGACCAATGGAATAGTAACATCACTTAATAAAGTATAAATATAATTTAGGCATCTTGAATGGTAATGTGATATAATAGAATAATTAAATAACTCTTTCAAAAATTATTAGTTAAGTGTTGGTATTTTTTGGGTAAATAGTGATTTTACTTAAAAAATAAATATATCATAATTAAAAAATTATTTTCATAAAATGGAGTTCTTTTTTGAATTTAGAGCATAGATATTAGGTTAGGGTGAATTTATGATATTTTTATAAAATGTTTTGTTTTTCAGTGAATAGTAAAAATACAGTTTTGGGTTTCGGTGTGTTTAATGACATCATTAATGATGTAATAATGATGTAATAATTTTGGAAGACTTGTGTACAATAAAATATGTTATGAGGTTTCCCAAGTTTCCAATACCATGGAAAATCCCATGGTTTTGCAAATACCACTAATGAGGTGTCCCTTAGAAATTAATAAAATATTCCCTCACTTTTGCTATATATATCAACCCCTTCCTTCATTCCTTTAATTCCAAATTCCTCCTCAAAGAATATCTGGTCTTTTTACCTCCCAAGGTTCCCTCAAGCCCCCCAAGGTCCCAACCTTTGAGTTTTTGAAGTTACTCTTCAAGGTAAGGGAATCTTTCACCCTCTTCTTTTAGTCAAGACTTCCTTTATGTTATGTCTTCTAGTTTCCATTTTATTATGTTGGGGTATGTTCTTATATATCCTTATTTTTTTCCATTTTATTTCCAAATTATGATAGACTCTTTCCACTCTCATCAACTGATTTTCTGAATTTTAAGTGACGTCGTTAGGCTGCCGAATTTTCATAAGAGAATTCGCGACTTCTTTTTTTCATTCAAGTTCTCTTTTATGTGGTATAACTTTCATGTTTCCATACCATGTTCTTATTTCCATTTTATTATGTCCCTCTACTATATTATGATTCATTTATGGATGGGATACCCTTGTCCCCTATCTTTTTAATGTTTTCTAAAACCTTGTTGTATAGCTGTTATGCTGCAGAATTTTCGTCT
Source organism: Viscum album (assembly GCA_963277665.1). NCBI lineage: Eukaryota > Viridiplantae > Streptophyta > Magnoliopsida > Santalales > Viscaceae > Viscum > Viscum album. The sequence continues at coordinate 1,752,791,484 of OY728136.1, read as the reverse complement.
CAAAATATCACTCTTTTTTTTCTCAAGAAATCCTCTTATTTTATTTATGTAAATACCCAAACTTATTTCATTTCCAGGGGTATTAATAAATACATAAAAATGATATATTTTACTCTGTAATTGAAATACATAAAACCCTCATTCCTTTTCCATGGGTTATAAATAACATAACGATCATGTTTTTAAGCACTTTTAAAACGTCACGATTTCGAAATGAAACTCATTTCTTTTATTCTATTTGGGTTATTTATGAATTGTTTTATTATGATCTATGTGGATCACATGAAAATAAATACATATTAAGGTTACACCCTGATAGCTCTCCAATGCATTGGGTAAAGAAATTAATCTCTAGAGATGATAAGTTTTATGATACCTTGGTGAATAACCTTTGTAATTTTTATGACACCTTGGGGATGGACCTTGGTGATATGATTATGAATGTCTAAATTAAATGTTGTAGCCAAAATTTAAAGTTATTATTCATGTTATTATTTCTATTATATTCCTCTTTATCATTCCTTTACGATATCCCTCATGTTCTTATTCATATCGTTCAAGATCACATGTAAATTGTTTCACTTATTTTCCTTATTGGGACTTCTACTCACCCTTTCCTTTGATGTATGTCTCCAGATTATGAGATTCAGTAATTATACTTAGTATGAACCTATGACTAATCCTTACAATTGGATTAGAATAATGTTTTATGTTTTCATGAATTATGTTCCTGATTTCCAAGACACTGGACTTTAAAGATCCTCTGTTTGTAAATGTAATGAAAAGTTATGTAATAAAAAGGAGGGATATCATAGTTGGTATCAAAGGATAGTTTAGTTATTTGTGAAAACTAGGCTATGAAAACTTTAGGAAGAACCTTATAGAAAAGTTTAAATATATGAAAACTTTCTGGTATTTTGGTGGAATATTAAGTAAGTGGTTTTTGAACAAATAAATCTTTGTATGGATATGAACAAGTGGATGTGGCTCTGGCACAGATGTACCTAGGAAAGAAAAATCCAACAAGGAGTTTCAGGCTTGACTCGGAGTATCCTGGTACATGACAATGGGTCTTGTTTCACTCCTGGTTTGACACTCTCGGGGGATAAGTTTGGTCAATCACAATATTTTTATGAATAATTATGAAGGATTTATAAAGAAATGTAATTATTGTTAAAGAATAATATGTTTAAGCATGATGTTTCAAGATATAAAAATCCTTTATAGTTAACAGATTTTTAAATGAAATAAGTTTCTCACTAAGGTTTTATTATTTTAGAAAATGGCGGGCAATAGTAGGAACCATGAAAATGGTGACCGCAATGGACCATACGCTGATGTCCCTTCGATGGAAGTCGGAATGGAAACTTTTATGAGAATGATGAACCAACTGACTCAAGTTATGGGAAATAACTTGAATCAAGATGAGAGACCGATTTCACCATGAAGGGAATAATATTCTGTCAAGTCCTTTATGTGTCAATGAATACTAAACTTCAGTGGATCTACCAACCCATTGATTACTGAACAGTGGACTATCGAGAAGATCTTTTTTATGCTCCACTGTTCAGACAAGATAAGGTCACCCTAGTTGTTTACCACTTAGAGGGAGAAGTTGATCAGTGGTGGGAACTGATTAAAAACACTAGGCCAAGAGTAGAGGTTGAAGCTATATAGTGGTAAGAGTTCATAGGGATATTCTTCAATAAGTATTTCCCTCATTCTATGAGAAAAAAATGGAGAAGGATTTTCTCGAGCTGAAGCAAAAAGATAATGAATATGTTGGAAGCTATGAGATGAAATTCACAAGATTTTCCTGTTATACCTCAAGATTTGTCATGGATCCTAATGAGAAGGTTGATATATTATTTGGTGGACTAAGACCTCATCTTCAGAAGAATCTATCCAACCGAGACTATGATAGTTATGAGGAGATCGTGTAGAGTGAGATGAAAGTTGAACTGGAGTTCGGTGAGATGTAGTGGTCTCATAAATCCAATGACAAGAAGGGATCAATAGAGCCCAGCTTAGGGAGGACCTTTGATCAGGAAAGAGGAGGCAAGCAAGTACAACATCCCACATATAATAAATGTGGGAAGAAGCATTTGGGGAACTACCTGCTTGAGAGCAGGAAGTGATACAATTGTGGAAGAGATGGCCATATCGTGTGGAATTATTGTAGTGAGGTGAAGCCTCAACTTCCAAAAATTAACAATAAATGGAAGATGGTGAAAGAACTACCTAAAGTCCAATGTTTTAAGTGTGGACATATTGGGTACTTTTCCAATTAGTGTCCAAATCCAAGGGTAGTGGAGGGGAATCACCATCAGCCTCAGCAAAGTCCAAGGGAACAAGGTCATGCTTTTGATATCACTACGGCTAAAGTTCAAGCTCTGAATGGTGTGGTGGTAGGTACCCTTGTTGTTCTCTCAAAGCTTTCAAGTACTTTGTTTGATTTTGGTTCTACGCATTCCTTTATTTCCTCCAAGTTTGCAAGGAATTTGGAATCAACCCCTAAATTTCTAAAAGTGGAGTTATCCATCAAGACTCTTAGTGGGATTATCCAAGAATAATCAGTGTTTAGAAACTCTCATATTTACTTTAGTGAGAACAATCTTATCACAAATATAGTAGTCATTCCCTTGTTGTAATTCGACATTATACTAGGGATGGACTGGCTCTCAAAGTATAATGTTGAGATCAAATGCAGAAGTAAGTAAATCTCAGTAGTCTTGAATGGAAAACCTATGGTTATCTTCTAAGGAGAGATATCTCAACCAGATCTTTGTCTAGAAGCACCTCCTATAGCCTACTATATGGAATTGATCAGTGAATTAGAATAAGTAAGTGAGGGTTTAATGATAGAAAATGTCCCCATCATCCAAAAATACATTGATGTATTTCCTGAGGAGTTACCCGGACCTCCCCTAGAAAGAGAGGTAGATTTATCCACTAAACTCGTACCTGGATCTCATCCGATATCAAAGACCCCATATAGGATGGAAAATGTAGAGCAGGAGGAATTAAAAGCAACTCCAAGGTCTTTTGGATAAGGGGTTTATCTATCCAATTATGTCTCCTTGGGGAGCATCTGTTCTCTTTGTGAAGAAGAATGATGGATCAATGCAGCTATGCATTGATTATAGAGAACTAAACATGATCACAGTGAAGAAAAAATACCCTCTTCCAATAATTGATGACTTATTTGACCAAATTTGTGGGGCTCAATTCTTATCTAAGATTGATCTTCGATTTGGATATCATTAATTGAGGGTAAAGAAAGAAGATATTCCAAAAACTACCTTCTGATCAAGATATTGGCATTATGAGTTTGTTGTTATGCCCTTTGTCTTGACTAATGATCATGGTATTTTTATGGATTTGATGAATAGATTCTTTAAGAACTACCTTGATAACTTTGTGGTAGTTTTTATTGATGATATTTTGATATATTCCAAAATTCGCGAGGAGAATGAGGATCATCTAAGGGTGATTTTGAAAACTCTATGGAATGAGAGGCTTTTTGGAAAGTTCAGTAAATGTGAATTTTGGTTACAACAAGTTGCTTTATTGGGGCACATTATAACCAATGAAGGAATCATAGTTGACCCTACAAAGACAAAGGTTGTAAAGGAGTAGCCTCAGCCTACAATAATAACTGAGATTCATAGTTTCCTTGGATTATCAGGATATTATAGGAGTTTTTTGAAAAACTTTTTACAACTTTCTAATCCATTAACCAAGTTAACTCGAAAAGGGGTCAAGTTCATTTGGATAAAGGAGTCTGAGGAAAGTTTCCAAGAGTTGAATAAGAGAATGGTTACTGCACCCATGTTAACTCTGACCTCATGTGGAGAAGTATTTTTATTTTTAGCGATGTATCTCTGAAAGGGATTGGGTGAGTCCTCATGAAAAATGGAATGGTGATTTCTTATGCATCTCAATGGTTGAAGACTTATGAGCATAACTATCCTATGAATGATCTTTAGATGGTTGCGATTGTTTTTTCTCTAAAGATATGGAGGCAATATCTTTATGGGGAGAAATTTGATATATACACAAACCATCAAAGTTTGAAGTATATTTTCACGCAAAAAGAATTGAACATGAGACAGAGGAGATGGTTGGAACTTCTTGAAGACTATTATTGTTCAATTCATTATCATCCCGGAAGAGCAAACAAAGTCTCTAGTGCATTAAGTAGGAAATACCTGGTTGTTTAGTCCATTATGAGGATTCAAAGATATCCTTTGATCAATGACCTAGTAAAGTTGTACATGGGAATTATAAGGGAATGGACATCATCAACCCTAACCCAAATGATTTCTCAACCGTCCTTACTAGAGAAGATCAAGAAAGCTCAGAAAGAAGATCCTTTGTTATAGAAGAAGTTTGAGGCTGTGAAGGATGGGAAGTTTGCTGAGTTCAATATTGATCAAGAAGGTGTACTGAAATTTCTTACAAGACTATGTGTTCCATCTATTCCAAAAATAAAGAATGAGCTAATAGATGAAGCTCATATCTCTACTTTCTCTATACATCCTAGAAGCATAAAAATGTATAGGGACCTTCATGGTCATTATTGGGGGGATAATATGAAAAAAGGAGATTGTTGAGTACACTACAATGTGTCTAGTATGTCAGCAAGTGAAGGCAGAGTGACAAATTACTAAAGGGGTATTACAACCACTACTGATACTAGCATGGAAGTGGGACAATATCACTATAGACTTTATCACTGGTCTCCTGATAACTTCCAAAGGAAACAATGTGATATGGGTTATTGTGGACCGTCTCACCAAGACTGCCCATTTTATCTCTATTTTTGAAGATTTATCTCTTGATCAACTTTCCAGGATTTACGTGAAGGAAGTGGTAAGGATACATGGAGTTCCACTTTCTATTGTATCTAATCATGATCCAAGGTTCACATCAAAATTCTAAAGAATTCTTCAACGTGATTTGAGTACTGAATTGAATTTTAGCACATCCTATCACCCCCAAACTGATGGCCAATATGAAAATACTATTCAAACACTCGAGGACATGTTGAGAACATGATCAATATAATTTAAAGGTGGATGGGATCAACATCTTCCATTAGTTGAGTTCTCTTACAACAATAGTCTCCATTAGAGGATTCAAATTACACCCTATGAAGCTCTATATGGGAAGTGATGTAGAACTCCTACTTTTTGGGATGAAGATGGTGAGAGAAAGCTTCTTAGGCCTAATCTTGTGCAAGAGATGACAGAAAAGGTTCATGCTATCCAGAAACACATTAAGGCTGCTTAGATTCGGCAAAAGAGTTATGTCGACAATCGTTGAAGGGGCTTGAAGTTTGATGTTGGTGAGAAATACTTTCTTAGAATTTCACCTTGTAAGAGAGATATGAGGTTTGGGAAGAAAGTGAAGCTCATCCCAAGGTACATTGGCCCCTATGAAATCCTTGATCGCATAGGAGTAGTGGCCTATCGGCTTGCACTTCCTCAAAATCTAGCATAAGTTCATGATGTCTTCCACGTATCCCTCTTGAGGAAGAACATACTGGACCCTTCACATGTACTAAATCAAGAGGTGGTACAACTGGAACATGACCTCTCTTATGAGGAGCAGTCGGTGGAGATCTTGGATTGTAGAGACAAGGTTCTATGCAATAAGACTACCCACCTTGTTTAGGTGTTGTAAAGGAACCAAAAATATGAATAAGTCACATGGGAACTAGAGGAGTCTATGAGGTAGAAGTACCCACACCTTTTCTCTTTAGAGGGTATGAGTTGAAATTTTAGAGATGAAATTTCTTAAGGGGGGAAGAATGTAACAACCCAAACTTTTGAATAATATTTGTTTCCAAATTTTGTGTGTTATTTTGTACTCAACAAAACTATATCCTTTTATTAATGAAGCAAGTATAATTAAAATGAGACCATTGCGTTTTGACTTTTATATGACTGTTGGTCAATATGACCTTTGGAAACTATACTCTTAACATTATGATTATTATTTATAAATACAAATGATCATGGTTAATTAATACAGAAAGAAGATTCAATGGCCTCATCCAGTAGACTCGAGTCGTATGAAGCTCATTTGTTGGAGCTTGGGAAGGAGGTAGCATCACTAGGATTTTCTCTGGACCAAGCTCAAGCTGAGCTTCAACATATTAATCTTGAACATAATCGCCTTCGGGAGATGTTCAAACTAATAGAAATCACTACTCGAGCAATGTTGTTTGAGCCGCCCTAAGATTCTATCACTATGGCACACCTTACTCTTGGGTCCTATGTATGTGTTATAAGGGGATATGTAATGAGGCCTTAGTAACTTTGTGTAATCCTTTTGTATAAATAAAATTTTTATTTCTTATTATGGTAAAAATTTTGAATTTCAAATGTCAAGATAAATATAGGATGAATTTATAGAAGTTCCATATTATTAATGAATATTGGAAAAAATGTATTTTAAAATATATTTTTTATACTTAAAATAATTAATAATGTGAAACGATTTTCAAAAAAAAGGTTTTCTACAGTTGTGATCAGTAAGAAATTTATATTCTAATAAGAGCAACTTAATTTTTGGTGAATAGTAAATTATGAATAGTAATATTACCCTTATGAATAGTAATGTAACCAATGGAATAGTAACCTCACTTAAGAAAGTATAAATATAATTTGGGTATCTTGAATGGTAATGTGATATAATAGCATAAGTAAATAATTGTTTCAGAAATTATTAGTTAAGTATTAGTATTTTTTGGGTAAATAGTGATTTTACTTAAAAAATAAAAGATCTCATAATTAGAAAAAAAAATTCATAAAATGGAGCTCATTTTTGAATTTAGAGCATCGATATTAGATTAGGGTGAATTTATGAGATTTTTATAAAATGTTTTGTTTTTCAGTGAATAGTAAAAATACAGTTTTGAGTTTCAGTGTGTTTAATGACATCATTAATGATGTAATAATGATGTAATAATTCTGGTCTACTTGTGTACAGTGAAATATGTTATGATATGTCCCGAGTGGCCGATACCATAGGCAAATACCATGGGAAAGCCCATGGTTTTGAAAATACCACTAATAAGGTGTCCCTTGGAAATTAATAAAATATTCTCTCACTTTTGCTATAAATACCAACTCATTACTTCATTACTTTCATTCCAAATTCCTCCTTAATGAATCTATGATCTTTTTACCTCCCAAGAAGTCCTCCCAAGGTACTCTCAATCCCCCCCAAGTTCTCAACCTTTGAGTTTTTGAAGTTACTCTTCAAGGTAAGGGAACCTTTCACCCTCCTCTTTTAGTCAAGACTTCCTTTATGTTATGTCTTCTAGTTTCCATTTTATTATGTTGGGGTATATTCTTCAATATCCTTATTTTTTCCATTTTATTTCCAAATTATGAGAGACCATTTCCACTCTCATCAACTGATTTTCTGAATTTTAAGAGACATCGTTAGGCTGCCGAATTTTCATAAGGGAATTCACAACTTATCTTTTTTCCATTCAAGTTCTCTTTTATGTGGTATAAATTTCAAGTTTCCATAACATGTTCTTATTTCCATTTTATTTTTTCCCTCTACTATATTATGAGTCATTTATGTATGGGATACCCTTGTCCCCTCTCTTTTTAATGTTTTCTAAAACCATGTTGTATAGCCGTTATGTTGCGGAATTTTCGTCTCAAAATCTCTCTCTCTTTTCTCAAGAAATCCTCTTATTTTATTTATGTGAATACCCAAACCTATTTCATTTATATGGTTATTCATCAAGACATAAAAATGATATATTTGATTCTCAAATTGACATACATAAAACCCTCATTCCTTTTCCATGGGTTATAAATGACATAACGGTCATGTTTTTAAGCACTTTTAAAACGTCACGATTTTGAAATGAAACTCATTTCTTTTATTCTGTTTGGGTTATTTATGAAATATTTTATTATGATCTATGGGGATCACATAAAAATAAATACATAGTAATAGTGTGACACGATATCTCTCCAATGCATTGGGTAAGGAAATTAATCTCTAGAGATGATAAGTTTTATGATACCTTGGTGAATAACCTTGGTAATTTTTATGAAACCTTGGGGATAGACCTTGGTGATATGCTTATGAATGTATAAATTAAATGTTGTAGCCACATTTTCAAGTTATGATTCAAGTTATTATTGCTATGATATTCCTCTCTATCATTTTTTTACGATATTCCTCATGTTCTTATTGATATCGCTCAAGATCAAATGTAAACTATTTCACTTCTTTTCCTTACTAGGCCTTCTGCTCACCCTTTCCTTTAATGTATGTCTCCAGTTTATGAGATTCAGTAATTGTACTTAGGATGAACCTATGATGAATCCTTACAAGTGGATTAAAATAATATTTTATGTTTTCATGAATTATGCTCCTGATTTTCATGGCACTAGACTTTAAAGATCCTCTGTTTGTAAAATGTAATGAAAAGTTATGTAATAAAAAGGTGGGATTTCATAATCTTAGATATAAAATGATTTTGAAAAATCACATGGAACATTTCTTGGGGAAAATACCCTTTCCATTTTTAAATCACTTGTTTTTAAAAAACTATGCAAATACGAAAGGAAGAATTTCCTTTGAAAATAACATTGTAAACTTATAAAGGAAGCTTCAAAGAAAATATTAGTCATGATGGCAGGAAAATCTGATCATGCCATGTAAGTTAAAAAACATTCCTTTCATACTTTTATTAGAAAAGTTACAAAATACCTTGTTTGGAAAACGACAATAAGATTCATTTCAAATCATTTTTGTAAAAAAATTAAATATGGGTAAAAATGACTTTAAAAATCATAGGAGAATAGTAAAAAGCATCTTTAAAAAAATTAGAAAATATGGATATGGAAGAAAAATATATCTTAAAGGGAAACTTTAAAATATAATGTTTTTAAAATAAATTCCCTTACCTCAAGTCTGACATGTCACATATGTTATTTGTCTTCCTGGATAATAAAATTATGTTAATTTTCAACTTTATTAAGAAACTTTTTAATTTTTATTATCCATTTTATTCTATCTCTTACTATTCTATATTTATTTACTTAATCAATTAAATTCATGTCGGGCATTTTGATGATATTCGATTCATAAGTTCGGAATGACTTAGGTATGTTGACTATGGTCAAAGTGGTCATTACTTCATCATCTCAACAGTAATAATCTTGAAATAATTGTCAATTTTATACATAAATTATACCTTTAAATCCAAACATTAAATAGGGTTATGAAAAATAAACTACAATACAATCATGGAGATGGTAGGTCGTACGTATGTAGGAATAACGTTTCCATTTTTTCAATGATCATTATGGAAAGAAGTTAAGTATTATTTTATCTTTAAAGAATTATCATAATATCATAAATATCATATTACTTCTTTAAATATACTTATATTTATCATCCATGTGATTTGGTGATGAAAAACGAATCACGTCGCTTTGTGGAGGTAGTAGTCCACACGTACACACGAACGACGTTGTCATTTTTCAGTGAATGGAAGGGTAAGAAAGTAAATGATATAGTATCTTTTAAAACTGATAAATATGTCACGAATATCATATATAAACATTATTTTTATCATTATAACCTATCTTGAGAGACGATGATGGAAAATGAATTACATCAGTTCGTGAGGCGGTAGTTTGTCGTACACACAAACGATGAATTCCTCTCCCATTTGATGGAGGTTGAAGACGAGTGTAGGTTATACCATTAACATAATAACATATCAATATATTTAGGATACTTTTGTTTTTATTTTGGAATGGTTGAAAAATATTTGAAGGATATTGAAGAAGAAAAAAATTAAAACATGCAGTTGAAAATTATACCTCTTCTTTGGAAAACCTTTTTTTTTTCTTAACACCTTAAGACCTCTAAAATTGGTATTATGTCCAAAATAATGAATCTAGAATTAGGGGAGGGATTCTAGGAATGGATTTGGGCATGGCTTGACCGAACCATATGGGTTTTGAAGAGTGAGGGATTGAGAAGAAGAGGTGCTCATTTATAAGAGAGGGGAGGGACACTCTTGGAATTTCTCAAATTATAAATTAATATTCATTTCCAAATAGCTCCAAACTGGTTTATTTCAAAGATAGGGTGAGTATGGGAAAAATAATCTCATCCAATAAAAATTAGAATTTTTTTACTATGTTTCTACTCTTATCTTTTGGTTTTAACCCCTCATTAACCCCTTTTACATTTACCATGACAACAAGGATTTTTACTCTTTGGGGGTCAAGATAATTACTATAAATGGAAAAATGTCCCATAAATGGATCATGGTTGATATTATCAACCATATCCTAATAATTTGGACAAATCTAAGATTCTTAGTAATTTTATATCATTTAATAAAATATTATTTATTATAAAATGTCATTAATGAAAATTTTTAGAGCTATGTATTACATTGATTTTAATAATATCATGACAATAATGGAATTCAAATATACTGAATTCACACCTATCTAATATGTCATTTTTATCTTCAAAAATCATGGAACACTTTAAATCACCCAAAAACGTTATTTTTTAGAGTTTTTTAAATCATTTTATTCATTTTTCTTCTGCTTGCACAAGCACTACATCTGTTGTATAAACATTTAAGGTATTTATTTCATATATGAAAGTAAAAATAAATTAACATCGTAAAAATAAATTAATTAAGCTCGAGATGATCCTTTATATTCATTCATTATGTATATTGACTCATATCCATGCCACAACAACTTATTTAATTTGTTATTTTGACTTTTCTAGCCTTGTGCAAGCATTGCACAAACATTTGGATATGATTCTTGTTATGTAAGTCGAAAATTAAAAACTATTAGGCCAAATCATCATTTATAAATTATCTTTAATAAAAAAAATCATGAAAAGACTTGTTACCTCAATTATTATCTATAAGACATTAAATTTGGCTTTTTCAATGTTGGGCAAGCACTGCATCGACAGTGAAAATGATTTTCATATTTATCTAGAAATGAATAATAATTTACAAGTTCTGAATTATTTTTGTATGATATTTGTATTATATTATCATACATAAGTCTTTCCATAAGTTTAGTAAATTTTTATATCATAATTATTTTTTGACGATATTACAAAAGATATCGTATTTTATAAAAACTGTATTTTTTACTATTCACCAAAAATTTATCTTCTTCAGAAAAATATAAAAAATTCATCCTAGGATCAATTTGACTTTATGAATCTAAAAAAGAAGTCTATTTCATCAAATTCAATTACCATAAGTGACATAAATTACTTTTATTATAAATTTTTAAAATGCAGTGAAAATAGTTTTTTATAAAAATGTGTTTTAAGCCTAAAAATAAACTTTTACCAAATTAAGGTATAAAGATGATCCAAGTGTAAATAATTAGATTATATCTAACTAAATAGCTCTTATATTACTTTGAGATCAAATTCATGTTACAAAGGGACTTTATTAATGAAAATAAATGACAGTTTTACAAAAAAGTATAAAAAACAGTTTTTCGCTATTCACTGAAAAATAAATATTTTCAGAGAAATACAAAAAATTCACCTTGAGAAAATTTTGATATTCTAAATTCAAAATTGATATTTTTTGAAAAAATAAAATTTCTAAAATTTATATCAATTAATAATGATATTTGCTAACAAATAGCCATAAAAAAATTTGAAGAAAAACATATTTTTGAAAAATAAAATGGCTTTACTAAAATTGAGTGCTTATTTCCTAAGAATTAATAAATATATTTGTATTGAGTATGCCTTATATATATATATATATATATATATCATAAATCAGTTATTCTTATTCATACCCGCCAATTTAATGACTAGGTTATAACGGTCGCATTTAAATAATAATATTTAGTTCGTTTAATATCAGTGTTGTGTATCTTGTATGCTATCAAACATAGGGCGCGAGTCCTCCATCCACCAAGTGGTCCCTCCTAACGTACTAGGGTGAAAGTCCTCTATCCATTGAGTGATACCTCCTAACATACTAGGGCACGGGTCCTTCAAAAGTGGTACCCCCCCCCCCCCGACGCACTAGGGCGTGAGTTCTTTATATACCGAGTAGTACCCCTTAACACACTAGGGCGCGGATCCTCTAATGGATATAGTGACCCCTCAGGTTGTGGCGCGTAGTGGTGAGGTGTGGGTCCTCCTCACAAATTCTTGAGAGGTTACACGAGGTGCATGAATAAGAGATAGTGCCCCCTCAGTTGTGGAGCACAATGGCGAGGTAAGGGCCCTCCGCATGGATTCTCATTCGATTGTGCATGATGTCAGGCATCAGAGATGGGCCTTTGGAGCTGCAGGTTGACTCTTCGTTCTTAGTTGGTTGTGGATATGGAGATCCCTTTTCTCTCTTGTTTGGGATTCTTGTTGAGCATATATAGGTTTATTTTTATGGTTGTTGTCTCATATCCCGATTGGCATGTCTTCGTTGTGATGAGTAGACTACTCTCTCTTGATGCCTAAAGTTTGGTGATTTCGGGGTATCCTACTGGGTATGTTTATACTCACCTATGCATGGGCTTTGCCCGTACGTGTTGTACCTTATATAGTCAATAGATTAGCATTATCTATGGTGGACCTGGTTTAGTAGAGCTTAGTAGTACATGGAGATGCTAACCGCGTTCGGTGGTCAGAATTTGGGACTGGAGTCGGGCTCTCCCCTACTCTACTCTTTATAGTTGTTGTCAGTTTGGGTTTCCCCCCTGTATTTCTGGTTAAGCGTATATTTTTCCCCTTTATATCATTTGTATTACGTTGTTGTACTCTGATATGTATTTTCTAGATGTTATTTCATGCATTTTTTACACTTTAGATGTTCAGTTTTTATTATTCCTCTACATATTCGCATGGAGATGATTGTGTGTGTGTACGGGTACATTAGACAAAGGCCTTTTATTTCAGTATATGCCTTCTCGGTGCTTATTGTCATCCCCTAGCCTATTGGAGGCGGGCTTGGGGTTGTCACACTCGGCTTACCACCATCCAGGTGGGCCCCTGTGGGTCGGGTCATGACACAGTTTGTTACAGTTCAATTGGGTAAATATTTTCATGTTCTAAACAAACTCTATGGAATATCTGATAAGCCAAGTCAGTTGAATGATGAATTCCTCAGCATTTAAGTGCATAATTGAGTAAGAAAAATGATCATACATTTTAGAAGAAAAAACATGACAAGAGAAAGATCTCATAAAAGAGGATTAAGAGTTTAAAGAGAAGTGTAGAAAATGAATGCATTTATTCCTTGAAGATGTTCCATTCGGATAATAGAGCTCAATAGAAGTGAAAAGTTTAAGGAGTATATGAAAAGTCATGGGATTCATCATGAGTATAGTGCACTATATACCCCAAACCAATATGGTGTTACTATGAGGGAAAAAAATAAGTTTGGTCAAGATGGCTTGAAGCATGTTGGTGGAACATGGCATTTCTAATTTCTTTCAAAGTAATTCTGATAATCATATATATGGAACGAAGACTTTTTTCATAAAATATTTCCTTATATTTATTGTTTAAAAATGCAGTAATATCATTTACAAAGGTTGTCTCGTGTGGAGGTTGTGGTATAAGCTTGATTGTAACATTTATTATTATTATTATTATGATGTTTTTGCAATTGAATGGGGATTTTATTAAGAAAGTGTTGGGTCGGAGTTTTTAAGATGCAACGAAATAAAATAAAACACCAAAATTATCGTGGTTCGGCGAAAGCCTACACCACCCGAGAATCAGTAATTTTATTGTCAAATAAAAATTACAAGTCTCACAAATCACACACTTCAATTGGCGCAACAATCTCTGCTCCACTTCGTGCTTTATTTCAACCGCCTTTGTGATCTCACGTTCCCCTCTCCGCTTGCAGCCACGCCGTGCACCACACACCACTACTCGAGCCCTCAGCGTTGTGAATCCGTCAACGCTTCACTCCAATATGCAAGGGCTTTGGAACCTTCAAAAGGCGTGCCTCCTCTATTGTCTGTCATGCATTTTATAGGCCTCCCTTTATTTTCAACCTTTCGCGTGGTTTAAATGCAGTCAAAATGAGATCCTATTTTTTAGGACAATTAAAACAAATATTCAGATTTCAAATCACCCCCCGACAATAAATATTCCGTTGAGATTTTAAATCACCACTCAACAATAAATATTCCGTTGAGAATTTAAATCACCCCCAACAATCTCCACCGTGATTAAAAATCTGAATAGTTCACCATCGTCATTCATTTTGACCATTAATGTCATGCCCAATATTGGCATGACCCACCACACCCATAACGGGTGTACAAATTCTCAAATCTGATGAACAAAATGTTGTGGCTCCACCGTGCCACGAACGACTGAAGCAAATGTCACATTCCTTTTCAAATATCCATTTGCAGACATATCCTTATGAACATCACCTGTAATGGTACTCTGGGGCCTCAATGAAGATTCACCCGCATGAATCAACTTGTATAGATTCCCAACTTTCTTCCCTTTGATCACGGTCATTACTCCTCGCATCACTTTGAGAACTCCACCGTCAGTAGAAAACCTAAAACCTTTGGAATTCAACATACCCAAAGAAATTAAGTTCATTCTCAAATCAGGTACATACCTCACATCCGAAAGTGTGCGAAAAACCCCATCAAACATACGAACTCGCACCGTACCGATTCCAACAATTCGACTTTCTGATTTGTTGGCCATTTTCACAATATCACCTTCATACTTCTCATAACTGTCAAAACATTCCCTTTTTGCACATATATGATAAGAGCAACCAGAATCTAAAATCCAATCTGAATCATCCACATCTTCCACAGTTGTAAGCAATAAATCACTAGCATACCTCTCATCTTGAGTCACGGTATTCGCCTCAATTGTTTCTTCTATTGTTTCAGCTTCTTTTTCTTCTTTCTTCATTCGCTCACAGAACTTCTCACAATTTCTTCTCATGTGACCTTTTTTGCCACACTCCCAGCATACAAAATCTCCTCTTGGTCTTGATTGACTACGATCTCTCCTGCTCCCTGAACCATTCTTTCGTTCTATCGACCTTCCATGATAGTTACGTCCACCAGTCACTGCAAAGAGCCCACTATTGCCTGATGATCCATCATCGTTGGTCTTTCGTCGAGTCTCGTTCATTAACAATGATGAAATAACATCATCCAGTTTCAGAGTGTCTTTTCCAAATAACAATGTAGTGACGAGATTGTCATACGAATCTGGCAAAGAACCTAACAAGAGCAAAGCCTTGTCCTCTTCTTCCATTTCCACAGGCACCACGTTGCCTTTATCATCAGTTTTGATCGCCACAGAAGACAATTCCGTCAAGAGTCTGGTGAACTCATCCAAATGGTTTCCCAAATCTCCGTTTTCTGACATTCGAAGACGATACAATCGTTTTTTCAAATATAAACGATTTGTCAGAGATTTAGATTTATACCTGGCTTCCAGCTTCGTCCAGATCTCCTCTGGATCTGTTAGATTCATCACCTCTCGTAATGTATTGTCCGCCAAATACAATTGAATGGTGCTTGTTGCCAAATCTCTCATATCTTGCCAATCATCAGAGCTAGTCTTCTCCGGCTTCTCTGATTTTTTCTTCAATGCTTTCACTGTCCCTTCCCGAGTCAAAATATTTTTTACCCGTTGTTGCCACAATGTGAAATCATTCTGCCCATTAAACATATCAATATGGACAGAAATCTTTGGATGTGAATCTCCCATAATTATTCAGCAAGAAAAATGGATAACCTCCCTCTGATACCAGTTGTTGGGGGAGAATCCCGAATCCGGGCCGAAAATTGCTTGCCAAAAATTCGTGAGAAGCTCGTCGAAATATGAAAGCGATATAAGCAGAATGATGAAGTCAACACGCAAGATTTTTTAACGTGGAAAAACCCTCCCATGCGGAGGATTAAAAACCACGGGGCAATTCCCAAAATATCCACTATGAATCAGAGAATACAAGAATCCAAGTAATGCCCGAACTTGAATTACAAATGAGAGAGCGTAGAAAACCTGTGTGAAAACCACACCCTGATACGTCTCTTCCATCTCTCTGATAAACATCCCGCTGACGCCATGTATCGGAAGATCAATCTGTGACAAAATGTCACCCTTCTGTCGACGAAACGTCACTACCTCAGAGATCTTCACCCAAACATGCGTCAGCCTCGCATCAGCTTGCGACACCCGAAAGATCTCGCCATGATGATGTACCGCCGATCTCTAATCGGGACACGCCACCTGATCACCGCTATCAGGCAGACTTTCGATACGTGGCCCCGATCATCAATTGGGTTGTTGCTGCACCGCACCTGTCAAACGCCGACGCGTCATCGTCGTCGTGCCACACGGGCCACTGCAAACGCGGCAACCCCTTCCCGGGTCTCCCTTGCCGGCTACATCTTGCTGGCACACCCTTTTTTTCCCTAAAATATGTTTCTGCATCCTCCTTATTATTATGTTTTTGCAATTGAATGGGGATTTTATTAAGAAAGCTATGTAAGAATTGAAATGATAGTAAAGAAAATTAAATAATGTGAACAATTGATGAAATGGTGTCTATATTCTACTTTCACCTTTAGTTTCCATCTTTTTCAATGTTAAAATATATTTCTCTAGTTCAAAATCACTCAATATACAATTTTCAACCATAAAATATATAACTAATTTGGTATAAAAATCACACTGAAACATCTATATGTGCATATTTATTCCAAAGAAAGTGATTAATTACATAGAAATCACCAAAAAAATAAATATAATCAATTTCACTATGCTTTGAATTCTTTCCCAAGATAAAGAATTTTAAATAGAGAACAAAATTACATTAATTTCAAAGGATAAAACAACAAATCATCATTCAATAATTAATAAACACCATCATACTCATTAAAAGTTGATGAAGAAAGGATTGAATAGAAACCATATTGATATATAATTAATGAAGAATTTCAACTAGATCATTCAAGATGAAACATTCAATGAAAATAGTTTAAATAGGATGTAAAAAAAGTAAACTTGACTTAGAATATGTCATCGGTGAACTCCATTGGATCATCACCATGATTGGTTTATCCATACATGGATAAATAAACTTGAAACTTCATCTTCAGTGCTCACCGATCTCATTCTCTCTCTTGTAGAGGGATTTTTAGGGAAGGATGTCTTATTGAATAAATCCAAACAAAATATTTTGAAAGACTCCTTTTAACATTACCTCAAAGTAACTGCTTCTTAATATCTCACAAAAAATATACACATGGAATTTGTCACAGTTCATTTTCTCCCCAGCAGTGAATTGATCTTAGCATCTCAACTGAAGATGGTCCTATATATTGTTCCATATCAGCTCTAGCTCGAGAATACTTGGACATGTTTTGGGACATAGTTCATATGGTATCGGCTACTCTGTGTACCTCTTATTCCTGAGGAAAAACTTTCCAAGTCCTAAATGTTTTTTAGGAAAATGTTTCAAGAACCTTTCTCTTCTATAATTTCCAATTCAGGACATGCCATTTTATGGAATTCAACTTATCATATAGCCCATATCCTTTATTTCATTATTGAACTGAATTTATTGTCATCTTTCCATCATTATTATTGTCTTTTATGATAATTAACTCAGACCCCACTTGTTCCTTTCAAATGACTTCCTCACACAATTAATCATTGGTTGGGCCTCTTATTGTGCTCTAATTGAATTCTACACTTCGATTATCCATGGAAATAACCCAACCTCCTTAGGAAAGTCTTGGATCGACTCCGGTGATTCAATTCCTCATCTCGGTTGATGGTTCAGTTGGACAACTCTTCATAAAGTTTCTTCAACATGTCGTTGGCTACACATGCTCGAGATCCAATGGTCTCAATCACAGGTATATCCAGTTTCATTTATTTAAGGATTTGACATCATCATCTGCTTCAACAATCTAATGGAACATCCGCAACAAACATGCAATCTTCGGTTGTTCTATTGCTTGACCCGAATCATGCACTGGTATTAGTGTCTTCATAAATCAGAAAGTCTTAGCTTTACACCGCAACTTGACCTTCTTCATTGGTGATATACCTTGCACTAGCTCATTATCAAATTCAATTGATTGATCCAATCAATCTCACTCCTATTATTGGAGACTCATAAATCTATCACTATTTTTACTCACCTTTGACAATTTTTTCATCTCATAGGTTCCTCAAATTTGAATCATAAACTTGGTCTTGAAAAATTATTGAGCGTGTTGGATGCACACGAGCATGACTTTGATGATGACCAAAGAATGATTTCCCAATCAAAATTGACTAACTCAATCCTATAAATAAATTTAAACCATCTAACAATAAAATTCTTCATCACCTTTGTTCGATGTCGCCCATCAATACTTGATCTACTTTAGTTCGTTAGACTTGGATTGAGTTCATTCAATTGAAAACATAATTCAAGCAACCCATTTGAATTTGATTCCCAATGCATCCTCATATTTAATAAGACTTATCATCGTTAGCTTTCCACTTGATTTGAACTCTAGAATTCATTGAATCTGCCTACGTAACAGTTCATTGATCGACAATTCATCATATCTTCATCAGATGTCTCGATGACTAATTTGATATCTTAGATCTTCTGAATCAATGAACTTCACTATCAAGTTTAATCAAGTTTCTTATGTTGTACCTCTCGTACCCCTCGTGGTTTAATTTTCATGATCACAATCACTCTCTTATTTATCTAATCTTGTTTTAAGTGTTTGTGTTGATAGGCAAAAGGTTGCCAAGGAATTGGGCCAAGAAGGACTGAAAGTGGACTGATTTCAGTCCACCGGCCAACCGGTGGATGTCCACCGGCCAACCGGTGGATGTCCACCGGCCAGCCGATGGAGCCTGGACAGAAGGCATCCCTCTGTCCAGACCACCGGCCAACCGGTGTCCCACCACCGGCCAGCTGGTGGCACCCAGACAAATAGTGTCAGCTACTGCCTCAGCACCGGCCAACCGGTGGCCTCATCACTGGTCAGCCGGTGGTGCCTGAGTCCGAAGGCCTCTCCTTTTTCAAAGCACCGGCCAACCGGTGGCCAAGCACCGGTCAGCCGGTGGAGCCAGTCAAACTAGCCGTTGGGCTTTGACCAGGCTTGTCCACTTGACTTCCAACGGCTCCGAAGGCCTCTCCAACGGCTCCGAAGACCCCCAAAGGCCATTTGAGGGTTCCCCCTCTATAAATAAAGGACTAGGAAGCCCCGGAAATACACGGAAGCCCACGGGAACATTTTTCCATCATTTGGCGAACCTCCGGTGCATTCCCTCAAAGATCCCCATTTGCTCCAACTCAATTCCACATCCAAGGAGCACCACCATAGAAGCTTGGGAGCGCTCTTCATCAACTCCAATCAATCCATTGGCGCCCAAGGCTTCTCCTCATTGCGGTTTTTCTTGTTTTAATTATTTTGAGCATCAATTTGGGTTTGTGCCTACAAACCCCTCTTTCTCTCATCTCCCTTTCATTTGGGTTTTCACACCACCTTCAAGGTGTGAAGAGGTTAGTCAAGCCTTCCCTTTAAAAGGCTTGTGTCATAGGTGAGCTAGTCTTCACCTGTAAGAAGGCTAGTGGGTTCTTGCTCAACCATTAAAAGCAAGCTGTAATAGGTTCTAGACTACCTTAAAGTCTAGTGGGTTTCTTGCAAAAACCATTAAAAAGCAAGCGGTAGTAAATCTCTCAACGGTTGAGTTGGGAGCGGAGACGTAGGCTTTGGTTTAAGCTGAACTCCGTTATCAAGTTTTGTGTCTTGCCTCTTTTATTTCCGCTGCACTTTTTACTTTGATTTTAAATTGTTAATTATTTTTTAAAAGGCAATTCACCCCCCCCCCTCTTGGCATCACTCTCCGCCCAACAATTGGTATCAGAGGCAAAATTTGAGTAATACCTTCACCGGTTTCAAATTCAAGATCCTTTGTGATGGCTTCAACCTCTTTCGCCCCCGAAGGCTATTCTTTGGGTCGTGCTCCATTCTTTGATGGAACCGACTATACCTATTGGAAAACCCGCATGACCACTTTTCTTAAAAGTATAGGTTATCCTATTTATAAAATTGTCATGCATGGTTATTCTCTTTCTTCTCCCGATGAATCCAAATGGACTCAAGCCGATATTAAAAATTTCGAGCTTGATGGCAAAGCCATGAACGCTCTTCATTGCGGCCTTGATCGTAATGAATTCAATCGAGTTTCCACATGCACCTCATCACATGAAATCTGGAAACTTTTGGAGGTTACCCATGAGGGGACCAACAAAGTTAAGGATACTCGATTGGATATGTACCGTCAAGATTTTGAGTCTTTTACCATGCATCCATCTGAAAATATTACTGATATGTTTACACGTTTTACTGATGTTTGCAATGGGAGAAAGTCCATTGGTGATGATGTGTCTGCAGAAATGATGGTCAAGAAGATCCTTTGGATCCTACCAAGCTCATGGGCACCGAAAGTCACGGCAATCCAAGAAGCTAAAGACATCAAGAACATGCCGGTTGAAGAGCTCATCGGATCCCTCATGACCTACGAGATCACCATGAGGAGGCAAGCTGAAAAGGAAGGCAAACCGATCAAAGTTCCAAAGAACATCGCCTTCAAAGTTCAACAAGAAGAAAGCTCCTCCTCCTCATCGTCTTCCTCTTCAAGCGGCGATTCAGAAATGGAGAATCTTGCTCGCAAGATGCACAAATTCATGAAGAAGCACAAGAAGAAAAATCCCGCAAGGCTCAACCCAACGAAAAATCTGAGCCCGAGGTAACATGCTATGGGTGTGGTAAGAAAGGCCATTACAAGCCCGATTGTCCACTCAACAAGAAAAAGGCCAAGCAAAAGGAAAAGAAGAAGGCATTCAAGGCCACATGGAGTGATAGCTCCACATCCTCCTCCTCCTCCTCCTCAAGTGACAACGGTAAAAAATGCCTAATGGCATTTCATGAGGTAACATCTTCCGACTCCTCTTCCTCTAGTTCTTCAAATTCTTTCAATCATTTATCTTATGAGGATCTCCAACATGCTAGAGATCAATTGGAGGAAGGTTTTCACGAACTTTCTTCCAAATTTGTTGCTTTAAAAAAGAATTTCAAAAAACTTTCTTCCGAAAAGGAACAACTTCTCAAAGAAAAGGAGGAGTTATCCCTCAAGATCCAAAACCTTCCCGATGTTGATTCTATGGAATTAACAATCAAAGATTTAAGGGAATCTCTTGCCAAGTTCACCCAAGGTGAACAAAATCTGACCAAATTACTAGGCTCTCAATGCATATCTAGAACCACCCAAGGGCTTGGCTATTCCAAGCAAGCTTCCTCTTCCCATGCTCCAACTATTTTTGTAAGGGGGAGCTCCCAATACAAATTTTGCAACTATTGTAAAAAACCCGGGCACTTAATTTATGAGTGCGATTGCAAAAATGCCCGGTATGGAAGGCCCAAAACCATTTTCTTTAATGATGAATTTCATAGGAGAAGACCCGCCACTAGACAAGTATGGATTGAAAAATCCCTTTTAGCGAGTCTCTCCGGGCCAAAATTTGTCTCGGTTTCAAAAACCTCTCCCCGGTGATTTGTTGTTTTTATTTAGGGGGAGTTAGGATTGTTTAAGCCTTTTTGCTTTATATTCAAAACTTTCAATTCAATTCAAAACTTTCAATTCAAAATTTTTAATTCAAAACTTTTATATTCAAAACTTTCAATTCAAAATTTTTAATTCAAAACTTTTATATTCAAAACTTTCAATTCAAAATTTTTAATTCAAAACTTTTATATTCAAAACTTTCAATTCAAAATTTTTAATTCAAAACTTTTATATTCAAAACTTTCAATTCAAAATTTTTAATTCAAAACTTTTATATTCAAAACTTTCAATTCAAATTTCAAAAATTTCAATTGGTTTTAAAAAACTCTATCTTGTTTTTCAACATTTCCCTCAATCAAGTTTTATGTCCCGTGCTATTTTGATAATCACAAAGGGGGAGAAATTCTTGGTTGATTGGGGGAGAAATCTTTCTCTCATGTTTTGCTTTACTTTTTCAATTTATCCTTTAAAGCATGTCTTTCATTTCAATCTTTTTCATTGCTTGTTTTTGGTGATTGTGATCATCAAAATAAGGGGAGATTGTTGTACCTCTCGTACCCCTCGTGGTTTAATTTTCATGATCACAATCACTCTCTTATTTATCTAATCTTGTTTTAAGTGTTTGTGTTGATAGGCAAAAGGTTGCCAAGGAATTGGGCCAAGAAGGACTGAAAGTGGACTGATTTCAGTCCACCGGCCAACCGGTGGATGTCCACCGGCCAGCCGATGGAGCCTGGACAGAAGGCATCCCTCTGTCCAGACCACCGGCCAACCGGTGTCCCACCACCGGCCAGCCGGTGGCACCCAGACAAATAGTGTCAGCTACTGCCTCAGCACCGGCCAACCGGTGGCCTCATCACCGGCCAGCCGGTGGTGCCTGAGTCCGAAGGCCTCTTCTTTTTCAAAGCACCGGCCAACCGGTGGCCAAGCACCGGTCAGCCGGTGGAGCCAGTCAAACTAGCCGTTGGGCTT